>CM049403.1:11917500-12605000 GCA_026929865.2 Hyperoplus lanceolatus
TTGATCCGGACCACAGATCACCAGCACTGTTGGCTGCTTCTTTGCTAGAGAGCCGAGAGGGTAGGCCTGGTGGAGAGACACGGAATAAGAAAGAAGTTAGACACAGGAAATGGAAGGAAAACATAAGAGATGAAGGGAATGGAGGAGAAAATATAGGGTTGACACATGGATGGATAGAGAACAACAGTAGTGACACAATAGCAAGAGAAAGATGGATTGGCCATCAGTATTTGTATTTATCCCCTAAGGCCTCTCAGTGCAGGGCATGCTATATATGCCTCTGCCTCTCTATCATTCTCTGAGTGCCCGACTGCAGCATGCCAGGAATGCCAGACAGGGGTGGGGATGGCACCAGCTTCATTGTCTCTTCTTGTCTATGTGAAAAGATCCAATCTCAATAAAGCAATCCTGGTAACAGTGGAAAAAATACCAGTGTTGTCGCCAGGGAAAAGCTTCTGTATATATAATACACTTTCCGTCTTGGCCCTGGCTTAAAAAATGGTAGCTTGAAACTGCCTGCCACATTACCCTGTAAATCACGCTGCACCCTCTTAAACGAGACAGGTATTTGCCTGCAGAACTGTCAACCTGAGGTGCTGATCTAACATCTCCAACACCCTAAAAAGAAGTGGTGTGTGTGTGTGTGTGTGTGTGTGTGTGTGTGTGTGTGTGTGTGTGTGTGTGTGTGTGTGTGTGTGTGTGTGTGTGTGTGTGTGTGTGTGTGTGTGTGTGTGTGTGTGTGTGTGTGTGTGTGTGTGTGTGTGTGTGTGTGTGGAGTCAGTCATGATTATTCCAAAAAACCCAAAGGTGTCTGCCTCCATTTTCCACAGACTCTTCAAAGGCCAGAACTCATTGTTAGGTGGTGTTTTTAGGGTTTTTTTTTGCTCAATTTCTGCAACGTTAGCTCATGCAAGAATTATGATTCATCAAGTTAAAGGTCAAAATGTAATTTGGTAAACAAGAAAAAGAACTTTAACTGAAGGAGACAGTTCATGTGGACTTCTGGGAAATGCTGTCCAATAAGAGCCCATCGGTGTCAGAACACAATTCTAAGTTTGACCAGTTTTATCTGAGTGTTGACACAGCCCAAAAATTACAGGAAGTCCTAAAGTCAAATGGTATAGTAAATATTTTGTTTATTAATGTATAAAGATTCAACATTGTTTAATTCAATTATTAGATATAATAGTCATGGGGCACATATATGTAGGGGAGAACAGGGGAATCTGAGGCATCGGGTAATGTGAGCCACCCCCTGTATCTAGGCAACGGAAAACATTTTTAGTCATGTGAGATATATGTTTTCAAGCCCCTCTCATTTCCCCATGGCCCTGAAAGAGAGGACCTCATGGTGCTGTGGTAAGCATGTTTTTTCACCAAAATAGGTATTTTGCATGTAAAAGTAAATGTTCTTGCTGTCAACTTAATCAACTGTTGTGCCAAAGCAAATGTATTCACGTAGAAAAACTTCTATCATATGTGTTGACGAACTACCAACATATAAAAACCATGTGATGATATTAGCTAAAGATTAACCTGAAATGCTAAGAGAGGTAGTTTTTTCTCAAATGGTGGTGGTGGGGGAAAGTGAGCCAAATGCTGTGGGGGAAAATGAGACACTGTCTCACTTTCCCCCACCATGAGGCACAAGTTAAGTTTAGTCTTAAACTTATTTTAATGTAATATTACATAACATATGTTTTATTTTAATTAGGGCTGTGAAATTAACGCTTTAATTTCGATTAATTAATCACAGAAAAATTAACGCGATTAAAAAAATTAACACAGATTAATCGCACTTCTATAGTGCCCTTTGACGCGGTGCAAAAGGGGTGAGACGAGAGCGCAGCTTGCGGACGCTGCCCGCACGGGATTAAACAGTAAAGAAAGAAGCAGGGCGGAGGTCTCTATGGATGTGTTATGGGATGTTTCGGGCAAATAAGCATGAAGGTAAGAAGACATCTTATTTTATTCTCCACAGTGTCTGTGAATTATTAATTTAGTGGGCGCCAACAATGTAGGTTCAAAACTCAGTTATCTCTCAATCTTCCTCTGTGTCTCACTTTCGTTTGCTAGCTGCGTGTGTGTGTGTGTGTGTGTGTGTGTGTGTGTGTGTGTGTGTGTGTGTGTGTGTGTGTGTGTGTGTGTGTGTGTGTGTGTGTGTCTCAATATTTTTGGCTTTGAGTAGTACGATGGCGAATGAGTCGGCGCGTTTTGGAGATAGACAGTCTTCATTTAGCTTGCTGGTTTTATTTCATGTAGCCTAGAAACCTGGGGCCTCATTTATAACGGTGTGCGTAGAAACCATCCTAAAACATTGCGTCCGCAAAAAGCCAAAAATGTGCTGTGCAAAAAAAAATTCAGATTTATAAAACTGTGCGGCGCACACCAATCGTCCCCTTATAATTACCCACCTGCGGTGAATTGTGCGCAGACGATCTCCACCCCGTGTCCTCCCACCTCACCTCCCAGTTTCATCCCACAATCTACCATAAATGGCGAATGCTAAATAGCTCCTGACGCTCTTAATAAGCACGGAATTTTGACTGACATGAGGAAAAAAGGGAGGCAACCGACCGCAAAGAAAGCGACTGGGAAGGAAGAAAGCCTGTGACGTGCATGTGCTGCAGTAACTGGCACACAAACACAGACACACACACGCGTGTGCTGATCACATATCATGATTGGCACATTCGTTATAGTTTTTGTAAAGCAGTTTCGCCCAACTTTGTACTGTATGCAATATCACACATTAGCGAACCTGTAGGACAATATGTAGAGAAGTGAAATAATGCATTAGCCTGTAGTCTATTCCAAAGCATTGTTTATCTCCCGTGAGATCCACACATGTCCAACAACGTCAGATTATAGTTTAATCTTCCATGGTGAATTGTTATGGGAAAGAGATGCATGTAATGATTTGCTAAATTCATAACATGATCTAACAAAATATATAGTTCTAATTAATATATGTTGGGCTTAACTTTGTACAAAACTACTTTTTACACACCTCTTAAAATTTGCTCTCCCGCTGGCCACTCACGGTAACACCTCCCGACGTTTGGGATATTGAGTAGCGCTATAAGATTCAACTTGTAAAATATATCCAAAACATGTAGACCTAGGCTACTTGATAAGTAATTCAACCTACATCACAACTGCATGCCATAGACTACAGTAGCCTATATTCGCAACTATAGGTAAGCTTATACATTTTATTGACTAAATATATTGGGTGCCAAGCATTTCACAGTCATTTGTCTGTGTTTTTCTGATGACTGAGCTTTTTTTCGTGGTGTTGCCATTGAGTGTCGCTGATTCCCCGAGTCAGGAAAACCTTGCGGTAGCTCTACACATGGTCGAAAGTTGGCGTAGGAATACGCACACTTCTCCGCAAATAATGTTTTTATAAATACCAACGTTTGCCACCGCACATTTTCCCGCACATTTCTGGCCGTCTATGCAAGGTTTTTGTGCGCCGCAAGCTTTATAAATGAGGCCCCTGGCTAAGGAGAGGAGACAGAGCTACGAGAGACGGAGAGAGATAGAGATAGAGAGAGAAACAAACTGTAGGATAGTCTACAGCTGTTTATAAACAGGCAAAAAAGTGTCATATAAGTATGCGATTAATTTAGATATATTAATCACAGAGCCTGTAATTAATTAGATTATTTTTTTTAATCACTTGACAGCCCTAATTTTAATGTCTACACATTGTAGAAAAGCCATCATGCAAAGGAAGTACACCAGGAAGACGACCTGGGGCAACCACATGGAAAGAGCACCTTCTCATCTTTCCCTGTAACCTTCAGGGCTGTAATGTAGAGTAGGCCTAGTTGTAGGGTATGACAGGCTGATGTTATAATCCAGTTTGGTCTTCTCCTGTGTTCTGAGTCCCAGGCTGTTCTTGTTGGTTCTGATTTTCCTATGCTTTGACCCCAGACACAAGCTGGCTTAAACTGGGAACCGTCCTGAAAAAGTTTTTTTTTTTTGGTGGTTTTAAACTTGGTTTAATTGGGGGGGGGGGGGGGGACTAAGGCTCCTGTGTTCTGACCCCCAGACTGTGTTCTAATCTAACTGGTTCTATCTTTCATTTGAATCGTATTAAAACCTTTTGAATTATAATATGTTGTATTTGTGTATGTTGTGTTTAGAAAATTTGCTTTACTTAATTGACCAAACCCCATCATTATTTTACTAGTCCGACATTAGTTCTGGAATGTGTGGCTAGCTTTCAGGATTATAACTGTTACAATATTCGTTGTTATGGTAGTTTCAGAGTGGAAAAAGTAAGTGGATCAGTTTACCCCCTTGATTTTTCTGGTCTGTCTCAGTTTACCCCACAGCTGGGGTAAAGTGAGCCACATGCCAACTTTTTTTAAACAATCATATTTTCACTGCCCTTTGTCTTGAAAAAGTTCTGCTAATGCCCATTTCTAGGAAACATCCTGAATTAATGGGAACTGTGTAAATTTGAGTGATAAATAATTTTAGCTCACTTAGAGGGGAGCAAATGTAAAAAGTGGCTCAGATTACCCCGTTTTCCCCTACTGTATCTCTTGTACTTGTAATTGCCAATCAAACAAATATAAGGTAGTAGGCATTGAAATATTGACATCATCTACTACGTTATAGAAAAAATATGTTTTCATCTCTTAAGTAAATGATTGTATCCCATGATGAATTTATGAGCGTGTCATAATGAAAAATAAATATTTATGGGCTTCTTTTTTTTTCTTTCTCATAACTTCATAACTGTACCCTGTAATCATTTATTTTTTAAGTATCTTGTCATTCAAAAAGAAGTGCCACCATAATTCAAAGCTGTCAGCCCTTTATTACGAGACTTTTAGTGCCCCTAAATGTTTTATTATACCCCATAATAGTTAGAAAATAATTCCACCAGAATGTATGTAAAGTTAACACCCTTGTCCTGGTTCCAAAGGGAGATTAAATCACACATTGTTTTACAATTTTGGAGATGACCTTGTAATAGACCAAAATGCTGCCGCCGCGCATTGCATCTGTTTGCTTCCACTTCCACTAATGTATTAAGTACAGGAGGAAGTTCATATGCAGAAATAGTCCATTAGCATCCTCGTATGATTGGATAAAACAAGGCTGTGAGTGCACTAACTAGAGGAATAAATCAAGGAGAAGTTACAACAGCTGTAAGCTCCATTTATAACATCTCAGCTGGGAAATCATCACACAGACACCATGAGATAGAGGAGATAGTATCATATGAGGAAAGAGGAGCAGTGGGAAAGAGTGAGGACGCAGAGACTAAAAGTGGAAGACATTTAAACAGGGCATGGTCTTTTATTATCCTATCTAATGAGACAGACGATCTTAGTGGGTTTCACACTGTGTAACCTGATGTTAATGACACATCCCACTGAGTTAATTTACAGTGGCACCCTCTGTGTGTGTGTGTGTGTGTGTGTGTGTGTGTGTGTGTGTGTGTGTGTGTGTGTGTGTGTGTGTGTGTGTGTGTGTGTGTGTGTGTGTGTGTGTGTGTGTGTGTCAAAATGTCAAGCTTTCTGTGCCAAATTGCCCCCTAGAGAGGAATGCAAACTGTAATTACTGCTGAGCCATCTCTGAAAGTGCTATACTCCACAGTTAACTCCCCCATACAGGTGTTAACTGACTAAATTTAACATCTACAGAGTAAAGCAGCAGAAGGGTTGACGTAAATCGTCCCCCAAACAATATATTTGATGTTAACAAGGGATGGATTAAATATTTGAATTGTCAAAGGGTTCACTTATAGTGATGCACCGGCAAAGAGTTATGGCAAACTCTGTTGTCCCTGACAGATCGATGGAACGTCTTTAAGTTTATTTTGGATGATTATTTTGGCTATTATGTTACCAGCTGCAGCAGGCAGCTATTTATGCAAAAACTCCCCCATAAACCTACCGTATTGTACCAAGTCAATGCCAAATGGCAAGTCAGCAAATAGCTGGTGAACACAGTACAGTTTTTACGGTCCAGTTGTTTTTCTAAGCATGAGCTAAAAGGAGGCTGAATATTGCACCCTTAAATTCCTTAGATGGGTGTGTAAATGGATGATATTTTTACTGACACGTTAGCTATGACAACTTTACAAGGTGACTGTTAATAGTCAGTACAGTATTTAGAGCTTGTTCCATTGCCCCCAAAATAAAATCATTCAATAAATGCATCAAACTGTATTAGTTTGGTATTCTTGCATTCGTGCTCTCCCTGTTTCTTGCTCCCATCTTGCTTTTCAATATTGTCACCCTCTTAAAATAATGGCCTAAGTCATATTTTCAAGTTGTTCAGAAAACAGAAAAAACTGAACCATATGTAGAGTATATGATATTTATGAATCATTTCAAACAAAAAGGTTATGACAATAGATGACTATTGATATACAAATAAGGATGTCAGTCAATTGTGTAACATGAGAGGATAAAATGACATAGGCCAATTTATGAACATGCCTTTGCGATTTACGCAATTTTGAACCTGACTTGGGCCAAATTAATTCTGGGATAAGTAAGGCAAAACAGTGCATTTCTTTTTTTTCCCCAACTACTGTAACATACCATGAGGAAGGGTATGCCACAAAAATTTGAATATGCTAGTGGAGCACACATAGACTCATGAGACAGAGGGAAGTTTGGCTGTGAATGGCACCATTAATCCACTCTACCGACGGAAGACTACAGACTCGGCACCCCACAGCTCTCATGATAATCAACGGAGACTTCAATCATGTCTCCCTCTCCAAAACTCTGACCAGCTTTACACAGTATGTGAAATGTAAAACCAGAGGAAATAAAATCCTGGACTTGCTTTATGCCAATGTGAGGGAGGCATACAGCTCCTCTCCCCTCCCTCCCCTTGGCCAGTCTGACCACAACCTGATACACCTTACACCTGTGTACAAGCCTGTAGTAAGCAAGCAGCCGGCTACCACCAGGACTGTGAAGGTGTGGTCTAGAGAGGCTGAGGAGGCCCTGCAGGACTGCTGCCAGAGTACAGACTGGGATCTGTTCCTGGAGGACCACGCAGAGGACATTGAGGGACTCTCCCATTGCATTACAGATTACATCAGGTTCTGTGAGGACAGCGTTGTACCCATCAAGAAGGTCCGCTGTTTTCCTAACAACAAACCCTGGATCAGTAAGAACATTAAAAACATACTCAACAGGAAGAAGAGGGCTTTCATGGCAGGAGAGGGGGTAAAATCAGTTCAGAAGGAACTGAGAAGGGAACTAAGGGCGGCCAAAACATGCTATAAGGAGAGGCTGGAGGGCAAGCTCGAGAGGAACAGTGCCAAGGAGGTTGGGATTGGATTAGGGTTGCAAAATTCCGGGAATTTTCAAAGTTGGAAACTTTCCATGGGAATTAACGGGAATTTATGGGAATTAACGGGAATTTTGGGAATTAACGGGAATAAACGGGAATTTACTAAATTTAAAGCAACCCAATGCACTAAATTCACCCAACTATGTTATTTCAGTCCAGACAAACGTTCTAGACTGTAAAAACAGTTTTTTACACAAAGTTTTAATATATTTATGAACATTTCATTTCAAATCAGATTGTTTTTTAAAGTTTATTGAGACACCCAACTTGATATCATAAATTTGTTTTTGCTAGACCAGGTTTACAGAGGCTTAAACTGTGATTTTAAATATAGTTGGGGACAATGTATTTTAGCATAATCTTGACTAAAACAACCAGATTTTATGCAAGTACACTAGGCAAATTGCACATAGCACACATCCTACTGCAGGGGTACTGAGGCCACGCCCCCTACATGCACTGTGCATTCCTCCATCACATGGGGGACATTTGACTTTATTCATTGAATGGGTGGAGTCTGACCCCATGGGTCAGACAGATGAGTAAAATTGTACTCAACATGCATCTTTTTGTTGTTCAGGGAAATTATTGATTGTTCATAAAATAATCAAAACTTGATAAAGCTCTTCTTACAAATAGGGGAGAGTGGCCTAAGTTGTGCCAGTGGGCAACTTGTGCCACCCATTGTTTCTAGATAACCATAGAAGAAATTGGAAATGTGACCACATATTTAAGAAGAGCCATCCATTTGACTCATCCTGTAAAGAAGGGAGAAACATGGAATAAGATATAAGCACATTTAAGCTCAAACAACTGTGTTTTGCCTTTCAAAGTAAAATTTCCATGATCAATGTTTTTTGATTATTGTGTCTGAACAATTATAGACAAGTTTGAAAACATTTGACACATGTTTTAGTGCTTTAGTATGCTACACTTTGTGTCTATATAATTAGGACGATGTCAGCCCTAAACTGCTGCATCATGCTTCCATCCATCCATCTTCTACCACTTGTCCCGTTAGGGGTCGCGGGGGGGCTGGAGCCAATCCCAGCTGCATTGGGCGAGGGCAGTTCGCCAGTCCATCGCAGGGCCACATATAGGGACAGACAACCATTCACACTCACATTCACACCTATGGTCAATTTATAGAATCCAATCAACCTATCCCCATTGCATGTTTTTTGGAGGTGGGAGGAAGCCGGAGTACCCGGAGAGAACCCACGCGTACACGGGGAGAACATGCAAACTCCACACAGAAAGGCCCCGGGCAACCCGGGATTTGAACCCAGAACCTTCTTGCTGTGAGGCGACTGTGCTAACCACTGCACCATCGTGCCGCCTCTCTTGCAATACAGTTTATGAAATATATATCAATGGCACAATTTACCCCATGGTATTTTCTCCAATGGCACAACTTACACCACACCGGGGGCAAGTTGTGCCACAAGACAACTTTTTTCCGAAAGCTATATTTCGTCAACAGTTTATTCCAGATCCAAAGTTTTTATTGTCGGGGATGCACAACACCCTGAAATATATGTATATATTTGAGTTGGAGACTTTACTGTCAAGGCCTCACTTTAAAGTCACTTTGAGTAAAAAGTGGCACAACTTAAGCCACTCTCCCCTAAATCTGTTCAAATGTAATGTTTTTTAATTGTATTATTTTGCATGGATGTCTGCCTATGAACAAACATAGTGTTTAAATGTTTAGATTTATGTTTGTATGAAAAAAAAATCATTTAAGTTACCGCCATTTAGTTAATTCCTATAATTTCCAATTTTGAATATTCCCAAAATTCCAGAGCGAAAGTTCCCGTGGAAAGTTTCCGGAAACTTTCTGGTAATTTACCGGAAACTTTCCACCCCTTTGCAACCCTAGATGGTATGAAGAAGATCACGGGACACAAACTGTCAGGTCCAGCTGTGGCAGGCAGACATGAACGTGCTAATGAGCTGAACCTATTTTTCAACAGGTTTGACTCAAACCCTGCCCCAGTGAGCTCAGCAGGTCAGTCTGTGCCTCCCTCCTCCACCTTCCCTCCCTCCCCTACTTCCCCTCCCTCTCCCCCTCCCTTTTCCCCTCCTCCCCCCCTTGTTACCAGTCTTGTCATCACATCAAGCCAGGTGAGGCAGGAGCTATCAAAGCTCCAGAGGAATAAGGCAATGGGTCCGGACATCAATCCCAAGGTGCTTAAAGCGTGTGCCGGACAGCTTGCTGGAGTGTTCCAACACCTCTTCAACCTTTCCCTGAGGCTGAAGTGCCCCAGTTGTGGAAGCCCTCCTGCATTGTTCCGGTGCCTAAGATAGCTCGCCCCAGCTCTCCCAACGATTACAGGCCAGTGGTGCTGATCTCACACATAATGAAGACCTTCGAAAGACTCACCTTAAGCCCCAGATGTGTGACTCCATGGACCCACTGCAGTTCGCGTACCAGGCCCAACTCAGCGTGGACAGCGCCATCATTTACCTGCTGCACAGGGCTTACTCACACCTGGAGAAGCCGGGGAGCTCAGTGAGAGTCATGTTCTTCGACTTCTCCAGTGCGTTCAATACCATCCAGCCTACCCTGCTTGAGAAGAAACGCTCAGCAATGCAAGTACACCCTGACATGGTTGCTTGGATTGGTGAATACCTTTCCAACAGGCCACAGTACGTGCGGCTGCAGAGCGGCCTGCCAGATGTTGTGATGAGCAACACTGGCGCACTCCAAGGAACAGTACTTTCACCCTTCCCCTTTACCATCTACACCTCTGACTTCAGCTTCAACTCTGGAACTTGCCATCTCCAGAAATTCTCAGACGACTCCTCCATCGAGGGCTGCATCAGTGAGGACAGGGAGGACGAGTACAGAGGTGTGGTGGAGGACTTTGTCAGATGGGCAGAGGAGAACCACCTCCAACTCAACATCGGCAAGACCAAGGAGCTGGTGGTGGACTTCCGCCAGAAGAGGAAGCCCCCAACCCCTATTACCATCCAGGGGGTTGAAATAGAGACGGTGGATTCGTATAAATTCCTTGGAGTACACATCAACAATAAACTGGACTGGTCAGACAACACAGAGGCCCTCTACCGGAAGAGTCAGAGCAGACTCTTCTTCCTCAGGAGGCTCAGGTTGTTTGACGTGTGTGGCAGGCTACCAAGGACATTTTATCTGTCTGTGTCCTTCCACTGCTGCTGGGCTGTTTTTGCAACAAACACATTTCTCCTACGGGGATTAATAAAGTTGTGTCTTATCTTATCTTATCTTTTCTTATCAATGCACACAATAAGGGTGTATTCATTAATGGTTATTTAATGCTTAATAAGCATTAATTAATGGTTATTTAATGCTTAATAAGCATTAATCAATGCTAAGTTAATGTTTTATAAGCATGAACTTAGCATTAATTGTGGGTTAAGCGGATCGTCTTTGTTAAAATTCCCTAGCCTAGGCTGTGTATTAACAAGATTTTTGTCAGTGCTCACACAGTATGGACCGGTAGCAGATAGGGAGGAGATATTCACTGATTTGTCAACAAACATTCTGAATAATCATTTACCACACCTTTAAATTAACTGATTAACTAAGATGTTAAGCATGAACAAAGCATTACGTGAATAATCATGGTAATTAAACATAAACTTACTGTTAATGCTGATTAACCCCCTAACCCTAAACCTTATTGTAAATGTCTACCATATTTGGTTATAATTTCATATAAAATATATTTTTTTACAAACCACCGCCATTTTGAAACGCTTATAAAATTGCCTAAGTCACTGCGTCTAGTGACTTAGGCTAAATAAAATGGCCTAATTCACACTCTTGACATAGGCCATTACACTAAAGGGGTGGGATCACATGATCTGTTCAACTGAGGATGCTGAGAGTTTTACCTGAGGTGGCCAGCATCACAAGGAGCTGATTTAGGCAAGAAAATCATTTTGGCAAAAAAGTGACTTAGGCCATTATTTTAAGAGGGTGACGATATACAAAATCCCCACATCAGAAGGTTTAATGACCTTTTCTCCGACCGTTAAGGAGCGCCAGGAGAATCAGTGATATCAATGCTGGAGCCATTTCATGTTTGCTGGAGAAGCCATTAGAGCCACACACTGTTGAAAGTATAAGAAGCTATAAAGGGAGAAGGCCGGATCAATTCAGCCAAGTTCTCCATTATGTTTTGAATCATCTTTTTAATCTTCCATGAAAAACGGAGGCTTGATTCACTCCAGCTAATGTGTCTATCCCACCTCGTCATTTATCCCGACATTGAGATTTCAAATGGATCACCGACAGAGCAAAAGCAATTAGCAGAAGACAAGATGGATTGTGTACTAGGTTTCGGTCTGAAGTGTTGGTGGTTTGCTTGTTTTGTTTTGTAATGAAATCTTATTTCAAAGGAATTGTATTACGTACCCGCTTGAGTCATTATATCCAAAACAATTTGAATGTATGATCTAATTATCTTTGCTTTTTGATGTATTGCACATAGAAAAGGCTACAGCATGGCCAATCACTAATTAATTTATACGGATTTGTTTGCCACTAATAAAGATAGTTTCTCTTCTTTCTTATATTAAGTTGATCATCTTGAGACAAGTCTACGATAAGACTTGATTCAGAAAATAATGATACTTGTTTTAATAGAACTATCAAACTGTTTAAACTGCCTTGGCAGCAAATTCCATGTTATCACAGTATTACTTTTGGAGTTTTTTACGGCTCAATTTGAGGCTAATAAACGTCTTCAAATCTTTTCCAGTGCTTGGGATATTCATAATATTTTTGATGTGTTTTTTAGGTTTCAACAACAAGTGCAGGCAGATGTCATGCTTTGTTGCACCTGTTTAGCAGGTTTGTAATCTGTTTGCTTCTTTTTATCTGCTTCTCTGTGGAACTTTTGACTTTTTGTAGTTCGCTGTGGACATGATATTCAAGGCCTACACCAAGGTTTTTCCATAAATCCTTCGTCATATTTCTTGGGAGTGAGCTTAATGAAAGTAGGAAAGGTTAGGAAAGTGCAGGGTCTTGTGCCAGATATGGTAAAAATATGGTCTTGATTGTAATAAGGTCTCCAAGGGAATACCTCTTTGAAATAAATGTTAAATGCACATGTTCTTTCAACCTGAAACTCACAATGAGCCTGGGAAAACATTAGCATTGGTCCTGAAAAAACAAATACACCCACATATACCGGAAAACAGAACCTTTAATATTGTACTTAAATACCCAACAAAAGTCCAGGGTCTCCTGTAAACTTTAGACTAATTTATTGCTGTGTGGTAACTAATAACTAAAACGTCTCCTGTCTCAACTCAGGTGTTGAAAAGCTTCAGACTGATACAGAATCCCCCCCCACACACACACACACACACACAGTCTGGATCTGGTTGCGGCTGCTACTGCTGCTGTTGGAACAGTAAAGGGAGATTATTTACAGAAAACCTATAATCTATCTGGCAACCACAGGTGTGTGTGTGTGTGTGTGTGTGTGTGTGTGTGTGTGTGTGTGTGTGTGTGTGTGTGTGTGTGTGTGTGTGTGTGTGTGTGTGTGTGTGTGTGTGTGTGTGTGTGTGTGTGTGTGCATATGACTGAGCACATGCCTCTTTGTGTGGTATACCTGGAAGCCAACAGCAGTGGGCCAGCAGTGAAATCAGACTGTCTGCATCTCCATTCTACTGTAATTTTCCTTAAATAGAAGTGATGTCATTGCAGCAGTAGCGTGCTGCTGGCGGCTGTGGGCAGCAGCGATCCACTGCGTCCGGGGCCATGTCTGTTTAGTAAGGCTATAGCTGCCGGTCGGACAGCCAGGCATGGGGCCAGCGGTGGCTGCTGATAATGGAGGGGAAGTGGATGTGGTGGTGGCTTTTAATCACATCGAGAACAAGAAAGTCTTTGCTTCTGACTGATGCTGCCACTCTGTTGCCCGTCTCAGCTTTGACTTCTCAATTTTTCAACATGCCCCCCCCCCCCCCCCAGTTTTCCATTTCACTCTCTTCAAACCGTTTTCTGTCGTGTGTCTGTGTCTTCTCACCCGCCAAGAATGCAATAGCCGTATTAGGTTAAACCATATTTAGTTGAATTACCAGAACAGTCATGGTTATCCATTAAATATTCCTATAAAATACAAATAATTAAATGCATTAAGTCAGCTGTGAGCATTAATGCAATAATGAGACATTAAAATAAAAACATTATAGTTAAACCTGTATTAATTGCTTTGGGGGGGGGGTTTCTTGGCCACATAGGGGCAGAACAACGAGCTGCGAAAACAACAGTGACTTATTATCACCTTATAAAGGTGATATGACGTATGTATTAGCAATCAGTGGCCCATTTACACGTCCAGTAGAGACACAGGGCATCATCATTACTCATTTTGAATGGCTTTTCCCACCTGGCAAATAAGTCCAACATTCACTCTCCTTATATAGATTTGGCTTGGTGTCCACTTGGTGACCAATTACAAAGGAAATGTGGCTCTTTAGCTGCTAAATGCTCCATTAGCCGGTCTTCAACTCTGTCTGTCTACTGCTTGGTGCTGAGCTGCTTGGCGCTGAGCAGTGTACAGGGCATTTTTAGAGGGGTTTTTTCACAGAAAACTATGGCAGCTGGAAACTAAAACCAATACAATATGCAGAAAGATTTAGAGTCAGTTAGTAATTCCATGTTGGCATTACAATGACACCTTTCATATTACACTGCAATGATGTAATTTTTTCCACTGTTACTTTTAAAATATTGATTATTTCAGCTTTATATTGGCTCTAATCATTATGTTTTCTTATTATCACAATGTGTCAATGGCATGTCAATAGCATCAGGCCTATGAACGTTTGGATAGTAATCATCCAAATGTGAATCTTTTAGTTGGTGTGGACTCATTGTTCTCTCCAACAACTTCTAACCCCACTCATGTGGTTTTTTCGCTGCCTGTTCAAAACACCCCCCCTCCCCGTTTAAACGACATGTAGAGAAAACCCAAACAGATTTTCCCTTTTTCCAGATTTGTTTTCATAATACCTCTGATATTGTTGTGATGTTTAGGGAAATGTTTGGAAGTGTCAGTTGTCATATTTAGTTTGCATTGTCTCTGCATATTCACTCATCTGCAGCACATCTTCCCTGGCTTTCTCTCCTTCTCTCTGCTATAATGTGAGTCTATTCCTTGCTCCTTTTACTAAAAGGTGTCTCATTAAACTGCTGTCATACATTTTATCGATGTGTTGGAACTTTCTCCCTCTCGCTCTCTTTCTCTCTCTCTCTCTGTCTTTTCCTTCTTTTTTTCCCTTCATCCCTCCTTTCCCGACAGCACCGCCAGCCAGGTTTCACGTGTCTTGTAGCTCAGCAGACTCTTAGTCATCACACGCCTGTTGAAGGAGCCCACTGAGGAAACCGGTGTGGCGTTGACCGAAGCCAAGTGGTCTGGTCAAAGGGAACCACATGTGTTCCTAACAGGCCTCCCTGGACTCACACATAGACACACACATTCTCGGCCCGACACGCTCCGTGATCACAGGGAAAGAAGATCTGGTTGGTGTTTTGTTTTTTTAAACCGATGTGGTCGAAAGGAGCGCTGGCTGCCACTAGAGTGAGCTCAGGTGTTCTAGCCCCCGAGGTGAGCCTGCTCAAATATTTTGAAGGACATGTCACCGAAAATTAGAACATTTCCACCCCCCACATAACAATCAAGACATTTTATTATGGAAGTCAATGCAAATTAGGGAAAGCGCAGTAAGTAGTAGCAGCTGTGACTTTCTGCCCTCTCTTTGCATAGTCGAAACAGTCATATCGGGGTCTAACTGGAGTTTTGTGGTGATTACAGAGGCTCAGACTGAGTTTTTTTTTTCTTTGGTTAATTCGTTGGAATTTGTGACCTTTATAAGTGGTTTTGTGAGTTTTACAGGTTGTAGTCCAATAAACAGATCTAGCAAAAGGGAGTGGGTTGTTTGAGGCCACAGCTTTATTTTATTTGACTTGGGCTTGTAACTGTGGTGGCAGCAGGTCAGATGCCTTCATGCGGAAAAGGACAGTTATTGTAAACATTTGCTTGACTTCCTTTGAATTTCAGGGGGATTTTTAGGATTTGAATGAAAATTGGAAGCATGTCTCAAAGAAAATGAGCGATTTAAAATGTGTGTTAATCCTTTACACGGGCGAAAGGACTGATCAAAAGAGAAAACTTTGTACAATTTGTGTGACATTTTCAAAACAGTAACTGAATGTTTCTCAAGTAAAGCTTGCAGTTGCAGAAAAGAAGAAGATTTGACTATTAAGTTCACAGAAACCATGTAACAAAAAGATATGCGAAATGAAAACAGAATTGCTATAAAACACACTATAAAATGCAAACCTGGTTCACACACTCACACACACACGCACACACACACGCACACACACACACACACACACACACACACACACACACACACACACACACACACACACACACACACACACACACACACACACACACACACATACAAACACAGAGTAAATCATCACAGTAAATGTGAGCCACTGTTCGGTGTTTGGTGCCACTGCATGGTTTAATGGTCCATACAAAAGTGCCTTGATGCATCGCAGCACATTCAAGGGTCCATTTCACAATAAAAAGGAAAACTGCGATAACATGACTGGAATGATGTTATTTGTCTCACACGAAATTGGATGGTTGGATGTGATATGGATGAATTGGTATTATGAATGCATAAAAAACAGAGGACAGAGTTTACTAGTGCTGTGTTATGTTCTGTCCCATACTCACAGTGAAGTAGGGACGGCAAGCGAGAAAGAAAAAAAATGTAAGGTGTGAGAGAAAGTAGTGCAGACCTTGGTGATGGCGAGAGCGCACGCTTGTCCCCAAATCTCAATCAGCTGCTGTTGTCCGAACCTGTAGTCCCTCACTAGCTCTGTCTCGATAGTGGCCGCCTCCTCTTTACTGCAGGACACATGGGGGGGGGGGAATATAAGTTAAGTAAGGGAAGTATCATATTTGTTCATTACATTCATCCTCAATGTCAACAATATCAACAAGCATTTACAGGGTAACATTTGGGTTTTCACACAACACAGAATTGATACATAATGGAGCATCATAGTGACCCGCAATACATAGAATGAAGAGTTATTTACAATATAGCTAAGTTGGTAGCGCTCACATGCAGAGGCCACATGCCATACGTGGTCATCACATGTCATACTTGGTCATCATATGTCTGTGTGATGGTCCTATGTGGCCCAGAGCCTCCAATAGATTTTTAAGACATTCTATATGTCAACAACTATTACTAATAAACCCTTGACAGCTTCTGGGAGGTCATGAAACTCAAAACAGAACATGTGGTTGATGACATGATCTGTGGCCTTTAAGGTGGCTTACGTAGGTGTCGTTGATGCGTTTTTCAGCGGAACCTATTATATTTGCAAACTCATTTTCACACTTTCTTTCTGAACTGATATCCACTTTGCTTCCTCTGACTGCTCTCTGCATGGTGATAGTGTGATGAATGCTGCTGTGTTGTAGCCTATAGTTTCAGCATGTAGGTGCGTGTGTGTTTGTGTGTGACTAATGCATTGTTAGGACAGCATAGCAGTGGGTAGAGGTGGCATTTACAGTTCTGTCACCTGTTATTAAGGCAACGAAAAAGCATGCACAGGCCAAGGGGAAATTATCTAAGTCTGCCTTTTTTGTTTGTGAACAGCGAATAAATCCCCTTTCCTCTACAGACACCTGGTGGTCCTCCTCAGTACTGCAGCTCAACAAAGAAAACCTGAATGATGAAGCAATTACTTCCCGATAGAAACATTATTTTTTTTACCCCAATTTGCTGTGCTTTAAAATGTCTAAAAGTAGTTAGAAAACTTGTTCAAATGTGATAGAATATATGTGTCTGACCTGCTAGAGAATTTACCAGATTATTGCAGTATGAGCTGATGAGAGAAGGATGGATGCACACAATTAATATTTTGCTTGTAATCAACAAGGTCGCCCTTTGTGGGTGTGTGTGTGTGTGTGTGTGTGTGTGTGTGTGTGTGTGTGTGTGTGTGTGTGTGTGTGTGTGTGTGTGTGTGTGTGTGTGTGTGTGTGTGTGTGTGTGTGTGTGAGTGAGTGAGTGAGTGAGTGAGTGAGTGAGTGAGTGAGATGAGTGAGAGAGAGCGAGAGATTGTTTGTAAGTGTTATAACGAGAGAATGCATAAAACAAAAAGTGCAAACATCAGTATCATTTGTCTAGAATATATGTGTCTGACCTGCTAGAGAATTTACCAGATTATTGCAGTATGAGCAGATGAGAGAAGGATGGATGCACACAATTAATATTTTGCTTGTAATCAACAAGGTCGCCCTTTGTGGGTGTGTGTGTGTGTGTGTGTGTGTGTGTGTGTGTGTGTGTGTGTGAGAGTGAGTGAGTGAGTGAGTGAGTGAGTGAGTGAGTGAGTGAGTGAGTGAGTGAGTGAGTGAGTGAGTGAGTGAGTGAGTGAGTGAGTGAGTGAGTGAGTGAGTGAGTGAGTGAGTGAGTGAGTGAGTGTGTGTGTGTGTCTTGGTGTATGTGTAGATGTGTCAGCAAGACAGTGCGTATCCAAGTGGGGCTTCTGGCATTTACCTGTGCCAGTGGAGCAGCAGCAGCTGTCACCCACGGCTCACCTCAGGGATGTTTCCTGAGTCACTGTGACAAGTCGATTTTTGAAAAGTTCAACTTGGTCCACAGGGTTTGCTCAGTGCGCACTGCACCCACCAGAACCACTGCCTCTAGTAGTTTGAATTGCAACAAGCTTTTTTTATTAATTTACCTTTAAATTAAATGCTGCAGGCTATTACTACTGATCCCTCACATTATTAACAGAGTATAGTGTTGTGGGTGTACAGCTAAAAACAGTTGCCCATGTGTAACCCATGGATGCTCCACCACAAAGGAGCAGCACACAGCATTTGGGATAGACCATTACCAGCTCTCTTACCATGCTTATTAGTATGTTTAATCAAGAGAACCTAAAAACTACTGACACACAGCTATTGAAATGCTCCTTCCCAAAATATTTTTACATTTTAAATGTGCAAAGACCTTGATGAAAGCTCCAACACAAAATGTCTTCTATAGGAAAGAAGGTAAGCAGATATGAGCCTGATTTTGTTTGAATAAAATAAAATAAATAAATGTCTGTAGGTAGCTGTGTGCGAGAATGTGTAGGCAAGTGTACAGATAGGGCCTTGTGCATAAATGCATAGCATTTAGCTTCTGTTGCACCTGCAACTTGCAGTCTCCCTCCCTGGAGGGAGAGTTGATTTCCCCTATGCTGTGTGCAATGTGCTCGTGCTGCGCCCCTGATCCCAGCATGCTTAATAGGCCTGTTTACCTAAGATAAGGCATGGATGAAAGTGTGACGATCACAAATGACTTCGTCATTCGTTCTTGTTAGTTCTGCAACAGGAGATTTTTTGAAATTAATAACTCCATATGTGTATAGTTTAGAGGTACAGGCTGTATGTGATGAGTCATGCAACATACCATATACTGTACATTGGCTAACAAAAACTATTTACTGCAATTCAAGTTGACAGCCCTTCTATAGTGAAAGTGAAGTAGATCGCCACCGTGCACGCTAATCGTGTAATGTCAGCCACTCAACACCATGTTAAGTTATAAAGGCTGCAACTGTGAAGCTCTCGTGTATCTTATGAGAGTAATAAGTAGCTTGAACAAAAGAAAAAACACCAAGTTTAATATTTAAGTCATCTTCCCAATGTCCCAGTATAAACATAGGAGGTGGAGAGCTCCATATCATAGACCATAACCGAAAGATATTGTCAGTTTTGGTGAACAATGTTGAATGTTTAATTAGATATTATTATGAATGTTTAATTAGATATTATTATTATTATTATAAGATTACTTGACAATATTATTAGATAAATACGATGATATTATTAGATAAACATGCAATTGGTAACAAATTGTATCATATTGAAAACTAATATATATTCATATGTATTATTATTTTTCAATTATTATTTTATCATTAATAAGGAAGCCAATAGTCATTAGAGATATATAAATCAGGGAGAAGGGGTGAGAAGTTTTCTTCTTCTCAAACCTTTTCGAACAGGTAAAGCAAGTGTATGACAGTTTATTTTCATTTGTGGTTTTCGTTGTGTGTAAATATTACTTTATTGTAACCACTTGTTTCATTTATTTTATTATTTATTATTGCTTTTTTATTTTTTATCATTTACTTGTTCGAAATAAAAACATTTTCAATTCAATTTAATTCAAAAACACTCAAGATAAAGAGCTTATACACATAGTTTATTTAATAAGTGAAGTGGAAAGAGCTTTATCCAACATTAAAGGTGCTACAAGCGGAATGGTTCCTTTAGCTAACTTCCTGTCAGTTACTGGCAGTTAGCAGTCCCCTCGCTCGTCCCTACGTCACCACATTAATGCACTGCGGTCTTCAAGCAGTAAGTTATCTAGCATCATCTCAGATCCATAAGTGTGATAAAACATGATAAAAACCATCAAAACAGACATTGGGAAGGATTTTTACCTGCTCCGCCATTATAGGCACATACACATTCGCCCATCTGTTGCTCTGGCATGCACCGACAGTGAGACCATGGAGTGTATATATTATATATGAGTGAGACGAGTGTCGGTTTGAAGCGTTTTCTCTTCTGATTGGATAAAAAAGTCAGGATACTACAATAAATTTGCCGATTACATGCAAAGCAACTGACTGAGAGATCGGCTTTATGAAATGTGCACATTATGTAAGTGATCACTGTATGAATAAAGAGCGATTTAACACTTATATTAACATAAATAAACCGCTTACTTCACCTTTAAGTGCAGTAATTCTCATTAACAATATAAATTATTTCACGGTGTGCAGTGTTGTTCTCACAGCTGATGGATATAAGACTTATTTTTACCTCAGTGTGGTTTGCCTGTTCTACAAAATGCCTCACCCTCCTCTGCACCAATGCTACCTCATACAAAAGTATCCTACTCAGATGTACAGTCTTGTAATTAACTTTCCCTGCTAGAAGAAGGCCATAGGCGTGAGGGGAACTGCTCTGGTCTACTAAAGAGCAGGTAATAATTAGTCAGGTCCCAGCCTTGGAAAAGGGCAAAGAGAGAATGAAAGCAGTGTGCATTAGGTCCACAGCCCTCTTCTCTATCCACTTCTATGTCTCTCATATTTCTTATTATCTGGCCACCTATACTGCTCTTTCTAACACTCTGAACTTCTTTTAAGACACCTTTTGTCAAACACAAATAATACTGCATCAAATGAGAAGGAAACTACAGCTTTTTAATTTCTCCTTCTGTCCTCTTTACATCACTAGGCTATATAAATGAACATCTATTGTGATGCCGTCCTTCATAATTACTATAACACAGTGAGTCAGGCACAATAGGCTACGATGCTGGTGAAAGCTTTTGAGTTGGGCTACAACAATTGCTGCTCGGTAGCTCACGGCCTCTTCCAGGAAACATAAAATAATCCTCCAGTGCACAGCAATCAATGTGCTTTCATTTCTGATGAAGCGACAAAGAGGGAGGTTCGTTGGAAAACCATTTCTGTGTATGTATTGCTTGCAACCAAATATGTCACAAATACATATATACTGTATATATAAAACAATGTACATGCATATAAGGAACCTGCTTATGCAATATAATAAAAGTATAATGAACGCGCTCGTCAGGACTGGGCAACAGCTGCGGCTGAGATAGCTTCAAATTGAGTTGAATCCTATACATGTAAAGTGTGACACCTAGCCTGGTGCTACCAGACCATCGTACTTCATTTCATTTGTACAGAAGGTCTGGCAGTGCTTTAATTGGCAAACGTTCACTCATGGAGGCGGGTGTCTGTTAAAGTTTAAAACTATTGGATCTGCCCAGTGCCACTCTGGATTAGCCAACCAATCGCATAACGTTTGGTCGTCACATGTGTCATGAGCCGGCTTCTAGCAACTGAAACTGGAGCGCGACTTCGACGTCATCGTTCTCAGCCACTCGCTCTGTTCGCTGATTGGACCGGCTGTCGAATCTCCAGCAAAACTGGGAAATGGGCTGTACACCCAGACTGACTACTGAAGGGAAAATAAAATGTGGCCGGAAGTAGGCGGGCGGGCGGAGCCAGGCTATGTGACACCGGCTGTAGTCTGGCTTGACCACTCCCGCCAGCGTCTATTAAGCGCTGGCGTCGGCAAACAACGCTACGCCTCCATTGGCTGCTTCCCGGGGTTAGTCCCGCCGTAGATGATTGTGATTGGTTTAAATAAATAAAAACAGGCCAGCCCAGTTTCCCCCCGAATAGACGGCTCTAAACGGAGTGCCTCCAGACCATACTACTTGCCGTAGTTTGGTCTGGCTTTGCGAGACTACACCGGCTGTGACTGTTGATTTACGGTGACTATGAAGTCTATGAATTGCAAAACAGCGATGGATTAGGCGTGAGTTGCGTGGGTGGATGAATTGTATTGGTGTGTTTTTTTCTGGCTCTTTTCTTTTCATTGGTTTTCCCTGAGCATTTTTTTCCTGCGATCATCTTTCATCAAAGTATTTTTTTATTAATATGCTTGTGCAGTTCCGTGTGAAAATATGTGTAGAATATCTTGTGTAAAAAAAAATAAACTGGAAGAATCTATCGTAGACCATGATAAATATCAATACAAGCTTTGACATTGTGTGACGCAGAAATACATTGGCCCTAGCTATACTTGACCTGGCTGTGCATTCCATTGCGTAATACAAAATAATACATACAGCAACTTTTCTGATTCTGCCCTTATCAATTACCACCAGTTAAACCTTTTCCATTTTCTGCCGCTCTCTCCAGCTGCCGCTCTTGCCCTCTTATTCTGCCAGCCTCCGTCGTTATCACAAGGTTCACACTTCACCGAAACCAGAGTGTTGGAAGGTGTAGGGGTGACGACAACAGACAGGCACGGAAAAAAAGACAAGGGAGACTGAGGGAGCACATGGGAGATGACTCAGCCTGGTTGATTTAATCAGCTGTTGTTGTTTTTTAACTCGCCAGTGTTTGACCTGAATAATCCCTTTAAAAAAATCCCAGGTAAATGTATCTTTATCTTTATAGCCTCATATATACTGTAAGCAATAGAGGATGAGGCTGTGGACCTATCATTTCCCATTTTTAGCCTCATTTTCTCATTACCCTGAAGGAATCATGGACAATCCATTCTGCTCCAGCTAAAAGGTTTGGGTCATAATTTTGGCATCGTGGTGATGGACCGCAGCGCTTATGTGCTTCAAACCATTATAGCTTGTTCAACCTTGGTGTGGAATGGTGCGCCCGCTGTCATCATAACAAGATTATCAGTGCGCTTTCCCAAGTGTGAGGGTGTGTAAGTGTGTACGTGTGTGCGTGTAGTTCAACATGTGTCATTTCAGGAGACCGCTTACCATCAGTTCCGCCTCCTGGAGTGTGCCACCAGGTATGTCCTTCAGCAGCCAACTAAGAGATACCCACACTTCCATACTATTTAGTACGCCAGAAACATATTAAGGATGTCCCAATAGAATAGGTGCATGTCAAAAAAAAGTAGGCTATGCCAAAAATACCCAGATGCCCTAATACATCCAATTATATTTTACAGTTTGCAAACCAGCATGCTTAGTGTAAAGTATAGTAAAAAGAGAAAGTATGTTATTTTAAATGCAGGGTCAATGGTCGAGCGGGAAAGGGCAACAGAGAGATTTGGAGGACGGCTCAGATCCAAATTGCTGAAAACTTGGAAAACAAAGATATATTTTTGATGTGGTTAAAAGTGAGAAAGAAATTCATTATGACTGCAGACTTACTTTTGGAATTGACGAGGATTTTCTGAATGGACGTGCTCCCAGCGCAATGAATGTGCACTTTTCAGCTTCAATATTCAAAGCAATAACTCTCAGCATATGAGATTATGTCTGAATGTATGAGTGTGATGGTGAGTACCTAGGTGTTTGTTTGTTTGTTTGTTTTTGTGCCCAGACTGTCTAAGCATATAGCATACAGTGTGTGTAATGTTTTTCTTGTGGAACAGGCTTGAAGTGGAGCATCAACATTTTCGCAATTTCAATCTAGGTATAATTAGTATAATTACATCATAGCTAGCCAAAAATACGAGCAGGTGTTTAGCCCCCATGGTTTAGCCTGACTGCATTCAAACTCACAATTGTAGGTTGCTGGAAGCATATATAATACACACTATACTGTATATTTCCCCCTGCATAATTGAATGATGGGCAGGAGGATCGGGTGCAGCAGCTCTGGGTGTTTCTTCTAAGCAGCCTCAGCTGGCAGATGGGAGCTGGCCTTGTGCCTCCATATGGTCCCATTCTAACTGCACTCCGTGAGCCCCTTTATACAGCTCAATTCTTATCAAATCAGGATGACATGATTCACTTTGTTCCAAATCTCCTTGGGCAAAAATGTAGCACCGGCTGGATGCAGTGTGTGTGTGTGGTAGCGAGAGAGAGACACACACACTTTCACATCCGTACGTCCGTCTTCGAGTCGGATCATTCTTTCAAATCAGGCCTAATCAGTTTAGCCGTCCGCTCATGTTCCTCATAACCGGTGCGAAAAGACAGCCATTCTTCAGATAATCTCAATCAGTTGCTCAGATGTGTTTACTCTCATGACAAAAAATGAGAAAATGGAAAAAATTGAACATGGATCATACCTACAGTACCTAAAGTCACAGGTGTTGGCAAGATGATTTCTGCATTACATTTCCTGTCGGTGTGTGTATGTCTTCGAACTAAAAATGCCCATCCATGAGTCAGGTCTACTTGTGCCTTATTTTTAGCTGCCATGTGATCACAAAAGGAGAGTGATTTTTTATCTAGATGGAGGAGCCCACACACGCACACGCACACAAGCACACACATACACACACACACACAAGCTGTGGATGTATCGCAGCACATTACGTGCACATGACATACATGAGCAAGGGCACATCATCCAATTGCACACGGGTTACATCACCATCGCCCAGTGGTCTTTAAACCTTCCACTTAGTTATCCAGAATATCCACTTCTAACCTCTGTTGCTGCTTTAAACCCAGCTCCCTCTGCCTGAAGCCAGGAGCCATCAGCAGCATCACACATTACAAGGCGCGTGTTGTCAAATCCGATTCCTTTCTACTGAGGCAGGGTCTTGTCCGCCAGGTAGTGGAGCCAGGGCAGAATGGCTAATGCAATTTATAAGGCCACTGGCTAGGACACGCCAGACTGAGGACCTATCTGTGTTACTAATGACCTGAAGTTTAATAATGAAAACGTATCAGCTGACTCGTATTTTAGGAGGAGTAGCCTGCCTTTGGAGATTTGGCCTAACTGTGGTTTTATATATCAGTATGACTGTCTCTCTATCCTGTGTACACCCGCCAACCTACTGTACATCTAGACATATCCATATCATAACTGGGAACCATTGCATCGCCACACAGCATGAACAAATGTTAGAATCTGTCTGCAGTGACCACTAGTGATGAATGCTTTCTTGTGTGCTAATGATCAAGATTCCATAATGTTTCTCTGCAGCCAGAGGAAGATGGTTTATGACCTCATTTCTTCTTCCTCCTGTGCCCCTTATGGAAGGTGCCATAGCAACAAAGTTCTAACAGTCATGTGACTCCCCATGGTAACACAAAAATAATTCAATAAAAACAATAGTACGTGCATGCAGTAGCTGACCCAGAATGAACATGACCTTTCCCCAGTTTGTGTAACTGAGGGGTCAATTTTGAAGTTACTGTATGTGGTGCGTATGTTTTCACCATCATACAATGACCTTTAATGAAGCTGAGGATAGGATGGACCATCTCTATGCATTTTGGATTAGTTTAAATTGTTTCTGTCCCGTTGTGATTGTTCGATCTGAGATGGATTTAAGTGCCAGGTCTCAACAGGGGCTTTGACTTCTCTCCCTCCCTCCCTCCTTCCTTTCTTTCTCTCTCCTTTCTTTTTAATTTCTCCAGTCTAAACCAATTAAAATCAATTAAATGCTTCATTTCCCTGCGCAGTGGTCATTGAAATGTCTAGCTCCACCACTGTGACACAAATTGCCTCTTTTCACCTCTCAGTGAGTTTCAGTGGGAGGGCACTTATTCTATGCCCACAGAACCTCATCCAAGTGCAGTGACAAGGACAGAATCCCTCACTGACTTACTCTTCACAAAAACTATCACTTATATTTGGCAGAAAAAACCCTGAATGATTGCTACCAGAAAGTCTGTATTGCATAGTCTTACACACCTGCATATTTACCTTCTGCATTTCCCTATTGCCTGTACTTAAAACTCAAAGGCATAAGCTGGAACTAAATTATCCATGTTAGACATCTGTTTAATTAAAGGTGAAGTAAGTGGTTTATTTATATTAATATAAGTGAATATAAGTTATTCATACAGTGATCACTTACATAATGTGCGCGTTTTATAAAGCTGATCTTTCAGTCAGCTGCTCTGCATGTAAACGGCAAATAAACTTATTGGAGGATCCCGAAATTTTGATCCAATCACAAGAGAGAACGCTACAAACCAACACCCGTCTCACTCATGGTCTCACTGCCGGTGCACGCCAGAGCAACAGATGGGTGAATGATTAAGCAGGAGCAGGTAAGAATCCTTCCAAATGTCTGTTTTGATGGTTTTTATCATGTTTTATCACATATGTGTATTAATGTGGTGAGGGAGGGACGAGCGAGGGGACTGCTAACTGCAGTAACTGACAGGAAGTTAGCTTAAAGAACCATTCCGCTTACAGCACCTTTAAGCGACTATACTTGCCCAAACCAACTGGACAAATGTTTTACAATGCATGAGCAAACCACACAGTGCAACAGATAAGCATGCTGATATAGTAAACACATAGAGCCATGGTTAATATTTGAGCTGGAATTGTGAAAATAAGTGTAGAGGAATCAGACATGCAGCAGTGAAAACTGGCTGTTGCAACAAACAATCAACTTGAGGGCTGAGGCTGTGACGCAGTACATATTGATTTTGTCGAAAAAGAAAACCTTTTTACCTTTTACAGTTATATGGGACTGTAATATAAGTTTTAAAAATAAGAAGATCAGCTGCATCTGATCTAAACGAGTATTGCAATATAAAAATAAGTGAAAGATAGATGGGGAAGGTGGAGAGGAAGCAGACAAGGGGAACAGAGGAGGAGATCGTGACACGGCATAATTACAGACCACAGCCAGCGGGCAATACTGAGATACAAAAGAACATTTCAGACTAATAGAACCCTGCCAGACCATAATTCTACAACCTTTCATGCTGTATTTGGCTAAATAAATGCTTTTCTACCATGCTGTGGACTAAGCCCACAATGCATTGCTATCACAAAACGAGCCAGTGTTTAATCCCAGTCAATATTATTTTTATTATTTGGCCAACAACATAGTGGGCATTTATGGGACCTCTGAAACTAGATTAAATGCTGCACTATTAATAACATATGAAGATTACTTCATATGGGTATGTTTGTCATTTACATAGATGGTAAATAATATGGATGTAGCATCCGGGCTGACCTCAGTTATTCACACGGCATCCAATAATCCTGGTTTGTGCGCATCACCATTTTGTGAGATTTTTACTCCGCCTCACGTAGGGGAGAGGGAGATAGCTGACGTATACCTCCGAGGCAAAGTGAGGGACAACGGGCGGAGAGCTGTCACTCAAGAGATCGCGCCAATACATTTTAACCTCCTATAAAATAAAAACTAGCCTGGTAGAAAAAAATTCACCCCCCTCAGAGTTGTCATGGAGATATGAACTAAACATACAGACTAGAATGTTATTTTAATCCAGACCTGAAATAGGTTTAATAATGCTGTGAAAACGGCATATTTAACATTGGAGTCAATGAGAGATGACTGTCTTCTGCATACAGCCCCCAGTGGCACTTCCTGGTTACTACAGTTGTGGTCACTTCCTTATTGGATGCTGGTAAAAATCGCTGAGGTTGGGGTTTGGTCATTTTCTGCTGTAGGTGAGATACTACAAGAATTAGGCGGCAATGAGAAGGGATGTATTTTGGTTTACAATACATTTTCCTCAGCTCTTGGATTTGTATCTATTTGTAATTTCCTGACGAGGAAGAAGTTTCCAAATAGATGGAGAACATGCAAAGCATTTAAAGGTGCTGTAAGCGGAATGGTTCTTCAAGCTAACTTCCTGTCAGTTACTGCAGTTAGCAGTTCCCTCGCTTGTCCCTACGTCACAACATTAATGCACTACGGTCTTCAAGCAGCGAGTTATCTAGCATCATCTCAGATCCATAAGTGTGATAAAAACCATAAAAACAAACATTGGGAAGGATGTTTACCTGCTCCGCCATTGTAGGCGCATAAACATTCGCCCATCTGTCGCTCTGGCGTGCACCGGCAGTGAGACCATGAGTGAGACGGGTGTCGGTTTGTAGCGTTCTCTCTTGTGATTGGATAATATTTCGGGATCCCCCGAAAAGTGTATTAGCCGATTGCATGCAGAGCAGCTGACTGAGAAATCAGCTTTATGAAGCGTGCACATTATGAAAGTGATCACTGTATGAATAAAGAGCGATTTAACACTTATATTAACATAAATAAACCGCTTACTTCACGTTTAACAACAAACAAACAAACAGATATTTTACTCGTGAATTGAAGCAGACCAAAACGGAGCTAAAAGAAGAGTGAATATAGGATTAACAGTCCAACCAGATGGCCAAAACATGGCTCCATATGAATTCTAATGTTGGACTGTGCTGTATGTGTAAATCAGCAACTTGATAACCAGCTCACCATATCAACTTCAAAAGATGTCAGCAGGTAAAAAAGAATAACTTATTTTGAGATTAACATCTGTTTTGTTGTGATAACATCTCAACAAAAAAGGCAATCACCCACTAGCACAGAAAAAACAAGTGTTTTCTCTACACAAGTACAGGTGCAAATGAATTCTCTGTGGTGGCAAACCAATTTGAGGAAAATACAGTTTTGGAGGTTATTTTATTCATACTAAGAAAGTATGTTAGAAGAAATCAGTTGAAAGCTATGCAAGGATTAACCAGAATATTATGATCAAATATATTGTGATCAACCATATCAGATGCAGAACTAAGATGATCCTTAGTTGTTCCCCGTTTGTTTTTTTTACCTGAAGTGGACAATTGATGTTGAGGACAACAGGTTTCCAAAGAAGGTGTTTACATCTCTATTTTACATGCAATGTTGTTTTGTACCAAGCCTGAGGCTGAGGTTGAACCTGCTGGGCACATCTGTTGTAACTCTTGCATTCCTCCCTTTCTGCGTCTTTTCTCCTGCCAATTTCTCCCTTAGCAGAACAACAGGGCAGGCTCAACTGTCAAACAGAGTACACACAGAGGTTCCATCAAGAGTTCTGTGTGTCTTTTGATATGCTGGTGTATTTGGTTCTGCAGTCAAGTAGAAAAAAATACACTAACATCTAAACCATGTGGCCCCCCATAGTGTGCTTGTGCTGAAATGAGGGCCTTTCTCATAAGGGACAGCTGAAGCACACACAGTCAGATGAAACAGTGGCCAGAGAGGAAGATGGACAGCTTGGTGTTCACGGTTGCAAGTCATTTCTTTCACTTTTGTCCCCTTCCTGGTCAAACTTTTAATGGCTCCATTTTGAAAAGGAAAAGCCACGAGAGAAAAAAAGGAGATGATGCTGCTGCTAATGCTGCTGCTTACGAACTTTACGGCCTTCTTTGAACTCCCCCCACATAAGTTGCTCATTGTCTAATTGTCTATCTGCCTAATCATCCTGTGTGTATGTGTGTGTGTGTGTGTGTGTGTGTGTGTGTGTGTGTGTGTGTGTGTGTGTGTGTGTGTGTGTGTGTGTGATCCAATCCCATTCGCCCCTGAGTCATTTCTCCTTCACCGGTATAACTGCAGAGACAGTTTCATAAGGAGAAGGCAGGTGGGTCAACTGAAAGGCAATTGGAGACAGAACACAAGCTGCATATTAACAGCCGGGAGCATATTAATGAGTAAGTAGAAGCCTCAAACCTACACTGCCACCATCTCTCAGTGTCTCCCACCCCCCAGTTTAGCCAGGGGCCTCAGTCACACCAAGCAAGGTTTTGTTACTGACACAACTGCACCTGCACGCATACAGACACACACACACACACACACACACACACACACACAAACAATGTGCAGCCCGTGAATAATTGATGAGCACAGCAGTAGGGGGAACCATGAGAGGGACCAGAGAGCCATCGCATCGAATCTGGCATGCTGCCGACCTTTCGCAGATATGCCGGCGTGAGTGTGTATATGCACGGCCATGGATACATATGTGCGTGTGTGTGTGTGTGGGCGGGTTGTGTGTGAATGTGTGTGTGGGCGCATGTGTGGGTGTGTTTACGAAGCTTGGGTGGCAGGTGGCGGGGAGAAATGTGTGAGAGGTGCAGTGAGACCAATACAAGGGCCGATGGCAGAGATGATGAAGGCAGAATACTTCAGAGACGCTCCCAACAAAAACAAATCAGTGAGGATGATGACGATGATGAGAGAGAAATAAGGCTGAGGAAGGATAGAGGAATCCTCCAGTGAGCTGCATCTAATGAGAGCCAGGCGTTATGATGATACACCTGGACAAAAACAGGAGAGATTAAACTCCATCTTGAGCAGATGAGACAGTGATGTCATTCGCGCAAACATCCAACTCTTTGTGCTGTTTTAAACAAACAATTAGTCAGTCACTGTGGCATGGTGTTGTGTTATTGACACAAAATCCCAGTTACAAAAGTAACAGCCTTTTTTAACTGAAATGCATAGCTGTAATGTATGCACATGTGGCCTTTCCCCATACATTAGGGACAGAATGTCACACAAGCTGTGCAGTCTGGGGGAGCCTGGCAGGGTGTTGTATATGAGGGCGGTTGTGGGTACAGCCAATCTTCCTCCTGCTAATCTTCCTCCTGCTTATTTCAGATGGGCTTTATCAAACCCGCTCAACTGACATGCTCATGTTATATGTTCCATTCGCCCGGTCTGAGCTTGGTAAAACTGCTTTTAGCCACAGTGCCCCTGACTCCTGGAACAGCCTACAACATCAAATTAAAATAAATATACTCATAACTGTTAACCAATTTAAACTTATTACTTTGAAGTCCCACTCCACTTGTAACTGTTTTAATTAGGCTATTGTTCTGCTTCATTCAATTGATCTGAATGTTTTAATTGTTTTTGTCTCTTTGTAAGCTTGTTGTGTATTTTCACAACAAATTTCCTCAACCCTGTCTAACTCCACCGGCTTGTATCAGTAAGGACAACTGGCACCAATTATGCTGACTGATTCATGTCATTATAGCATAATAAAAAGACTTCATTATAGGGGATCCATGAGCATTATAACTGCTTTTTCTGCTGTCATAGTGAAGGTATTGTATTGCCAATAACAGTTGGTGTAATTCAGGATGTATTAATATTTTCATAAAATAATTGCAGGTTGTTTTTCTGAACTGAATTGATGATAATTATTAAATATTCTCAACGCTGGCTAATCTAATTATCTCCAACTTGAGTGAGCCATGGAAATTAAAAAGGACCTTGTGTTTCCATTTCTCCCTATCACTTATTTAATCAACTCCTGTTGTGCCTTTTGTAGAGGGTTCATACAATATGACTATCACAATACTGAGAGCGATTACTATTGTTTGCCTCTCTTGTAATATACATAACTTTGCCTTTTATAATAATAATGGATTGGATTTATTTAACATTTTCTCGCACTCAAAGTGGGTTCCAGGTATCATTCATTCACACACAGTCATACCGGCAGTGGTAAGCTACGATAGTAGCCACAGTTGCCCTGGGGCATACGGAAGCATGGTTGCCATTCAGCGCCTACAGGCTCTCCGACCACCACCTCAAACATACAGTAGTCATACACATTCACACGAGTCAAGGTGGGTGAAGTGTCTTGCCCAAGGACACAGCAACCATGACACAAGTGGCAGGGTGGGAATCGAACCGCCAAACCTCCGATCATTGGCCGACCCGCTCTACCAACTGAGCCACGGTCGCCCAACAAAATGAAAATGAAGACCAAGTGTGGCAATAGATAACAGACCTGGTATGGATTTGTGGTGCTTATTCACACAAACATGCCAGTTGAAATAATAAAACAGAAACATTTAAATTAGTCAACATCAGAACATGCAACAGCTGACTCACCAGGCTGACAGAGAATAAGAGAGCTAAACTGATCACGTATATACAACAGTAACTGAATGAGATGCATTGACATCAGGGATTCACAATGGTAAAGAAAATGTCTGCAGGCTTGCGAATCAGCGCTGGAGTGAGTAGATTAATGCTTTGGTGTTGGACATGACCATGCACATACAGAATGTGCGTTTATGTTGTGTGAACTCTGCAGGGATTAGTGAGAAGCTGGCTGAAGCACATTATAGCACAGCAGACAGACCCGGAGGCTAAAGTTAAAGCCCCTAAACCAACCCTGACGGTATCATATCCTAAGCATTGTCCTAGTTTTTCCTCAGGATAAATTAAGTTCTATCTTAATTATTTATGCCTCTACATGTTGTCTCCTTGGAGTGGCTGCAACAAAAGCATGCTTTTACTTAATGGGAGTACACCAGAAGGAGAAATTTACATTCTGGTTTATAGGAATGGTTAGTGTATTGGTGACTGCTGGTCATTTAGCCTGGTCCTACCAGACCATCGTACTTCATTTCATTTGTACAGAAGGTCTGGAATCGCTCGATTGACAAACTTTACCTTACTTGAAGGCGGGTGTCTGTTGAAGTTTAAAACTATTGGATCTGCCCAGTGCCACTCTGGATCAGCCATAACCAATCGCATAACGTTTGGTCATGATGTATGTAATGCGCCGGCTTCTGACTACAACTGAAACGGGCGCACGACATCAACGTCATTGTTCTAAGCCACTCTTTCTGTTTGCTGATTGGACAGCCAAAAATCTGTACTGTATCCCTCCAGTACCCAGAGGGGTACTGGAGGGATATGAAAATTGAGCGGAAGTGGGTAGGCGGGCGGTGCCAGGCTACTCGTCATTATGAGTTTGCATCACATCCTGATGGTAGTGTTTTCAGATTTCCCTTGGTGCATTGTGTTTACTGCGTTGCCTAGTGTGCCCCTCCACTATAACACAAGCACATGCCTGTGGCACATCAGGTGGTCCATTGCATTCAGGTTAGTCTAGCTATGTGCGCTGCTTCAGCTCATTCAGAAGGGCACTAGAGTGTTGCGTTTTATCCAAAGTCACAGCCATGTGTGGTGTGGGTGTCACAGCAGGAATGCATCATTGGCTTTCCTCTCTTTTAGCAACCAGAGCCTGATGGAAGGTGTGAAATTGAACGGAAGTCATATGTTCTATTCCCAGTTCTCGCACATTGCCAGAATTTTAACATTATGTTTTCCAAATAAATAACTTATACCAGGTTAATGTATATACAGTATACCATATGTAGAAAATGCCACAAGAGTCTCAATGTTTTGACTTGGAGGGCATGTAGTGCACGCAAATGTCACTATAGGCTCTGAATCTCATGTGGTTACAATAAGTGCATTTCCATGTTATAAAGTTAAGTGGAATTACCAAAAAATAAATAAAAAATGCGATAACTCGTAATATTCAGTCATGAGGGTGCATTAATTAATTAACTTGTTAACGTATTTTCTGAAAAGTTGTTTAAAAATATTATACAAAATTTCCATGGAAACTTCACCAATGTGAAACCTCTGTTTTTCCTGTTTCCTGAGTCTCCCGCTTTCTATTTTTTTTTAAAGCACAATAAAATCCAGGCTGTGTTACATAAAAAACTTGTCCAAATGATCTCCAATGTTGACAGTTCCGTTAGTGCCACCCATTCTGTTTGTCTGTGCTATGGCAGCCCTTTGGGCTTTATATTTAGTAATAACAGCTGAGCTGACCAAAATCCACTGATATATCATGGGCCTCCGCCTTTGTCGGCCATGTTCTAGTTAGAGCAATGAGAAGAGAATGCAAACACATAATTTTTGGCTGTAAAAGCAAAAGCAAAAGCAAAATATTCATACAGTAGGTAGATCTGAGCTCTGATATCAAACAGCAAAACCGCAGCACCTGTCCATATTTCAGTTCCTGTGCTCCAACATTCTCTCTCTCTCTCCACCCCTTCTCTTGAGGGCTTTGATTGGCTCTTTCATTCAGCAGATTGTCTTTGGTTCCTTTCTCTGGCCTTTCAGGCTACTGCCTATTGCACTGCATGTCCCTCTCAGCATCATTATTAACCCGCTGGCTCACAGGCCACCGGGGGAGTCTGTCCATCAAAGCATCGGGGACGCAAGAATAACACTGGTCTCATTAAGAGTATAGGGTGGGGGGGGGGTTGGTAAAGGCATATAGACAGCCTGGACTTTCAGGCTTTTTTTTGGTTTTCAGGCAAAGAAGAACTCAAAGTATTTCAGTTTAATGAAATAATTCTTAAATGTTATGTTCTTACAAACTGTACAACGATAAGGCTTTTGCTAATAAAATATAGAATATGTTTTATAATAATACTCTTTTCGTGTATTTCACACTGTTTAATCACCCACAAAACAACCATCAAACCAATTGAATCTTTACATTATCTACATGCTGTGATTTTCAAAAGCCAACTTTAAAATCATGTTTTTATTAATAAATCATTGAATGGGGTGGGGTGGGGGACATGGAAATCAAAAACAGGGAGCTGTTTAAAGGTAAAGGCAGACATGAGGTCACGTTACATAATCAAAATTCGGCAAAAACAAAACAGAATCAGGACTCAGCAGAGCCAGACAGTTAACCCAATTTCTGAAAATACGGAAAGCCTTCCTGGCTTTGAGCAGTGGCACACACTCACAAACAATTACAAACCAAAGAAATACACACTTGGAGACGGAGTACGTGACAAACGCAGAAGAAACATCCATTAACTTCCTTACATTTACCAGTCAACATCATGTTTACACAATAGGTTCCTTCTGTATTTTCCTCTCTTTCTGCAAATACAATTGAATTTACTGAGCACACAGAATCATCGAGAGACGCACATCTGCTCTATATAAAAGAAGATTTGACTTGAGTGCTAAATCCCTGTAAAGGTCTTTTAACAAACAGAAACAGATTGACCTATGCATGTGTCAGCCAGCCAGGCAACATACTGTATCTCGCTAAGGTGTAGCTAGGGTTAGTTTCTATGGAAACTGGCACAAAAAAAAAAAACCCGATGTGAGTGACAAGTGGTAATAGCTCGCAGCTTGCATCCCTCTCTGGATGATATTATCAGTTCACTGGTCATCACCCACCGCTTTTCCTCTCTGCTCTCCTCCTCTCCATCTCAACACATTGATATTCACAGTGGAGATGACATAAGGCTGCTACTAGGCTGCTAATGGACGTCGCTCCAATTCTGTCACCATGAGAACACTTTTCTTTCTTCTCACGTTTACCAAATTGGCTCTCTGACCCCTGTTAACAAGTTGCATGCAGGATTAAGAAGAAAAACCTCCTGAAGGGCTACAAATTAAAACTGAAGAGTATGTTGTGTAAGGAGATCCTTCAGCCTTCATTTGCGAGCATGTATGGGTACTGTTTAAGAGCAGACGCATTGGATTACAATTATTATTGAAATTCAAAGATTGGTATGGAAAGTCAGAAAGAGGGTGACATTTTTGGCCTGGGGAGGAGATTCCGAGGACGGGTCGGGACCCCTGATAACCTTGGAGGAATATCGCAGAAAGTTTCTGAGTTTAAGATAAAAATTAAAGCTATTTGATCACTGTGACACTTTTGTGTTGCATATCCCTCTAGTGATAGTGAAGCATAAGAAATCATGAACTTGTATAGCCAATTCTGAAACGGATGCAAGAATCAAGCGGTCAGTGATGGTGCAGTAAAGCTGAATTTGGACCCAAAAGCAAAGACGTACAGACTCAGTGGATGGAGAAAAAACAACATCCGCTGAAGCAGGCAGAGGTCAGCAACAGGAATAGTCCCAAACAAGTCCGAAGGGACATGGAAACGAGACAGCCTTGGGTCAAAAAGCAAGGCAGAAACAGGTCAACAGGAGGCTAGGCTTGGGTGGCAAGATCGATGATCTCGGTGGACTGCTACAGCCTGCATGGCAACGGTCACTTGACTGATACGGGTAGCCATGGTATTGCTAGGGCAAGATCTAGGCAACCAGTTTTTTGTCAGATTGTTCTATAAAGAAAGAACAAAGAAAAGTCCAGGCTGTGATCGTTTCCAGAGGAGCTACAGAAAAAACAAGTAATGAGTTAAGGGCCTGAATGCGTAGGCCTACTTGTTTACCTACCTGTTGGCTAATGGAATAGTTAGTGGAAATCATTAGCTCAAGATGGATGGACACTTAAATGCACGGTGGGCGCAACTAGAATAAATGAATCGTTAAGCTACGTAAGTCTTTCAGATTGTCTATTCTATCCGGCTCTTTTGACCAGATTTGATGGATTAATACTGCGTGCTAGAGCCACTCAAAATAAGTGCTTAGGCACATGTATACAAGATCAGTCCGGGCATGAGAACAAAGCCAATGAGGAATTTTAATAATCAATTCATCACCCATCCACCCACACTTCAATCAATAATGCAAAACAAGGCTGGAGCCCATGCTGGATATAGGGCACTAATGACTTTTTCGGAGGCACAACAACAAAGATTGTATTATCGCTAGAGCAACTCATTGTTGAAGATATTTTTTAAAACTGCCAATAAATCTGGTTGTTTTTATTTAATCCTTCTTTTTCAAACCATTCACACAAAAAGGTTGGATGTGAGCCTGAAACAGACACTGGTGGAGTCTGAACGATTGGACAGTTTGGAGATATAACAGCTGAGCCAGCTCTAGTGTTGTTACTGTTGTATTGGAAAAGTGAGGGTGACGGGGGCAGCATCTACAGAACCTATTTTTTTAAACCCCACTATCCTGACCATTTGCCAATCCCTCAGATAAACGCTGCCTTTATCCCTCTCTCTTTCTTCGCTCTCACATGCCTGTCAGCTCTCTAAATGTAGCTAGGTAAACAAAATATTGAACAACACACCATGACATTGCATCCTGTTTACACACATTCAAATGTTTATAGATATCATCTAGGCGAGTAGACATACGAATGCATACACACGTCATCCCAGACATGCACAAAAGCTCATCAATTTAAGCATGCTACGTTTGGGTTAATCATATCTCTTTCTGCATAGTTTCTAAAGTCGTTATTATGAATGCAATGTCAGAATTTTAGGGAGTAGAAGGCTGCTTAAAAGGAACATTTAGTTTTGAAGATGTCCATCTTATTTCTAAAGATTAATCGGTCATCATTTCTACCCTGCAAACTCATTTGTTTGCTCTTTGCTTATTTCACTTCTGAGATCGGCAAAGCAAATGGCATCAAAGACAGGAAACACAAGCAGCCTGATGATCAGGCAGGTTGTCAGTAGTTCAGCCAAAAAAAAAACCTCAGCAAAAAGCAGAGATAAATGCACCCAAAATGTCCTTCACAAGCCTCCAATGTAATGCAATGCTTGTTTGTTTTAAAACCTCTGGAAACCTGGTCTCGCATAGTAATTAATTAATATACAGAATGTTCATAAATATTATAAAACATAGCCTAGTTAATAAAACAGCCTTTTTTCTGTTTTTTGTTTGGGCGTGGCCATCTCCATGGTAACAGTCAATTTTTTTTATAGAACTTAAGGGCAGAGAACTGCCGACATGGTTCAAAATACTTAATGTATCATAAAAACAGGAGCATAGCCGCCTCACGTAAATCGAACTTCTGTTAAGTTTATCAAATTTAAATGAGAATATCTTTAATTTGGATTGATTCATTTGCCTAACTTTATTCAGATGCTTACTGTACTATCATGCAACTAATTCCCAAAATGACAAGGGAGGATTTTGTGGATTTGGGTTTACAGGGACTTTAATGTTGGATGTGAACACGTGAAACAAAAATAAAAGTCAAAGGAAAGGAAAGGAAAGGAAAGGAAAGGAAAGGAAAGGAAAGGAAAGGGAAAATGTGCAGTGGAATTAGCAGAGAAGGGCCAACAATATGTTTCACCTGCAGTATAAAAATGAATAAAAGATTACAGAGGTCATATTATTACAAAAGTTTAATTAATTGTATTTAATTGAGGCGCACTGTGGACCTGCCAAATTAAATAATGGTCTGACTCTAATAATAGCCTGATGCTCTGTTTCACTGAGTCCGATGAAAGCCCCATGTAATTATTACTGCACGTTTTAAGAACTTTCATGAAAGGCACAGTGAAATAAATTAGATCTGCCTCCATATGGACCACAGTGGGCCATGCAGTCACACATTGTAGTCACAATTCCACATACAAAGAGTGTCAACAAAGACTCAATTTGCTGCTCTACAGAGCGAGGACATTTTGTTATATGACCAAAATAAGACTGCTTGTGGCTGTTATGTGTGGACACATCAACCAGTGCACATGTTTGAGCAGTTGGTTTGTTACTTCTTCTGTTCAGGTCAGGATGAAACAAACAAAAGATCACTTTAGAATCATAATCAAGTCCTTGTTAATAGTTTGGGATTGCAAAGGAGGAATAAAACAAGAGTGTCTTTTTCTGTTAGAGCGCTCCTCAAAGCCAGGAAATAGCCACTGTGGATTGCTCTGAGCAGCCCTATGCTGTAACCACCTCCATATGTTGTGTGTGTTCATTCAATGGTGGAGTTTTTTGTTGAAGGTCAATTTTCATGGACATGGCATTCTGAGCTGCCCATTATTTAGAAGAGAGAAAAAGATAAACTAATAGTAAAATGTTTCTCAGTGCCTACACTTACACACACTGGGATAACGTAAAGCTAAGCTGCTGGAGCCGTGATGGAGGTAAGAAACTGATCCGGCGTGCACAGCAAAGGGTCCCTCAGTGTCTCTATATGCTCACCCCCCCCCCCATTACTTAAACACACTCTCCTCACAATATGACAGTTGTGCACAGGTGGCATAGAAGCGCCATAATATTTAACACATCCTGACCCTATTACATCCATGTCCATGTGAAGCACTAATGACTTGCAATTATCTTTTGCAAAGAAAGAATAATAGGCAGTCTCCATTTCTCTGCTGGCATTCTCATTCACCCTAATATATGTACACACACACACACAAATACACACTCCCAGGCATGCTCTATGTGCTGCTGTTTGAAGGACAGCTTATCGATAGGTCTTGTCAGAGGAAAACCTGAGTGAAGGTAACCAAACCAAACTCACCCCGACATTTCAGTCGCCAGTAAGGGCTTGACCTTTTCGCTCTGCTCACATCGTTCTTCAAAGCGACCTGTGTTAAAGCGTGATTACTTTTGATTTTTTAGCTCTGATTTCGTTGCGGTAAAAAATCTCTCTAAACAGAGTGGGGGCAAAGTGTCTTCTCCTCTAATGTCCTCGGAAATCCCTTAAATGATTCACAAAGTGGACAAAAATGAGGAGCCTTGGCTCAGCATTCCTCGAATGGTTCTCTTGTGTTCCTCATTAACAAAGGCTGCTGCCTGGAGGCTAATTTAAACCTAAATCAGCAGGGGTTACTGCTTTTGGGTGGTGGCAAATGAAAACAACAGCTGTCAAACCTTAATTGAAACAGATCTCAACCGTACCAGAGAATTGGGGAATTCATCAAATTGAAAAAAACTGTAAACAGCCAGTCCCTGCATTTTAATTGAATGGGCATCTCTCCCATTAGTCTGAAAGCTTTTGTACCACAAAAATGTTTTAGCCACACTGGCAGCCTTGCTCTTGGGATGGGAATGTTGGTTGGTTGTTGGTAGACATCAGATTGTTGTTCTTTGGGAGCACAGGGGACTCTCAGCTTTGTTATTACCGGTTAATTACTTTTTGCTGTCACCTATACGAAATGCAAGAACTTCTATTTATAGCTTTGTTCCCAAGGTAACTACATCATTGTATGTGAATTTACTTGGTTACTTCTTTATTTCTGTTAGCTTACACTTTACTAAAACACAATGCTACATAGTATTAGAACAGATTGGAAATAGAAAGTCACTCTATTACGCAACATGCTGTTTTTCATGTTTTATCACATGACTATGGGTCCGCATTGTGACTGTAGACACCCGATGTATGAGAAAAAACAACCCTCTCTCTTTTTCTCCACCCCCACCTTTCTGAAAATGTGTGTTTCGAAAGCCCCTGTCAGATTTCTCTCCCCCTTGTGATGCCATAAAAGAAAAGGGAGAAGCCAAACCCCCTCATTACCAACCTATCACTACCTCCACCTGTGATAAGCAAACCCCCAAGATCCCCGTGAATCTAACTGCTAGTTAGAGTACAACTGGCAGTTAGATTCAGGGCCAATCCTGAATAGGAGACACATGAAGTCAAAGTAGGTAAAGTCAGACAGCTTGACACACGGCAGAAGCTCAGACAGCTTGGCAGAGCAGCAAATAAAAAGGTAGACTAAAATATCTCAGTGCAGTCCAACATTTCTCTGTGCGATTGGCCCCAGAAGGACTCAGGTGTGGCGGATAAATGGGGGGAAAGGCTGACCAATAAGACATAGCATTCATCACTGTCGCAGAGCAGAGAGAGGAGGAATAAGAAAAAAGAAAAATCCAGAGAAAAGTGTCTAATTAGACTCAACAGAGCAGTATATAAATATTCAAGCTTCAATGCTTAGATAAAAAAATGGACATATTGTGCCTGGATATGTGACAATATTGGTTGCGTAAATCCTGGAAAAAAGCCACTGGGTATAGTTTCTAAATTCAGTGGCTCTGAATAAATGCAGGATTTTGTACTAAGATATATTCAGTTATCTCCTGCTGGCTGGAGGGTGTTATTAGCTGTTTTTATTTTCAAATAAAGATAGATTTAACAGAACACCTAGTGATGTTAACAAAAAGGAGCTCTACATGCAGGATAACTTCATTTGCTCAATTACCAATCGGTCAGTCAAATGGTAAATGGACTTGACTTATATAGCACCTTCTAGCTGATTTTCTCAACCCCAAAGCGCTTTACATATCTTCACATTCACCCACTCATGCACACACAATCTGATTTTTCTTTGTTCACCAAATCTTTGCTTGCACAGCTGCCTCTCAGCTATTAACTTGATTGGCTACAACAGTGGCTAGGCGACATATCCCTTTGTCCTTTGGAGATGATTTATGAACCGCTGCTCCATAGATAAATAAAAAAGTAAACACACTAAAAGCATGGATGACACATGTTCATACATGCAATATGTTTACATGCTAGCATACATGTACATATACTCAAACATAGACCCTGATGATGTGATCAGCTGTATAATCAGCTACCCCGGCGGCAGTGTGTGTGGAAGCTTTAATTGACGGCCTTAATTGACTACCAAACAGCTTCAAATCAAGCTGCGGAGATATGAGAGCGTAAAGACCTGTTTCATAGCCACTTGGGTGATACTTAATCTTCCAGCCTCCGCTTCTAAGATATCGACAATCACGGAGAGGACTGTGAATGCAGCCGGCTTAAAGAGCGTAATTATATTGCCTACCTTATTGAGTAGAATTACAAAGAGATGAAACGATTTGCAAAGCAATTGCATGGAGAAAGTGAATTAACCTGTGTAAAATCATTGACAATGACTGACTGTTACCGTAGCTGCGTAACAGATAGTATATTGTATGAAGATGTATATAGAGACCACCAATACCACCAAATAATTCACTGGATCACAGTGTGGTTTATATAAAGAAATGATCAACAGAAATCTGTCCATCTGGGCAATATTAAGCACATTCTCTTATTTGAACAGTAGGTGTTTCCTCCAGAGTAGCAAAACAACAAGTTTTTTTTGTCATGCTTTATTTGATAGTACAGTGTGAGAGAGACAGGACAAAAGGGAAGAGAGGGGGAAGACATGCAGCAATAGAACCATGGCTGCTGCAAGAAGGACTTGTCCTAAACGGTGTTCACTCCACCACTTGAACCACCAGGGTTCCCCAAAACACCCAACAACCCTCAATTTACAGCAGATTCACCACAGCCACTGCTGCCATAATTTGCTCTGGAGCTGTTGGAGGTCCGTTATGAGCGCACTTCTTTCCAACTCCAGATTTTCTACATTTCAAAACTTTGACTTTTCAGTCCCCACAGATGTTGACTCATGTGACATAATATTAAACAATGTATAAAACTGTGTGCAGCTCCCTCTGCTTCCTATAAAAGGATTGATAAAACTTTGTCCACATATGTCGAGCACTCTTCAAGACCTGTAAACAGACCTTGATGTGTAAACTTTGTCCACATATGTCGAGCACTCTTCAAGACCTGTAAACAGACCTTGATGTGTAAACTTTGTCCACATATGTCGAGCACTCTTCAAGACCTGTAAACAGACCTTGATGTGTAAACTTTGATGTGTGTGCAGTATCCTTTTAACCACATTGAGCTTTTAACAACTCCTGAGAAATGTTATTTGTCTTTGTGTTGCACCACACTTCTTTTGTTTCATCATACCAGGTCACAGTCTCATACTGTATATGCAGCCTGCTCTGCCTTAAACTAGCTAACCGAGCCATATAGCTACTAAAAAGCTTATTCTTTCGTGCAGAAACAAAAGGACAAAATATTCTGTAGATGTTTTGTTTGTTTTATTAGGTTGTATTTTGTCTGGTTATCTGAAGAATTACAGTTTTTTGTTGCAGGGTCATTCTCTCTGCTCTTTCTTCGAGCGGCATTATTAGATGACTAAGGACTGTTTACTCAGTGAGCTTCTTAAGTGGATCCAAAATGAGTAATCAATATTTGCATCTGCTGTAAGAGTGTGTGTGTGTGTGTGTGTGTGTGTGTGTGTGTGTGTGTGTGTGTGTGTGTGTGTGTGTGTGTGTGTGTGTGTGTGTGTGTGTGTGTGTGTGTGTGTGTGTGTGTGTGTGTGTGTGTGTGTGTGTGTGTGTGTGTGTGCGTGCGTGTGTTGGGAAAACTGCTTTCCTGTGTTTTACTATGTCAGCAGATACTTGCCTAACACATTACAAGTATCTTTTTTTCATCTCTCTAAAAGTAAAAGTGGTGCTACATGAGGCAGCCAGAGGCACAAAAGCACACCACATTAACCTTCAATTGCATAACACAGTGATTACACATCCCATCAACAAAGATACAACATTTAGAAGATGCTCAGCCTGGCTATGATAATACGTGTGTCCTGATAACACCGAAGGAGACATGTCCCCACCCAACCTAGTTCAGTAGCAACAGCCTCGTATTTGTAATTCAATTTGAGGCTTCAGTGGATTAGAAAAAGAACAGGGAGATACAAGACAAAGCAAGCACACAAGGGGTTTCTAGGGTCAGGGTATACAGGCGATTTAAGATGAACGCAAACACATGAATCTCAAGTGAAGACTTTTCCTCCCTCTCTGTGCACCCTCTCCAAGTTTGCCCTGCCACTTGTTTATCTCTTAACATCGCATTGTGCACTGATTTGAGAGCAGACCTGAGGATTGGTGTGTCTGTCAAACCCAACAGAATGGAAGAAACATGCAGCACATTACAAAGAGCAGCTCAAAGATGAAAGCAAAAGTGCAATGGATGCGTGTGCCTACCTGATGTAACGCAGTGGTTCTATGGTTTCAGCCTGCGCCTCGGCTGAGCTGTGGTTCATCTTCTCCATCTGTTTGCACCCAGCAAGACACGGCAAATGTTTTTTCTTTTTTTCAAAGGACGCGCTGTGCCAAACCAGAGCAAAAAAAAACAAACACTTGACGTTCCTACTGTCTGACTCTGATTCAATAAAGACACAGTCTACACTCTTTCCCTGGGAATAGACAGACTGAGAATTTAAATGGGCTTCCTCCCTCTGAGGCTCTGTTCCTCTCTCTCTGTATGGCTCTTGATTGTTTCTGATGCTGGAAGGTAATTACTGACTGTTGCTGCTGCTACTGCTGCTACTACACACTCTCTCTCTCTCTCTCTCTCTCTCTCTCTCTCTCTCTCTCTATCTCTCTCTCTCCCTGAATCTTGCCTGTATGTATATCACTGCCGCTCCTCTCTGTCTCTCTCCCACTGTGGCGCCGGCTCATTCTCTGATAAAACCAGCTGGCTCTGTGTATCAGCTGCGCTCGCCAGGGAAAGCCAGCCAATTAAGAATCAGGAGGCATGGTGCGCGCAAGGCTGATTGGCTCAGGCTGCTGTGACCATAGCTGTTCAGTGCCCCACCCCACCCCCTCACCCCCCACACAAACATGCACATACACACTTCTAACCCCACACACCCACACATTCATGCAAAGTTCCTGGTGGCTGAAGGATCCTTGATGTAGAGCAATCATCAGAATGAGGAAACACTCGACTGCTCCCTGAATCACGAACAGTAGCACCTTTCACATGATGGTGGGAGGTAAAATGAAGCACCACGGCAGTGCCACAACTGAGATTATAACACTGTAGTGTGTGTGTGTGTGTGTGTGTGTGTGTGTGTGTGTGTGTGTGTGTGTGTGTGTGTGTGTGTGTGTGTGTGTGTGTGTGTGTGTGTGTGTGCGTGTGTGTGTGTGTGTTTAGTAATGTGTAGCTAAAGCATAGAGAGATGGGCACTATGAACAGAATCACATTGACCCAACTAGGGGACTTCTGAAACATGTGATATGATGATATGGATTTAGGGCAAACACGATGGGAAGAGAAACACTGTGACACACACACACACCACAGAGGAAGGTCATGGATAGTACAGTATCACGGGGGCAACCAGCGGCTGCCAAGGAATGAAGCTTGTAAGTGGGTCATAGTGTTAAACAATAGCTCACTTTCTTCTCTAAAGGTCTCGCGCTCCCTTTTTTTGCCCTCCTCCCAGTTTTACTCTAACTCCAGAATGCGTGACCACTCCTTAAGGCTCAACAACCAGAGCTAAAGTCTATAGCTAAAGTTCTATTAAAGGTTGGGACATGAGTGTTTGTTTTTGCAAGTGTGGCCTATTTAATTCCAAACGCAACTGATAAGAAGACTGAATTTCTGGAAGGACAATCATACAGACAAACACACACAATGGAATGTATGAGTACTCTACCACCTAGGGGTTTTACATTGCTATTGCAGTTTAGAGCAAGCGAGCCACATTGTAGGACACTGTAGGAGGCTGAGAACATGATAACAGAGGGAGGGAACACACTAGATATTGTGACGCCACAACTGTTGCTTGACAAACACGTCTACAATAAGTACAGGCGCACTCAAAAGCATTCAACCCCAAATTCAAATATGGTTTATGGTCAACATGTACAAACCCCTCAGTTCTTTACAATAAAACAGATCAGACTAGGACAAATCAAATAGCTCAGATTAGCAAATATCACAAGTGGTTGTTTGGACAGTGAGATTTGACTGCATGTTAAAAATGTCAAGTGAAGGGGGCGCCCTTAGCTCAGTTGTTAGGGCGTCCCCCCCTTGGGCCTCGGCCAGCAGCGGACCCGGGTTCGATTCCAGCCCGCCGTCGTTCTCTGCATGTCACTCCCCTCTCTGCCCTATTTCAACTCTGTATCTACACTATCAATAAAGCATAAAAATGCCAAAAAATAAAAAAAATTAAAATGTCAAGTGAAATTCAAATGTCAAAATGACTTGTCCATAAAATGAAGAGAAGAGATCTCATTTCCCCATGGCCCTGAAAGAGAGGACCTCATGGTGCTATGGTAAGTATGTTTTTTTCACCAAAATAGGTATTTTGCATGTAAAAGTAAATGTTCTTGCTGTCAACTTAATTAACTGTTGTGCCAAAGCAAATGTATTCACGTAGAAAAACTTCTATCATACGTGTTGATGAACTACTGACATATGAAACCATGTGATGCTGATAACTGAAGATTAGCCTGAAATGCTAAGAGAGGTAGTTTTTTCTCAAATTGTGGTGGTGAGGGAAAGTGAGCCAAATGCTGTGGGGGAAAGTGAGCCACTGTCTCACTTTCCCCCACCATGAGGCACAAGTTAAGTTTAGTCTTAAACATATTTTAATGTAATATTACATAACATATGTTTTATTTTAATGTCATACACATTGTAGAAAAGCCATCATGCCAAGGAAATACACCAGGAAGACGACCTGGGGCAACCACACGGAAAGAGCACCTTCTCATCTTTCCCTGTAACCTTCAGGGCTGGAATGTAGAGTAGGCCTAGTTGTATGAGTATGACAGGCTGATGTTATAATCCAGTTGGGTCTTCTCCTGTGTTCTGAGTACCAGGCTGTTCTCGCTGGTTCTGATTTTCCTGTGCTTTGACCCCCAGACACTAGCTGGCTCTAAGGGTCCTGTGTTCTGACCCCCAGACTGTGTTCTAATGTAACTGGTTCTATCTTTCATTTGAATCTTATTAAAACCTTTTGAATTATAATATGTTGTATTTGATTTTGTTCAGAGTTACTTTCAAGTGTTTAGAAAATTTGCTTTGCTTAATTGACCAAACCCCATCATTCTTTTACTAGTCCGACATTAGTTCTGGAATGTGTGGCTAGCTTTCAGGATTCTTACTGTTATAATATGTGTTGTTATGGTAGTTTCAGAGTGGAAAAAGTAAGTGGATCAGTTTACCCCACAGCTGGGGTAAAGTGAGCCACATGACACCTTTTTTTAAAGGTCACATATTATGCTAAATGCACTTTTTAAATGTGTTCTAACATATCCATGGGTCCATGGTGTGCCTAGAGACTGCCAAAATATTTAAAAAAATAACAATCTCTCCTTTTCTCACTCTCCCCCTTTCTGAACCCCCCCCCCCCCAATATACTCCAGTCAGAATTCTCCTCATGTCTGACCTCACAAACTGGAAAGCCAGAAGCTTCCACTGTTCAGCCCACACCCCTATTTCTTATTGGTCCACGGCCCTGACAGACAGAGGGCGAGGCGTATCTGGCTTCGCTTCCGGACAGGGGGCGGGGGGAGCTCAAAGATTGTATATTTACGAGGGGAGCTGCAGCTCTTTTTAAAAAATAGGCCAATGTGAGATTAGCTGAACATCAGCATAGTACAATAAATTATCTGAAAGTTTTTTTCAGCAAACAATTAAAGAAAAACGTATTAGGGACCACTAAGACCATATAATATGGTGTATAATAGAACCGAAAAGTGTATAATATGGGAGCTTTAAAACAATCAAATTTTCACTGCCCTTTGTCTTGAAACAATTCTGCTAATGCCCATTTCTAGGAAACATCCTGAATTAATGGGAAATGTGTAAATGTGAGTGATAAATCATTTTAGCTCCCTTAGAGGGGAGCAAATGTAAAAAGTGGCTCAGATTACCCCGTTCTCCCCTACATAAGCCCCAGAGGTTTTGGGATTCTGTTCTGTTGAGCGATGAAACTAAACTCAAGCTTTTCGGGCCTATGGATAAGCAGTATGTCTGGAGGAGGAAGAATGAAACATTTGCTCAAAGTCAGTAGGTTCATCCGTTTGAATTGAAACAGGCCCCGCCCTCTGGGGGGCCCGTTTCAACTGAAATTGATTTTTTCTTTATTAATGCTTGTGCATGCTACCAGGCCTAGGGGCCCAAGGGCTCAAGGGGCCCTAAGCCAGACAACCTGATAGTAACTTTACATGACGTATCTTCAAAGAGCTCAGTCACTCATGTCAATAACAGGTCCAAAAAGGAATAGCCTAAATATAAGGAAATAAATAATCATGGGCCCCTCAACTAGTAGGGAAGAAATACAAAAGTAAGTGCCAAACAACATTATTAGCTCTGTATTACGGCCTTCATGAGGGGCCGCTAAAGCCCCCACACACATATAGGAATAAGCTTTCTATGTGTAAATTATATACTGTTCATAAAAAGTAGCTATCCACCCTTTATCTGTTGAAATGTAATCCCACAGTATCCCAAAATCCTGTGGGAAACACTGACTTCCTTAACATGTTTTTGTCATTAATTGTATGTGCGCGGAAAAGTCAGTGTACCAGAATACTTTAAGAGTCTGGCCCATTATCTCATAATCCGTCAATGAACCAACTGGATTCCACAATGTTTTTTATTTCCACGGGGAGCATGGACAACTATTCACAAGCATTATTTATACTCTAGGTCTTGAAACTGGCCCCCAGATCGTTAAGGCTGCCCCTGCTCAACCACCAAGGCTTGGTTTCAGAAGAAGTTCTGTAAGATTCTAGAGTGGCCATCACAGTTGCCTGGCTGAATCCAAAAGAAAATCTGTGGTGGGAATGGGATTTGAAGAAGGCGGTTACAGCACAGAAACCAAAGAATTCACGTGAACTGGAGACCATTGCCCATTAGGGACGGGCTAAGATTCCTCAGGAGCGATGCTAGAAGCTGGTGACTGGCTATGCATGCATGACGTTTGCAGCAGGTCACACAAAGAAAAAGACTGCTCTACTCAGTACTGAAACACTCGCCATGAAGGGGTTGAATAATTTTGAGACCGCAGAAGTCTGTCAGAAACTGTGAAATCTCTGTAGCATCCTTTTATAATTGCTTAGTTTTTGCAGGGGGGGGGGGGGGGGGGATTCGGCAAACTGGTGATGATGTAACTGCTAGCAAGATGCTTGTGTGAATGGGGGTAGGAACAACGACAACAGTTGCTCTGTCAGGGGTGTCCAAACTACGGCCCGCTTTGTATTGGCCCGCGGCCAATTTTAAAAAGATAATGTAATATGGCCCTTTGAAAAAAAAAATTTTTTTTTTTTTTGCATTTCTTAGTTAACCCACTAGTGCAGGGGTGTCACACACTGATTGATTGGCCCGTGGCACATTTTAAAAATATAATGTAATATGGCGCTTTTAATTTTAAAATAATTTAAATGCACTCATATTACTGAGAAATATGTCCCATTAAAGAAAAAGAGCAACAAGCCCATCCCAGAGGACCCTGAATAATATTTTATTTTAAATTAATATTATTATGGAAAATCTATGTGTCCTTCTCCAATAGCTTCTAATTCATCTGACAGTGTCTCCATTTTTTTTCATACAAAATTCTTCAGATTTAGACTCTTAATTTCCCTCTCAAAGTGCACCAGATTCATGCATTTCACTTTAAAAAATCTCCCGGGGGAGGGGGGTAAGGGGGGGGGGCATACCCCCGGACACCCCTAGGAGGGTCGGGACCTCGGCTGGATACTGGATACTATTTTCACCCTGCTGGACATTGGACACAAAGGCAGAAAACACTGGGTGTATCATTGGCATATAAACAAGAGGGGAAATGTGTCTAATGTGCAAGGAAAGTGTTGTTGAAGAAGGATTACAATTTACGAAGACACTATGAAACTAAACATCAGAGCAGCTACATTTTTCTGTATGTGGCCCTCAGTGGAAAAAGTTTGGACACCCCTGCTCTATGTAATGAAATCTAGTACTAATGCCATGCAATAATTATCAATGCCACTGTGTCAACATTAAACACAACCGAAACAGATATTAACCGAGACATTGTATCTCACTGCATTATATTGGTACACTGGTTTATCTAACAAACTACAGTATATGCTGGGTTTGGTGTGTGTATATAAACCTTCAGAGTCAAAGGCTAGTCAGTCACCTCAATTAAAAGGTGGAGTCAACGAATCTTGAGAAAGCCTATGTATCCATGTAAAGAAAAGGGGGCCCACCATATAGCAACATACGTGTTTACAGAGCCTAGGTTGTTTGTTAACACTGTATTTTGTTTTCCAACGCAGAGTAGTGAGAGGTAGGTTTTGACAAGAATTCATTAGAATCGCTGACTCCATCGATTTCATTACTGAAAGAACGAGATGTTATCAAACGTAGTTTTGGCCAGACAGACCATAAACCAAAGATATTCACTTCCCAATGATGAAAAAAATTGTACTTTGCTATTTCAATGAAGCCATTATAACAATACCCAATTGATACATTCTTTGGTTGACTTATCGACCATAGTTGCAGCGCTTAAGTGCTTAGCATCATAAATGAACAGGCAAACCAGCCATGAAAAAGGGGTTAAAATTAGTTTTTATTATTATTTGATAGAGCGGGAAAAAAATCCAAGAAAACAAACAAATATTTCTCATACATGGTTTTTCTTTTCCATTCGGGCAGCGCTGCACTTGGCAGAGCTTTACAAGCCCAAACATACGGAATGGTGATATTGTTGTCAAACAGCAGCAGCAACAGGCAGTAGTCAGGACAGCACAGGGTTTTACACATAGCAGGGCACAAAATGATGGAGACTCATTCCAGATTGCTTATTGTTTGCATCCACAAGACGCGAGCTACTACCTTCTGCCTGTCAGGAATGTGCAGACAACCTGGAAGATTTCAGATGCTACCTTTGAGACAGGTGTACAAAGTCTTGAGTCATTTAAATTAAACTTTGTATGCTAGTATTTCTATCTGCAAATGTACATACTGTGTTGTTGCACCATTCTAAATGGAAAAAACCCAAAACATACAGTGGTGATGATGATACCCCCTCCCCCCCCCCATACAGAGGGATAAGTGTCAACTGATGCCTAGTTACCTAATGCAGTGCACCATCTTTCAGCATGGAGCCCTGACGATAATCAGTGAGCTTAGGAGTCCAGGGCAGCAATAAGGTTTTGTTATTACACATTTCAAAGTGAAAATGCTATATGAGCAGGAGATTGATTAAAATAACTGTTGGGGTGGTCAGCTTCTCTTCGGTTGTTGTTGGATTCACATTTTATAAACATGTTGATCGCAATATCCAGATTGAGAAATTAATGAAATCATTTTGTACATCTTAAATTCAACACATAAAACCTCTAATATTCTTTAATATCTGGACTTTTTCTCTCTCCAATGGGACACAGAAATGTAACGCCATTGCAGAGAGGTATGGGGTTCAAGAAACTGGACCACACCAGTGACTGAAATAAAAATTAACACAGCACATGGATGACAAAATATACTCAACTTCATGAGCGATGGGACTTCCCCTGTTTAATGTAGGACACGTTGTACTTCGAGAGCTTATCCTGTGCTGCTGCAACCTTTATAAAAAAATGCAATAGAGCTCATGTGAAAAGGCATAGTTAGCCCAATCCAAGGACCTGACATTAAATCATACACACCTTAATGTTAAAGACTAAGAAGTTCATGTCATTTGTTTGCTATAGGGGTATTTGCATAACTACATTCTGAAAGCTGTCCAGCTTCTCTCAGACAAATCGTTAAGGTGAGTGGGAGCCACTGGACACAAGAGAAAAAAAAACAAATAATTTTTAAGTGGGAGATCCATTCAAACTTGGGGCATAAGCATATATTTGTACTAACATGACCCTATAAATAAACCCAGAGACAGTTTGTCTATAGAAGAAAAGAAAAAAAAAAAAAAAAAAAAAAAAAAAAAAAAAAAAAAAAGAATGCACCACAACCTATGACTAAAAGCAAAAAATGATGTCAAAAGTATGACATTCCTTACACCCCCCTCAGTTAGCATGAATTCATGTTCATATCTGAAGAGGGTTCAAATAAACTAGAAACCTTCTAGCAGAAGGGATTCCATTTGGGCTCCACTAGTTCTTTGGAAGTTTTTTTTGTTGTTGTTTTTTTAACTTTTTCTTTTACAATATTCATTAAGAATTGTCCCTCCAAACATATTCTCCCTGTCTTTACATGACTCAGTGAAACATTAGTCTTTATTCTTCCTCTTCATCTTAGAAAAAACAAAGTATTTAAAAGTAGGCCACAACATGGAACCCAGCAGATGTAAAACCACCTCAACAGTAACATTAGCCTGTAAATTCTGACCTCGACAATAGGCCACTTCCAAAGTATCAGGGAGCACAATATTCCAAACACAGTATATGACTTATAGAAGAAAAGACAAAAATCCTAACATTCAGCCATACAAAATAATCCAACACACATCCACTTCTCTACTAAACACGCCGTGGGTTAGAGAGAAGAGGCAGTCTGTGTGCAGATAGAGATCATTTTTAAGTCCTTTTTTTTTTTTTTTTTTTTTTTTTGTCATTTTTGCAAAGCTGAAGCAGTTATTTTGTGGATGGTCCTCATAGCTCAAACCACAACCCCTGTGGATGAGGTCTTCAGTTAAGTTCTGTTTTGGCCACCACATGGGCCTGAGTCTGACGGGCTCAGACTGGAGAGGGGTAGGACGTAAGGCGAATATTCTATTGTGTATAATAGTGATTAATATTTTGTCCATGCCTAATCCAGAGGCAGGGGAGCTCAGAGATTAGTTTCCTCTTGGTGCACCTGGGAGGTTTTCGATCAATATACAGGGAGGGAGAGGCAACATCGCCGGAGAAGTGTTTTAAAATTGTACACGCCCATGTAAACCCCAACCCTCAAAAAAAAAAAAAAAAAAAGGAAGGAAGGAAGGGAAAAAAAAGGTACCCAAATTCTATTTGACATATTCCTCGTATCCCACACGCCCAAGTTGTTGTAGCAAGACTCCGATTTGGGATGAAAGACTTGGGTAAGGAAGATGGAAGCAGAAGAATCTGAGGAGGAAGTGAAGGAACGCCTGTATCCAACGCAACTAGGCAGATTCTCCTTTCTGCACCATTTTGGCCAGAGGCAGAGTCCATAGAAACAATTAGAATGATAATGAGAATGGCTGTTATTGATATTAAAGAGGGGTAATAGTTATGTCAGTAGGGAGTAAGACTGCATTATTTCCATGTGTTGGCTGCCTGGGAGATCGAACGGGAGGGAATCATGTCTAGTAGGTACTCTCGCTGACGCTCAACAGCAGAGCTGGTCTTGTGGGCAGACAGGCTGGGGTTCACATAGGCCATAGTCACACCTATCAGGGAACAAAACACATGACCGTGGTCAATGTACTGGAGATCAAGCAGTTTAACATGTATTCACACACTCACAGTAAATTCACCTATGTAGGAAGAATGTACAGGAGGCAGGTGCATCTCACCAAATTAGAATGTCATAAATGTATTTCAAAAGGTGAAACCCTCATATGTTCTTCATTCATTAAAGATAAAGTGAAATATTTTAAGCCTTTTTTCTTTGAATTTTGATCATTACGGCTTACTGCTCATAAAAAATAAAAAATCCAATATCTCAAAATATTAAAACATTACTTAAGACTTTTAAAGATTTGTAATACATCATTGTCAAACTTCTGAAAAGTATGTTTACTTATGCACTCAATAACTGGTTGGGGATCCTTTTGCACCTGCATTAATGTGAAGTGGCCTTGGCTAGTGGCAAAGTGTTATGGAAGCCCAGGTTGCTTTGATAAGATATGACATTTCTGTAAAAATAATATTTTTTTTTATACTATGTCTTGTGTAATATTCTAATAGTTTGAGATACTGGAATTTGGATTTTCAAGAACTTTAAGTTGTAATTCATTAATTCAACATTTATTTGTACTAGATCATTTCCAATGAAGTCTAGTCAGCAATCATGTTAATTATCATAATGGACTTTCACTTTTTGAATAAATTACATAAAAGAAAAAAACTTCCCAAGATATTTTCATTTGTTTAGATGCACTTGTAAAAATAAAAAGGAAAGTTGGCATTGAGTAAAATGAGTTTGCCCAGTATGAGAAGAAACTGCAACTGTCAAAGCTTTATTAGAGGATACAAAAATGACAATGACAGAAAATGATAAAGGCCTAGCGTGAGAAAATAGGAAGAAAGACATAGGAGTGAGTGACAGTGGCAGAAAGAAATCCACTTCAGAAGAGAGCAGTTACCTACAGAGGAGCAGAAAGTGAGTATGGGCCAGCCACATTCTCATCCTCATCTCTTATGTTTATCTACCTGTATTTCCACCGCTCTGCTTCCTCCAGGTAGCCACGTTGCCCTGGTGACCGCTGCTGCTGCCGGCGCTGACCTTAGCCCCATGTTGCAGCTGGCGCTGGGCAGCATGCTTCCCCTGCCTGCTGCCCAGCGCTGCTGCTGTCACCGCATTCTGCAGCTGAGAGGAGGAGGTGAAGGAGTGGACCATGCCACGAGAGCTCATTGATGGCTGGATGCTGTGGGACATCTGACTCTGTACACAGGGACAAAGTGCTCAGTATAAGTGTAAGGGTAAATTAACATGCAGATGACAACATGTTGTGAAACCACACTGTTGTTCCATCACTTAACACAATCAAAGGCCTTGCTAACCTGCTTAATGGAGGAGTGGTGGGCAGCCACAGATCTGTGGTGCATTGCAGCCCTGACCTGCTTGTACTGCTGTGACACCAGCATCTCACTCTTGGACAGTAAAGGAGAGGAGGACGAGCTGGTTTTAGAGACAGAGGAGGATGAGGAAGAGGCTGCGGCCTGCGCCAGGATACGCTGCTCAATATCCTGCTCCTGTTGGAGTGCCTTGACGAAGGCGGCCTTCAGCCGATTGGTGTGCTCGGCCTTCAGGGCCTTCTTCTGATTGGACGACATGCATTGGTCACAGAGGATGGTCCCAGCCTTCTCTTTTCTCCAGCGGGAGGTGAAGTCTGTCTTACACTGGGCGCAAGTGTATGGCTCTTTGGGGATGGAGCTGGCCATGGCAGCAGCTGGGCCCAGATTACCTAGAAGGAAAACATACAGCTTATTTAGACTGGGTGGAACAAACTACATTCTACTATTGAATCTACCACTGCATTATAGCACCCTTATATGATCTACCAGAGTGCAAAGATTAACCCACCCCTGCCATGCATCTCCAGAAGTTTCTGCACCACCTCCTCCAAGCCCAACAAGTAGATGAACTCATTGTTGGCAGCTGAAGGCAGGAAGTTGAACTCAGGGGCAGGAGGTTTAGGTGGAGGGATCTCCAGCAGTGTCTTCTCCAACTGCTTGCGCAGTGCGAGCTTGGCAGCCGCCTGCCGGCTGGCTGGAGAGTCATTGATGCTGGAGTTGGGTGACACTGAAGAGCCCTTAAGGCTGGTTGGTGAGGCCTGGAGAAAAAAGATCACAAAACACTTCAATGTTACGGTCAGTTATACATAAAGACTGACTTTATGTTTGCCTTAAATTTAGTCTGCCTCGTGTATGAAATGTGCAATATAAAAACAGTTGCCTTGCCTTAATGTAATAACTGACCACATCCATGAGGTTTATTTCCCCACTAAAATCTCTGCCATGTTGGCTTGTATATTGTGTCCTCACCTGAGGGATGTTGACCATGACATTGCTGTTGGCCACATTAGCCACCCTGATGAGTCCCTGCTGAATGATCCTCTGGCCCTGGCCCTGGACATTGGGCACAGAGGCCCTGGGAGCCAGCAGGAGTGGAGGGGGGCCTGAGCCGCTGTGCTGCTGCTGTTGCTGCTGCTGCTGACGGAGACTGGCTATCTGCTGGGGAGTCATAGCAATTGGCTGATGGCGGCCATTGTAGACGCATGGAAAGGGCAAGTGAAAGAGCAAGTTAGAAAAATTGACAGAGAGCTCCTCAATTGAGTCCACTTCTTATGTGTTGTAACAATCACCATCTGAGCAGTGTGGTACCCCCTCACACTGACCTGGGCCCCTCTGACCAGGGGGGGCATGACAATCTGAGAGTTGTGTTTGGACGGCATGTGTTGTCCGCCTCGCACCAAGGGAGGAGGGATCACCGTGCCCGAGCTTCGACCCGTCACCTTGTAGACACAATCATGCAAAATTACAGTAAATTACACAGTTACACTTTTTTAAAACCATGCTAGAAATGGATTTGATTGTGTATTTGTGAAAGCTTCTAACAGAACAAGTCAGCCTCCAGTATCCACTTTGTAGAGCGGTATACTGTAGAATTCCAACAGAAGGAGCAGCAGGTGTGCAATGTAACTTACCTGAAGGGGTCCTTTGCTTGATGTGATGCTACCTCTCACCAGAGGAGGAGGAGTGGCTACAGAGCCGCTCGACTAGAAATGAACAGGGTACAAGCATTAGTCCAGAAAGTTGTATTGACCACATATTAACAAACAACACTCTCTTTTATATTCTGGGTTTTTTTTACCTTCTGCACATTGCTCTCCTTTTGAATCTGGCTCTGTCGTAGTTTCTTAAGCAGCACCAACTTGGCTTCTTGGAGTCTTAGTTCCTCCTTGAGCTGTTTGATGATGTGCTCTCTTTCCTCAGGAGAACTCTTCTATACACACCATGTCAGAGAAAAAGGGCGCGTAGTGAATATGGATTTGTTTTAAAGCTTAGTCAGTAGCGAATCATCTGAAAGTGTTTTGTATTCTCGATAGCTGTATGCAAAGATTAAATGTGTTTGTTTCCTACCATAAGTTTATCTGTGTCAGTCTTTGTGAAGCAGTGGCCGTTCATGACAGGACTGGATGGCTCATTGTCCGATAACACGATGACATCATCCGGCGATGGGGGCTGCCGTTCTTTCTTAATGTCGCTGAGGGGAGGAACAGGAAAAGAAAAGAGAACAATCGTATTGAGAATGTGTTTCATAATCAAGACTTATTCTGTGATCTCTCAATCTAGAATACCACAGTCACCATCATCTGCCAACTGACTTGTAGCTCGCCTTGCATCCAGTAGATGGCAGTATATACTAATCATTTCATCACTGCTGTTGTGGTGCAAATGTATGTGCTGGGACACACAAGAACCAAGAGATCAATAATGGAGTAATGGCGGCAGGGCAAGATCGCAACAACTGATCAACCAGAGCAAGAGCAAACGACGACGGAGGGACTTCCTGCTTTTTCCTTTCCACCAGACACGGTGGACAACATGCAAACAAAGGGGGAAATGAACAGATTTTTTGTTTCTGTTTTAATAGAAGGGAAAAGGATTAAAGCCTTTGTAAAATGTTAAGTGGCTTTCCCTGGGGACTAATGAGAACAAAGGCGACCAGTGGCAAGCTACATATGCATCTGTGTGGAGAGGAGTATGAGCCAGTTGTAATTTGACTAGTGTGTGTGGTACAAATGGAAGAATAATTCTGCTTCCTGTCAGGTCCTGAGGTTCGCAGTGCTAAAAACAGTGTAAGCAGAACTGGTAGAGGATAAGGTGAGGTAGAGGACTAATATATGACGTACATGAGAGAGAGAAAGGGGTGGGGGTCAAGGTTTGGGTTATAATGTGGAGTTATGCATGGTCGCTGTATGCAGTGACGTTATATAATTCTTCAGGCACTGTCCCGCGAGAGAGCTTCAGGGCTTTTCTAGCTGTAGGCCCAGTCTTTACCACCCAGACAAGGCCTCACCCCTCCCCTACCTCTCTGTGGCGAGGCCCTATGGCCTAGCCCCATCGGCACAAGCCTGGGCCTCAACTCTCCCCTCCCTCCCAGCTGCCGACACCAGAGTCACAGGCTGAGCGGAGGTCCGCTGGAGACACTGGAGAGGGTGACAGTGAGGGGGAGGGGAATACATGGCCAGGAGCCAACCTATTGTGTACACCCTCTCTCTCACTCTCTCACTCAGTCAATCACACACCCCTCCCCCATCCTCACTTACTTGTTCATCTTTTATACTCCCAACTCACTACTTTTTTTTCTCCTATTTGAATACACGTTCCTCCGCTATCCTCTCCTTTGTAACAACAGCTGTCTAACAGCTCCTCTCAACCGACATTGCATGCCCAGTTCAACGAGGTCAACTATATGACAATAAGCACATTGTTTATATGCTTAGCATTATGAGATGAGAATTTGAGCAGTCACATCACAACAAACATTTGCTATCATAATGTTATTTAGCACAGCTGCTTAGAACACAATCAAACCTTTTAATAATAAATGAGGTGCTACTTCCTGAAAAGTACTTCCTTGATATAATTCATTTAATTTTCTTTTGAAATCTAAATAGGTCCGATTCCCTGTCACTTTGAGTGCATTGCTATTCTGAGAGGGATTACTTTCCTACAGCACAGCCAAAGTCTGAACCGGCAGGAGTTTTCATCTCCAGCTCTTAATACGGTACATAAATACAATATGGTATATTATGTAAGACATCGGTGGCATTAAAGAGGAATCAAGAGCTTCATCATCTCTCACAAACAGAAAAACCTAACGGTGACCCTGTTGCCTTGACTGACTTGGCCTCTTTGACAAAAATGACAGACTAGCTAGTGATGGTAGCTACCACTCTATTGAGACCAGCTTACACAAGCATCACAACACACAGCTTGGTTACGTAAGGTCCAGTGTTTCGGCATGCCTCGGCTTCTCCGATCATGGCTTCACACTGACCCCACTATATGGGATTGCTGAATCAGTCAGTATTGGGTGGGATTCTCCATTCAACATGCAGTGCACTGCAACGCTGCTTAGGGCACTTTTGCACCAGGTGAAGCCATCTATGCGAGTGAAATAGCAGAGCAATAAGTAGGCAGGAAGTCTGGAAAAGATGTGTTCAAAGAGTGACATTTTAAAATGTATACAAAACATGCAAACTACTTGAAAAAGAGAAGGAGTGTCACTGACACTCTTTATTCCACAAATTCATTGAAGACATGTTCAGTTACGACATTATTTTCCAGCGTGAGAAATCTGGTGCACATTACATTTCCATTACTAGTCTAACAAGGTTGGCCAACACAGACTAAATGTTCAGTATACAACAAAATGTAATGGCATTGCAGTGAGTGGGCACACAACCCCGTGTTGAAGGTTAGTCAGGGGCTAAAGGTGACACTTATGATACACCGAAAACAGAGCCAACGCACTTTTGGCTTAATCACCTTTCTGTTCTACTTGAACCGCCATCACATAAGTGTGTATTTATTGCTCTACTAAACACATCACATGACATCAGGCATTTCTCTGTGTGGTCATGTGACACACCCACCACCCCGACTGGCCCCTCCTTTCTCCAACTGCTCCTTCCAATGTGGAAACCATGGCAACGGCCAGTTGGAACCAGTTTGTGACACATAGCCTTCATTTTGTGTGAAGTGTGAGGCAGAGTTCAGGTGCTGCTGTGGGAGAAAATGGAGCCCAGGCCTCAGGAGCCTCAAACTTTTCAAAATGGGGGCAGGCTGTCGACAACCACACAGCGACTTCCTGTATGCCTCCTGTCAGACCACTTGCTAGTGCAGAGTTACAGAGAAACTCCAACAGACACTTCTTTACACACAACCTCGCACTGTGCGTGCACGTTTGTAGTCCAGGGCCTACAGTGCATAAATAATCCTTAAGGAAGTTTTCAAACAAACTCGTAAAAATGCAGACGAATACAGAGCCCCAGTTGTCAGCTTATCTGAAGTCCTGCTTGCCATTCACATCCCCTGCCTCTATGATGATTTGACATCAGTTTGGCATAACCAAATAGAAATATACCAGTACACCAGTATTTGCCTTTTATACCCTCTTCTAAAGTACATTGCATTGCAGGGACCAGCATGCGTACGCGTATTACCGGTTAGTAAAACATAACCGTTTATGAAAAATCAATAAACGAAAACCGTTTGATGAAGTTTTGAACATGATTTCAATATGCTTTGGAAACACGCATTCAGTCATTTCACATCACAACTAACACAAACTATTTACAGATGATAAAAGGTAGTCTGCAGAATCCAACTGCCCCACTTAGAGAGGAAGAGAGTGAGAGAGTGAATGAGTGAGAGAGTGAGTGAGTGAGTGAGTGAGTGAGTGAGTGAGTGAGTGAGTGAGTGAGTGAGTGAGTGAGTGAGTGAGAGAGTGAGAGAGTGAGAGAGTGAGAGAGTGAGAGAGTGAGTGAGTGAGTGAGTGAGTGAGTGAGTGAGTGAGTGAGTGAGTGAGTGAGTGAGTGAGTGAGTGAGTGAATCAGCACTGCAGACACATGCGCACGCACACACCCAGGGTGTGTTGCTTCAGTCATGTCAGAGCGATGTAGTGAAAGAAAACTTGAAGATTAACATTTCCCAGTTGATATGAACAACTCTCATTAGTGCAAGAAAAACTTCAAAAGTAAAAAGCCTCGGCGCTCCGGTGGCGTAGTGGATAGAGCGCGTACCATATTGGCTCCGGCCTTCGTTGCAGTGGTCACGGGTTCAAATCCGACCCGTGGACCTTTACTGCAGGTAATTCCCCCCCTCTCTGTCTCCCCATTTCAACTCCGTACTATCTAATAAAGCTTGAAAATGCCAAAAAATTATCTTTAAAAGTAAAAAGCCTAGACTTTACTAATGCACCTGTTGAACCTGCAAAAACGTGGACATGTAGAAAGTGGCTATAAATACGCTATTAATGTACTCTGTCCATCCACAGAGTAGAAATTAATTACTGCTTGACTCACAAGCGGCACGCTAGCCCAGCAGCTAACAGCTCCTTGTTACAAACTCAAAAGAGAGTTGCATGTTTGACCGTTTAGACATTTTCAGAAAAGAAAGAAAAAAACATTTCACACCCCTTATTCCGACACGGTCAAGTAAGCTGAACAACAAAATGCTCTTAATGTCCAACAAGCTCTCAGCCCCTCTCCATCAACAAAGTGAAGCTGCCAACATTACTTCAATAGTTTAACCCATTGATGACTATGGCAATCTAGGATGCATGTCCTTAATGTCTGAGGGTTTTCTGAAAAAATAGTACGAATTGTCAAGTCTACCTAAACCTTAACATCTAAGCCTGTGTAGCACATAGAAACATGAAATAAAATACATTTAAAAGTTAAGGTTCACAGGTTTTATTTAAACATGCTCACTTAGCGCTTACAAACCAACAAATTTTTCTAAAAATCGTCAAAATTAGATGGGGGAGAAAAAAAAAGAATAAATTATATAAAATATTTAAAAATAATGTGCTAAATGAGGTTATAATCTTGCTTCCTTTTAGCATGGATAGTAGTGACTGAGTGTACAGTGGAGGGATAAAGATAGACAGATATAGGAAGGAGGAGTTAGCTTTATTTTATCATTTAGTTCAGTCAGTGTTTCCCACAGAATTTTTTGAAAGTGTGGGGGGGGGGGGGGGGACCCCGACCCCCCTAGGGGGGTCCGGGGGTATGCTCCCCCGGAAGAAAATTTTGTACCTTTTAAATGTTAAATGCATCAATCTGGTGTACTTTGAGGAACACTATTCCTATATAAATGGTGATTAAGATAGAGTTTGAATAATGAATAAATAATTCTCTATGATACACATTTGAGCCATCAAAAAAATTAAGCAAAGGTGGTGGTTACCTGTGGTTCAAAAGAGTGAACACAAGCGCCCTTTTGTTTTATTAGATTGTTGAATTACTAGTACTCAAATAACTGTGACTACAATCACGAAAAGATAGCTCACAATATTCTTTCCAGCAGAGGGTGCTCTGCTGGAAAGGCAGCAGGCGCGCAAATTACCCACTCCCGACTCGGGGAGGTAGTGACGAAAAATATCAATACAGGACTCTTTCGAGGCCCTGTAATTGGAATGAGTACACTTTAAATCCTTTAACGAGGATCCATTGGAGGGCAAGTCTGGTGCCAGCAGCCGCGGTAATTCCAGCTCCAATAGCGTATCTTAAAGTTGCTGCAGTTAAGCTGGTAGTTGGATCTCGGGATCGAGCTGACGGTCCGCCGCAAGGCGAGCTACCGTCTGTCCCAGCCCCTGCCTCTCGGCGCCCCCTCGATGCTCTTAAGTGTCCCGCGGGGTCCGAAGCGTTTACTTTGAAAAAATTAGAGTGTTCAAAGGCAATACAGTCACAGCGCGTGTTGACACCGCAGGGGGAGGGGCTGATTGACTCGGGGAGATTGAAGCCTCGATCCCTCAAGCGGCGCTTTGATAATACGTCCATGATTGAAGGAAATATTGTTTCTTGAGATCACAGCGCGAATCACATGTTAAAGATTTTTATGCGGAAATGCTATTGTTTCCAAGTGAAACTCGCGCATTGCAAATGAAATGTATAGGCCTACATGTATATTTTTTAAATAGTAAAATATACATATATCAAAAAAAAAATAATTAAAGTGTGGCGGGGCAAAATGAAAGTGTGGCGGCCCGCCACGGAATGATACATTAGTGGGAAACGCTGGTTCAGTTATCACTGGCACCATAAATCCAACTTCCCAGTACAACTGGAACGCAGACTGACTCTGTCGGGAGCCGATCAGCTGGTCCAAATGGCTGTATACCATGGAGATGAAAACGAAACTGAAACTTAACTATCGCCTGGCTGGGCTGAATTTGAGTTGGAGCAGCAAAATATAGCCTAAATTCATAAATATTGTTAATAAATAGATGCAATGTGTTGTGTGATTTTGGTCAGTAGCCTATAGTAGACCTTGATTCTCCGAACGCCACTAACTGTTCTCTAATACACTATCGCCGACACAGCTGGCGTATTTTTTTTTTATTATTATTTATTTTTTTATTGGCGTGATTTTCGGCAAACCACACAACTTTTGGGTGGTCACGTGGTCTTAAAAAAAATCAACAAAACCCACCTCATGTGTATTTGAACCAATGATGCTATGTTGCGCACGCCATGAAAATAAGATAAAGTAACAATGGTGCGCTACGCAGCATCAGGCAGGAGATACAATGTGGCATCGCGCAGCAGCCGTCATCAATGGGTTAAAACTTAAAAGAAAAACAGCCTGTGATCCAATTAAATCCTGTGATTTCTTCCCCTTCCAAAACTCACCTTTTGGATGTGCTCATGTCAACGGGCTCGTCTCCGGTCTGTACCTCCACCTTGATAGTGGCCTTGACCTCGTCTGTTTTGAGGATGCTGGCTGCTACCTTAGCCACCTGTTCATTCTTCATCTTGACAGAGTCAGCTCCAGACCCCTCCAGGGCCAGGGGGTCTGCTGCTGCTGTGGCCGAATCGCCTCTCTCCAGCTTGACTCGTTTACTGTCCATGTCTCCTGGGGAGCCAGGGAGAGACGCGCCGCTGCTGTACCTCTCCAGAGCCCGCTTCTGGCTGCGCGTCCTACGCACTGCCTCCTCTGACATGGCTGCTCTCACCCTGGTGGGACAGAGACAGAAACAGTTGGATAAAAAGCTCTTTAAATACATGTACACAACAAGGAACAAAAAAAAGAGAAGACAAATGAGCAAAATGATTAAACGTCTGACCGAACATTGATACACAATAGACAGCAAATAAGATGTAGATTTGGCTGTAACTGCCCTTTTCCAATTAAGGAAAGTAACCATGACAACCAAACACTAATGCATACACTCTCAGGAGAGCAGTAAATTAAGATATACGGTATATATATATATATATTTTTTTACATTACACATTCAATTGAGTTTGATTTTGAAAGTTCATCCCTACCCTACACCATCATCCTCCTCCATGGTCAGTACATTGAATGCCAGTAGAGGAAACCCAGAGATCTGTTTTGGAAAATAGAGAAGACATGATAGATCTAGTGAGTAGAAAGCGGTTTCGATTCATCTTGTCAAATAAACTGCTGGTAAAAAATGTGGAAATCAAATAAAATCAGTTTTATTTGAAAAGCCCAATATCACAAATATACATTTGCCTCAGTGGGCTTCACATTCTGTACAGTAGGACACCCTCTGACAATGTGTTCTGGAAACACACATTAATTAATTTCAAATCAGAAATTACACAAACTATTTGGAGAAGATAAAAGCTAGTCTGCAATCCGTCTGCCCCGCTCAGGTGTGTGTGTGTGTGTGTGTGTGTGTGTGTGCGTGCGTGCGTGCGTGCGTGCGTGTTTCAGCTAGCACTGCGGACATGCAACAGACACACATGCGCGCGCAGTCACAGCAACGGCAGAGAGATGAAAGATAAACTGAAGATTGACGTGAACCCAGTTGATGTGAACAATGCTTGTAGGTGCAATAAAAGCTTCCAAAGTAAAAAGCCCAAACCTAATAAATACTCCTGTTCAGCCTGCATACACGTGGACATGTAGAAAGCGATAGGCTATGTGTGGATAGGCCGTCCACAGAGTAGAAATGAATGAGGAGGCATTAATGACAGGCGAACAAACGTTTAATCGCCCGTCTATATGGTACATGTACACGAAAAAATTGTATTTGTGTTACCGTTTAGAAATTTTTGTAACCTTCACACCCCTAATCTACAGTGATGACTGACCTGAGAGGCTGCTTCTGTGTCAGAGGGAAACAGGGTGACTGAGGAGGCTAAATCAAACCTACTTATATAAAAAACAAAAGCTCTCAATCAATCTGACCTGTTGTATGTGAATATCAGTGTCTCCTCATTTTGAGTACTTTTAGTCACATTTTTCCAATGCACTCCTGTTGCGCTAAATCAGGGAATTAGATTCGACACTAGTGAAATTAACTGTAATATTAAGTAGCAGCAGTGCAACCACAACAAAATGAAAAATGGTAACACTTGTAACTTTACAATGTTCATTTAAGCAGATATTTATTTAAATATATATTTTTTTAAAGGGACAACCCTATGTGTACTGTATAGCCTTCTCCTGTCCCAACTGCCAGTGCCCCGATGCTGACCCAAATCTCACCCACGACATAAGATTTCTGAGAAAACCTATTACTCAGCAGAAAACTTGCACCAACACTGTGCAACATTCACACCAATGTAGGCCAAGCACTCATTATGGAATAGGCCCTCCAAAATCTCCTGAATTAACATTACATAATAATTGTAAAAAAAAAAAAAATTAAAAAAAAAAAAAAATCAATGATTATAAACCCCAAGGATGAGCGCATGTCTATCACTGCGCAATTAAAAAATTCCGGTATGATAGCCTTATGGCGTATTTGGGTTGAAACCAAGAGCACATCAGGGGTTTCCCTACCATAGAACAGAGTAAGGTGCAGTGCCTACGTGTTTTTTGCACAAGGCCCTATGCATTTCAGGGACATATCAGACTGAATGTACAAACAATGTTGAAAGTTCAATGTGCTGACAACCACAACAACAACAGAAAACACAAGTCAGAGAGGTGATAGTTAGAAACAGGAATTACCTGCTAATTAACAACCAGTGTTTGGACAAACGCTTTTGTGACTGGTGTGTGACAGACGCTCATCACAGAGCAAATCCAACAGCTGAATAGATCAGTGCTTCTCAATTATTTTCTGTCATGCCCCCCCTAGGAGACTGAAATTTTTTCGCGACCCCCCTAAATTGAAATACTATTGAGAACCTGCTAATATTTATTTATTTATCTGTATAAGAGTTATATATGAGTTTGAGTTGCTAGCACCAGCATTCTGCATACAATCACCTTATTATTAAAATAGATTAATAAAATTTGCTGACATCTGCAAAATCTTAAAACAATTTCCAAGTTTATTAACTCAATTTGTAACATTTAAACAAGACCGTTCAGTCTGTGTGAATCTCAAAACACAGAAACAAGAGCAAATGATTCACTGGGGTTTTCATTTAATTAATAACATTTTTAAACAGTAAACATTGGTCACTTGTCAGTCAGCTTCATCAGCTTATTCCCTTTCAAAAATATATATGACTTAAAAATAAACATTACTCTTTGTGTGCAACATTTGCAACAATATTTAATGTACAATTTGCATACTTTCCCTGAACATAACACAAGACATTAAAAAAGCCTTGAACCCTGAACTATTTGAAACTGGCAGCTACATCAGTTTGAGCTTTTTTAATATAACTAAATTCACCTTCACAATTATTTTGAACTTATTTCCCTATTTGTCTGTTTTATATGAACACATTCTGCTTATAATACACAAAAATACAATTTGCTCTGTATTCTAGTGGCTGCAGTGAGCCCTCTTTGCAGTGCACATCATTCCAAATCTGGGCTTCAAACTTGATACTGCTACTCTTAACTCTTGCTCAATGTTAAGCTGGGACCTGTACTTTGTCTTGAGTGCAGCAACAGTGGAAAAGCCCATCTCACACAGATAGGATGTGGCAAAGGGTATAATGTTTATTTAAGAAAAAAAAAATATATATATATTAAAAAAAACAAAAAAACAAAAAAAAAAAACACTAAGTCCCCCCTGCCGCTCGCGCCCCCCGAGACCCCACCCAAAAAACATTTTCCATATTAGATTTGGGGAGATGGGTAATGTATTTCTGGTAGGTTCCAGACTATGGTCATATGAAATGTAAAAGTAATGACACTGTAACATGTTCATGATTACCTGTCAGTTTAAAAAAATAAAAAAATGCACCCTTTTTAGGATTACCCTGACCACGTTAAATATCAAATTATTTTACAGAGTAGTGAGACAATTAAAAAAGGTTCTTGTATCGGATTGAGAAAGCCGACTCAAGGTCTTCCTAGTCCAACGTGACATCATCGCAGCTCCACATGACCCTATCCCAAGATTCCATTAGACAAAAAAGTGCTTCCCTGAAAACCGGTTCAAACTGGTCTGCGGTTGCGAGAAGGCGCAGGTTTTAACCCCTCGAGAGACAGAATGGCAGGGGGGGGGGGAAGAGAGAGAGAGAGAGAGAGAGAAGCACTAGGAGGGCCACATACACGTCCCACACAGGGAAGGAAGGAGGAGGAGAAAATGATGCCGTCTTTGGACATTCCAAAACGTGTCGAACAGACAACAGGAGGGCGGACACATCACTGAAATGACTCACTTCTGTGGCAGTCAGAAGTCAACACTACACAGCCATGAAACTCTTATCTAAAAAAATGTTTATGCTTGATATTTGATCATTTTTTTTCTTAGTAATAAACATCTCAAAATGCTTTCTGTGTTATCTTTTAAGGCTTCAGAGAATATATAAAAAGTTGACGGTCATAAATCACCATGAGAATACAAAATCTCCCACACGTAGGTCTGTCGTCTGAAAAGCAAAGCATTGAAGGAACTGCAAAGGAAGGTGGGAAAATTAAAGTGCATTTCAGCAATTACAACCAGAATTCGGCTTCAGCAAGTTTTACTTTCACTGGAGATAAGGCTTAGGCATCCTTGACACTTTGCGAGACATTGAACTAATACGATCCTAGAAATAACATAACCAACAAACATCTCCAGAATAAAGCTAATACATACAAACAACAAAGCTTAAACATTTCAGGTCTGTGTATAGCGTACGAGTGTGTGGAGCCTAAAATGCAACCTGCTCTGGTACACAACAAGGACGGATGAGCCCTGGTGTACCATCCCTGGACACAAAGGCTATCTATCTGCCAGAGATGACAGCTTGGGTGTGTGTGCATGTGTGGGTTTGCATGTGTGCCTACCCATACTACACATAGTGCTTCAGAAACCATGCTTTACACTGTAAGCTTGTAGAAACGGTGGCTGCACATCACTCTGGCTGTAACGGTGTGGCAGTGAAGCGTTTCAGGTACAAAATGACGGTATCCCTTTGGGACGGTGCAGTGTCAGACCTGCACGTTACCAAGACAGCTGTGGTTGCTATCTTTGTCCCACAGGAGATGGATGGCACCATGAATCCAATGTTTCACATGCTGGATGCACAGCTGCTAAGCAACGGGGGGGGGGCTGGGGGGGTTCGAATTGTTGTCTATGGATATGCTGACATTAAGAGCGTTTTGCACACACTTAAGATTGACTGACTGACAGGGAAGTGTGGACTAGTTCTCATTGTCGCACCACTCTTCATCTCCCTTGAATGAAGTACAACCACTCACTGGAGCACCTTGTTTATCTGCACCTTGGTTTCCACATGAGCCATGAGGGCCCATTGCATTATGGACGTTCATTTAAACCTCTGGGTTATAGAAAACCCTCACCATAAGCTGTTAAATATGTAATCAACAACAACAAAATGCAATGCATCAAGGGAAAGCACACTATAAGGAAGCCTCATCTGAGACATGCAATCAATCACAAGACTATCTATGCCTTGCCTTTCAAAGTGACACCTGAGAAGGTTTGAAGGCAGAACACACATGGCCTCAGCACTGAGATTGTGGCATTCCAACACTGCGCACAGTAGCAAAGGTAAATCAGAGATAGTCAAAATGAAAACTCATGAGGGAGGGATTGTCTGAACTCTCAGTCCAAGGTTGAGCAAATGAAATTAAAAAGTCATGACTAAAAAAAAGAACAGTTATTACTTAACGTCCACTAACATCCTAGGAAAGCCTATAAAGTAATATGCCTAAACTTACATACAATCACTTGGTTTATATATGGAAATCAGAATTATGATTTTTAGATGTATTCTATGTCTGGCCAATCAGCAGAGAAAATATCAGGAATCAATCCGTGCCAGTGGCATTCCTGGCAGTGGCAATGCCCCCCACAGCTCCATCCATTCTGTCTTTAAAACAAAATTAAACCGACCACTACAATATCCAGAAAAATCAGCAAGTCCATTGGGAGATACATGGTGGGAACAGGCACCCCCAAATCTGTCTGCTGGGGATTCCAATGGCCAGTTCTGCCTTTTGCTGTCTACAATCTTCGACTAGAAGAGCATTTCTCACTATCAAGCACGTCCACCAACTCACATTGCATCTCTTTGATTAACACTATACATGTAGCTCATGCACGCTTGAAGCCGGTCTCGGAGTGGAGAATTTAAAAATGGCGACTTTGACTTGTTCTGTAATAAGGTTAATAAATGATCTGCTTACAACACAAAAACAGAAAGACACACTCACGACAAGATAAGAAAATGACTGCATCAAACACGCTGCATTTTACTGTCAGGATCATTTTGCTGTTGATTTTGCAGGTTTTTTAAGTGCCTCCTTTTTTGGTGTATGGCATGCTTCCAGTTTTTTAAAACAGCAAATCATGCACCTTGAGTTGAAAAAAAAGCTGAGTCGACACATCACCGTGGCCTACTTTCTGCTGTCCAATCAGAGGAATGCAGGAATGGGCCTGAGCGTGCTGAACCATCAACAACAAAATTGGAGCAATTGTAAGTTTTACGTTTTACATGTGTTTGTCATGTTGGGGGGGGGGGTGGAGAGAGGGGAGACTTGCTTTATCATTCTTGATTTCAGGATTTCAGGATTACAACTAAAGATATCATACCACAACCAGTGTACCAATTAGCAACATACAACCTCTAAAAAAAATGTAATAAATGTAAATATGTAATAATAAATGTTATATCATTTAATAAAATTAATACACTGTAGATTATCCATAACTGACCTTGACATTCAAAAACAAACATCCGCATTGTAGATTGTTAAATGTGCTAATGTTAACGATCGAACCGCATCTAGATACATCCCTTTGAAATAGAAAGGCATTAACCTACAACAGCAACGAAAAGGACGAGACAATGAAAAACAGAGCAGAAGAAGAGCAGCCAGTGATTAGTAATCTGTGTCTGTTCCTCTCAGGAGACAATGGAGGACGAGTGGATGCATGTACCTCTCCTCTCAGAATAATAAGAGAGGGCATAGCATTTTAGGAAAGAAAAGGGAGTTAGGGGCTGCAATGAAAGACGACATATGTACTGCCCATTCAAATTAAAATCTAAAACGACAAATATTTGTATGAAAAGATTTGTACCAAGCTGTTTTGGTTTTCCATGTTCCATCTCAAACCTGGCCTGCTCGAATCAATACATTAATGACATTTGCATTACTCTTTGCATTACTACTCTTCCATTGTCACGGCTATATAGGATAACACCAATCTAATTGTCTATACGAATAGGGAGTAATATGTCCCATCCGCGTGCGTGTATTGCGGCAGGATAAGATGCACTTGGCTGAAAGCAAATGGAAATCTTGTGACCTGGACTGACACTACAGGTTTGATCCTCAGTGGGTCTTCCATTGTGTCCAGTAGTTCATAGAGAGCAGATCAATGGCAAAGGCTCATCCCAGCGCGTAGTGTGTGCTAGCCTCTCATCTCCAGCCCTGTAATGATCTCCCCACTGGGACTGGAGGCAGCCAGCCAGCACATTAACAGCCATTTTAAAAAACACTGAGGCTTTTCAACTGTGTCCTTAGGGTTCAATGAGAGGGGAAACAACAATTATACCGTCCAATAAAAAGCAATACAAGTATATGGATTATTATTGTGGCCCATTAAAACAGAGCAGAGCGACAACTCTTTTTATTGTGTGGCTATGGGGCACTGGCCCTTATTATATTGAATTAATCCCTCAAACTGACACTTGTCTTACTTATAGATATGACCAGGGCAATGCTTATCTTCAATTTAGGTTGATAACATACTACTCACTATCTGCTTTTCTATTTCACACACCCTACTCATTAAGTATGTTTTTACAATGACAAAGTCTTAGCAGGCCATTAAGGGGTCAAGTAGTTTTCCTTTGGGATATCGTATAAATGGGGGAAAAAAAAGATCATACTACCTATGCTAATCTGTGCTCACCAGGCTAAGAGTGGGGGCAGGGACCCAGCTGAGGTGGTGCCATGGTTGGGGGAGGGAAAAGGGTGCAGAGCACGTGTGGTTAGCTGAGCTATAATCTAACTGTACCCAAGTGAAAAATACTCTTCCTTGTCTTCTCCCTCTCTCTTCGTCCTTCCCTCTTCCCCTCCCTGCCCTACACTGCCCCCCCCACCCCCCTCCTCCTCCTCAGTAGTTCTGTTGTCGGCTCAGGCCAGCCCAGAGTGTGTGTGTGTGTGCCCCTACTGGTTGTGTCCCGAACGCCAAGGGTTAAGCCCCTGCCATTTTAACGCCACTGACAGATCAGACCATTAGGGTGTTACCTAACAAAATGGAAGCCTTTAACCCTGAATCTGCCAGACCGCCTCTGTGTGTGTGTGTGTGTGTGTGTGTGTGTGTGTGTGTGTGTGTGTGTGTGTGTGTGTGTGTGTGTGTGTGTGTGTGTGTGTGTGCCAGAGCCACACAGAGTGTATGTGTGTGTGCGCATGTCTCCACCTGGATTCTCTCTCAGCAACCTGACAACGACAACAGCACAAAGTGTAGGAAATCCAAACCACATGAAAACATATAGCCAGATTAAAACACGGATACAGCACACATTCTCACAGCTGTTCTGGATTTTTGCTTGTAAACAAACATACATGTGGAAAGCAGTTTTGTATAGGCATTTGAGTAATGGGTTCACACCATTAACAAAGCATGATTTACTGACCAACAGATGACTTGAGGAAAGTTTAAAAAGCTTTGAAATCCTTTAACATTTCTTTAACCTTCTTTAGTAGTTTTTTTTCCCCTCAGGCTCAAATCACAGGATACATTTCCAACCACAAGTTTACTAGCTATAATAACAAGGAATAAATGTTTTCAAAAAATCCTAGACAGGGATAATCTCCAATTTCAGCCAAATTGCTTCCAAATGGTTACTCCATAATCCTGTAAAACCAGAAGCCCATAACCACATACAGACCGGTGGGCCAGGACACACGCAGACTGCTATCAGATTACATTTCTGAGAAAACGGATTGTAGCAGGAAGTGACCAGAGTATAGGGAGGAGGGACAAAAAAAAAATAAGTTTATAGGGTGCAAGGAAATGCAGCATACCAGACAAGACATCTAGGAGCTGAACACGTCAACAGCGCACATAGCTGAAGAACATAACAAGGAAGTAGATGTGTTGCCCATGTTTGAGTGGAGTCTGCACTCATACCTTATATTAGAGGAGATCCTCAACAGTAAGTGGTTAATGGAGGTTAAACCGGAGGGAACGAAATATTCTGTGTGTACAAAAGACATCCCAAAAACAGCAGTTGTGGCGTGAATACTGCTTGCGTGGAAATCACCTATCTCAGTCTGCCTGGCTAAAAGTTGTGATGTTTTTCTTGAGCCGTGAAAACAATTAAATATGCACCTAGCCTATGGGATCGAAGGATCATTTTATTAAGAGATGGCAATCTTTCATTTTATTTTATCTAATAAAATGCATCTCTTAGTTTATCTTGTCATCTGTCCGTCCCTTGTTTCTTTAACTGATACCACTGTAACAGTACAATACAACTATTTTACTACACTACAGAACTTTATCTTATTGTGTATGAAGGCTACCTCGGTGGGTGGGTAAGTAGGTGATTGGGTTCTTTTAATAAAACATTTTTTTTGGGGGGGAGGGGGAGGTGGGGTTGCAAATAAAGTGTAATGCATGATGTAATATTAATATATTATTATAATAAAATATCTAATGTCACAGGCAAATATGTTTTCCCTAAATATTGTCACCATAAGTTTTATATTCAGCACATGGTCAAGAGTGTGTGCTATGGAATTGCCTTAAAAATAATAAAATTAACATAGATTATAGATAGGATTATTCATGTTCACCTTTATCTTAAATCACAACTTTTAACATTAACTGCGGAAATTATTATCTAAAAATGAAATGCCAAAAACAAAAAAATTCTATTAATAAAAAATGTAAAAAAGGGTTAACAGTGACTTCTGAGCCAAATATGTTGTCAAGCTCGGAATAGGTTACATCCTGCCTGTGCACTTTATTTTTCTGAGCCTTTGGTAGAAGACCTCAAGGGCTTTTCTATAGGGGGAATTCACTAGTCTATAGGGCTGGCCCGAATGATTCGAATATCCGAGTATTCGTTTGTTAAATTAGTATTCGGAGCTCAATTCAGTATTCGGGATATTCGTTTTATTTTTTATTTAATTTTTTCAAAAACATTTTTTTTTGCAAAGGTAGCTCAAACTGCAGTATATTTTGTCAGCAAATAATATTTGGATATACAAGTTATAAAACAATTGTAAAATAGAAACAGAGACAACAATAGAGACAATTGGAAATGTAATGCTTGACGTAATGCTAACGTTAGCTTAGCTAAGCTGTTTGCAGCCATGCTATTCAGCCATCATCAAACATGACTTGCTTTCATCATGGGAATAGAACTTAATAATGGATATAATATGGACACAAAAGACTATCAATATTGGATCTTTCTTTGTATGGATTTATTAATCGCCGAAAAGATGCACCTTCCTGGATGAATTGATAAGCTCCTGCACGGGTTACGATGGCGCAGAGGACAGCTGATTTGGAACGGAAAAACAGCTGTTTGCCTCCACGGGGAAAAAGTAAGGAACTCCGACTTTACTACCGTTCGAAAGATATTAAAGCATCAACAAACTACGCAGCTTGCTGTCTCGGCTCACACACTCGGTTTCAGTGAGTACATGCATTATTAATGTTGGTTTGATGGTGTGTTTTTCTGGAACGAATATCCGAATATTCGCTCGGAAAAACCAACTAATACTCGAAGCCTGAAAAATGGCATTCGGGGGCGAAAATCATTTGCATATCAATTTAGATAAAACATTTTTTTTTTTTTTTTTGAGCATGCAGAGCCTTTGTCATATCCGCACGTCGCCCACGCTCCCAACAGGTGAACACTCGCGCAGCTTCCCGCTAGGAATATCTGCTGAAAGTTCTACAGCTCAGGATTTTAAAAAGGTGCTGTAAGCGGAATGGTTCTTTTAGCTAACTTCCTGTCAGTTACTGCAGTTAGCAGTCCCCTCGCTCGTTCCTACGTCACCACATTAATGCACTGCGGTCTTCAAGCAGCGAGTTATCTAGCATCATCTCAGATCCATAAGTGTGAAAAAACATGATGAAAACCATCAAAACAGACATTGGGAAGGATTTCTACATGCTCCGCCATTGTAGGCGCATACACATTCACCCATCTGTTGCTCTGGCGTGCACCGGCAGTGAGACCATGGAGTGTATATAGTATATATGAGTGAGACGAGTGTCAGTTTGTAGCGTTCTCTCTAGGGCTGCGACAACGAATCGATAAAATCGATTACTAAAAGCGTTGGCAATGAATTTGGTCATCGATTTGTTGAGTCGTGCGATTAATAAGTCACTTGTAGGCGCGGCACTGTTTACGTCCAGCCGCCGACAGGTTCATGCACGCCCACAGCGAGCCTTCCGCACGTGAAGCGGTGCGGGAAAGCTAAAGTGTGAGCGGCCACAGCTTGTATTTTGGTCATATCTAACACTGGACTGTATGCCTATATAAAATTGTTGTACCTTTGCTGTCTTTGGGTAAAAAAAAATCCTTCAACTCAGTATCCGTCTAGTCCAAAAAAACTCTGTCAGCTGCTGCTGCTGCTGCTGCAGACGGTGTGCAGACGTGCTCGGAGAGTCGGCATTGGCGCATCAACAGTCATTCAAAGCAGCGGCAGTAACTACACAACCGAACAGTGTAGAAAGTCCCGTCAGTTAAAAATAGTAATCCAGTTTTTAAATCCATGTTAAAATCGGAAGGATATAGAGCAATAATACAAGTTCTTTTTCAACAAAATAATAGAAAAGTATCAATAGTGATATCAATAAAGACTTGGATCGTTAAGGAGTGTCGAAAATGGTATCAATATCAATAAATATTAACGATCTCCTGTCATCTGAGAGAAATTAAGATGATTTAATTTTTTTAACCGTTAGTATTTACCGGTTAAAAATCTTATCGGTCGACTGGTTTACCATGGACATCCCTTATATACTGTATACTGTATGTTTTTTTCTGTTATCCCAGTTAAGTTTGTTTTAATTTTTTTATCATTTAATATTACTTTTAATAGTTCCGGGACGTTGGAGCAATAACCTGGTGTTTTGACACTTCAGTCTGCACTGTGAATTTGAGGTAATGTTCAGTTTTTGAATAAAGATGCGGCATTTACAAAAGTTTCTTATTTTTTTATCCGATACATCGATTAATCGAAAAAATTATCAACTGATTAATCGATTATTAAAATAATCGTTAGTTGCAGCCCTAGTTCTCTCTTCTGATAGGATAAACATTTCGGGATACTACAATAACTTTATTCGTTATTTATTAAGATATAACATGAGAATTACTGGTTTTACATGTCAAAAAGGAGAAATGTGAGTTGAAAGTGCAAAATGTAAACATTGTTAAACCAGATATTATGATACATAACATAATGTGTTTAAAACTAAAAGATCTGTGATTGACTACTATCACATCAAACTCCTCAGGCAGGGAGGCAACAATCTTAAATGTTTGTAGAGCTGTGGCTCAGATGCTTGATGAATCTCAGAGCAGGTCACAAGCTACTACTCACACTGTATGTGTGAGTAGTAGCTGTTGGTAGGGGAGATGCTCATGCTGTAGATAGTCTACATCAGTGCTTCTCAAATGGTGGGGTCTCAGGGGGGGCGCGAGCGGCAGGGGGGACTTAGTGTTTTTTTTTTTTTTTTTTTTTTTTAATATATATTTTTTTTTCTTAAATAAACATTATACCAAGGGTCAGAAGTGTAACAGAATTTAGATCTTACAAAGAAAGGGAGTATCCACTCATTGGACAGAAGGCTGTCAACATCTTACTACCCTTTGCCACATCCTATCTGTGTGAGATGGGCTTTTCCACTGTTGCTGCACTCAAGACAAAGTACAGGTCCCAGCTTAACATTGAGCAAGAGTTAAGAGTAGCAGTATCAAGTTTGAAGCCCAGATTTGGAATGATGTGCACTGCAAAGAGGGCTCACTGCAGCCACTAGAATACAGAGCAAATTGTATTTTTGTGTATTATAAGCAGAATGTGTTCATTTAAAACAGACAAATAGGGAAATAAGTTCAAAATAATTGTGAAGGTGAATTTAGTTATATTAAAAAAGCTCAAACTGATGTAGCTGCCAGTTTCAAATAGTTCAGGGTTCAAGGCTTTTTTAATGTCTTGTGTTATGTTCAGGGAAAGTATGCAAATTGTACATTAAATATTGTTGCAAATGTTGCACACAAAGAGTAATGTTTATTTTTAAGTCATATATATTTTTGAAAGGGAATAAGCTGATGAAGCTGACTGACAAGTGACCAATGTTTACTGTTTAAAAATGTTATTAATTTATTATTAATCTATTTTAATAATAAGGTGATTGTATGCAGAATGCTGGAGTTTGGCAAATCAAACTCATATATAACTCTTATACAGATAAATAAATAAATATTAGCAGGTTCTCAATAGTATTTCAATTTAGGGGGGTCGCGAAAAAATTTCAGTCTCCTAGGGGGGGCATGACAGAAAATAATTGAGAAGCACTGGTCTACATGGTCTTACTGACCAGCAGGCTAATGAGGCTGAACTGAACAGCTACCCGTATGTTATACTGTTGCATTGCTTCTTTTTGATTGTTTTTCATAAGCTGCAACTACCGCAAAAAACGATACGATAGACTGCTGTTTTGGAACAGCCACCGCTCGCGCTGCTGATAGCAGCGGTCGGACGGCAGTTAAAACTTGTCGCGCATTTTCACACTTTCGGTGTGGCCGCTCAGGGGCGCCGCCAGAGATTTTGGGCCCCATGAAAAGATATCACTCTGGGCCCCCAACCAGGCCACGCCAAGCAAATGCAATGTTCTGTAACGGAACGTCCAGAACCCAACAGACCCATTGAAGCTTAAGATACCTAAACTACCTATAACTCTATTCATACAGGCGAGATACCTAAACTACCTATAACTCTATTCATACAGGCGTGCACCTATGTTGAAGTCCAGTACTAAAGGCCTACAATACACTGACACTGAGCTGTTAAAATACAACACTGTGCAAATGTTCAACATTCTGCAGACAATTCTCTATACGATGCAAGGTTAATATTCTGGAAAACAAATCTGCTACAGGCCATCTCTTATGGTGAAAATCACATTTTATTTTTTCAATTCTCAAATGAAAAAAATCTCAACATCAATTGTGGTGTCAATGTACGTAATATAACTCTTTAAATTAACAAATTGCGTCATCTACATGAATATCAAAAAGACATACCCTTTATTTCATCTCTCTTTCTTTCGTTCCTCTCTTTTCGCTTTTGATATACTGATTTTTGTCGTTGAGACATGATTCAATCATCCCCCGTTAATCACTCTCGATAGTGGCACGGGATGCGGATAGGGTTGCCACCTTGGATTTAGGAAAAAAAGGGACACTTGATGTTTGGGGCAGAGGGCTCGGCCATTATTATTATTATTATTACCAGTTCAGTGTAATGACCTATAATAACCATAAACACCTACAGTGCTTTTTACAGTAGGATATATAAGGAGACTGAGGTGGGAACCCTGGACCTTGTAGGGGGGTCTGGGGGAGCATTCCCCCGGAAGGAAAAAATGCAACCTTTTAAAGTAAAATTCATCAATCTGGTGCACTTTGAGAAGAAAATTGCATGCAACCAGTCCCAGGGGCTCAGAGGGGCCAGAAATACTGATAACTTTAAATGTCGCATTGTCAAAGAGCTCAGTCATTCATGTCAATAACCGGGTCTAAAAAAAGGAATCGCCTAAAATAAGGAAATAAATCATCATGGCCCCTCAACTAGTAGGTGAGAAATAGAAAAGCAAGTGCAAAACAAAAGCATTACGTATTAGCTCTGTCATAGGGGCTTCATGAGGGGCCTTGAAGGCCCCCTCACACATGCAGTAATAAGCTTTCTATGTGTGAATTCTTTACTGTTCATAAAAAAGTAGCTATCCACCCTCTGGGCCCATTATCTCATAATCCGTCTATGAACCAAATGGTTTCCACAATATTTTTTTTTATTTTCGCGGGGAGCAAGCATTATTTATCTAAAAAAAAAAAAAAAAAAAAAAGTGGGGGGGCCCCCACACTGGGTCTTGAACTTGAAACGGGCCCCGAGATTGTTGAGACCGCCCCTGCCCGCTTGTCGTGCCGCTTGTCTCTGCCCCCCGCTTGCCTCTTCATTGAGAATTAGTTGGCGCAACAAACGCCTCGGCCCGTGTGAAACGGCCTTAACTACTGAACGAAGGAAATCAAATGAGATTTTGGCATTTCCCCCCCAAAAAACTGGACAAATTGTGCTGGTGAAAAAAGAGAACAATTCTGGGAAAAACGGGACGGGTGGCAACACTATGCGGAGCTGTTTGAAAATCGGACCAAACCATTACTTCTAAATACAGGGGGGTGTACAGAGTTTTGAAATTGTTACTTTTTGTCAGAAAACTTTTAAATGAACCATTCATTTTATTTGTTTCACGTTAGATACAATGCTTTATTAATGGAGAGTATTGATTAAAGATTTAGTATTGATTTTTTTTTTAATCCTTAAGTTCTAATATTTTTGGGCCCCTGCCAGTCACGGGCCCTTAGAATCGTCCTAACCTTTCACCCCATTACGGCGCCCCTGTGGCCGCTCCTATATTTATTCCCCCGTGTTGCGAGCCTATTACGCCGGTAAATGCACAGAGACGGCTCGGTGCAAGCCGACAGAGACATTGAGCAAACAGCGCTGGCCGCAACAGCTACGTGACTATGGTGAAATCGTAGCAGCGGGACAAAGTGTAGCCTTTACAGATCCATCAGTGTAGCCCACTGATTAATTTAATGAAGAGGGAAAAACACTACACAACAAAGAGTGCTGTGCAGACATTTTTCGCTAAACACAAGACTCTTCACTCTTGCCGAGGTGAATACACATGGCTCTCCTCTTTCCTTACTACTGGAAGCTCAAACATTTTAATTTGTTTCCATTTTAAATCTCATGACTTCCGTTTGACAATTAACACACATTTAATCATCAGAACGAGTGTATACTTAATGCGAACAAATAATATTCTAACAATTTAATCAAATATAAGACTATATTTAAAATACATCACAACATTGCACTGTTTTTAGTGCTTCAAATAAAAACAACTGCATGACTGTAAAACTAAAAAAAAAGATTTGTTGGGTATAACAGAAAATAAAGCCATTCATTTTGTCCTTCAAGTAAAACATTAAATATTTTTTTTGCATAAATAATAAAGTCCTTATAAACTTTTCAAGAAGCTGGACTAGAGTGAATATTGGACAGGCTTTATAGGTCCATGGCTTTTACATGTGGGACAGCGCTTCACCTAGCGGGCTGCAACACCAACCTACAGTCTGTTGTGCGACGGAGAGCTAGTTAACATTAGCATCAGCGTTAGCCGACATCACGGCAACAGCTGAATAATGTAACACATAAACACAAGTTACACTACATGAAAAAAATGGGCTGTAGACCCTAGAGTTATAATTGTGTGTAATGCTGGGCTTACACTACACGACTTTTCACGCAATTTTACAGTCGCAGACAATCTTCCAATGTCGGACTGAAATGGTGTAAAGTGGTCATCCGACCCGATTTCAGCCAGCCTTCTTCCCGTCTTGACGTTCCGACAATAGGCTCATTCGACCTGTCGCCGTCTTGCTAAGACCTGCGCAATTATGACGCTCGTCTTGCTGAGCGCACTGCATTATGGTTAGACTTTTTGTCCCACTTGCACCCGCGGCTGGCTGCGGCTCGGCTGCTTGAGACTTTGAAGTCCCGCGGTATCAAGACGGACACAGACACTGGAGCAAGTCGCTGCAGTTGCTCCCATAGAGCTGTTAAGCGGAAGTGGCGGAATTACGGGGCATGGGACCTATCGGCTGAAAAAAAATGAATGGGAGTCTATGGAAAGTAATCTACTATTTTCTGGTCCCAGTCATTAAATGCCTTGGATTACATATATGTTTCGTATGGGTCTAAATGATCATTTTTCATGTGAAGAGTTTGACGGTATGTTGTATGATTATTCGTCTAACGGCTTTTGAAAAAATGTTACAAGAACAACTACAAGTCTTGACGCCACTGTGACGTCACCTCAACACATTCCCTCCACTTCTCGACTGACAGTGCTAATGCTAATGCTAATGGCTGGCGTGGACAACGCCAACAATCTCCCCACTCGAGAAATTGAAACTCCACATGTCCACTTGTGTAGTGATTTTCGCCGCGCTGAAGACTTTTGTCTCGTCATTGAAAGAACGTCTGGTCACCTTTATGTTATGTAGCCTAGGCTATGATAGGTATTTTGCAAATCACACACTTTAGACTAAATATGATAGAGAAGCAGAAACAGATAGGGGCAGTAAAGTCAGCTATTTTAATAAGTTAACAATATATGATTAGGCTATATATAAATATATTTATTAATTTACATTGACGAGCATACACAATAAAGACAATCACAGGGATAACATAAACAGAGAGCAGAAATAAAATAGGATAAAAGATATTAATTTAAATAAAGTAGGCCTATACAAAATACAAAACAAGAGCAAAAATAAAACACTAAATGAACAATGAATTCAGCTAAAACAGTTACAGTCAGATGTGTAAAATTCAGAAATCATAGATTCAAATAAACCAAGAGTAGGAAGAGCAGTCATTTTTAAATTGCTCTGCAGCATTCCATGAATTAGGGGCACTACATGAAAAGGCAGTTATTCCTAAACTGGAGTTAGCTCGGGGCAATTTAGGAGGAGTAGTCGAGCATGGTACATATGAAGGGTGAATGTTTCCCATGAAGGCATTAAATATAAATAAAAACCAGTGTATATAATATCTCATTAAAAGAGAAGGACAACATGAGTGTTCATGTAAAAATATGTTTTATTTCTCTAATTTAAAACACAAGCTTGTTAGGCAATTGCATCTTAAAAGAGGACGGGATTATTTAAAAGCAAAGTCTTCTTGGTTGTCCAATGTTCTATAGCCTACTAGGGGGGGAATACCAAGTTCAGTCTAGTCTCGAGTTGGTTCCTCAGACACAGACAGGAAATCAATGCGTGCCTTGCAGCGCGGTACATTTAAAAACACATTCAATACAAAACCACAGCAATCAAAAGTATTAAATTAAGGGAAAATCAAACAACAACAGCAAACAATAATACTCAAATGCATAAAATAAAGTTAATCATCCTTACAATCGCATTTTACTCCGAAGAGAAATTCAAGCGAGGCGAGTTTGGCAATGTGGTGCAGCCTTAATTTGTGAAAGATAAACACACAACCAATGACAACAAGTCGGAATGGTGGTTGTCGATGCCAAACTGTGTCTCCTCAATATGTTCCCCAAGCAGAAACACATCCTCCGTTTCAATCTCCTCCCGGACTAAGTGTGTGACTCGGACGTCTGGTTACTTATATCATATCAGAATCTTCTATGACTGTTAAGCCCACTATGAATATTAAAACACGTCGAAACTTGTGCCCTGTATCTTAGCTACATGTATGATCTTTGCAGCAAAGAAAACCGCGTGAAAATCAGTTTGGTATTTAATGAGATATGATTAATTACATGCGCTGACAGTTCATTCCACCTGCCAAACAGACTACACTGAGTGGAATGTGTGACCGGTCCAAGATGGCGCCCGCATTTCTCGCGCTCAACGCCCAATGTGGCGTCTATCCTTTATAATGTCTATGGTTGCTCCCCACGGGCTGCGGGAGCGAAATGTCTGATGGGAAACATCTTGCTGACAGGCGGAGCTGAGCGCTAATTGGGAGTTTAAACCCCGTGCCTTTGATGCGTTACCTCAATTGGTTAGGCAAAAGTCTGACATCACCGCTCAAAATTAAATTACGATCCATTCTTTTTGATTTTAATTTATGTTTAATCATAGGCCGCCACAGTATGCATTTAAGCAGAAATATACTTAATCAGAGATAAACCACCACTGATCTAAACCCTTGTCATAGAAATAATTTGGATGTGTAACTCTCCTGTATAGATTTATATAAAAGTGAACACAAACTTGAGTCACATAAGATCTTGGTGAAGTGATATCTTTATACCATTAAGATTAAATCATAGGCTTATTTCAAGTGATCTAAATGGTCTGGGAATTGTATTTTACATGCAGTGTCGCAAAGCCAGACCAAAACTACAACAAGTAGTTTGTTTGTTGTTACACATCATAATAAAGTTCATCATATCCATCTCTACAATAATAAGGGATCTATCTTATCTTAGACCTTCTTTAACTTTATTTAGGCCGATCATCTTCGTTATGTGAAGGGAGAAATACTAAACCTCCTTTATTTGGATTTGTAAATTATTCTTTATCACTTAAAAGTAGGTTTTCTGGTAAAGTAACAAGAAAGATAAAGATGTGTGGAGAATGGGGATATTATATCTCGTTTCTTGTTTTGAAAATGCCCCTCGCTTTTAAAGTGTTTACTCGTCTTTGTGTTGTGTTCTGCTTCTAATCGGTTGTAGCATGTGTAGCTCTTCTACGAATATGTTTCTAATGGGCCTTCAAAATAAAACTAGAAAACGAACTGCACCAGCAACAAGGACGCTACTTCCGACGGTCGAGCCGACTCGGAGCTGTCCGGCTTCAGTCAGGCTTTTTCGTCACTCCCCCGACTGCACTCGGCTACTCTCGTCTACTTTCCAGACGAGCTACAACGGAGGTCGAACGAGCCTATTATCAATCAGGTTTGATATTATTGTTAGTCTTAAGGGGTTGGCTCAAGCGAAATGACGTAAACACTGTCACACTCTCGCATGCACCAAGCACGACGCAGGAGGAGCGGCATTAGTCGCGACCTGTGTCCGCCTGTGCAGGCACTTATTTCGGACACTTTTTCCTAGCAGCCTCGGCTGGAAAACCAGGCTGACAGCCCCGCAACCTTAACACTTTACCGTCAAATACAGGGTAGGAGTTAAAGTTATTGGGGGACGAGATCAGCAAATAAAGATTGTCAAATAACTAAAGGAAGTCCCCCGTTAGTTTTTTTTTTATTAAATAATCACTAGCCTCGCGTTTGCGGAAACAATATTAATCTAAAAAGGAATCTAGTTGTAGTCTTGCAATATGAGACCCCCTGTCTTTTCAAAATCTCACTCTGTGACTGAAAACTAATGACTAGTTGTCTTCAGGTGTGAGTTGATTGTCTTTAGATGTAAGAGGGTTTTTAGTCTTCAGTCTTTTCAAAGTATTTTAAAAGTCCTCTAGTGTAAGCCCAGCATAAGGAAACATTGTTGAGACTGGAATTTATACCGCAGCGGCCGTTCCATAAAACAACACTCCCTTTAGCAATGGCTGAATAGACTTAAAGACTTCCCTGTGCTGTGTATCTGCGGGAGTGAGTGGCATTAATAACTTCAAAACAGTAAGCGTTTAACATGATTACGTGCTTTTAGATGCTTTAAATCATATGCCTAATGTATAAACAGTCCATATTATTAACAATAAATTAAGTTATGTACATGCCAGTGTTACGTTTATGGATAAATTAGTAAGTACACATTGAATAGGCAGATTTGTTAAAGGGGTTTGGCACCGTGTGTTACATTACCGATACTGCAGCCGGGCTCTACTTTTCACTGCTTTATTTTGGTCTTTAGATGTCGCCAAACCAAAATTCCTCCCTAGTTCAGCTTTAATTTCAACCGTGTTGTATCCCTTTCCCTTGGAAACTGAATTTTACCAAAATAATGGCGAATTCCGTGACATTCCGTGTTAACAGTAGATTCCGTTTTTATTGCCAGATTCCGTGATTCCGTCCGCGTTTTCCTTATGGCGGAAATCATAGGGCCCTACCTGTGTTAAGTAGGAATGCTGGTGTACACCTATTAGTGGATAACCATATGCATTAAAGAACTGATATTGCTTTAAAAACAATAGTTCAAATAGAATCGCTGGCACAATTTAAGTCTGTTTAAATGGACACACCTAACATTATAATTGCAAGTGGCTAAAACATTGTCTATTGCACTTGTTACCACACCCAACATTGATGACATGATTAGTTATAGAACCTTAGCACTTTTTGATTACAAATGTGACTGTCTTAACCCCATGCATTTGAAAAGCTGTCATGTTCCCAAGTATTTGGTTGGATTATTTGTCTTTCAAATTTGTGTTCTTGAAAACTCTTGGCAATGTTTACAGGTTAAAATAGGTACAAAATACTGTTGAAGAAGGCTGAGGTAAGCCATCATAGAGATTCAACCCAAGTGATCCTCCTTTTTCAGTTCAGTACCACACTTGAGTCATCCAACCTTTTAGTATGAGTGTGAGTGAGTACAACTCAAAACTTATGTAGGAGGCTCCTACATGTGTTTCGTGTTTTGTAATTCCCTTTTCCCATCATATTTAAATCTGAAAACAACAAATCTCCAAGGAGAAAAAAAGTGTGCATCCTGCTAATCCCAGTATCGTCGAGCCCCTGCCGTTGCTAGGACTGCTTAAAGCGCAGTGAGATGAAGATCCAATCAATGTAATAAAGCGTTCTTTAAATACCTGAATAATATCTCAATTATTCAAAATATAAAAAGGTGACTAAAAATGTCAATCATATTTTCAGTTTAAGTAACGTAAAGCCAATGCCTGTTTGCCAACATGGCAAGGCTTAAAAAGTGAGTGTTGAACCCTGAATGGTGCTTTTCAAAACAGTCCAACATTAAGCCATTCCACTGTCCTTACATTTGCTCAATATGTTCCAAGCATTTACACCTGCACCAGTATGTATACTACTGTGCTCACACATACGTACAAAAATAAGGCCGCTTCTGCCGTCTCGTCAAGCTGTAACTCTATACTGTATGGATAAATTACACGCTTTTAAAAGTGATTCTTCATTTCTCAAATATAACTTCAACGTAATATTGATTTGACTTACTTTGGCCAAAGTAGGAACAAGAATTTGGTGCCCAGGCTATTTCTTAGGGAGCATAAAACAATTTTGCTTGCTCAAAATATATGTTATATATATTGTTAAAAAATTAAAAAATAAATAATTTTGACGTGTGTATTCCACATAAACTGTAAATGTCTATTTATTTCAGATCAGATGCCATTTCAGGCAACACTTCATGTTTGTTTTTTATTACTCGAGCAAAAACAAATTTGTGAATTTCTCTACTTCGTGGTGAAATAATGCCTTTATTGGTACTAATGATGGGCATTTTAAGAAATTCAATTGATCGATCATCGGGAAAATTAACGAGCAATTATCGAGCAATCGTTATCTTTTTTTACATATTAAAAAATGCCAACAGAACATCCAAAATACAGCGGTGATTGTGTTTAAGGTGAAGATTCAGTGTGTGTTGTATTGGCGCGTTTGGTTGATATTAGAAAATGCTGTGCTCTCAGCAAGCGCATCATAATTGTGCAGGTCTGAGCAAGACGGCTCCTACTCAAACAAGGCTATTGTTTTAAAACAAATGCGACATGTCGGCTCGCTCAGGTTAGTTGGTTCGCCCCGGCCGTTGGGTTTGAAGCCGATGTGCTACCACACGGCAGCTGTCGCGTTCGGCTTAGACACCAACTTTTTATTCCTCCACATGTTTGTTTTGTTGCTCTCCTCCTCACGGGGCTCTCATGCTGCACTCTGTGTGTGTAACGCCAGGGCTCTGCCTCCCACACAGAGACCATGCAAAAAGTGACTGACACGTGACAAGGTGGGCTACTCATTGTGCCTTCAACTCGGCCTTAAAGGCAGCGCTGCAGGAAAGGCCCCATTAAACATCACCGAATGCCCTAACCCTGCGCGCTGCCTTGAAGAATTCAGTTGGGGCAAAAAAAACACCAATCCCGGCGAGAGGGCAGATACACCGGAGTAAAAACGTTTGATGTCCAGTGTCTTTGATAGAGAGAGACACGAGGAAAACAAACAAGCAAATTATCGCAGCTGGCAAAAAATTATCGCTCATTTTAATTTATCGCACAATTAATTGATTTATTGCATATCGTGACAGGCCTATGTAATATGCTTGTTCACACCTGGCCTTAACAATGCGTCTTCTATGCGCGTTTGCGATCCGGATTCGAATTCCCCGCGCTGTATGGAAATCAGTTCGTACATCATTGCCGCTTATACACTCCATCTTCAATGTTTTCTGTTTTCTGTTGTCTGTTTACCTGCAACTGTGCGCTTTTATGACGTGAATTGTCGCGTGAATGAGTACGCGTTTCCGCCCAGTCACTCGCCGCAGTTGAGTGGGCGGGGCCTAATGTGTATGAGATGCGCATACGCGTTTCCACTGTTAATGGGTATGTGGATAAGTGGTCTCAAACCACCTCCGAATGTGGATAATTTCAATGCGCATTCAATGCGCATTGAGCGTGTTTCCACCTGTAGTTAGCGCGATCGGATCCTAAAAACCACATATTAATGCCAGGTGGAAACAGGGTCATAGTGAAACTAATTGCTGTGCTGCCGGACTCACACTGCGCAACACAACGGCTATATAATCGATAACAATTTCACGTGATCGACAATATTCTTAACGAGCAATGATCGATTAATCGATTAATTATGCCCATCCCTAATTGGTACGCAGGACAATGCCCAAAAAACAACCACCACTTACTACTATATTTAAAGACCTACTTCATCGGTGGGAATGTGAAGGTGCATTGAACTCTGAGATCCTATGAAGTATGAATGTGCAAACATTTTTGAAATCGGTTCATCCTAGCCTGAGAAAGGGCAGAAAGAGTGTTTTATGGTATCACTGTCTAACCCTACATTTTACTAGTGTGACATCACACTAGTAACAATATAGGGTTAGGATTAACAGGACAGCTGGGCCAAGGAAAGACTGGGGAAAGAAAAACCTCATTCATTATATTATAATAGCGATTTTATAATGATAGAACGCCGGTTCTGTATGGGTGAAGTATTCCTTAAAGCTCTCATAATATACACTTTTCTGTCAATATTATATGGTCTTAGAGGTCCCTAATACATTTTTCTTTAGTTGTTTGCTGAAAAAAAACATTCAGATCATTTATTGTAGTATGCCTCTATACCCTGATTTTAAGATAATCTCACGATGGCCTATTTTTGAAACCGAGCTGCAGCTCCCAGTGTTTCCCCCAGCGCTTTATAGTTAAGGCGGCCGCCTTAGCAAAACCAGCCCCCCGCCTTGACTACTGACCGACCAAAAAAAAAAAATTAAATCTTTAATTTTTTTATTTTTAGTGCTGCACAATTAATGTACTAGCAAGCGCGATGTGTGATTTTTCATGGTCAGAAATGCGCGAAAGGCCGTGATTTGCGGTAAATAAATGTGCACATATGTCTCCAAGCGTTTCTCTCTGCTCAGACTATCAGCTGCTCTGTGTCGGGGGCTCTGCGCGCGCGACGGTGCCGCGCTGCGCTTGACTACAGCATGTACGCGGGAGAGTAAACGAGCAGCAGCAAACCGACATTTAACCGGTGGCGATAATAAACGCAGTGCGGTTCTATGGGGATATTTAGCTGAACAGAAAGAAGTGCTATGCAAAGCTAGACTAGTTTAAGACTCCACATCACCGTGGCAACACAACTTATCGGCTCATACAGCGCAGAGAAAAGTCTGATACATGCATGAGAGTGATGGCCCAGGCACCTTTCAGTAAGTTTACAGAAGTGCACACTGTAACTGTCTTTGAAATGCATTAGTCATTTTAAGGGGAAAACACATTGTATAATTTCAATAATTGAATTATTTTTCAAACAGCATGCTTGTGTAGGCCGACGAGATAAATTTTTCTGAATTTTAAATGCTGCTTTATTTTTATGTTTTAAATTTGGAAATACATGTTCCAAAACAACCAATAACCTCTGTATTTAAAAAGAAATCAAGCAAGTAGGCTAATAATAACCATATATGAATTAATCGCATCACAGTATGCCTATTGTCCACAATAATCTCACAACAGCCCCCCATCCAAAAAGGAACTTTAAAAAGCACTTTGATGTGCATACACATGTTAAGTGTATGGTCCATTATTTGTATTTAGTGTGTCTGCATGGTATTGCCCCAAAACAGTAGAATTTCTTTAATTGTATTTTTTTTGTCTGCATGTTTGCACAAAATGTGCACATAGCAAACAAAATTGCACAACTGTAAGGTCAGTGTCATTCAAATAAACAGAACCATTTCTTTAGTGCGCATTGGCATCTTTGAGCAAAATACCCCCAAAATGTTCGCCGAGGCGCAGTGCACCGTGCCTCCTGTACAACTAGACAGTGACCACCTTGACTAAGACATTTCCTGGGGGAAACACAGAGCTCCCCTCGTAATATACAATCTATGCGCTCCCCCCGCCCCTGTCTGGAAGCGAAGCCATTGGCGTCTGCCCATACCGGCACTGCATGTTACCACAGTTAGGTTTAGCCTGAGAAGAAACATGTTTAGTGCTAGTAACGCAGGAGCTCACCCGCACATTAAACAGTTTGACATGACCGATCCTTGTCTACATGAAAGACTATGTTCATACAGAACACAATAAATACAAGCCACAAGCTAATGGAAACGGCATGTTCACAATAAAAATGCAGAAAAAGATGGAGACTACTGCAAAGCTAGCTCGGAAGCTAACGGCGAAAAATATCACTAAAATCAGTGAAAAAATTTGCTTCAAAGTTAGACTTCGACTATTACCTTCCTATGCTTTGTCTTGCTAAAAATGAGGCATTTTCAGACTGCTGTGGGGAATATAAACAGCATGTTATGAGCAAAAGCTGTTTGCTTGTCCCAAAAGCTAATAGCTATATACCAGTCAGGCAAAAATACCAATAAAAACAATTATTTTAGTTTCACCGTTAAAAAAAAAAGCACAAGTAGCTTCCTATCCGTTGTGTTATTAAAAACGAGGCATTAATAGACTGCTGTGGTTAAGATAAATTAGTGGAGTATGAGCAAAAGCATTCTGTGTTGGTGTATGTAACATTCAGCAACACCTTGTTGCTTAGTGGGGAAAACGACATGGCTGTTGCTCGGAAAATTTTCCATCGGATCTCGGGAACGTGGACCAATAAGAAATGGGGGGCAGGGGTTATCATAGACTGCTGCATGGTGGAAGTTTCTGGTTACTAATGTGGGGGGAAGCATGGACATATACAGAAAATATGGGTAGTAGCTGTGCCAACTGTGACGTTATAGTCGGCGAGAATTCTGACTGGAGTATATTGGAGAGGTTTTCAGAAAGTGGGAGGGTGAGGAAAGGAGAGTTTTTTTTTTTTTTTTTAATTTTGGCAGTCCCTAGGCCCATTGTTATGTTCCAAGTCTAAGGATGTCCATGGTTAACTGGTTAACCGTTAAGAAGATCTTTAACCGGTTAATACTAAAGGTTAAACGGTTAAAAAAAAATTAAATCATCTTAATTTCTCTCAAATCCGGACTCTTATTTTGATATGGCTAAGCCGGATGTAAGAAAGTGAACTGTGTCAAAATACATTTAAATTGGCTACTGGTCCCTGAATTGTTTTTTAAATTAATATGCCGGTCCTTGGAACAAAGAAGGTCGGGAGCCCTGCTATAATGCTTCATGTATTTCACTATAAATAGGCTACATTAAATCTTAACGGTTAACCGGTTAATAACCGTTAATTCTTGTGGTTAACCGGTTAAAGAAAATTCTAAATGGCCATGCCTAGTTCCAAAACATTTAAAAAGTGTGTTTTGCATAATATGTGACCTTTAAGGGTGGCTAGGGATGGGAATCGAGACCCGGTTCTGAGTCAACCAATTCCTTGGAATCGTTAACATGCCTGCTTAACGATTCCACTTATCGGTTCCGCTCGTTGCAAATGTGTCATGACTTGACACTCACGCTGCGTTGTTTTTGTTCAGAACGCAGCAAACATGCCGTTGAGACAGAATCTCTCTAAATGTTGGTTGTTTTTCACTTGAAAAGACGACAATACGGCCACTTGCAACAATTGTAAAGTTTCCATTTCGTGAAATGACACGCACACAAGCACGAGCGCAAGCGAGCAGACGGCAATCGTGACAGTTAAACGTTTAAATGGCCGATGCCTGTCTAGTCGACACCAGAATTGCCCATTGGACTTGTACATAAAATGTGTGAGAATGAACGTGTGTGTAGACATATGTGTGGGCTAATAAAAGAGGGAGAGAGATAAAAAGGTGAGAGCAGCATAAAGCAAAGAAAAAAGGTTTTCTTGTCCGCTGCCTTAAGCCCCGCCGTGTTTACTCGTCAGCTTTTTCCTCCCGTCAGCCGTTCTGCTGCCTTTACGCATGGGGGGGGGGGTCGAGACGAACCCAAAAAACATACAGCGGAACTCGGCGGTCCGGTGATAAGGAAATTATAGTCTACACTCAAGTTTAACAATAAACTTCATAAAGACACACTTAAAATAACAATCTCTGCCCATACAAAAAGCACTGACTTGATGGAGCAAGGCAAGGCAAGTTTATTTATATAGCACAATTCAAACACAAGGCCACTCAAAGTGCTTTACAGGGGCAAGATTAAAACACATTAGAAGACATTTAAAAGTGAATGAAAAGAAGTAAAACATTTAAATTAAATAAAAAGTACAGGTTAAAATGGAAACAGAAAATTCTTCAGACTCGATTTAAAAGAACTGAGGGTTGCAGCAGACCTCAAGTTTTCTGGGAGTTTGTTCCAGATATTTGGTGCATAAAAACTAAAAGCTGCTACTCCTCGTTTAGTCCTAACTCTTGGGACTGTAAGTAAACCTGTCCCAGACGACCTAAGGGCTCTGGACGGTTCATAACGTATCAGCAGATCAGTAATGAATTTTGGCGCTAAACCATTTAGTGCTTTATAAACCAACATCAGTATTTTGAAATCAATTCTTTGAGTGACAGGAAGCCAGTGTAAAGACCTCAGAACTGGGGTAATGTGATCCACTTTTTTGGTCCTAGTGAGGACTCGGGCAGCAGCGTTCTGAATTAGCTGGAGCGATCGATGTGCAAAAAACATCCGGCACATGTGTCTGATGACGGGCCGTTATATTAATAATAAACAGCGGACGGGCTTATAAAAAAGGAAGAGAGATAAAAAGGCGAGAGACTTTTTCTTTTTCCTCCCATCAGCTGTTCTAATGCACCCTTTACGCACGGTGGTTGAGACGAACCCAAAACAACACACAGCGGAACACGGCGGCTCGGTGATAAGGAAACAGTAGCCTACACTAAAGTTAAACATGAAGCTTTGTAACTACACACTTAAAATAACGATCTCTGCTCATACAAAAAAAAGACATGGATAACTTGATGTGCAAATGTGTCTGCTGACGGGCCGTTATATTAATAATTAGGGCTGTCAAATTAACGCGTTAATTTTGATTAATTAATCACAGAAATTAACGGGATTAAAAAAATTAACGCAGATTAATCGCACTTCTATAATGCCCTTTGACCCGGTGCAAAAGTGGTGCGGAGCTGCACCTGTAGGTTACCGGGCCGGGCGCGCAGGTAAAACGGAGAAAAGTAAAGAGAGAAGCAGGGGAAAGGGGCCGACTCGAGGGCTCTATGGACAGTTTATGGGATGCTTCGGCATGAAGGTAGGAAGACATCTTACTTAATTATCTGCAGTGTCCGTGCATTATTGATTTAGTGGGTGCAACAATGTAGGCTAGGTTCAAAACAGTAGGCCTATCATACATGATATTTTTTCTGCAAACAAATGGTTAATTTGCCAAAGTTGATAGTTGGTCTTATCTTTGCAGAAGACTTCTTTGTATTGTAATGTCAATTGAATTTAGTTTCAAGTTGAATGCAAATGAGCACAGTTAATATTCCAAAAGGCACAAACTCTTCCTTGACTGTTTTCAGTCTTTGTTTTTAGTTTTTAGGGAACATAATGGCATTTGGGCTTAAAAAGGCAAACTTTTTTTTTGTCCGGACTAATTAATGTGAAAATTTAAAATGTCCTAATCCTGAAGTACTCTTGATAATTGTTGCACACACTAGACACACTTCTGATCAGATATTTAAGCAAGTTAATACAAATAAACAAAGTTGTACTTGTTTTCTCACGCAATGAGAATCGATAAGGAATCGGATTGATAAGCAGAATCGGAATCAAAATCGTTAAATTCTTATTAATTCCCATCCCTACATCTACATGTGGCCCCCCTGGTCAACAGGTGGCCATTTACCAAATGTCTTCTTCCAGTCTGAACCAGGGGGCAGCATTTCATTGGGCATTGACCACACAAAACGTTGAGTGAGAAAGAATGTGTTAACTTACTGTCGAAAGGGAGATGTATCAAGTATGGAAGGTAATGTGTAGGCAATCGTCTAGTCTGATGTAAAAGTGTGTTTGTTTTTTAGTGCAACAAAAATTTGAGGTTAAATTAAATTAACACAATGCCCAACTCATCTCTCTAAATACATGTGTTCTGCTAACTGTCTACGGCTGGTTGGTCCCTCTGTACACACACACACACACACACACACACACACACACACACACACACACACACACACACACACACACACACACACACACACACACACACACACACACACACACACACACACACACACACACACACACACACACACACACACACACACACACACACACACACACACACACACTTGAGTCAATATGAAGTCCAACAGGGTAAACAAGAAACAGCCAGTCAAACATTGGAAGATTCCTCTCCTCCGGCTCCATGAGTTGCATAAGGCCTTTGGGTGGGACCCTGTGAACAATACTACAACTCCTGTCTTCTGGCACCTGAAGCAACAAACTATGTTTGTTGAAAAATTGAAAGAACTGTCAGATGATAATTTAAGGTGCTTCTGATGACTTATTAAACTGTAAATGTGCATGCCCCTTCATACCCGTCTGATCTCCTTAAGCCTTATTTTTCATCCAATGCTCTCAGAACACAGGCCTCCAATCTGTCCTCAGAGTTAACAAGTCAGCAAACTGCATGACTTTCTCCAAGTGTGCCCCTTTTCCACTGGAATTACATCCTTGCTGACTGACATCAGACACTGAAGTTTGACTTTTTTAAGCCTTTAAACCCAACCTTGTCTTTTCACCTTAACTTTCAGTTAGTTGCTTATTCATTGATTACCTCAGGCCATCTAGTAATTACCATTATCCACCCGTGCAGGACAGCCTCATGTGTCAAGTCACCTATTAAACGTAGTCCTTATTCATGTTTGTCTTGTCTACAAGAACACTGTGATATTTCTGAAAACAACTGAATCTCTTAAACCCTCCGTTTCCTGTTGACCTACAAGCACATGAGCGTCCAGGCTTCTCTGTGCTGGACCCTCCACTGTCCAGAGACCTCTCTCCAAACCCTGTCTAGAGGTGCCTTCTTGAAGACATTTTGGCTGTAGGTCCCACAGAAGATCCAGCCTTTTCTAGTATCTCTCTCTTTCATTACGCTTATCTTGAGATTTTGGTCTGGATAAATAAAATTAACTTGAGCTGACTAGACTCCAACATGGTCTGGACCAGTGTTGGTCAAGGCATCAAATTACTTTTAAACCTTATGGAAGAGTAAGTAATTAAACAATGGCATAACATACTGATATAGCATACAATAATTTAGCAAGCAGTATGCAACACAAAGCGCCAACTTCAGTTTTCACTTGCAGCAGCATCTTCAAATTCTGCATCTCAAAACTCAAAACCAATTTTGAAGTATCTTTTATTTTAGTTTAATTTATTCTATCCTAATTTTGAAGTATCTTTTATTTTTATTTATTTTTTATTCTATTTTATCCTATTTTTAACTTGTCACTTAGGTCTCTGCTTGTTTATATATTGTGTTATATTGTATACAGCAAGGAATTTGTATTGGTGAAAAAGGTGCATACATTAAGACAATAAACAAACAGTGACTATCATATATACAGCGAAGAAAATATATAAAGCGAAGTATTTGAACACCCTGCTATTTTGCAAGTTCTCCCACTTAGAAATCATGGAGGGGTCTGAAATTTCCATGGTAGGTGCATGTCCACTGTATGAGAGATAACCTAAAAAGAAAAATCCAGAAATCACAATCTATGATTTTTTAACAATTTATCAAGTGTGATACAGCTGAAAATAAGTATTTGAACACCCTCAAAGACCTGTTAGTCCACCTTTAAAAGTCCTCCTCCACTCCACTGTATTATCCTGAATCAGGCACCTGTGTGAGGTCGTTAGCTGCATAAAGACACCTGTCCACCCCATACAATCAGTAAGACCCAAACATTCAGCAAGGCTAAGAGCAAAGAGCTGTCCAAAGACACCAGAGACAAAATTGTACAACTCCACAACGATGGAAAGGGCTACGGAGAAATTGCCAAGCAACTTGGTGAAATAGGGTCCACTGTTGGAGCAATCATTAGAAAATGGAAGAAGCTAAACATGACGGTCAATCTCAATCGGAGTGGAGCCCCATGCAAGATATCACCTCGTGGGGTCTCAATGATGCTATGAAAGGTGAGGAATCAGCCCAGGACTACACGGCAGGACTTGGTCAATGACCTGAAAAGAGCTGGGACCACTGTTTCCATGTTTCCAAGACGTCATGGTTTGAAATCATGCATGGCACGGAAGTTTCCCCTGCTTAAACCAGCACATGTTAAGGCCCGTCTTAAGTTTGCCAATGACCATTTGGATGATCCAGAGGAGTCATGGGAGAAAGTTTTGTGGTCAGATGAGACCTTTTTGGTCATAATTCCACTATGAGTGTTTGGAGGAAGAAGAATGATGCATACCATTCCAAGAACACCATCCCTACTGTGAAGCATGGGGGTGGTAGCATCATGCTTTGGGGGTGTTTTTCTGCTCATGGGACAGGACGACTGTACTGTATTAAGGAGAGGATGACTGCAGCCATGTATTGTGAGATTTTGGCCAAAAACCTCCTTCCCTCAGTCAGATCATTGAAGATGAGTCGTGGCAGGATCTTCCAACATGACAATGACCCAAAGCACACAGCCAGGAAAACCAAGGAGTGGCTTCGTAAGAAGCATATCAAGGTTCTGGAGTGGCCTAGCCAGTCTCCAGACCTAAATCCAATTGAAAATCTTTGGAGGGAGCTGAAAGTCTGTGTTACTCAGCGACAGCCCAGAAACCTGACTGATCTAGAGAAGATCTGGGTGGGGGATTGGGCCAAAATCCCTCCTGCAGTCTGTGCAAACCTGGTGAAGAACTACAGGAAACGTTTGACCTCTGTAATTGCAGAAAAAGGCTACTCTACCAAATATTAACGTTGGTGTTCAAATACTTATTTTCAGCTGTATCACACGAATAAATTGTTAAAAAATCATAGATTGTGATTTCTGGATTTTTCTTTTTAGGTCATCTCTCACACAGTGGACATGCACCTACCATGGACATTTCAGACCCCTCCATGATTTCTAAGTGGGAGAACTTGCAAAATAGCAGGGTGTTTAAATACTTATTTTCTTCACTGTATATGATAGTCACTGTTTGTTCATTGTTTATTGTCTTAAAGCCACTACGAGTAACATGCCACGTTGGCGTCCCCTTTGGACAAAAGCGGTAGTATTTTTACGACGCCCACTGTCGCAAAGCTGTATTCTAGCTCGTGCCAGGAGCGTGAGTGTGAACTGAGAAGGGAGCAATATAGCGCATGTCCGTGTGTTGAAAGTGTGAGAACTCTTTTCGGCTCCGTGAGAGTGGTTTTGACACTGCATGAACTAACGCCAGTCACTGCCACACGCACCTGATTGCAATGAGTTGATGCAGGTTCACCTAACTACTCTCTCTCTCTCACGGAGCTGAAAGATTAAGTGTCCTCACAGAAAGCAAATGAACGAGAGACGGCAGTTAGTATGGATCACGATGAGGTAATGTGTTTATGTTGTTGTAAATAATTACTATTTCAGATAATGGTTATCTGAGGAAACATGAGGCTGTTTAAAAGATATTTAAATGTTACTCGTAGCCGCTTTAATGTATGCACCTTTTTCACCAATACAAATTCCTTGTTGGTATTAAACCCTTCTTGGCAATAAAATCCTTTCTGATTCTGGAACTAATAAAAACAAACAAGTTGTCTAAATAAGCCTAAAAAGCCTACTGGTGATGACATCACTGTGGCTTAATCCTAATCTCAAAAATTATAACACAACAGAGGCCCCTTATCTCTTATCCGCGCAGACACTGTCTAAAATCGACGATTTGGGAGAGAATTTTGAGCTTACACCAGCATTTCCTGTTAACCTTTTCACATGACTGGGCTCACACTCAACCTGACACTAACTGCTGTGTTAAACTGAGCCCCTCACTGAGCTACACAGATACTATTATGATGACACCACAGCCAGATGTGTATGAATGGAAACAATAAAGACTTTTACTATACTACCCTGCAGAGAGTTGGTTGCGGGCACTCGGTCTACACATAGTTGTTAGTCATTAGGACAGGTTGACTACTGTGTGGAAATGTACATAAATGTGATAAACATTATTTATCCCTATCTTAATATCATCATCATCATCATCTTCAACAGCTTATCCGGAGTCCGTTCGCGGGGGCAGCAGCTTGAACAGGGAACCCCAAACTTCTCTTTCCCGGGCCACATTAATACGTTTTACACAACAGTGCGAGTAAAACATGTTTGCTTTAGATATACTGAATAAAACCTAACTATGAACCGGATGTATTAACTTTTATTATAGTCGTCCTTCACTTTCATTCCCAGTGTATCATCAGGATTGAACTGCACAACTTGCAACTCAGCACAACAAGAAGGACATACAAACACATATAACCATAATAACCTTAACAATGGCAACAACAGGCAAGTACCTTTGAGCCTATGACAAAAGCAACAAACAAAAAAGAATAGTGGATAGTGGAAAACCTAGATGTATCTTTAAAAAAAAGTTTCAGTCCTGATGCAGCAGAATTAGAGTGGATATCAAGTCATGCCTGTCTGGTTACATCACTCCCAGGAGGATTTTTCATAAGAGGCCAAACTCCTCAGGCAAATCCAAGGCCCATCATAAAATGCAAAGCGACATGTGTGCCCCATCACTAGCCAAGGATGCCAACTGTCTGACTGCTTTTAAAAGAGGGCAGGTACTCAGCAAAGTCAGAGATTGTGTACACACACTGCTATTCAACACACCTCACGACAGGTGAATACAAAACTGAATGGATGTGCCAACGACATGACCCATGATTCATGGCTTGCTGTAGATGCAATGACAGCCTAAAATAAATAAATAAATACCATGAGAGGCATCAGAGTCATTAATAGACTTAATAATTCAGATATATTAATTAAGACAAAAATAGCATTAAATAATGTAAATAATGTACCTAAATGCTCAATGAACGGTATAGTAGTTATATCATGCCCTTAGACTTGAGAGTAAGACATCCTATTATTTACATTAATTTGAATTTTAAATTAGGAAAAAAATTATATTCTGGCATAAACATAAAGTAGGCGCTTGGTTGTGTGTAATAGCTACTAACCCGTTGTGGACTGACAGACACACACCCAGACGGAGGCACCACCGTCCACCATTACGCCTCCATAAAAAGGCTTTTCACGGTTGAGCTAATCTGACAAAGTTGTGAGATCAATGGCTCATAAAAGCCATAATCATGCCCATCCACGGCCGAGAACAACAGCCGGCTTAGCTTTAAGCGCTGTCAATATTGTAGATGATATCCATTTAACTTTAGTGATCCAACTTTGACCAAAATAAAAGCCACCTTTTCCCTAACTAACCCATCAACAACAACAAGCTATCTCATGCTAGCGTTAACTTGGCTTGCCAACAACAACCTGTCCATCTGTCCGGCTACAAAACCAGTGGCTATCTAACGCGAGCTAACAGCCAATTGTGTTTATGAGCGTTCACAGAATCTGAAAAGGACGTTGCCTCACACTGGAGCAATAACTCCTTTGAATATGATGATACATGTTGTGATATTGTGCTCGGATGTCTAGACGGGTCCAAATAGCGATACACGACAGACAATGAAACCGACCCCATCTCAGTGAGCTGCTAGTGTTAGAAGGCTAGCTAGCGAGCTAAGTTAGCCTGCTAACGCTAAGTCCCTGGACACTCGCCTGCCTAGACAGACAGCCGCTAAGTGTATTCACGAACAATCAAGCGTTAATTACACACCGAAAATGACAGTGTAATCTCACAGTTCAATGGCTTAATTATGTGTAAACAAAAAAAATAACTTACATTTGATCCTGCTATTGGTGCATCCTTATACAAGTTTACCGGGGAAGTTAGTTTAAATATTCATCGACTTTTTGAGGCGGTGTGCTCTTGGCAGCCCTTCCTCGGTGGGTGTATGTGTGCAGCTCAGAGACACACAAACTGTTACCTTGCTCGTTAGCTGAGATAAAGCTATGCTAGCTAGCTTAACTTACATTAGCCAAGCTAACGCCGACAGAGAAACTTCCCTTCGTCGTCATAATTTCATTGAAAATAACAATATGGGATTAATTGATAAGATAATGAAAAATGTGAACTTACAAAGTCTAGGAGGAGCCTGGCCGAATTCCCCCGCGGTTTTCAGATGTTTGATGTTAGTATTAAGCTGGCTTCGGTGTAAAAATCCCGGGGATCCCCTCTCTTCTGTCCGCTGCCACTACGGTTGCCAGATAATGTAATGAGCCACCACCACAGGCGGCGTCATGCTGCGTTCATACACACCTCGGAAATGTTAAGTTTGAAAATGCTGAAGCAGAGGGGAAATGCTGCGTTTGGGACTGCAAGGAGAAGGTGCTGTAAACGTAGGTAGAGATTAAAAACAGGACCAGGACGAATATTGAATAAGTCAAAGTTAAAATGATGAATAGTAAATAGTAAAAACCACACTTTTCTTGTATGATCGATAACCCATTATTATAGTCATTTGTGATCGCATATCTGTATGATAACTCGGCCTATGTGCTTGCTTGTGATCCCAGATCCTCCTTTTGTGTGTGAGGCTCCAACAACATACAATGATGAATCAAACTAATGTATCACTTTCTGCTGGAGAAAAAATAAAGAACAGATTTTGTGTTTGTGTTCAATGAATCACACTTAATATGAGATATGACTAGGGCTGCAACTAACGATTATTTTGATAATCGATTAATCTGTCGATTATTTTCTCGATTAATCGATTATTAATCGATTAGTGTTTTGGTCCGTAAAATGTCAGAAAATGGTGAAAACATTTTATCAATTTTCCAAAGCCCATGTTGACGTCCTCAAATGTATTGTTATGTCCAAAACACACAGATATTTCAGTTTACTGTCATAATAGGATATAAGAAACCAGAAAATATTTACATTTGAGAAGCTGAAATCAGAGAATTTGGAAATGTTTTATTAAAAAATTACTTGAAACGATTAATCGATTATCAAAATAGTTGGCGATTATTTTAGTAATCGATTAATAATCGATTCGTCGATTAATCGTTGCAGCTCTAGATATGACCTTTATCATTTTAATTTGAAGTAAACATAAACAAGTCTATAAAAAAGGTATTATTTTTCTTATTACATTTTTTAGGATGCTTTTTAACAGGGTGTACCTTGTCAGCCTGCTCCTGAAATATATCCAGACAAGAATGCATCCTATGATAAAGATGGACTTAACATCACAGGCAACCATGCTGGTCTCTTCAATGGCCACAACTTGCAATTTGGTGCTTGTGTGGGAATTTATGTGGTTAACTTCACTAACTGAGAGCCTCCTGTTTTTCCATGGCTGACTGCAGATATGTTTTGATTATAATCACCTCTGAACCTTAGATTATCACCTCCAAAGTGGTAGGTAGCCTTGTAGAGGTTCAAGCAATGGAAAAAGTGGTGCAGAAGATCAGGGTGTGCTTAGCTACAGTATGGAGGAAGTGCTGTCACATTTCTTATTGGGGCATTTTGCATGTGGCAAAGGAGGCTAGTGACTGACAGTGACAGTGTAGATGCATGTGATGGATAGTAGTGACAAAGGTTAATATGGATATTAACAAACCTGTAAACAATGTTATCCCATTGTAAAAAACAGCAGCTCGCTAGACAAACAGAGAGCAGCATACGACTAGAAACCAGTGACATTTAAAGCCACAACAAAGTTTTACCTGAAACAGAATGCAATATCCCATAATTTCTTTGTATTGGGGAATTTATTTATTTGTTGTCTATTTCTCTGATACAGTTATGAGTCAATTAAACATAAAAAATATCTTTTTGAAAAGAATAATTTATTAATTTGATTCATCACTAAGTAAATCATACGTGTCAGGTCATAATTTTTATATATATTTTTTCTTCCAGGATTACATTTTTTTTTAATAGTAAAAGTACATAGTTAAATCAATAAGTATTTAGGACCAAATGTGTGAATTGTATGTATATATGCATATTTTTCGTATGCGCAAGTCACAACCTCTAAAATCTCTAGCACAACCTAAATGCTGCTTTAAAACATATCCCCCAATAACACTTAACCACTGCTGTGTTAGTTAGAAATTATGGTGGATCATACGGTTACACATTTTCACTTTGTTCCAAATATTTTTGTAACAGTTTTGCCGTGAAGCAGACCATCAGGTGTATGAGTGGCCCACTAAAAATGATCAAGCGACTGAGTTTCTAGAAAGGTGCTATATAAATACAGTATTATATAAATCATGTTCCCAATGCACTAATCCAGTAAAATAATGTCTAAAAACTGACATGTAATTCAGTGAATTACAAAATTTCAATCGTATTTTTATTGGAAAATTATTGAAAACAATGTAAGCATTAAAAACATAGGCATTGGGTAGAATATGGCTAGTACTCAAGCTTAAACTGTATCCTTACAGAGTGCTTTAAATAACGAGCGTTGAGATTTCTACATAGGATAGCTAAAAATACATATCACACTTTACTAAATTGACTTTATAAAATGTCACTGTACAATAAAGGTTCAACGAGTGGCAAATCTATACAAACAAACTGTAAAGAAACCATTTAGTAGAACTATCAGAAGACAAATTAAAATATAACAAAATAAAATAAATTCACTTTTCTTAATATCTGAAGATTACTGTAAGCTCCAAAAGTCTAAACATGATGGGTCAACAGAAAATGTATTGTATTTTATGGGACTTCAAAAAATACATCCGTTAAATGTGTTGTGTAAAAGGGTATATGGCAACCCGCACAGCCCACAAATGATATAAAATTCAGGAGTATTTACCATTTCCCAATAAGACCCGACAGAGGCATATTCTGGTCCATGGAGGAACTGCACAGAGTGGATTGTGCACCGTCCCAATGCAATGTACACTTCCATTTTGTACAATGGAACTTTTCAACAGAGTATTGTGTGAAAATATATTACAAGAGGTCTCTAATCTTTCTAATATGGATATTGTGCAAAAAATATCTTCTGAAAATGTATTGTTACAACCCAAGTCAGAAACTATCATACAGGGAGTCCACATCAGTAACTTCAATGCATGTGAAGAAAAAAGAAAAGAAAGAAAAACCAACAGTATCCATACAAAAAAGGCAAGATGTAAAATATTTACCAACAGTTACAAAAATATCAACATGAATAAATTAATTTCCTCTACATTTCATTACTACCTCCGTATCTAACCATGGTTTTCCAGCAAATGGAAAAGAAACCTGGCGAATGCAGAGAAGGGTTCTCTATATTTGAGGCAAAGAAGCCCTTTAACGCGTTGCTATGCGGCCTTCACTACTCCAATCAAGAGTCCGACCCTGCCTTTTTGTGCAGTTAAGCAACAGAGTGTGAAATACATTTACAACAGTAGTTGTAATTGCTTTTACAACAAATAAAAATGTGATAACAGACATTCAGGAAGCAATGTTGAATAGATAATAAAGTGAAGGACTGAACTCTGACCTGTTAAATCCTTCCAAATCTTAGCTACAGTGGTCTGATAGCAGGTTATTGGGCATCACTTTTGCTTGTGAAAATGTACAAGCTACCGTCATATATGTGAGACAGGGGGACTCTCATAGCAGGCTTGCAAGGCTGGTGGTTGGGCCATTCTGGGCTTGGATCTGGACAGGAGGGGGTCCATCAGTCCACTGAAAAAAGAGAAAAATAACGCAACGTTAAAAGAGAGACACTTATAGATACAGTCAAGGGAATAAGTGTAAATATGTCAATCTAATACGAGTGAAAAGTGATCCTCTTGAGTAGTGACATGTACAACTTTAAAGACACTGGCTATTCTCTGTGACATACACTGATGAGGTTATGCTCAGGGAGGCTGCAGGCGGCGATGTGGTCCTGCAGCAGCTGCTGGGAGAAGTTCTGGTGCATCTGGGCTGCTTCATGGGCATCCATGGTGTTCCCAAGGGCCTTGTTCAAGTCTGCAAGCATTAAACACAGGGTCAAAATCCCCCTTCAACCACAGCAGCTTTCTTTTCTAGAGAACAGAGATGGTGTGCTCTAACAGGATCAAATATTATCACAGTAAATGAAGTGTAAAGCTTGAGCTGTCATTAGAAGCATTAACAAGTACAAAATCTGACAACAAAAGGGTTTTACCGAGATAAAAAGGAAAGGGTCTTTTGGCATACCTTTCAACAGTGCTGAAGACCAGAGCTGAACAGACATGTCAGGGATCTTGCTGGCCAGCTGCATGGCAGGTACCACCATGTTGTTGCTTTCCTAAAGAGAGAAGGGCAACATTTAGAAAAACAGAGCATGGGTAATTGTTGGGATAATTTGTAGGCATATTACATTAGTTAGTCCAATTAATTATTCATGTACACAAAATAACACATTATCTTTGACTTGTGAGTCAAAGCCTCAGATTACTTTATTCTTTGCAAACAAATGAACTAAATTGTTGCCTCAAATTAGTCTGTCAATCAATTAGTCAAAAAATTAAAGTTTACACTTTCTAAACTTCACTTGAGTTGGCTTCATTCCCTGCTTCCAGTCATTTGGTCATGTCGCAACAAGCCTAGAGCTAAAGTTGCCTCAAACTAAATAACCTGATATATGTGCATATCTGTATTCAAGACAGCCACCTCATCAACCAGACATGGTAAAGGGCTTGCATACAGAAACATATTGCCCAGTGTGATTTATTTATATTTATAAAGCAATTGTGTATACAGCGCTTTAGAAATCTGGGTATTTTGTCAGCGCACAAAGTGTTCTCGTTTTGTGATAATCTATAACAGTTTCATGAACACCCCTCAGGTGCTCATAGGGGGTGAACAAGACAGATTGGATGGAAATAATGTTTATTTTTTTTCCTCATCTTAAATACATTTTCAAAAAGTTCTGGGGACTTTTGGTATTCCAACGCCTGTTAATTCAAATCAATTCATTGCCAAAGTAGTGTAAGATTAAAATCAGGTCAGCTTTTGAGCAAATAATTATGCAAATGTTTCCACATCTTTCTCCTTACTCTGTGGTTGCCCAGAACGTAGAAAATGTGGCCAAGCAGAACGAGGGAGCAGGCAGTTAGTCTGTTCAGATCCTCGGCATTAGACATCTTCAGGGTTTCCCTTAAGAAACGTCTGCAACACAACAAGATAAACATACATAAATATGAACTGGGATGATATGTGGGTTTGTCTGCATGAAACAATATCAGATTTGACATACTTGGCCTCATTGTAGCGTCCTTGAAAGAAGGACAGAAGTCCTCTGATGTAGAATGCTGCAGCACGGAGGCAATGAGAGCTGAGGGGAAAAAAAACAAAGACCATGGTTGTCAAACTGATTATTTCATTTTAAATGCATTGCTTTAATGTATTGTTCTGTGTTACATAGAAAAGAAAGGAAAAGAAAAGAAAAGAAAAGAAAAGAAAAAAGAAAGGTAAATAGATAAAAAATAAAAATAAATACACCTCTCACCTTACTGGGAAGTTATGGTCTGGGTTTATCCTCTCTAGAAGGCTGTACAGCTGAAAAAGAAGATAGGAATAAGTTTAAAAGTGCACATGTAAGTATTTATTAAAAGTGTGGCCTCTACCGATTTGTATTGTATGTCTTTATGAGTGTTATGGAAGATGATGTTAAGGATCAGTAAGCTTTTTACACTTATAAAAGTAACTTGTGAGCGCTCTCTGGTGGAAAACGTATGCAACAGCAACACTTTTTCCAAATTGCATTAAACACTTAAGATTTGTCTTTTCTTGCAGCGATTTCTTGTTACTCTGTCGGCCAACATATACTCCAATACCAATAAACTGGTGATGAGACACCTGCCATACTTATGTATTAATCAGACTACACAATACAAGAAACCCAAAAAAAGTTTAATATCTAATGTTATCTAAGGGTTCTCTGATGTTCCTAGTCAAAGCTGATTTAAATGCCGCACATTTAAATGCAGTCACTAAATGACATTTGTTTTCTAGCAGCAGTGTATGTGGGTATTAGTCCGGATAATACATGGGCGTGTGATGGCACTCCCCATAGGTCTTTCAGAAAAGGTTCACTTACAACTCTTGACTAATGCAAGAGATAGAAAGCAATGATTTGACATTAACATCATGTAGCTAAAGCTATCACACAGCTGCTTTGGTTTTATTTTTACCATTTTGGGCTAACGGTATAATATTGTGAGGACTGGACTAATGATCAGGCAGCAAAGCCAAAGCTTACAGTAGTGTTATATCAGTGGTTCTCAACCGGTGAGGCACTCTACCGGGAGGGCGCGAGGAGGCTACGCTACGGGATGAAAAAAATAAATAAATAAATCTTAAAAAACGTTTTAAAAAAAATCTTAAAAAAAAAAAAGAAATTGTCAGCCGTTGCTGCCATGAGCCACTGCCCGAGCACTTACAGGCGGTTAGTCTCTCAGTAGCCTCCCGCAGCAGTCTCAGAACAGAGAGGAAATACACACTAGCCTACTCCGCGTCCAGGCTGCTAATGAATTGCGCATGCGCATGGCCGCTGCTGTTCCCATCCTGTTTCTTCACTCACTCCCACAGGAAATAAATTGAACTGCATTTCACTCAAATTGCTCCAGTCACTCCAGTTTCTTGCCAAGTTTGCTTGTGCCAGCTCTCGCTTGTCTATCTGTTATCAATCTTGATATTATCGATTTACTTGCCTACTTCAAAACCAAAACAGTCTTTTTAAAGACTATACTACCATAGCTACTAAATTTTAACTTCTGAATCAAATCAAAGCAAATCAGATTTATTCATACAGCCCAATAATCACATAAATGTCATAGTTAAGTCGCAATTAATCACACATTTGTATATATTCTAAATGTTTCTATTTAGGCTATTTTCTTCTCTTCTAAGGAGATTTTTAAAAAAAAAATCCTCAGTGTCTCATTGATACAATCTCATAATTAGCTTTTAAAGTGCACCAGAATGATGCATTTAACGTTAAAATATAAGAAATTTCCGGACCCCAGCCCTAAACCCAATGTTCAACTCAAAGGTGCGCCACTGGCCTAGGCCTTGTGATAATAACAATAATCAGGGTTCGACATAACGTATAGCCCGATGGCCCGGGGCCAGTAAAATCATATGCAGGGCAAGTTGATTGGCCAGTCACTGTCCCGCCCGGGCCAGTATTTGGACAATCAATTCAGTATCTTTTTGTAGACTACATCATGGTTCATTGAAATGCGCGTTGAGAGTCGTAATGAAAGCAGTGTTTATTTAAGACTCAATATAATAAACCTAATATAAAATATATTTCTTAATGAAAGGCCAGTGGACAAACGATGCGTGGGCGTTTTGACAGGCGGAGCAACAAGCGGGTGCACTCTCGCTCCGTTGGCAGAGCTGCCTACCGTCCGCCTGCGAGTCGACAAATCAATCGACTTGCTTTGCTTTCTTTCTTCCCACAGCAGAGGTTGAGGTGCAGAAAATGATAACGGTGATTGTGTCGGTTCGGTTGTAGACAGAAACGAACGGAGGGACTCCGCTCACTGTACAGTTCCTATAGTCGCGCAGTTTGGCACTGTGTTTTCAGGCTCGAGACATTCAATCAGATCGCGGAAGTCTTTCCCATTGAAATCGCTAACGGGGAGAATTTCCCTTCCCCGGTTATTATTTTAGCCACAAACCACAGTTCATCTGCGCGGCGGCTCACTCGCTGGCGAGATCACACGGTGAAACGCTGCTGTGATCGGACGAAGGCATTGTGTGTTTCTAAGGTGATTTAACGTCATAGTCTTAGACAAGCTATGCTGCATATTTTGCACTGCATTGTTTTTTATCAATAGTTTGAAAAAATGGTCCCACACCGGACTCTTATGTGAAGCTGACACTTCATGGAGAAGTGACACTCCTGCAGCGTGCTCACGACCAGACGTGAACTCACATAGCCTACACGGTGAAATCTCCCATTAAAAAAACGGCATAACTCATGATTTTCGGATTTCTATTCTATTTTTAAAGTCAACTTGAGCGCAAGTGGAAAACCGGTCATTCGGTCGACACATTCACATCCCTAATGCATATAGAGAAAGTAATAAAAACAGCCTACCACACCACAAAGAATGATCAGACCTTCATCTCTTATTTTTTTTATGTTTGAACATGACTTCTGCAGGTGAACTACTCATTAAACTGCCCAAAGTCAAGAATAAAAACAATCATCAAACTACTGGACTTTAAAATACTGGCCGACTCTTTCAACATACTTTCAGTTGTAGGCTTCAAATTCAATATGTTTGCCTGGTTTTATATTATGTGCATGAGCAATATCAACATTTCATATAATTAACTAAAAGAAAAATAACCAAATCTAAAGGGAATATATATACTGTTACAGTATAGATATTCCCTTTAGATCTGGTTATCTTTCTTTATTTTTCTAATACACATATTATAATTATTGACACTAAATTATGAAGAAAAAAAAAGTGTGTGCAGGGCCAGTGAAAATATACAAGGGGCCAGTAAAACTCGGATCCACTTGCCCGTCGGGCCAGTAGGAAAAAAAAGTTATGTTGAACCCTGCAATAATAGATCTATCTAGCTATCTATCTATCTGTGTAGGGTGGTGTGGGGGGTTGGGGGGGTGTTGTCAGGGGCGGTGGGGGGGCCCAACTGCAATGACCCAGCTTTCGGGGGGCCCAGCTTGCAGAAGGTTGAGAACCCCTGTGTTATATCAAATTATTCTCTAAAATTCCTTAGAGATTTTATGTTAATATTCTATAGAAAATATTCTATTTAATTAATATTGATTCTGTTTTGTACAGGTGTACTTATTTTTAGCCCAACAGTTTTGAGGGAGGAGTGTAGAGGTGGCCGTGGGGTGGCAGGTATAACAATGGCAAAGAGTTTACTCAATCTCATTATACTTTCACATATTTTATTTCAATAGTGAACACAATGGAGGTTAAAACTAGTTGAATAACAAAAAATGCTACAAGAATAAAAGAAGGCTTCAAATAGACCCCATCATTGGTGATGGGATCAGCAGATAATGCTTAAGTTGACCCCAGAAATCCTGATCTGAGCTCATCATTTTTTTTTTTTTTTTTTTTTTTTTTTTTATTAAATCGGTTCATCCTAGCCTGAGAAAAGGCAGAAAGAGTGTTTTTTTAACCCTATATTTCTCTTTCTCGTGACATCACAGAAAGAGAAATATAGGGTTAAAAAAAAAAACTTACTTTGTAAATATTACTGTGATGTCTTTTACTGTGACATCACTGTGACATCACAGTAATATTTACAAAGTACGTTTTTTTTAACAGCTCTGGATTTATCTTTCTGTGATGTCACGAGAAAGAGAAATATAGGGTTAAAAAAACATTCTTTCTGCCTTTTCTCAGGCTAGGATGAACCGATTTTAATTTTTTTTGCACATTTATACTACATAGGATCTCAGAATTCAATACACCTTCATATTCAAACCGGTGAAGTAGGGCTTAAATACTTCTTTTTAACATGGTTATTACACACTTGTTATTCAAAGACGTAGCCTGTTATTACTCAACTGACCTCCTGGTGTCGGTTTCCTTCCCTTATGTACACACTGGCCAAGTTGGTTACAATATATGTCCACAGTTCCTGGTGTGTGGTGAGCTGAAATACAATAATACAGTAATGAGTGAGACAGGAGGAGAGAGCAGGTAAAGCACAGAAAAGAAGAAGAATATATATGTAACACAGTATCTAAAGGAGAGGCAACAAAATAGCCATGTCCTCACCCGCAAGGCTGTGGTGAACTGGGCCTCCGCATTATCCATACAGTTCACTGAGATACAGTACAAACCCTGGGATATGAAAACAAAGAAAGAGGATTAGATTGTGCATTACACATGTCAATTTCACACCAAAAGCAGGAAAAAAAATACAGTACATAAAAACATTCATTTCATGAATAAAAAGCGTTTGAAATGTATGACGTGGTTTATTTCTTACAGTAGATTACTATGTAAAACATCAAACGGAAAGTTGACCACTGAAAATATGTTTGAAGTTAAGCTTATTGCTGGACATTATAAGGAAACATTATTTTATCTTTAGTACTTCACACAGCTGTACACACAAGTAAACAGGGTTTGGGTTGAAAGTACTTACTAATAGTGTGTGAAGCTGAGCGGCGTGGTTGGTGAATAGCCTGGGGGACTGTTGGCACAGCTGACACACCTGTGAGATCTGGATGGATGGAACAGAATGTACTTGTTCACTTTCACAAGCTCACTCAAGCCTGGAAATCAGTTTCTCTTACACGCCACAAAATACAGCTCTCAAGGTCGCTGGGCTTTGCTGGTCCTTATCATTTTTGCGCACACACTGAATCCAACCATAATAAAATAAAGGGAAAATGGACGCAGATCTATACCTCTTGTAATGCAGTGGCCTTGTGCCCTGTGACGAGTCTACACATGATTATGTGCTCCAGTAGAATGACTTGAAAGGTAGAGAGAATGGGGCTGCAGTCCAACACTGAAACATGGAGAGAAAAGTGTTCAAATATACTGTATATATAACTGGTATACAGTTTTTTGCACAAATGATTTTGTTCTTTAAAAGAAAGCACAGGTAGGGTTACTCACTTTTTAGTTTCTCTAGTTGCATAAGAGCCTTGTCTGTGTACTTCTGGGCTTTCTCCAAATAGCCTGCCTGCATGGAGTGCATGACTGTCACCTGCGGAACAACAAGACAGGGAAACATTGACTAAATGGCAATAGTACAGTTGTGTCCAGATAGTTATGGGGACAATACAAAGAGCCTGACCAACTGTGTCCAAAGGCTGTACGGTATGGTCTAAAATCTATATCACGGTATTATTTGAAGCATAGACGGTAGCGGTATAATATCACGGTGTTTAATTTATCTTAAAATGAAAGCTTGTGAAGGGGTAAAAGGCTTTGATTCTTATGATTAACTGGGAATGCTGATGCTGCTTCTGTGTCTGCCTTTTCTTTTCCAAATGTTTTCTGTTTCTATCATCTCTTTACTTTCATTTTGGTTTAAGCTCCTTGTGTGGTGTTTAATTAATTTAAAAACTTGCAGACATGAATAGCACACGCGCAGAACAGCTTCCCCAAGCAGACAAGCTTCATTGTGAGGACGCATTTCCTACCGGGTGTGAGTGATGAGTGCGAACCTGGCGCTCTCTACGGGCGCACAAGTGTTCAACACTTGGTGACGTTTGTGGTTTGACAGACTGATCACTCTTTATGTCATGGCTGGATGAAGCTTTTCTGCTTGCGGATGCTCTGTGGACACCGCGAGGAGTATTTCTCACCGGGCTGTGAGTGATGAGAACGAGCCCGACTGTCTCGAGGTGTGCGTGCAGAAGTGTTCAACACTCGCTGACGTTTGCAAACTGATGACAAACTGATCGCTCTTTATGTCAAACTATTTTTGAACAGCAATACAATGCATTTCTTTTTGTGAATGACATGCGATCTAGCAGTATTGTCATGGATGTATTGGGCACGTGCAGGCTGACGATGATGCAGCGGCCGCTTGCATGCATTGTGTGGTAACGTCATCCTCCTTTAGAACTTCTCTATCGGTTACATAGTAGAGTCAAAAATCCATACCGTAGCGCTGAGTCCTACCGGTGTACTTCCTATACTGTTTATACTGACACCCCTACTGTGTCCTTATCATTGGGGCTTTCTTTGCATTTTGGCTAAGGTGTGAAATTTGGGTTTTTTTAACACTAGTTTTTTTTGTGAAATGTAAGACTTCAAGCATTTCCTGGCTGGTACAGTATCTTGACACTAGAATAGTGTGCATCCTTTGTGGGGATGAAAGCACAACAGAGGACTAACAAAGTAAGCATCAAACAATTTTGGTAAGATCTCAATTTTTTGAGTTCCAAATGCTGTAAGTTAATTAATTGTTCACTTCATTAAAAATTGCCAGAATGCAGCATTTTGTTTTGTGTCTGTTCAATTTGATTTCAACATTAAAGATGTAGATTGTGCTCACCTCATTTTAGAGTAGTGCAATTAACACAATCAGACAGAAAAAACAAAGGGTGATTGGTCTGTTTTGTTGGACATTTCAGTAGGTGTTATGCTCTGAATATATTTGCCACTTAAGGCTGCTGTCTGACCACAACTCACCAGGAGTGGCGGATAATAGTGACAGCTCTGGTGTCCTTTAAGTAGATTATAACATGGGGGTAGGGCTGCTCGATTATGGCAAAAATGATAATCACGATCATATTGTAATCATGATTATTAAAGACGATTATTCACAGGGATGCACCGAAATGAAAATTCTGTAAATTCTTTCAACATTGCATAAATTAAAATCCCAAATGTGCTCCTCAAACATACAACTAAAAAGCCACCCTAAATAAATAAACAGTGAAACCTTCCAATCTAAGAGTAAAATTAATATTTTACTAGGGATATGATTGTGAACAACTCATTTATTTGCACGTTGAGGAGTTATGAATCTACAAAAAGATCAACTTATTGCCTTTTTTTTACAGTGCAGGTTGAGTTGCTGAAAAAAAAACTGCACAGCAGCTGCCAACGTAATATTCGGACTTCAGAATTTGCATCAAAGCCCTAATGATCATAAAAACAAGAGGCTCTATTTAAACGATGTCCATGGTGGTTATTGTAATTTGTTCGGCTGTAGACTGAAACAAATGGAGGGAGGCGGCTCACTGTATAATTTCTCTAGTCGCTTACAGTTTGGCGACATGGCTCTGTGTATCCAGGCTCAAGAAAAGCAATCCGATCACGGAAGCCTTCCACATCAACATCGTTAGCGGGCAGGATATCCCCGGTTCATTTTAGCCGTAAAGCCACAGGGCTTTTCTGTGCGGCGGCTCCCACTGTGAATGACACCGTTACCCACCGCCACGGAGTTTAAACTGGCAACTCGCCATTTCGCTCGCGCAAGACGTTTGTGTTTCGATTTAACATCAGTCTCAGGCGAGTACTTTAACATTATGCTGAATAAACCATTGCACTGCAATCGCTGAAAGCGAAAGTGTTCGGGCGGGGGCGGGGCAGAGCGGAGCGCACACAGAAGAGTTCGCTGCATTTACCACACAAGACACGGCGTGCGAGACAATGATCGTTTTATTACGATTATCTTGTTTTCATGATCGAGGAAAGCCAAAATCGTAATCGAAATTGAATTTCAATTAATCGCCCAGCCCTACAAGGGGGGGGGGGGGGGGGGGGAGTTCTGTGGCAGAGAAAGAAAAGTGTCTTTACCAAATAGACGAGGACACACATGTGCTCCTTGGGCAGCCAGTGGAAAAGGTCGGCTGGGTTGCTGGGCAGAATCTCATCGTCATGGAGTGTAGAAATGGTCTGAATGCACTGCTGCAGCTGCTTCAGACACGGCTTCACACTCTTCACCTGAGAGACAAGGACAAAATACATGTGATATATCATATTTCGCCTGGAAGTAGTTTGAGACAACCCAGACAGCAAAAAAGGCTTATCATCTCTAATTTCTTTACGGAATCAATACATAAATGCATACCGACAAATGCTAAGTAATTAACATTGTCATTTGCCCCTGTGAACAACTCCGTTCCACTGTATCTAACCCTTTCCCACTGGTTTTCCTACCTGTCCAGCATCCAGGTAGTGCGTGACTTGTAGAACGAGGAAAAAGACCCTGAGGGACTCCTTCTGGATGGGGTTTCCCTGCCAGTTTTCTACGATAGTTCCACACAGTGTGAGGAGTGGATGTACCTCCCCAAGCTTCCTCTCCATTAGCAGCAACTAAGGGATTAAAGAAAAACAATAACATTACAATCAAAATATGGTAGAATATGACATTGCTTATTTTCACGTTTTTTAACTCATGTTACAAACAACCACGTTTACAGTTCTATTGGTATTATTAAGTTATTGACATGCATACAAACTATAGAAATGCAAGAAAAGGATTTAGTTTATACTGCCATGGCGTAACCACACAAACTGAATAGCAAAGTTAAGTGGAACAGATGACTCACCATTCCTTTACTGAGGAGAAACAATGCCCTGAAATGCAAAAAAAAACATCAAGTAAGCTTTTTAGCAACTTCTCACAAACATTGATTATTATTTTGTATTTACACTCTGTGCTACTGTTGAATTATTGGAAAGGATGCACAGAATCACAATAATAAATCCCACTTAAGTGAAAAGCTGGTGTAAGGAAATTGAAGGTATATCTCAAGGTCAAAAATACTGTTGACAAAGAAGCTAAACAAACTGTAGAATATGAATGAATATATTAACAATTTGATCAATACAAATGATGTTTCCCGTTTCCTGTATCCTGCGGCACTTGCACTTGTGTGGAGGGGTATTCTGAATGAGAACTACAACGGAGTTTCATAGTCCACTTCCCATTATTTGGTTTGGGACAGCCCTTAATATGGCAAGCATGCAAACTGAAGGCGAGTGGATCGGTAAGGGTGTAAATGAAGGACTTGTAACTTATACTTGTTCGCTCCAGATTAATAATAAGGTTAGATGACATTGGAGGCGATATATACTTCCCACTAAAATCCTTCAAAATGCAGTCAACAGAGGCTCGAGCGACATTTTACCTGGTGTATTCTGAACCAACCACTCGGGCGTACTCAGCTCCAACCCCCAGCAGGTCACATGCCGAGACCAGGTCTTTCTCCAGAGTATGTAGTTGCTGAAAGAGACAAGAGCACTCCTGTCGTCACTTGAGACTCTTTGACCATTTGGACAAAATATCCGACTAAAAACTTTACTCTGTTCAAGCTAGAGCAAGCAGCCAGAATTTTTCCAGAATTGTATTCAGTGTTTATCAACATAAACACTGTTGGACCTGTACATGAAAAAGACTTGAGTTGAGTCAAACAATGTCACCCTTATAAAAGGACACATTCATACACTAGTGACTAATGCACCAATACATACCGCCAACTGGAACAACAATCTGCAGTGCCAATATGGTGTTTGTTGTGAGATCTGGATGGCCTTGCGCAGGAGCGGTTTTGCAGAGTCCACCAAATTCTGAGGATTGATTAAATAAAGATCAATAGTGAAAAAATAAATATCAACGCAAAGACTACCCTTCATGTACCAGTATGACATTCACAACTTCTAACACCCCACAGACTGTATATACAACCTAATAGCTTGTCGATTTCACTTTGCGGTAAGACATTTTGAATGTACATAGCTGAGCTAAAGTTACTTCTTAAATCACGACAATATTTAACGTTTACGTTACCAAAAAAATTAGCTTACCTGTTGGCAGAAGAGCTCTGACAAAATGCTGGCAGCTTCAAATTTGACATCTTCAAACTGGGGGACTTGTTGGGATATAAACCACTGCAAAATAAAACATTCACAATGTTAACGGCGTCATATTGTAGGCGTTTGCTGTCTGAATGGACCAATAATATCCCCACACAGCGGCTCAATTAGCTAGCACCAACTAAAGCACGAAAGCGGTCGACTGGGGACCGAGACTAAATAAAACGCAAACTAATATTCTATTTTAGGTACTTTACAAACTTAACCTTCACGAATGAAAATATATCTAAATATGTTAGCAGTTAACGATGTTCGCTACTTGTGGCCTACACCCGTCCCCTACTCCGCTACATCCCCGCTCTTTCCTAGATCGAACGTCCCTCACCGCTTTCTCCAGGTGGCTACGGGCCAGCTCGCTGTTCTTGGTATGGTGGTAGAGAACCGAGCCCAGTTGAAGGTGTGTGCGGGCCTCGATCCTCTGTGGAGGCTTAAACTGAAACACTGCCTGTAGACAATGCACACAGAGTCGGATTTTGGGCGGACTTGAGGTTCGGAAATGCTCCGCAAAGCCGAGAAGGGCGAGGTACCAGCGCTCCGGGGCCTCTACGTTTGACGCCATTTTCCCCGACAACAACAAGTTTTTCAGCGCTATGGCCGGACGTGCGGGTTGCCAGTTTCCCTTATGTAGAACCCACAACCAAAGCGTCCAAAGCCAAAATACATCCATTTTGTTAGTTTATAAAACATGTAAAATTTGATTTCTACATTTTGGTTTAGTTTAATACTTTGAACCAGTAAGAATAGTTTTACACAAACACTAAATAAAGACAATGTAAAATTAACTAAACTCCTCAGGGACTGCTGCTATTTTATTGTGAAAATACCATAAACTATATAAAAGAAAAATACAAGTGCTTTATATTATTTTAAAATGTTTTTTATTGTTTTATATTAACATTTTGTTAAGAATTATTGATATCTTAGTTTATCTAGCCTATATTATCAAAATAAGGCTTTAGATGCAAAACATAGCTTGCAATAATAATATGGGTCACCCACAACAGTTATTCTGCCAGACTGACTTGGCAATTAACATAAGCATATATTGATAGTTAGCTGTATTTATTTATTTTTTAATTGAGTTGTGGTTGTTGTCTATGTGGAAACTGCTCTGAAACTCGAAATGTTCTGTCTGAATCATACATCTGAACGAACAAGTAATCCTTGCCCACAACGTGACTACGGTTTATGTTACGTATCAGCAAACCTGGCAACCCAATGTTGTAGATAAACTCGCGGGATTTCATCCGCACAACGGGAATCGCTCATGGTAATTGTAGTCCAAAATAGAAGCATACCCTGTCCCAGTTTCTTAAGACCTTGGGAAGCCCAAATATTAGGCTATAGAGTGCGCAACACCAGGCAGCAGCAGATTTGACTCGCAGGCGTTTTCTATAGATATGTAATAGACGCTCTCTGCTTAAAGCTTGACACCTGACTTTTACAAACATCTTGAAAAACATCGACAGCATAATAGACGTGCAGACACTTTGCAGTGTGTTGCAAGTTTAAAGAGACTGGCCAGCCTCAGGGGAGCAAACAGAAAATGTGTGCAAGAATCTGCAGGGCAGACTAGTGACTGATACAAAACGTCGAACATTTGTAAACACTGGGTCCTCCTAAATAGCCTACATACGAGGGTAAGAAAATGCAGCGTTTAATCCATGAATATCCAGATTGAACCGCAATAACAATGCATAGGCCTGTTTATAGGCTATTGATTCTTCTGTATAACTGTGATTCGCATGTTTATTTGTTTAAAGGTATGGTCGTGAAGTTATTTATCTGCACGCATTTTTGGAAAGTGGGTCAGGTTGATGATTGATCTATATAGGCTACGTGCCAAACGTGATTGAAGAGCAGAGCGTGTCATGTTTACAAGCCAGGCTGTTTTTGTGGGATAAGGGCGTGTGTAAAAACACGCTCTCGCGTTATGGCTACTTATAGCCTACTGAGGCATTGCGACACGGCGGGCTGTTATTATAGCCTATGCCTTCTGAATTGTCGCAGCATATTTTCTTGTACTCCTACAGTGGGTTTGCCTGGATGACTGCGTGAGTGTGTGGCAGCCTAGTCTTTAAAGGGCACAAATGGCTCCCCATGCAAACGAACAGCCAAGTCGCCTGCCAGTGGCCCAGGCCACTGTACTGGCTCTGCCACCCTCCAGCCCAGCAAAGGTGAGTGTTGTTTTCTTGTTTCATTCACGTACACATAGTAACAGCAGCAACGATATGGATTGCATTTCGCTTGTTGTCGGGCTATATTAACCTACTATTGACCCTGTTTACAAAAGTCGAAGTTGGAAATTGTGGCAAAATCTGGCCATGGACCAGAAAGTAATAAACATCTCAGCCAGCTATTTGTCAGTCTTAAGTGTTGTCCTTGTATGCATTGTAACAGTTGATTTAAGAACAGTAGGCTACTTGCCTTGAAAGGTCACCATTTGGAAATGTATTCTATTACCCCTTTGCAGTAGGCTATGACTTCTTTGTTCTTTACAGTTAACTCTAAAAGAAACCATAGTGTGTGACTGTGGGGCTGTGTGTTAGGACAAAGATACTTCCTGGAAATAATCATACTTCTTAAGGACATGCCTCTACCCGTGCATTGCTGTAAATAGAAGGGAAGGGCCCAGCTAATTCCAAAGCTGGCCTTAGTTTACAGTTTGATACAGTTGGTAGTTTTAACTGAAGAGAATAATGGCGTGTGTTCACTGTAGTGTAACAGGGTTAGACTTTGTCCATATCCAAGACAATATGTTTGTAGGTCTTTCTTTTTAAAATATGACAATTACAGAACATGTAGCAAGGTAAGGGAGATGATTATGTAATCTGTAATAATTACCAAAAGTCAAAAACGTATACACACGTCACTGAGTAGAATTCCAAAGAGGTTTCATTGCCCAGTAGGGAAACACATTTCTCATTCAGGCCAAGTGCTCTACTTATCAGTAAGGGGGATTGTTTATTGGGTTCAACACTCCTTTCCAGCTGGCTGATTGCTCATGCATACGCCCACACACACACACAGACAAACAAAAAACACTTACAAACAGCTCTGCTTCAGTGACGTGCAAGTTGCTCTTATCTCTTTTGATATTTAGTCAAAACATTTTAGTCACTGTGGCTCTGATCCATGCTGAGATTTTAGCTGTTGTTACATTTGTTGTGTAACTCTGCTGAGGAGTAAACATGGTTGCTTGTGCAGTTGTGAGGATCAAGCAACCTTATAAATTGTTAAACTTTTTGCTGTCCACTCTTTAAAATATAACCAGTGTAAAGTTGTGGAGATAACGTGTGTGTGTGTGTGTGTGTGTGTGTGTGTGTGTGTGTGTGTGTGTGTGTGTGTGTGTGTGTGTGTGTGTGTGTGTGTGTGTGTGTGTGTGTGTGTGTGTGTGTGTGTGTGTGTGTGTGTGTGTGTGTGTGTGTGTGTGTGTGTGTGTGTGTGTGTGTGTGTGTGTCCAAACAGGACTTAAGGCCCAGATGGACTACGCTGGACTCCCTGCTGTGTGGGGCCTTCGCTGGAGCTGTAGCCAAGACGGTCATTGCACCTCTGGATCGGACCAAGATCATTTTCCAAGGCAAGAACCACACTCCATGAAAAAAATATTTACATTTCTTAATATAGATTCTGTAGACCGAAAAAAGGCCGCTCTATATGTATGGGTACTTATGCCTCATTTCCACCGAGTAAAGCGCGGGTCGGATCGGAGCAGTTCGGTCCGGGTAGTTTGGCTTTTCATTTGTAAAAAGTTGGGTAGGGTACGGTTTAAGCGCACTTAACCGCTCTGAGCCGCTCCAGATCTCAGTACTCCTCCGTAGGGGTACTAGCCGCCTGAAAGCGGACCGAAAATGCGGAGCTACACGCTGCCGTCATTTGATTGGTTGGTCGAAAGAATCATTTCCGCCATGTGTATTCATCTCGGCAAGAGTGAAGAGAGTCTGTGTTTTGGTGAAAATGTGAGCACAGCACTGTTAATTGTTTGGTGTTTTTCCTCGTCATTAATAATCAGTTGGTTTAGTTAGGCTACGTGTCCCACTGCTACGTAGCTCCAGCACTGTTTGCTCACTGACCGAGCCGTCTCTGTGTGTTTACGCCATAGCCTAGATAGTTTTAGGCTAAATACACGCTCACAACACGGGGGGAATAAATAAAGAAGCGGCTGGTTTGACCAAGCAAAAACGAGAGACCGCTGACCACAGTTGGTCGAAAGAATCATTTCCGCCGTGTGTAGTCACCTCGGCTAGAGTGAAGAGAGTCTTGTTTTGGCGAAAATGTGAGCGCGGCACTGTTTATTGTGTGGTGTTTTTCCTCGTCATTAAAATAATCAGTTGGCTACACACTGTGTCCCACTGCTATGATGTCACGTAGCCAGCGCTGTTCGCTCACTGTCTATCAGTTGCACCGAGCAGTCTCTGTGCTCACAACAACACGGGGGGAATAAATAAAGAAGCGGCTGGTTTGACCAAGCAAAAACTAGAGACCGCTGGCTTGACCACAGTTGTTCCACAACCCGATAGTTTGACCCACATTCTGGCGGCGGATATCGCAGTCCAGCCTAAACCCCGCCCTACCAGTAAGGGTAGGGTCATAAACCCCGCCCTACCAGTAAAGGTAGGGTCCGCGGTGGAAACAACACCGAGATTCTTAAAAGTGAGCTGTCCCGCTCTGAGCCGCTCCGATCCGACCCGCTCTACTCGGTGGAAATGAGGCATTAAATGCTGCTCTGTGAATTTAGCCCCACAGGACAAATACAACTACTGTTCTGCTGTTTCTGACCGTGTCGTAACTGTTCTTTACTTCTTGCTAATCTGCTTAGCAGGTGTTGAGCCTAGACGCGAGAGTGTGTTGTTTTTACTCTGAGGTTCACTGTGTGTCTTGTTGTTCCACAGTGTCTTCAAAAAGATTCTCCGCCAAGGTGAGTTTCTGGGTTCTGTCTTTGCAACAAATTCATCTTTGATGTGTTCTAGATTTCTCTACTTTATATTTAATTGATTTATTATCAGTCGTTATTTAAGTATAAATAAGGAAGAAAAAAACATCTAATGGCTACAGCTTTCTTCATTTTATTCTGACATCATCCAAGGCTTCCCTTAAAATGTTAGTTTTTAAATTTTTACATTCACACAATAAGTGAATACAATTTATACTTCGCTCAATAACCCACACAAAAAAAAACTAGTTGAAGCTCTAGGATGTATCTAGATCTCTGCAGTAGTATTTTTTAAATGTTTTATGTTATGATTAGATTATTAGTGGAAATAATTCATCAATAATGTGGAAAAATGCTACCTCAGCTCATAACCCCAACCTGTATTCTTCATCCAGGAGGCCTGCAGAGTGGTGTACTGCACTTACCTGGAGGGCGGGCTGCTGAGTCTGTGGAGGGGGAACTCTGCCACCATGGTGAGGGTCATGCCCTACGCTGCCATCCAGTTCTGCTCCCACGAACAGTACAAAAGACTTCTTGGAGGCTACTATGGCTGCCAGGGAAAGAAGTAAGTAGACTTAAGTTTTTAGAATGAATTTTATTTATTTTTAAAATGAAACATGGACATGTTTTTTTCGTCGTGCTAATAGTAATTGACACGGGTGACTCTAGGTGCGCTATTGTTGGTCTCTGGTTTGATCCAGAGACTGCAACTGCTTGATGGATTTTGTTTGTAAGGACTGTGAAGCCCACTGAGGCAAATGGCTATTTGTGATATTGGGCTATAGAAATAAATACTGACTTGATTTATCACAGTATCTATTTAGAGCTATTGGATAGATTGTTGGGAAATTTGGTACACCCATTTATGTTCCCCACAGGATTAAACTGTAACAAACCCCAGACCTTTACTCTAGCGCCACCATGGGATCAAAATGTTTATGTGTCCAATACTTTGGTTTATGTCTACTTTTTATACCTGTGAAGTCTCAGCTGTACTTTGTGTTTTTTTTCTGCTAACCAGCAAATGTTTAGCCAACATCCTGGTAGGTGTAGTTGATGAACCATTACACATGCTTAACATCAGCAAGGTTAGAATTGTTATTGTGAACATGTTGACACATTGACGAGAGTGTTTAGTTTCAAGCACCAGAGTGCTGAAGTAAAGTCTCATTTACACTAACATGGATGTAGACTGTTAGTCTTGTTTTTTAATCTGAGAATCAAAATGTTCTTTGAGTGTTTCTTTACTACAGATTTTTGTGTTTGTTTTTGTTTCAGAAATCTACCTCCTTTCCCACGCTTCCTAGCTGGCTCTCTGGCTGGCACCTCTGCTGTTATGCTAACCTACCCTTTGGACATGGTGCGGGCCAGAATGGCGGTCACAGCCAGAGAAATGTAAGCACTCACAAAGCATGTTTTGTTGCATTTACATAACACTTACTACTGTGTACCAAGTGATCCCTCTCTTTGGACAGATTCCCCTTTGTGTGTATTATTCCCATTCTTCGACCATTACAGTGCATAGCAGTTCCTAAATATCCTACAATGCCACACATAAGGGTCCTTTACGGGCCCAGTTTTGCCCCTGATTTAAAAAACAATGCCTGCAAAGTCACTACCTTTTTTTAAAAAGTGCTTTGTTGCTGCCTTTTTATATAAGCAGCTAGTGACGTCCATTTGTTGGGCTGCATCTGAATTTTGGGGGTTAATTTAGATGTCAAAAAACGGCACAACCTATTACATTTTTGATTTCTCCAGAAAAAAACCCAACCTATTTTACCAGTTACACATAAGGCCAATTGTAAATGGTTTGGTGCACTTGGGTGAATCATGTCTTGCCTGATACCTTGTGTTCGATACAGATACAGCAACATCTTGCACGCCTTTGTGCGGATCTCCCAAGAGGAAGGTGTGAAGACCCTTTACAGAGGCTTCACTCCCACTATCCTGGGTGTCATCCCGTATGCTGGAATCACCTTTTTCACATATGAGACCCTAAAGAAGCTACACACAGGTACTGAACACTTTTTGTTTCCTTTATGTGCAATATTTCTTCAGTGCAATAATTGAACATTACACTTCACTAATGATTACAGTACTGTTTCAGTATTGTTGATATGATGTTATATTTATATAGCACTTTCTGACGTCAATATTTGTACATATTACTCCAGTACTTACACTGTGTATAATAATCTTCATACTTATTCATTTACTAATTTACTTGTTATTATATTATTTTGTCGATTTTTATTGTTTGTTAAACCTTCTGGCCTTGAGCACATATTCTGTACACTTGTTTCTACGTGTACACTACGTGTGTTTCTATTCTAAATTGGAGCAATTGTAACAAACCGAAATTCCCCCCAGGGATCAATAAAGTATATCTGATTTTGAGTCATGTCTGCATTCACTTCAGTGGAGAGAAATGCTTAGATATAATTAAAAAAATCTGTCAATTGATGGTTGAACCCTTTCTCTTTTTTTCCTGTCTTTCAAGAGAAAACTAACCGATCCCAACCGTACCCCCATGAGCGCTTGGCTTTCGGTGCCTGCGCGGGCGTGATTGGACAGACGGCCTCGTACCCTCTGGACGTGGTGCGTCGGCGCATGCAGACGGCCGGCGTCACGGGCTCGTCCTACACCTCCATTGTGGGGACCATGCGTGCCATCGTAACACAGGAGGGAGTCATACGCGGACTATACAAAGGCTTGAGTATGAACTGGATTAAAGGCCCCGTCTGTGTGGGGATCAGCTTAACTACATTTGACATCACGCAAAACCTTCTGTTCAAATTTCATCAGACCAACTACTTCACCCACTGAGTCTGTGGGGAGCGACAGTGGGACGGCACAGAGGAGACTGAGACTGACATGAGGCAGGTGGTTCCGCTCTGTCATAATAATGGCAATAGCTCTGCACTGTGGCAATGCAGGAATGGCCTTTTGCACACTCCCCTTCACTCCAGAGAGCATGTCAGAAGAGTGGATACGATATCTGTTGCACACAAAGAGAAACAGTGTCTTGGATTACATTGTCCTTCACACACAAGGTTATTTTTCTCAATGATCGTTGCTCACAGGATCAACAGAGGAACAGCGAGTAAAGACTTATTGGAAGAGTTTGTTTGTGTTGATGTGATAATGTTCACACTTTATTAGACATAAAATGTTCTTTCAACTTAATCCTGTACCTCTCAATCAGAGAGCACTTGTGATTCATGATTTGTATTGCTTTTAATTTGGAGGGAGGAAAATGAATCGTTTTAAATTTTAACTTGATTTTCTTTTTGTTTGTTTGTTGTTCCGTCTGTTCAATTATTTCAAATAGTCAAATCATGTGGGGATGTGATTTGTAATGAAAGGGTGATTGTGTGACATGTTTTATTTTGAAATGATCAGTTTGATGATGAGGCCTATGTGGATTGGGTTGGAACTGATTGAGCGAATGATTGTAGAGGGTGATCTTGTCAGCAGGACTGCACAGTTTCACTGTCAATCCTGCACTGATGGTATGTTCATAGTTATAAAGTGTATAATCAGTGAATACTAAACAAATGCGTAAGAAATTAATATATTTCTTATATATAAAGGATATTGGCTATATGCACATTATTGAGATTATTATTTTTTTTACTGTGCGTTTGTTGTACAGATTCTATCTTTGCTTTTACTTGATTGTAAGCCGTTGTTTAACTATAAAATCTAAATATGCCAAAGCTCTAAACTTGTGCCATTGTGAATAAGTAAGAATCAAACTTTCACTGCTAATGTTCATTTCAGAGACACCGTGTTTCCAAAGATATAAGCTGACAGTCATTTCAAGTCAAGCCGGCCACACAATAAAGTGTCTATCCTCAAACCCAAGCAATGAGTCATTTTGTCCACTTGAGGGGGCTATGTGATAAGAAAAGCTAATGATGCCATCCATGATTTTTCAAGGCCGCTATTGAAATTTTACATTTGAACTGGAATGGTCTGGTTATAATAGGTTTCAACTGCTGCATGGTCTGGTTATAATAGGTTTCAACTGCTGCATGGTCTGGTTATAATAGGTTTCAACTGCTGAATGGTCTGGTTATAATAGGTTTCAACTGCTGAAGCACAGAGATCTTTCATTTTGAATAGTAACAAACGCTGAATTTTTCATTTTCATGGGCATAATTACATTACCACTATCAATGATGTCTTTCTATGTCTTGTAACAATTTAATTCAAAGTCAGTGTCATAGTTTAGTTGGACTTAAAATATAAATGCATTATAATATTCAATATCTCATTCATGAATATGTAAAATAACACTATGTACTGTATCAATTTGATTAATCATATGTAAGAGTATGTGAGCGTGAGAGAGAAAGAGACCACCTATCCCCCTTTCTTTCAGTAGATGGCAGCAATGAGCAGCTATTTGTACTCTGGGCATCCTGAACCATTATGGAGGTTAGTTAGGCTCTGATCACCCTATGGCATGAACTTGACCCGCACTTTGTTAACTGAGACGATTTGAATTGATAATTTACTCTTTCACTTTTTTGTATGTTCTAAATAGCCTAGTGCTTTTTTATGTGACAATGTTACACACACACAAAAAAGTTCATTCATACTAAAAAAAACCTAGATGAAGGTTAATTACTCACTGAAAAATTGTAGAAGTAATTCATGTGATTAGTTTTTTTTCGTTTCACTTGTTTTTAATACACATATGTTTTGATGTGAAAATCAAGGTGATTGCAATTGAAGGACATAGATAATTGACAGGTTTTATATTTATGTTTTATCATCTGTATTACATTTATTATGAGTTGATAAAAAAAAATAGTTACGCGTCCAATAAAAAAATACAGAAATTGGTAGCAACTATAAATAACGTGAAACACAGAAATGATTTTGAGCAAAACATTTCAGTCACACACTATACTTTCAGGACGCAAATGCAATTTCTTACATTTACATTTTTAGCTACACACATTAACCAACAAATCCTAAAATCAAAATTAGTTTATTTTTCATGAAATATTGCTTTATACTGTACACCACTATTTTAAAAGCCTTAAATATGTTTTCATTTATTTGTGACAAAATATGAGCAAGATATTTCACAAATGGTATGCTGAATTAAAAGATGTGTTTTTGGCAGTGCCCGTCCTGTTTTACCGCACTCGTTAGCGCACACGAGCTTTAGCTATGTGTTCCAGGTTTGTCGCATTGATGAAAGCATCAATCGCCAACAAAAACTGCTTCCTTTTCCGAGTGCTGTCTCCTGAACATCACGTTGTTGGAGCTGCCAGATGGAGAGATCTTGCCTGCCCTCCTTCCATCTGTCCGCCCTCCATCCCTCCATCCCTCCACCTCGCATCATCCTCTCCTGGCTGTATGACCTTGACTGTGAATTATGGGAGATCCTGCCACCACACAGTGTGCAGCCACCCAGCCTGGTATTGCAACAATCGAAACAATGCCACTGGGTGGATAACATGGTAGGAGGCTGGGTGCCTGAGGGAAGAAGAAGAAGCAGGGGGAGGAGAGGGAGGGAGAGAGGGGTGGAAAGATGCTTCTTGAAGGCGCCGTTGCCATAGGTAACCTGGATCTGTGCCAGGAGAGGGGAGTGAACCATTTGCATGTATTCAAATCTCGCATGAATAATTCACTTTGAAGCCCCTGCTGGAGCACTGGCAGACAATAGCTGTTCACCCACACAATACGCACACACACACACACACACACACACACACACACACACACACACACACACTAACAGTATACGGGCAAAGATATGCCCACAAATACAGCCTTCCCACGCACACACACACACACACACACACAAACACAGCCTGATCCTGTGTGAGAAAGGTGAGGAGGTTATACTGGGAGGCACCCAAGCATAAAGCCTTTTCCAGAAACAAAATCACATTCAGATGCGGTGTGACACTGGCTTGCTGCTGTAATATCATCTTGCACGTATTCCAGAGCTCTTCAAAACCCTCGGTTCTGTTTAAACACAGCCCCTCTACACACGACACAGTAGATGCATAACCACGGCTGTAGATGCTGTTTGACTTTAGGCTTATAGTGGGCATGTTCCACCACAGGAGGCTAAGGAGGAAAATACATAGAAGACGTGTCCATACACACACACACACACACATATATATGTATATATATTTATATATGTTCACACCCCTGTGGTGCCCTGCAAAAAGCCACACTGGCTGGGATCCAGTTGCCGTCCCTTTTGAAGGTCAGCTCAGTGTTAGCTTTCCTTGGAGCAACTAAGCTCTGTGGTATCCATCTTTCATAAATTCAACAGAAATAAAACACCTTGAAGAGACATCTTTCAGAACACAAAGGGGCCTGTAAACGCTTTTCCCCATAAACATGCCTTAAAAATGCCAGGGGGAAACGTGGTGGGAGAAACGTTTTAATCACACTGCAGTGACTGTTAAACTCAGGCCGAAGCAGTAATACTGTATAATCCCCTCCGTGCATGGACGGTGATATTTACAAGTGCCACAGGAACGTCATCCCCTCTTAGCGCCACCCTCAGAGCTCCCTCTCTCTCCCCCCACATAGCTGTCTTGTTAATTTTATAAGATCCAGCGTATTGCCACTTATCGGCTGGCAGCGTTGTAAAAAGCTCTGGGGTCAGTGCATTACTGAGCTGCTGGGCCCCACTCTTCCATTAGAGGGAGTGTTCAGGCTGCGTTGGCCTTCACTCAATCAAATGCAGGCTCCAAACGGCTGCTTCCAAGTGCAGATGAGGGGGGCACACAAACACACGCACACACACACACACTTTCAAATGCACACGTACACACATAATTGAGACTCCTTCAATCCATGCTTGTGCAACCATAGTACGCATAAATCTGAGCACATAAATCCAGGGACCCCTACACACACACACACATACACACACACACACACTCTCGCTGGCACAAAATGTGCACTGTTTGGAGTCCGGAGGGGGGGGGGGGGGGTAACACATTCATTTGCATGTGACTGTTTGCATTTAAAGAGAGTCAATGTATAGGCGTACGTGCTCGTACTGCATGCTGACATCTTGGCCACATGGCATTTGAACAGATTCACCACTAAATGAGTAAATGTAGCAAAGCCCCCCCCCCCCCCCTCTCCTTCTCTGGATCAGTTGAAATGAATAGAATTTGTGTTTGTTGGAACATGCGGTACAGAAGGATTCTTCACACATTCGTCGCTCTGGAAATGAGGTCAGTTTTGTGCCACCGCCTGTCAAAGTAGTGTCAAGGTCACGGGGAAGTTCAGATGAGTGTTAATTTCGAGCCAGCCATTCTTCCTTCATAGCTAGAACGCTGTAATTATTGTTAGCATATGAATCTGCCTTAATACTGTATTCACTTTCCTGGGTTTCAATTCCAAGTGCTCTATTGCAAATTTTGGAGAGGGTGTCTATCCATGTTTCTTCAAGTAATAAGATGTTCTGTTTGAAAATGTAGCCCCTTACAAATGAGCGGTCATGTTTTCAATGTGTTATTGTCATTTTTATGTTTCGCTACAAATAGATTCATTTCCAGTGTGATTCAATGTTTATTCACACACAGATTGGAGCAAATGTTAAGTAAGGGGCCTCCGTGCATGAGTGTGTGTGTGTGTGCGTGTGTGTGTGCCCATTTATAAACATGTATGTATTTCTTTTGCCAGAGTAAAGGCTTGACGGGAGGGGGTGGGGTGGGGGGGGGCTTGTGGGTATAGGAGGTGGGTGGACAGACGAAGGAGAAGGCTCTGGCAGACTTTGCATGAGAATGGCCGGGGTCCTGTGAACCTTCTGCTCCCTGTGTCCACGTTCAATGGCGTTGGCTGCAGTTAGCATGACAAACTATAGGCTCCAAGTTCTCTGACTTTTTTAAAAGCAGAGCCCCCCCCTCCCCCACCCTTCAACCCCACCACTCTATCCATGTCCTGACTTCACCATAACCCCTCAACTTGCTCCTCTGTGTGCACTTTATGCTAAGACTGCAGGTTTTATGAGGTGTCTAGGGGGAGGCTACCAAGTTCAGGGGAGACAGGGAGACGAACGCATACACACACACACACACACACACACACACACACACACACACACACACACACACACACACAGACATAGACACACACACACACACAACACAATTGCAACAGCACTGGTTTTAATATTTTATTATGTTCACATATTTAAAATCAAAAAGAAGCTTACAAGCCAAATTTAACGCATGTTATTTGTAAAGCAGCAGGTGCAGTCTTTCTGTACATTTTCCCCTTCAGTCTGTCGACATGATCCCAAAGTCCTCCTTTCTTTACTCGTGGAATTGAGAACAATCTTCTGGGGGTCTGAAATCGAAACGCTTACATAAGAGTTTCATTTTGCATGTGTGCATGCTTGGATGGGACGTAAGTGGGTTACAGCTGAACTCGCATCAACACAAAGTAGGGAAAAAAAAGGATTCAGTCATTCATTTTCCAAATACGAATTTTCCACTCTATACAATTATTTAGCTTACCAACTTGTTCTGTAATTCCTGCTAACTCTAGGAAGGCACAGATATAATTTCATTTTGGTTACTTCCACTGGCTTGCAATGTTTTGTCGAATCATTCGCTTAAGCTTATCATTATTATTATTAATAAATTCATTGTAAATTCAGCAGCATCACCATAATGTACAATACATATATACAATTACAGTAACACTAGGCTGTTTATTATTAAGTGAAGCTTTGTATTACGCTGGGTGTAATGGGCTCTTGATAATTGTGAGTTGTTTGTTATAATATGTTCTTGCAGCATCTGTGTAAATGGTCTCAGTATACAGCACCGGAGGGCCGTGAATACACCCCACATTCTTTCTGTGTAATGATAGGCAATTAAGACACTATTCATTAGGCCACATTGGGAAGATTAAACTGTGCTTTATTGTGGAGTACATTCAATATTTTGAATGTAAATGTCTCTAAAGACGCGATAATATTCAACGTCTGTGGAAAAATAGGATTTCTGAAATCTAGTGAGAAAAAAAATTGATGACACACATATCAGTATATAGGATGAGTAATTATAGCTCATTTGATTACGATGTGAGCACAATGATGGTCCAACAACATTAGCTTTTTGTTATATTTATTGAAATCTTGAAATGTGCTGGATGAATTTTCTTCTTCTGTGATTTTTGTTATACCAATCAAATCTCTTTTTTCCTTTGTGCACCTTTCTTTTCTGTTTGAACTTGCAGCACGAGCAAATTTAGCTAATCCAGGAATGTGTGTTTAAAAAAAAGAAAGGAGAAAAAAAAATGGTAAAAAAAACCTGATGTCCCAAATGTATTACAGCAAAAATATTGAGAAGTATTTTTTTAACATCAAAGAAATAACACGTTTAATTAATGAATTATTTAAACTTTGTTGATTTAAAATAGAGAAGTTCATCCTTTTCCATGACAGGCTGTATTTATTATTCCAGTGTAATTTTTTACTCCAGCACATGTACTCGTCACGATAAAACAAATGAAAACAAAGCAAGAATAAATTACAATTGAATGTGACTCCTTAATCATGGCTTACATACAGTAAACAAAGAAAAATTATTCCCCTATATGTTCTCTAATTTGCTTTTACTGCTAGGGAGTTTTTTGCTGCTCTGCCCTGCTGTTAAAGGCCTTTGTGTTGTTAACGGACCATGGATGTTACAGACCCTCCATCCACAAACAAACACATGAGCAATTCAAAGACAATTAGTTGACCCCAGAGGTTTTTGTTATAGGATCCATTGTGGGCTGCTTTTTACAACTCAGGGAGTTTTTACAAATCATTGTAGTAGACAGGTTTAAAAGGAGTTTACACTCTCAGAGGCCGTGTTCATACTTATTTGTCGAAGTCTTGGTGGGGTAAAAGCTTAACGTTTAGTTTGCACTCGTTTAGATGTTAATGTGTTTTCTTTACTGCATTTCTTGGTTTATTAAAAAGCGCAGTCTTTGTAGAATATCAAAAAATAGGAAGAATGAATATGCTACAATTCTTTGTCTAGTGTACAAAAATTATGTCATAAAGACACATTACAGCAAACATCAAAACTGTAAAGAATTAACGTGGCAGTATAGTGGTAAAAAGAAAAATAGAAACAAGCAATTTGAGCTTTCGACACAAAATACATTTTTGTTCATGCGCCCTTCTTCACATTTAGCATCAGCAGTGAGAAGCAGGCCCCTCGCTGTCAAGAGTGGTACACTGTATACAGACTGTATGTGACATGATCCGTAACCCTATCTATAGGTGTTATGGTATCATTCCCGCCATTAAAGAGCTTTTCCACCTTCCCAATGACCTCCGCCTCGCCTCACAGGACACAGAAAACGACCTGATGGCAATGTCTTTGACTGTACGGAGGCCACGCTCAAATGTGTTGAGTGTGTGTGTGCGGTTTAAGCCTGCTTGCTGTGTGTGTGTGTGTGTGTGTGTGTGTGTGTGTGTGTGTGTGTGTGTGTGTGTGTGTGTGTGTGTCTTTGTATGGAGGGTGGGTGGGTCACTCCATGCACAGTCTCCACCTTTTTTTGCAGAGGGGGCATCCAGTGTGTGTATAGTTTGGCCTTCTCCCCGCTGTGTGAGTGGGGGAATCTAGTACAGCATGGTCAGTAAGCATGTATATCAGGCCATCTCACGGCTGGCTGGACGCTCCCTGGGTGGCCCACACCATGGTCAATACTGCACTGGTGACTGGACACACAGAATGGGATAATCTCCTACTTTCTTTCAGGGGCTGTGGTGCACACACATGCAAACACGCGCACACACACACACACACACACACACACACACACACACACACACCATGGAGACTCGAATGGCCCTCATTTCAGGTCAGGACCAGTCAAGCTGGGGGCGAGGGGACAGTGTTGTGGGTGCAGAGGTGGTGGGGGGCAGCAGAGAGCCCATTTCAGCCAGTGCATTGGAGCACACTGAGGGCACTGGGCCATCGCCTCCACTGGCTATGGTGGGGGAAAACAAAAGGAGGTGTGATCTCCACAAAACATAGGGACCAATGTGTCTTATGTGTGAGGTTATGCATGTGTATCGTTGTTCAGAGTTTTTCCTTCGGCTCCAGCCACTCGTTTCAACACCAATGCTGCTCACACACAAAGGCACCCTAATTGACACCACAGATTTAGGCCACTAGGTTTAACTGCTCCCCTTTCCAGCCCCTTCAACCACTGCTGGAATAATCAGACTAATCGAAGTGAGCAGGCTCCTATATAGTTTCTCATAGCATGTCTGAGGTGATACTTGTATATTAAGCATCTACAGAGCCAACAATTTGTCTGTTTATGTATTCCTCACACTGTCTGTAGCTCCCGGCAACCCTTTGGTTCCCATTGAATACATCTTTAAAAAAAGGTTGTGAATATGTTTTTTTAATGCTTTAAACATTTCTTTGAACAGCTTGGTACTGTCGTTATAAGCAAATGTCATTCAAAGAGGAGTACATTCTGAATTTTTTAGAGACAATTTGTATCCCACGTAAGCATTTACTGAAATGAGGCAGTATGTGGGAGTCAAATCAAATAAACTACACTGCCCATGTTCAATGTAAAGAAGGAACCTGTCAGCTAGTGCAATTATGTAATTGATGTGTTTTTGTTTTTACAACAATGGAGGTCTATAGCACAGAAGTATTTACTGTATTCATAAAGTTTTGATATTCCAGACATTCTTGTTGTGTAGCAGTCAATTTAAAAAGTTTTCCTTTAACTGTCGGTTTCAGCCATTATCAACAACAAAACAGTAATACAAAAGAAGAAGGGACAAAAAAAACACAAGAACATTTTTTATCTCACAAATTGTTTAATTTTATTGAAATTGATATCACATCAATCAGGGTCACTTTTCAGCATTCTACAATCTCTTTTAACATTTGATGATCAACTTAGTTCCTTACACTATGAAAATATTGTATAAATATGCTTATATACCTACTTTCCCACAGAAGAAGGGCAAGTAATTCACCAGTGACAAAATCTTGTCAAACAATTTTCCAGTCAAATACTAAAATGTAAATTGCTGAGTGAAAAGGAGGACCCCTTGGGGTCTCATCCAATCTCCGACCTAAAATTGGTCTCAAATATAGTCATTCATATCTAATGAAACTAATTTAGGAAATTCTTGCTAGGCAGCTCCATTTTACACTTCAGAAAGCTCTTAAATTGATTCAACCTCTACACTTACCTTTCAGTTGCTGCTCCGACTTACCTGTCCACATCCACAAAGGTCGTACACAGCACGCAGACTAGACTACTGACAATCAGACTTTATTGATATGTGTCTAACTGACTGTTCACGCAGGTGTAGATGTTGCATTTTCCATATGTGGTCAAGGCTACATATGTTCAGAAAATGACTGCAGATAGTCAGCATGTGTGCTTTGTTGGAGCAAGGTCCACTGGTGGAAGCTCAGTTGTTACTTTTCATCTCTGTGGTGTCATTCCTGACTCGCTGTATCTGTGAAGACATAAGAATAAGAAAAAAAGGAATGATTAGTGAAAAGAAGACTCGTTAAATTGTGCAATAAGTCCAGTCATTTTCATTATAGATTCACACATTTTGAAACATAACTAGGTTATACGTTGCAGAAGGAAATATAGCTATCTGTGCTTGAATCATATGCAATGTGTGCTCTCTGAGAATACAGCTAGCTGGGATGACGCTGTTTGTGTCATCATCTTTCCAGACACATCAAACTGTTAATGTTTACTGCAGTAAGGGGTAGGCTGGGCGTTTACTGCATTTCAACGTGTGTGCGTCTATCAGCTGTCTGTATCTATGGTGCGCATGACCCCAGAGCTAGCAGACAGTCATGGGTCAAAGGGCAAGGTAGAGCCTGTCTGGGCTTCCTGGCTGAAACCAACGCCTGCAGCAGCACTAACACACACACACACACACACACACACACACACACACACACACACAGAGGGGGATGGGTTGGCCCCTTCCAGACTAATATCACCTTTGGGATTAGGATCCAGACAGGAACACATTGACCCCAAACACACACACACATACACACACACACAAACCAAATGTCTCGACACTGGATTTGCTTGGTCATAAAACAGGACCTGGCTGCACTGCATGACGCAGAGAGAGAGAGAGAGAGAGAGAGAGAGAGAGAGAGAGTCAGCAGAGATGCTGAGTCTGAGAAGGCCATCTAATTATCTTTCAGCACTGAGTTAAAGTGGAGAGCAGAGGGGACCAGGGAGGTTCAAGCGTCACCATAGTGAGCAGCCAACAAAGCGTCCAACACACCCTATAGCTAGCCACCTCATAGGGGTAATGCTGCAAGGATACAGAACTGTTCCTCTACCCAAAAATGTAATGGATGAAAGAGCACCTAAAAACAAAGAGCATTGTCTGTTGCTAAACCCTACATAGTGCATGTCATTTGTTAAACAGCTTAGCTTCTGTAATTGCATTTAACCCAGGCACTGATGTAGCTACAGAGAGCACCAATATGGCTAAAACAACATCAGCATTCTAGACGCTTCTAAAGAAAAATCACAAATCAAAGAGGAGCGGGACTGCAGGATCTCAGCACAGAGTAAAAAAAAAGGTCAAATTCAGAGGCGCTGACGGGTTTCACTGCCAGGCCGTCGGGGGAAAGCCCCTAAATAAGCCCGCGTGTTAAGCTTGCTAATCCCCCGTATTATTGCAACATCTGTGAGGTCTAGAGAGGCTCTGCCAGTGATTAGCAAGACAGATGTAAACAATATCCTGGCTGAAAAAGGAAAGGAGAGAGAGAGAGAGAGAGAGAGAGAGAAGGGTGCTTGGTTGATGTGGGTATAACACAGTGCTAGAAGAAGGATAAGAAAAGTAGGGAGATAGAGAGAGACTGAATGTGGAGAATACAAAGCAGGTTGAATGTGTCGGGGGATTTTTGGTTGAAGGAAAAAAAAGAGAGGAGGAAGTGATGGATTGATGAAAAAAGAGGAGAAGCATGCAGGCGAGGGAGCAACAGTGATTCTGGACTAAAACACAAGAAAGGCGCTCTATTTGGCCTCAGAACGTGTTGAGCCAAACTAAGTCGAAGATTGATAGAAAACAGTACACAATCAATCAATCAATCAACATTTATTTCTATACATTTCTCTTTTCAATTCAATTCAATTCAATTTAAATAAACCACCTTTGAAACAAGTCCCTTTGTTAAAAGTTATTTACATTGATTGTAATATAGGAAGAAAAGCAAAGAAGCAAAAAGGGATGTGGAGACCAACGCACGCTAGGCAATTAAATATGAGTCATTGAAATCATAAAAGAATGCTGAAATAACAATAACAATAAAGTTAATGGGGGAGTTTTGTGTCGCGGTGGTGGAGGTGGGGGTGGGGGTGAGGGGAGACAGAAGGTGACAGCGTGAGGAGGAGAATGAGCAGCAGATTGGTGAACGGCCAAGCCCAGGGGTTAGCCCCGACCGGCTGACGAGACACCAGGGAGACGGGGTCTAATTTATGCAGAGTTAGGCTGAGGGCTTGATGAGTTTGAGGGGTGTCTGGGACTGAGAGAGACCCCCTCCAACCCCTCAATACCTCCTTATAGAACCAGAGGGGAGCAGCTAGCTGTGGGTGCTAGAACAGCGTGAGAGCAAGAGGGGCATGGGTGGGGAAAGGAAAAGGGGGTGGGGGGACTGCTCCCAATTCAGGAGAGAGGCTGTCCGTCTGACGTCCCATTAAAGGTTTGGGACAGGGCATGGGGAACGAGGCGAAGAAAGAAGAGAGAGGGAGAATGGGAGGAGGAGAAGGCGAGGGTAAGGCCATGCTTAGAAGATGCTCTCTCTCTCTCACACACACACACACACACACACACACACACACACACACACACACACACACACACACACACACACACACACACACACTCACTAACACTCTAGTCCCCTTCTCCAGTCTGGGCTAACCTATTAGATCCACATGGCCGTCCGTCTGCTTCTCTGCATACTAATTCCCCATTACCACAACCTTGAATGTGAGCAAAGAGCAGGCTGGGACTAAATCAGACACAAGTAGCCCCGGCTGATTGGTTGGTAGTATGAGAGGCAATAGAAGAGTACTTCAGCAACCGTGCAGGCGAAGCTGATTCATCGGGCCAGAGTAGTGTGTTTTCATGTTAGCTCAATATTGGCCAATGCTGAAATTGGTCACACGACAGAGGCTTTATAACAAATCTCAGGTTTGTAATGCTATTCTTAAAAATGTATACTGTTTGTTAATCATTTGTATGTTAAATCATCAAAGATTGCATTTGGAAGGGGTAGATCCTATATAATCACGTACACATGTAATTTAGTGTCACATAATGATCTATATAGTACTAGTGGTTTTAAACCTGGCCATTGGAATCCCTTAAGAGGTCCTCTTTAAAATCTCAAGGGGTGGACAAGTTAAATTAAGTTATTTTTGTTTTAAATGATATGAGAATATATGAGAAATATTGAGTGTTTTTCTATCATTCTTTTTAAATTAAAATTTTTGAAAAAAGCTTTAACTTTTCTAAAGAAAAACTTTTCAGGTGAATTTCACACTTTATCGCCGGAGGGTTCCCAAATGGACGGTGCTTCATTGTAAGGGTTGGGTACCCCCTATCTAAACTAGTATGCCAAATACATTTTTCCCAGAAAATAACACAATTCTATAGCAGGAACACTGTATATATACATATAAAATGAGTGCTAGCCAACTCCGCTTTAATATATAAAAAAATCTGTATTAATGTCAGCCCTCTATATCTTGTATCAGTGGTGGGTTGGGTGTGACGAGACAAACTGTATCCTTTGTGTATGTGAACCCTGGCTGATGGCTGAGTGAGTTTGTATATGTGTTGTTGGAGGGCCCAGTGAGAAGCAGAATGGACAGCCGGGCAGAGTGATGGTTGAGTCTGGTGATGCAGACAGACAGTTTAATGACAGTCCTCACCCCTGAACATACAAGTCAGTGAGCGCCTGGCGTGCTCGCAGATGTACACACACACACACACACACACACAGACACACACCGCATGACACTGCTCATATAGTAATATATGGTGTGGCGATTTAAAAAAAAAAAAAATAATAAAAATGGGGCAGATGAAAATGAAAGAGAAAGACATTTTTCAGTGTCCGACCCTGGAACAAATAACTGGAGCGGGTCTATAAAAGGCTATAACAGATGCTTCTTTTGGCCGTCAATTTATTTTGTCAAAATTGAACAAGAATTTTGAGCTTGTCCTTCAACGTATTTAAACCTTTGACCCAAAATTGTCTAAACAGGATTTATACACATGAAAATGCACAATGCACTGCAAGTACACATCATTAGCAGTAAGAGAGTAAACTTTTGAATACATTCTATGGATCTGCATTCTTGCTGCTAGTGATGTTCTAGTGAGGAACAGTGTAAAGAAGAGAGCTATTGACTGGCTCAACAGAAGCCAAGCTCTTTGTGCTTTTTGTGTAAGTTTTGCCTGGCAATGACCTTGCGTCTTATTCAGCAGGACTGGCGCAGGTCCAGACTTGAATTTGGTGCCCAAACAAAGACATAGAGCCACCTCATTAAAAAAACATGTCATTGGATCAGGCCTGGGCTAGATTGTGTGATTTTCCCTCCTACCATAAGTGGCCGTGACTGAGCGTTGGGCTGAATGAGAGGCCGGATAGAGGCCTACCAATGGAGTGCCACGCTACATCCCTATGGGAACCACACCCACACAGAGGGGGGCACATTTAAAGCTTTGTTGGTCTGTTAACACAGCTTTTCAAAACGCCTCTTTATGGACTCAGCTAAGCAAACTGCAGCCACTGAGTTTTCTTGCGCCAGAAGGAGGGTGTAAAAAAAGAAAAAAAAAGAAAAGACTGGGCAACCTAAGAAAAGTGAAAAAAGACTGAAGAGATTGTGGTTTTTTTCATGCGTACAAGAAGACTTTAAAGAAATGTCAGCAAGCACCAAAATAGTGAAACATTTGTGATTCTTTTTTAAATTTGGATTTACGTGATATAAAATGTACATAGATCAAAATTATTAGCAGTCAAAGATAAAAAAAAAATTGTTTAGGTTTCAAATCCACTCCCAATGCATCACCAAAAAAAAAGAACTGAACAATCCCATGAAGAAGGCTCTGTTCATCTACTCTCAGTGCATCAGTCTCAGAGTAACTGAACTTTGCAGTATAGTTGGATGCAGCAAAAAGCAGGTCATTGACAAAGTGCTCCGTCTCACAGTGTCCTCTGATACAGTCAGCACACCCGTTTACCCAAAGGACTAAAGACATCCTGCTGCTGGAACAATAGGTTTGTGTGGGCGGCATGTGTGTGTGTGTGTGTGTGTGTGTGTGTGTGTGTGTGTGTGTGTGTGTGTGTGTGTGTGTGTGTGTGTGTGTGTGTGCTACAACACAGTCCTCCCTGGGCAACCTGGGCTGGAGACTTAGTCAGTCTCACAAGGCCCTCAGGATGACAGTGAAATGAATAACAATGAACTCGCTGAGAGTCAGGTTCAAAACATAAGAGATGAACCAGAGCTGAGGAGCACAGTCATACACAAAGGAACATTATTTATTTGTGTGTGTATGTGTGTGTGTGTGTGTGTGTGTGTGTGTGTGTGTGTGTGTGTGTGTGTGTGTGTGTGTGTGTGTGTGTGTTCATAATTGTGTCACACGCTCAGGAAATATCTCAATATGAGCAGAGCACTGGGCTCCAGAGAAGAAGAGCACCCACTAAGATGAAAGCCACACACACACACACACACACACACACACACACACACACACACACACACACACACACACACACCTCCCCTTCTGGCTCTCTTGCCTCCCCTCCCCTTCCCATCTCGACATGCAGAAAGGACCCCGTCAATCGCAATGCTACTGCTGTCTGCTGTGCGCCTGATGAAAAAGCAGAACGGCATAAGGGGGCGCACAATGCCTGAAGGCAAGAAAAACGCACATTTGTAAATCACAGCCCCAATATAAACCTTGGGTTTAATAGGGGGTTTCTTAGGCGCGTTGGCAGGGGTCCACCTCGCCAGCCGTGTCGCACAATCTTTCAGCCTGCTACAGTGTGTAAAATGTGACTGAACAACAGCCTCCATCACCACCACCACAACCACAACCCAGCAGAGATGATGGTCTGCGGGGCTGAGAATGCATCTGAATACATTTACATAGAGATTGTGCCACGTCGACTGCTGAGAATGCGCCGCGCTCGTCATTGTCCCCCAAAAAATCAGAGTAATGATTGAAATGCGGTGCAGAGAGAGGGGAGAGGGGGGGGCAAAATAAAATGGGAGACGGTCACATCAGAGCTGTTTGTTCTTCCTTCTGCTGAGAACTCAGTGTTGCCTGTCCCTCTTTATGTTTATCACATTATTTATGAACTAGAGACCCATGCAGGGGAATAATACAGAGGAAAGACGGACGAACTATGAGAGAAAAATAAACATAAAAGTACATGAATAATTGTTACAGCCCATGAGACTGAGACTTTGGCTGGATGGAGATTTGATTCAAAAATAAGTTTCTGACAATTTAGATGAATAAGGAAACAAACTCAGCTCTCACTAAAATCAAATAAACACAACCGAGGACAGGTGTATACGCAAACACAAAAACTCTTCCTCAACCAGACAAATCTGATCTGTACGTGTAATAGATATCTTAATCACGATAAAATCTACTAGTAGATAGTTCAAAAGAATGCAAAAATAGATCTTGAATGCAATTTTGCAATTAATTTTAAAAGGAAAATGTAATATAGGGAAAACTCCTGTTGAAAAATGTTCCCTGGTAAAATATGTTACTTCCCTGTGGTGTTGGGGGGGGGGGGCCTGCAAGGATATCTGGTAGTACAGTGACTTCAAAATACTGCCGATAGGAGACCTTATTCTGTAACACACAGCAGCGATATATTTCAGCTCCAGATTTTATTAGGAGATAAACAAACATAGCCAGATTTATTTTACTGTAGCAAATTTAGAGGGATATAGGATTCCAGTAACCTTTTAATCAAACAGATGGGATGTAGAGGTGAGCATGGCCTAAAGGTACACGATGCGGCTTTTTGGAGAAGGCACTTTCATTTTGAAATATAAAAATAGTGCAGGCTATACAGAAGGGAGTGCTGTGAAGCCCCCCCCCCCCCGTGATAAAACTCTCGCAGATATAGTCAGCTCGCCAAACCATCCTGTCAGATCAGTGCCTGAGGAGAAGCAGAGGAGGGAGGGAGGGAGGGAGGGGGAGAGAGAGAGGCGGCGAAGAAGGGGGAAGAGAGCAAAACATGGGTGAAAGAAAGGGGTCAGCAGGGAGGAAGGCTAAACCCCAGAAGCAAGGAAAAGATGGTGTGTGTGTGTGTGTGTGTGTGTGTGTGTGTGTGTGTGTGTGTGTGTGTGTGTGTGTGTGTGTGTGTGTGTGTGTGTGTGTGTGTGTGTGTGTGTGTGTGCAGTCGGTGCATTTATATTTCAGCTGTGTGTGTGTGTGTGTGTGTGTGTGTGTGTGTGTGTGTGTGTGTGTGTGTGTGTGTGTGTGTGTGTGTGTGTGTGTGTGTGTGCGTGTGCATGTGTGTCTGTGTGCATGTATGTGTGTGCATGTGTGTGTGTCAACCCCAGCTGGGCAGACATTTACTTGACATGCTGATAGGGATTTAAGCAGTGGGTGGGTGGTGTGTCTGACCAAGGTGAGTGAATGAGCAAAGAAGGGGAACTGGTGGGGCTCGGAGGAGGATGATGGGAGGTGGAGTGTGTGTGTGTGTGGGGGGGGTGGGGGTTCGACGGACCAGAGGGGCTCACAAAACTGCCGTTACTAAGCTTGATTTCAGCGTTGAGAGTTGAGATGATTAGCAGACGGCGGCAGAACCGAACAGGAAAAACAGGGGGAAAGAGGGAGGTGGGTTTTTTTTAGGGAGAAACCCTCCAGGCTATGGAAGAGAAGGGGAGACTAGTCTATTGAGGTGATGAGGGGAAAGCGGGTCTTTCTTTCAGACAGTCTAATGAAGCATAAGTCCCCGGTTGAAGAATGGGGAGGCAGGTTACCGCGGGATGGGTTAGCTCGCGTCTCCACTCCTCTCCATTTCTCCTCCTTTCTCCTTTCTTTCCTCTCTTCCTCTTGTCCTCTCCTTTCTCCCTCCACATCACCTCTTTCTCGCCCTGCAGTCCCTCCTCTTAAAGGGCTTGCACTGTTTATTTCAAAGCGGCGGTAAACCTAACGTGCCGCAAGCTCGTGCACTCTCACTCGCACTCGCACTCTCACTCTCACTCTCACGATGATTTGATGAAATTGCAACCAATGCAATGCAGTGGCCGGCTGCATTTCACTAATAAAGAGGATTGCTATTGACGGGGGGGGGAGGAGGGGGCTCATAAAGAAAATGTGACACATGGCAAACATTATGATATTACCAAATAGCCCAGGCTGAGATACGGAGCTGAAAATTGGATCCTATATTTTTTAAATGTGGTAATGTGAGATTATTTCAAAACAGGTACATTTAATTCATGACATTACATTTCTGATTGTGGCACGCAGCTATATTATGAACCCCAAGCAGACATGTTAAATTACATGAGGCAGCAGACTGAGACGGACAAGGGGGGGGCTGTCAAAGTGTCTGACTGGGTTTGGCTGGGGGGTTGTTTGACCAAGGGGGTTTGACCAGGCTGCAGGAATGATTTCTGGCTTGATTTGGCTCTCGGCCGGCTGGAGAGTGGCTGACTGAAGGGGGTTGGGTTCCCCTGCTCAAGTCAGCTCAGTTGTCCCTGGAGCGAAGCAATAAGAAGCAGCTTATAAAAAAAGCAAACACAGAGCAGAGACAGCTTACAGACAGTCGACCAGCCAGCCGGGGATGAACAGAAGATGAACCCCCCCTACATACATGCACGCACACACACACACACACACACACACACACACACACCACTGACCTTGACCCTTAAGGTCTCTCCTAACCTGTTTCTGAATGGAAGTGAGTGCAGCTGGGGCACCCCACCCCCACCCCCACCCAACGCCCCTCCACAGTCCCCTAATCATTTAGCCCGTTCCCACGCTCGGTGCCTGAGATGCCGTTTCTGCATTTGAATGGTGCAATGTAATATGCATGTGTCCCCCCCATATAATGGTGCTGTGTGTTACTAAGGGGCTTATATGATCTGGGGCTTGTATGAATTACCTGCTAAACATAGACCCCAATGTTTTATTTTCAATCAGGAAGCGCTTTTTTTTCTTTCTTTCCACCCAATATTCTTCATCTCTGCTTTATGGCTCATATTGCATCTGCAGTCTCTCTCAGTGGCTCGCTCATACAAACCATTCAGCCTGAGCACATGCGTACACTATATAATGTATGTGCGAGGGAGTTTGTGTGTGTGTGTGGGTGTGTGTGTGTGTGCATGTGTGTGTGTGTGTGTGTGTGTGTGTGTGTGTGTGTGTGTGTGTGTGTGTGTGTGTGTGTGTGTGTGTGTGTGTGTGTGTGTGTGTGTGTGTGTGTGCATGTGTGCGTGTGCGTGTGTGTGTGTGTGTGCGTTGTCTCTGTGCGTGCGTGTGTGTGTGTGCACGCATTCACACACGTCACTCAGGGGGTTCAAACCCCTCCACCTTCACATTTTCATTACGACCAAATCTCAGGCCTGTGCTACAGCAGCGTGGCCTTTTGCTGGCGAGCAGGCAGCTTAATCACACATACAACACTACTCCATTTTCATTTCCTTTTCATGCAGCCTCCATTCCACTCCGGCTTCATAATTCTCCCCTCAGAGCTGTCTAGCCCTTCTGAGTGTTTGCAGCCTGTTGAAATGACATAATCAGTGACTTGGATAAATGCCTGACTGTTTTTTCCCTGAGTCTATAATCAGACTAGGGGCTCAGTGTTGCAGCTATGGGGAAACAGCAGCAACAGCAGCAACAGCACTTGACTGAGGAATTACTTGATAAGGAGGGCGGTCTCATATAAGGAATTTGGTTGAGCATCGATGCAGTGAGTTTATCCTGGTTCTATCATGTGCATCTTGTTGAATATAATAAAAAAGTGCAGTACTTTCAATATATGATTTGTTTAACTACAGGCTATTTGGCCAGGCCTTGCTCGAAAAAGAGCTCATTTGATATAAAGCAATTCTTGCCTGGTAAAATAAAAAATTAGTTTAACAAACATACATCACGATTGCCAGTATCATATAAATGATTAAAATGAAAAAATCTCAAAACATGATTTAAAAAAATGATTTAGTTCAATGAAAGAAACTGAACATATTCACTGATATATACTGTATACTGTTTATATAACAGAAAATCAAATAAAAATATTTGCAGTTCAAAAAAGAAATTGTTTCCGATCATGCGAGCTCAGCATTCTCTTCAAAATAAAATGACATTGCTTCCACAAAACAAACACAGTTGTTGTAATCCGTCCAATTTGACATTTTTTTTGCCGCGTTCAAAAGACATCTACACACCTATTCAAATTTCTTATTTTCATTTGGATGATTAAGTGATTCTAAAAAGAACCGTTCCTTTTGGTTTGTTCTCAGCAAAGGGAGAAACACACACACACACACACACACAGGGGGGGAACTGGCCGGGATAAATTGAGCGATGGCTGTAAATGCTTTCAGCAACTATTACTTCAGTGGGTGGAACACATTCAATCAATACCTAAGCAAATAAAAAGAAGTGGCTCAGTCTGAATGAGAAAAAGCTGCAGCCGACTGGACGCCAATCACACACAAATAAACAGTATACAATCAAACCGCTCCACCAAAAATGATTAGCAAATACAGCCTTAAATACCTGGTTTACATCATTTTATCAAACTGTCTGACTGAAAGGGTTGAGGCCATTTTTATATATTGGTCATGTTGGAGATGTATCATTTAACCTTACCCATTAATGTTTTAAAATATGGAACACTCTAACTATAATAAATCTGGTTCTTTAATTATAGTTACTACATTTTTAATTTATATTCATAATTTGGACAGAATTATACACATTTTATATGATGTGAATGCCCATTCTTTATGTAGTTAAGGAAAAAGATTTGGTTATGAATTACTCAAGTGTAAAGCTTTGCTGTGAATTGCTTTGGCCTTAAATCCCATTAGAATGGAAAGAGTGGATATTACTCATTCTGCACCTCTCCTGTGAATTGTCTAAAACACACAACACACACACACACACACACACACGCACGCGCGCGCACGCACGCACGCACACACACACACACACACACACACACACACACACACACACTTGTCATGCACATGCAATATGTCCACATAAAGCAAGGTTTACTGTACCATTCTACCTGCTCCCTTTGTGTTGAATTACGCATAATTGCAGCGGCATGGTGCGACATGGTGATGGGGTCTGTGTCCCTTTTTTCCCCCCGTGAGTAGGTGTGAATGGACACATTCATACCCACGTGACATGGATTTGCATGGAGGGAGTGTGTTGCATGAGTGCGCTTGTGTGTGTGTGTGTATGTAACAGCTAACGTGGCTGACTGGAATACGTGGCCGGCCGCTATACGTTCATCGAGTGCCTCATGAGACATTAAGTCACTCTTGTTTGAGTAGAATATACAAATGAAGATTTAAATGTCTCCATCCAAGTTCACCCACCATGATCCAGACAAACTTCCCTTTCTTCCTAATAAAGACTTAACACTCACCTCCCTGAGCTTGTCCTCCATCCTTTAACCACCTCCAAGACAAACCCCACCCTTCTATAGTGCCCAGTCATCCACCTTCAATATTATACTGTATGACTGACGGAAAAGATCCGTATCTCTTGTAACTGATTCTCCTGCCTCTTTCTTTCTTTCTTTCTTTCTTTCTTTCTTTCTTTCTTTCTTTCTTTCTTTCTTTCTTTCTTTCTTTCTTTCTTTCTTTCTTTCTTTCTTTCTTTCTTTCTTTCCTCTTCTCGTGAACCTATTTTTCTAACTTTCTAATCTAAACGAATCTAAGCCAGATTTCACTAAAATTGCAAACCCCAACTTCCGCAGGAATTAGCACGTCAGCTAGAAGAAATATAGCTACATAAAAATGAATTAAATGAAGCACGTCTGAGTTGTTGTTGCTCTGAGAGCAGAATTTAGCCTGTCTTCTTGTCTGTCTTTTTTACTTCCATTTTTTCCCCTACTAAAGGATACAGTAACATGCAGCCACTTCTGGCTAACTACAGCTTAAGTTAGTGGGCTCCATACACTAACTTACTCTTTAACTCAGCCTCATCAGTGTCACTATTGGGCTGATTAGAAAGAGGAGCTTGATTAAAACCGCACCAAGCCTGATTTGAGAAGACGATAACAGCGGAGAACCAGCAGGTAAACGACATCAGTGGTTACCGCGTGACTTAAAAAGATAATTAAATTCCAAAATCCGTACGCAGCTTTCAAGGACAAAAACATAGCCGGTAATATGCTGCACCGTAAACAACTATTCAGAAATATTAGCTCTTTCTCATAGCCTCTTCCTAAGGGAGAGGGCCCACGAGTGTGAGCGTGTGTACGTGTGTGTGTGTGCGCGTGTGTGTTTGTATGTGTATGTACTGTATGTGTGTGTGTCTGTGTCATCCACTGGCTCTTGCTATGAAGTTCAGCACAGAGCAGATACCATACAGTAGGTCTTCAGAGCAGATGATATAGCTTATCTCTAGGACACACAGACAATCCAACAGATCGCTCCCTCCAATAATTAACAATGACAGGTGAAAACGACCACCAATGTCACAGGAGTTCACAATGAAACGGACAATTGCACAAAGACAAAAATAGAACACAGACACACACACACACATACACCACACACACAGCAATGCCTAACAGCAGCGACAGAGGCTCCATCGGCACAGCTAACACCACATTGAGACCATAAAGCACCGATACATCTCCTGTTCCACGTACACAGGCCGTATCCCGCTGCTTCTGCACTGATACCCCTGATCCCCCTGTGCTTTGACAAGGCGTAATAAAGCCGGTATGAAGCGCCGCATTGTGTGGGGAGAACACAATGTTGCATGCTGAGTGCTGTGAGAAGGGCGTACACCCATGGGTCCCACGGCGCAGCAGCGCACCAGGGCCTATAGCAGGGAGTGCTGAGCATGCTAATGAGGTCATTATGTTATGCCTCTCCCTCGCTCTCCCGCTCTCCTTTACAGTGTGGGCTTTGCCTGTCAGAGGAGGCAGGGTACCCCGGTTAATGCAGCCAACCGCAGATGTCACATATGGCACAATGAGGAGACACGAGCGTCTCCGAAAAAGAGTGGCTCGAAAGAAAGACGGGGTGACGCTCCATTTTTTTCTTCCAGCTAGCATCAAAAGCGAGAGCAAGCCGTCGAGGATTTGCATTAGGTGAGCTTAAAGGCGGGTACAGAAGAGGGCAAGGACCGGGCTAATTGTTCCTGCTGTGTATTCAATCAGCAAATGCGCAGGATTGTGTTTCCTTTTTCTTTCTTTTTAAATTTTTTTTTTAACGTCCGCACTATAATTTACAATCGAGGGGGAGGGGTTGAGTATCAAGCTCATGCAAATGCAATTACAGGATATTTGCATAGCCGTTAACAATTAGAGGGCAGATGGCAAACAGCGGGCATTAAAAAAGCGACCGAGCGCCATCTTGGCTAAAGGGAGACAGCTGGCAGACAGGAATCGGCCATTTTGTAAGCATGGGTAGCTGCCAGGCTGAGGCGTAGAGAGGCGCCAGTCTCTCTCCGTGTGCCCGGAGATTGGCAGGCGAGGGGGAGTTGTGCTTTAATACCCTCCCTGGTACAAGGCAACAACAACAAACTCCTTCCAACAGTCAGTGACAGTATGATCACAGCCCACGGCTCCTGTTGAGCTGCAGCTGACTGAGGAAATCAACTACAACATAACGTGTCGGTGCTCACTTTAAAAACACACGCACCTCTGAGCAGAGATGGTATTTTATCATAACACTGTTAAACAGGGTGGGGTGGGGGGATTGGGTGCGTGGCGTTTCTGTTATCTTGCTTGTTTAGTTCAATATAACTCTCAGCAACATATCATTTGTTCTATTTACCACAAAAAACAAGCAATTAAATGAAGATATACTGTACTCACCAGGAGGTCTGGAGGTCCCATTGTAATCTCTGTACATTTTCACGCTTGGAAAACCGTCCGTCTGTCCTGTGATGTCCTTCCAAGAGTCAGTTTTGTGGCATGATCTTTCAAAGCTGTTTTTCAGACGGAAGTGTCTGCCATCTTGTCTTTCCTGGTTCTTACAGAAGGTGTTCATCTCTAAACTCATGTTAAGCCCGGTATTTTCATTCCTGAAGATTTCGCCAATTTTCCCTAGTCACGGCCAATTTTGTTAAAACATCTGAAGAGCGGGTGTCTTTGTGTGGGAAAGGGCTTTTGTTAAAAAGTCAGAGGGAAAAAAAACCAAGTGGCATTAGACAGGAGGATGGGGGGGGGGGGGTGCTGAACAGGTACAACTACTGTCCTTTTCATCTCATTCAATTAGAAGCTATTCACTTGTGCTGCCACGGGATCCCTGCTGCACAGCTGTAAGTGGACTTCGGGTGCAATTTCCACACACATAGAGAGAGTGAGGGAGAGAGGTATGAAAGCCCGGGCCAGCCTTCCTCTCTTCCACCTTATATAGATCAATACTGCACTGCCATATCCTCTGATGGGAGCTGCTGTAGTGAGGGTAAGAAAATCTAAGGCGAAAAGACAGGTTGTGTGTGGATGAGAGAAAAAGTTCAAATTGTCCTTTCATTCTGGCTTGGGAGATCATAGGAATATTGTGCGCTACGTGCTTGGAAGTGGGGTCGAGCAAAAACGTCCTGTGTACCGTACCCCGACAGCATCCTTATTCAGCAATAGTTAGGGTGGAATGAGTAATAAGAGGGAGGGAGCCGGAAGAAAAGAGACCTTTCATGTCCTGTCTCATTCTTCTTCCATTTCTCTCCCTCCCTCGCTGTCTCCGTGTCTCTTTGACAAAGTTTTATCAAGTGGTGTTGGACGCAGCGAAAAACCCCTTCCAGCTGAACCACACACAAAGACTCTCACTGTCTCCTCTCTCTCTCCCCTTTTTCTCTCAATCGTACACACACATGTGCACCCACTGAAACACACACACACACACACATTACACTGCGTGTGGGGCGGTTGCGGGGTTAGGGGCCCTGGCCCTGGCCCTGGCTGCTGCTGCTAGTACTGGGACTGTTGGAGAGAAGACAGAAAAGAGAATGTGAGAGAGTGAGTGGTAGTGTTTGTTGGTCCCTGGGCTCTGAGGCCTGCAGGCGGTGCTGGCCAACCTCTGCTAGCCTCTCTCCCTCCATATTGATTTGTGCTGCTCCGCTTTGCCGTGGAGGGCTCCTAGCCAGCGGGGATGAGAGCTCTCCTCAGCCCGCCTCACCTGCCTCTCTCCTGGCTTGGTTTGGCCTCTGCCTGCCCACTCTGCCAAAGCGTTGGCTGGCCCCTGCCGGCTCTGAGGGACCCCTGTACGTAGCACTGGGACCAGGGGAAGGAAGGCAGCCAGAGAGCCCATGGCGATCCACAGCTGTGTTCACCTGCTCTAGGTTGACCCGCTTGGAAAATCTCCTCCTCCTCCTCCTCCACGAACTGCTGCTTCCATCCTTCTTTCTCCGCTTCCATCCATCCTTCCTTCCACCCACTCCCATTCTTCTCTTTTTTTCCTCCTCCATTGCCTCCTCCTCCTTCTCTTCCTGCAGTACACAAAAAAAACAGAAAAAGAGATGGTTCAAGAACAAGTTAATCTTAACTTTCAGCATTTTTTTAACCCACTACTGAATGTCACTCCTGGCCTTTCATCAGTGAGAAGTCAGGGGGTGAGGATTCTGGCATGGTCTCTCTCAGCCAGTTAATGTGAACCTGCTAACCTTGGAGAGCAGAAAAACTGCAGGGATTGGAAGGCCTAGAGTTAAGTGTGTCAGGCAGGGAGATACTGTCTGCCAAAGGTACTCTCAGCTATTAGATTGTGATGTGCTGCAGATAGCAGAAATATGGCGAGAGTGGGCCCATTATAAAAATCACCACTGCGTCAATAGAGTACATTAGAAAAAATATTTATAGGAAGAGTTTCTCCCTCAACAACCGCCGCTTTTGCACTCCCTTAGCCACATTAAACCAGCTGAGTTTCATATTAACTTGCCTTTTTAATGTGTTATAAGTTCTGAAAACAAGCTTTAAAAAACTTAAAGGGGATCTTTCAAACTAGCCTTCCCTGACCCCTCTGTTTTTTTCTCCATTGTGAGTGTGAAGGAATGGAAATGTTTTGGCCGGACCGGTGGTGCTCTATAGAGACTCTGTCAAAGAAAAACATTTCAGCTTTTGTATCATCCAGAATTATTCAAATGGGGTTCAGCGGGCCTCTTCTTATGATAATAGCAAGTTTGGGGGGGATGGGGGGGACATTTCTTTGAGGATTCCTGGTGCCATTGTGCTCCGCTCGACAGAGAAAGAGCCGTGGCCGAATTCAACCCCCTTAACCCACCAACACCACCCCACATCGCAACAAACCACACCATTTCCTGAAAAAAAAAATATCCTAGCAGTATCCACTATACACAGAGCCGTGACAGCCCCTTCTGGCCAAGCCCCTATGCCGGACCTGAAAAAGAGACTGAAACCTCACAGGGGCGGACTGCCAGGTTTGAATAGAGAAGTAAAAGTGCAAGAGGTTTTAGAGTCGGTGGGCTGGCAAAGGCATTGATAGGTAGAGCTGTCTGTTAAGCATAGAGCAAAGGGGGTGCTAGATGGGTGTTGGGTTTTTTACACTGAGGGGGTAAGTTTGGGAGAGAGAGAGAGGGGGGGGGGGTTGGCGAGTTGAGTTAGGGGGACACGGATGGGCACGGGGGGGGGGGGGTTGCGGTGCATGTCTCAGACACAATAATACTATTCATTGGGCTCAGACATGGGTGTTAACTCCCCTCTGACTGAGCACAATGGGCCTCGGCGGCATTCAGGCAAGCCTTGGTGATATTGTTAGTTCAGGGGGCTGCATTCTCCCCCTGCCGCAGGACAGAGCGCCCTGCATTGTGCCCCGTCCGGCCTGGGGATGGATGGATGGAGGGAGGTTTGAGAGGTGAAAGGCAAAGAAAGAGAGAGAGAGAGAGAAACAGTGCATTTGTCTGTCTGTCGGTGCTGGAGTGAAGGAGTGAGGGGTAAGAGGGAACAGGGGGTGGAGAAGGTGGTGGTGGTGGGAGTGTTTTGGCGCATGGCATTGGACTTGTTTTGTTTCATGGGGGAAAAAAGTGAGACTAAAAGAGGCAATAAATATTACTCAAGCAGCTGAGTGCAGGGCTAAAGAGGCATTAAAAGAGGGTGGGGACACGGACGCAGCCAAGAAAGGCACTGTGACACTTTTATGGGAAAAAAACAGCAACGGGTTTGTATGAAGCATTTTGTTTATAGGCCTCAGAGGGAGAGCAGAGAGAGCGGGAGAGGAGAAGGAAAAATGACAGAAATTGAGGACTGTAAAGGTTGCTGACTCGGATGAGGTGACACCTGACCCAACTAACCAAAATACCTACTTTTCCAGAGAGAGAGGAGAGGAAAGGAAAGGAGATGCAGGGTGTCTTAAGGAGAAGAAACTGAGCGAGCTGAGACTGCACAATAGGCAGTGAGGAAGGCAAGCTGTGACTTCGACAAAAAACACAAGTCAGGTTTTTAATCAAAAGGAAATGCGAGAGAATTAAGCTTATTAAATGTGATTTTAATACTGGTAAAACATGAGAGAAATATGGCACAAGTGTTTGTTTTATGTACTATCTCCTCACACCTCTAGACATATTATTTTGCCTGCCACCATTTTTCCTCTCTTCAGTTGAAGTCACATGCTTCACATGTCATGATTTATAACGCTAAGTCTGTTCTCACTACACTTTGTCACATTCGTTTTTTATTTATTTTACACACGCAAAAATCTACTTTAAAGAAACCTGCACGGTTAAACAACAGACTTGCTTCTTGTCTATAATATTTTAGGGTTATGGTATGTTGTTCTGACAAAACAAGACATCTGATGAGTTTCATGAAATTGTAATGAAACAATTATTAGATTATTTGAGAAAATAATAATGCAGATAAATCATTTATGAAAATGATCTTTAGATGCATGCAGCCCATAGATCATGCACAGAATAACAGCATGCTCGCCCTTGTTATACGAGTGCATCTCCCTCGTTGGTTTGAACCTGAAGATGACGACATGTCACATATAAAAAGGAGCACTGCTTTACCACATCGGCTCATAAGACATCTCATCAAATTCCTTCACTGAATGTGTCTTCCCCCACTGAGAAATTCAAAAATGTCATAAAGGCATTGTGAAGAACAGCCGGTATGTAGCAGCAGAAGGGTATGGTGGTGAAAAAGGACAAAGATATGAAAGGATGCAGTATGCGAGGCTTCATACACATGTACTGTATCTAATCACTGGGCATGACACACAAGCCACATTTGCGCTGGCAGTGGCACACACACATAGTATCACTGCTCCTCCTGCACGGAACAACCTGCCTTCATGAACAGTACTTTGTTTGTTTCCCATCGGGTAAACTCTGGCCAACCGTTCCCATAGCAACCTTACCCACTCGTTTTCCTGAGTGTGAAAGGGAAAAAGAGCTAGAGAGAGAGAGAGGAAGAGAGAGGTATGTGGGTTTGTGTGGAGATTTAGAGTAAGACTTCCTGATCTGAATGGGGTGTGGGGGGTCATGTTAAAGGTGCAGTGTGTAAAAGGAATTGGCGTTTTTCAAAACAGATATGGTAAAAAATGTAATATATCCATAACATTTATTTTAAAGTATAAACTTTCAAAATAAAATTTAAAAAAAATGTCATTACTGTAGAATGAGCATTCAAAATCTCAATAGGAGCACCCACACTGTGTTGCACTGCCATGTTTTTACAATAGCAGAGAACAGAAAATATATATAGTTGGTGTCTGCCGGAAATGCACCTGTTGGAAGACGAAGAAGTGTTATAGAATAAATGACTAAAGACATCTTCACCTCATCAGTTCTTATTGTGGATGACGCCAGTAACTATAGTAACTAGCTTCCTGTCCTTGGAGGCCACTGCAGCTTCTGTACATTCTCCAAATGGGAGGAGTAGACATGTGATCTAGAACTTTCATCACTCTTTATTACACACTGTGCCCTTAGTGAACACCTCAATCTTCGACAAACTGCAGATTATACTGGGAGGTCTTACTGCAACAAGCTAAACTTTCATCCCAAAGCATTCACATATGCTCCTCCTGCTACAAGTTGCCTGCATCCATATACTGTCAGCAGTCTGGAGGTCAAACTACTACTACTCTGATCAGGAGATAGCCATGCTGTGTGATGATGGGTTTGTCAGGCAGACAGGGGGGGCAGGCCAGGGCATGGCTCTCGTCGGGGGACAGGGGGTAATGCACAAACAGGGGTGGCCTAGGTAGAGAGGGTACTGCCCTTTGTCCCTGGTGGGGGGATTACACTGGTCAAGCAGCACAGACAATGTGACCCCCTCCTGAGATGGGAGGGCCAACCTGCTCTCTACCAATGATAGGGGCAGTCAACTGATCACTAACTTAATTAAGGGACGGAGGAAAGTAAGAGAGGAGGAGATAGAAAGAGAGCGAGAGAGAGAGGTTGAGAAGAAGTGGTAAAAGGAGAGATAGGGAGAAGAAAAAGCTGCAAAAGTAGAACATGGACACAGTAAAATAGAAAGAGGCATGGAATTGAAAAGAGAGAAGGCTTCTCTACTAGCACAGGATTAGGGGAGGGAAGATAAAAGGATCAGGTGATGGCCTTAAAGAAAAGAGGAAGGAAACTCAGGTGTCCATGACCTCGAGGCACAGGTGGAAGAGGACTTTTTTTCATATATAACAGGGGCACAACGTTAATAGTCCCACCCAGTTATCCCTCTATTTATGCCAAGGCACACACACCTATTCAAATCCAATGACAAATGCGGCCGATAATTCCATTACAGAGGACTTCAATAGAGGATATTTAGGGGACAGTTAGCAGGCCCATGGGTAGCATAGCTCGGGCCCCACTGCAGACAGATATGGCTCTGCAATACTTAACAACAGGGATTTGGCAGCAGTGTTGATTGAACATGCCAAATCCCATTTGTCGGAGGGCAGTGCGAGTTTGTATCGACACTCTGTAACCTTGTGGCTCCGTAAAAGGAGACCTCAGAATGTGTGCGTGCATGTGTGTGTGTGTGTGTGTGTGTGTGTGTGTGTGTGTGTGTGTGTGTGTGTGTGTGTGTGTGTGTGTGTGTGTGTGTGTGTGTGTGTGTGTGTGCTCGCATGTGTTTTGTTGGCAGGCAGGCAGGCAGGTAGGTGGCACGGTTCAGCTGGTTTTAAAGTCCCCTCCATCCACATGCTCCTCTCCATCTCTTCATCCTTCCATCTCTACATTGTCGTACACCTCGATTCCCTCTCTTCGCAGCAAAAAAAAGGGTGACAAGAAGGAGATAGAGAGGGTTTCTCAACACGCCTTTTCTTGCTTTCACTCCCATCCTCCCCCCTCCCTTACTCCCTCTCCCTCCCTCCTTACTTCCATCCCCTATGGTAGAGCTGCCAGACAGGAGTGCTCAGCAGCTCTCCGAACGTTATTGATCCTGAGAGCAAGCCGGCCAGGGAGTTGGTGTCTCTCTCCCTCTCTTTATCCACCCCCTTCCATCACACCCTCATCCAGCACCACAGTCCACAACTTTTTCCTCCCCACCCAACTCTACTTCATTTATCAAGGTTAAAGAACTCTTATAAAAAAGGGAAGAGGGGGTCGCCTGGATGTTATCTGACTTCATGAAAGAAATCCCCTCAGGCCACTCCACTAGAGCAGGATGCTCTTTGCCAGACCCAACTCTACACATGCACATGCGCACGCACACACACACACACACACTCACACACGCACACACATAACGCAATGGCACCCAGCAGAGGCCCACCCGTAGCTAGTCAGAAATAGAAAGTAGCATAGCATGTTTACTTTGGCACACAGCAACAGGACAATCGAGAATAGAAAATGAAGAGGGTGGATGAATGCACAAGGGAAGAAGACATTAGAAAATGAGTCACTCTGTCTTAACCCACCGAAGTCAAATACTGTACGAGCATTACAGCACAACTTTCTTAGATCCCATAGAAAATGATAATATTAATAAGTAGGATAACAATAGTGTGAATGCTAGATGATCCAGTAATCACACTAATAATTAACAAATAAATAAATAGATAAATAATAATTAATTAATTCCAAAAAATGACCTGCTGGCTGTGTGTAGTTACAGTTGCTGTGATTGGACAATCGCTGCTTTAGGGAAGGCTTTTTCATGAAAACGTGTGTCCACAATTTATTATATTTTGCAAGCCAGATTATTAATCAAGTTGATGTGAAACTAGACCAAAGATGATTTGATAATAAGATCATTGTTAGTTGCAGCCCTAGTTGTTTTTATTCATGCGTATAACTGATCTGACTGTAAGCATTAATACATGATCAATTAACATCATAAAGTCATTTATATAAAGGGTGCCTTACTAGAAAAGAGGAATCAACACATCAAAGTACACCTTCAAAAGTTAGATTGCAACAAAAAAAAGCCACCAGACTTGTTCAATATAAGATCCGTAATCCTTCCATAGAGGGAATACAGTTTCAGCATTTCCTGCTTTTAAGAGACTCCAGTCACCATTGTTCCTGTTTGTGAAAGGACTGGAAATGGCTCAACATGTGGAGTACATCTTGTCTCCCATTGTTACTGCTTTCACTCTCTCCCCTCTAAAGGCCTGCCAGCACTCCAGGCTACAACAGCCAGGCAAACACACGCAGCAGCACATTACCCAGCCATACCTTCCCCTCCCTTTGTGCTCGGTAATTGCCACAATGCATCTTCTCGTCCGGCTAATTAAGTGAGTCTTTCCCATTGTCTCCCAATACTATCACCTTTTCACACAGCCGGAGAGAGAGAGAGAGAGAGAGAGAGAGACACACACACACACACACACAGGGAGAGAGAAAGACACAGAGGGAGAACTATTAAAGCAAGAGCTGGAAAGAGCAAAGGGGTGGAGGAAATACTAAGGCCAAATAGAGAGAGGATGGATGACAAAAGGCATGGGTCTGTGTCCTGGTAAATGTTTGCCAGTTGAAAAGGGTGCCTGTTGTCTGTTTGCCGGTGAGCTATGCGTAAACACGCCATTAACGTGTCTGTGAGAAGGAACATCTTCATTCTCCATTAAGTCCTTTCAGAAATCAAGGAGGGGAGAAGTCTCATATTTTAGATTGACAGCAATGCATCTTTAAAATGACTACACAAGAGCGGAACATTTTCGCTACCTGTTAAGTGCCAAGGTAAGCCTTAAAATAACCAAAAAGCTGGAGTGTTAGATGTGACATGGCTGATGATCATGACAGCTTAGAGGCAGAGAAAAATAACTCTCAAACATTACACCAGTCTTAAAAAAGGCAACAACAAAGAACAGTCCCTATCCGCTTAGTATTGTTACTTTACTTGAATGTTTGGCCTTCACTGTGCAAGATGATGGACATGCAGAGTTTAATTCAATTCAAGGATGTTTCCAAATGCGGATGTTGAAAGTGGAAATTGTCTCTTTGCTCACCATGCCACAGTGTTAAACACATGCACGCACAAACATGATTCCTGACATCACAACTAGCTAGGCAGCCAATCATGGTCGAGTATTTAACTTACGTAAGTGTAATGTGAGTGGGCTTTTCAGTGGGAGGAGGACATATTTGCATTTTAACTTGTTTTATAATGTGTTAATTGATCATTCTATGGATAAAATACACAAATTATAATTCCAAGCAGAGTTTTTATGTTTTTATTTATTATAATACATGTCTTGAGAGAACCTTTACGCTTGTCTGATGCCACCCACTGTACGCTGGGGAACAAACTTTACTAAGTGATGATTCCTTAATGCTAGTTTAGTCTTTCTAATTCAATCACCCTCCTACACAAAAACAAACAACAATGGTTATATTGCAGTACAGTTTGACAATAGAAAATGTAAATATGAATATGTAATCCTAAACCAGGTCCAGGAGTGAGCCCGGATGTTTGAACTAAAATTGCTCTCATTTCACACGTAAAAAATACGAAGGGAATATAAATAATTTCATTGTGGAGACTAAAGCGGTGCTCTTTATCAGTGGATATAATCTTCAATATCCTGGATATTTCCTAATATCACATCAGGCATTGCCTTTCTGTTGAAATAGTTAGGCTATACTAAGCTTCAAACTGTCACGACTTCAACACATTCACACACAGTCGTGGAAGTACTTTCTGGCAATCCATCATGAAATAATAGTGAGCAGTCAAACCAGGGCTTTTTTGTTTCCGCCTTTTTGCTTGGCTTACCGAGGGGTTTGAACGACTGAATTATTGGAGGACACAGATCGACAGACAGACTCATCTAAATTCCACTTCTATTTAGAGTTGCTAGGAGAACCAGCCCCCACCCCCACCTCACCCCCCCAAAAAAAAATACACACACACGCACACACCAACACAGACACACACTCACTGGTTCCATGCTCAAGTCCACTCATTGACCTCTTAGGCCAGACACTCTCTTCCCAACAAAAACTCTCCCCCTACGAAATCCCCTCCAAGTCCTCAACCCCTCCCTGAACGTCTATACCACCCCCCACCATCCCCTTGCCCTACCCCCCGTTCCTTCCCACACTCAAGTTCCTGTCAAGGTCCTGATAGACAGACAGGCAAGTACGGTGACATCATGGTGCAGAGATAGAGAGAGACAGAGGAAAGGGGGCTGCCTGCCTGTCTGCCCTCTAGCACCCACACAATGCAGAAGGGCATCTGGCACTGGGGTGGTAGGGGGGGGGGTGGTCTGTCAGGACAAAGCGTTTACATCCCCCTCCCTGGAATATGATTATAGTTTGTAAATGGTGGCTGAGACGTAAATGTGTGAGGAGAAGAAAAGAGGCTGAGATGGGGTGGGGTGTGAGGGTGTATACAGTGAAGACACCAACAGATATATTAGTCCATGCATATGACGGGGGGGGGGGGGGCTCCGGGAAAGACATGAAGGTGTAAATGGAAAACCTCTAGCAGTATCCAGTGAATAGATTTGTTTTCTTTAAGTACAAAAATAAAAGCCATCGGAATTGTTAAAAACTTTTTTCCCCCCCCGCTGACATTGAAACTGGTCAAACTAGCAGGTGCACTGGTAAAATCTGCATGTGTGTGTGTGTTTGTTTGGGCATGTCACATGCAGCTCATTAATTTGCAGGAACCAAGAACAAAAACAATAGTGCCAACGGGATTACAAATCAGTGTCATCATAATACTCTCTTTCTCTTACTCCCTCTCTCTTTCTGCACCGGCCCCCACCACCACTGTCCCACTGTCTGAGAGGCTGTCTACTCGCTGTGTGTGTGTGTGTGTGTGTGTGTGTGTGTGTGTGTGTGTGTGTGTGTGTGTGTGTGTGTGTGTGTGTGCATACAAGTGTGTGACTGTCTGTGTGCATACATAAAATAAATGAGCTGTGCGTACTGCATTGTGCGAGGCCACAGGCCCAGTGTATATATTAGGAAATGTGACTTGACCCTGGCAGGCTGAAGCAGGGTTTTCTGCGTCGCACCGGGCGTGGGAAAAAGGGGAGACCTCTTTTCACAGCTGCTCCGGCCGTTGCATTGAACCAATGGAGGCCCCCACTCTCGCCAACCCCCCATCCTGCCTCCCTCCGACCCCCCCTTTCCCATTCACTGTGCAGCCTTCTGCCTTTCAGCGGACCCCCATCCCTCCCTCCTGCACGCTGTGTGTCACCCTGCTGCACCCCACCATCGCAGCCACCACCAAACCCTTACAGTAATACAACCACCTCTCCATTCAGCCCTGTGTGCATTGAGATGCCAGAGGGCCTCCAAGCTTTAGGGAGGTGGAGGGAGACAACACAGCTAGCTGACAGATGGAAGAAAGCTAACACTAACACCAATGTAAAAATAGGTGACCAACAAAGCCATGTACGTCTGCACAGGCACACCAGACCTAGTCTGATAAAAACTCATAAAAAAATCATACTCACTCTGACATTCTCTCCTCTCCTTCCTTCTCCAAACCCCTCTGCAGATATAAACTTTATTTATGTTAACATACGCCGCCACTCTACACTCAGTGCCCCCCTACTCACACACACCACACACCACACACACACACACACACACACACACACACACACACACACACACACACACACACACACACACACACACACACTCACCCCCTCGCCCCATCCAGTGTATTCATTTGAAGAGATTTATTTCCCTATCGAGCCGCATAATGCAGGGGGTATAATTCAAATCAACTTTTAAGAAACAGCCAAGCAGGGCACTTTATGTATACAAATCAAATAGTAAAAAAAAAGATGGAAAAACTGCAAACAGCGGGGTATTAAGAGCAGATTGACAACTTTAAGAAGCCATGGGTGGGCGGTGTGTGGGTGTTTGGGTTTAGCCATTAAAAGATAACCTATTACCGATAAACCTCACAGTCATTCTGTTTTAACACATAATGTGAGCTTTATTTCCCTTCAGATACTCTTGCTAATCTGACAGTATAACCATGGAAAAGGCAGGCTTAGAGTGGAATCACAGAACACACACACTCACTCACTCACTCACACACACACACACACACACACACACACACACACACACGCACACACTCACACACACACACAGACGCATGCATGCCCACACGCACACACACACTCACACAAACACACACACAAACACATTTAATTTTAGAGAAACTTTAAAAGGTCACATAATGTGCTGCAAAATAAGTCGGACAGATTGTCAGGAGGAGTATAGTGCTGTGTGGCTACCCTGCTGATACGCCAGGCGTGTTGAGGAAATGTTGAGGAGCAGTGAGGGGGCAGAGATGGGGAGAGGGGAGGGAGGGAGGGAGGGAGGTTGTAGCCAAGAGAAAAACCTGAAAGGACTCCATCTCTCTTGGCCAACATGCCATGACGGTGTGGAGCAGCGGTCTGAATTGGTTTCTCTGGGGTGGCGCAGCCCGAGTTGTGATGGCAAGATGAGGGCCGAATGGTGATGGAAAAAAAGGGGTGGCGGGAGGAGATACGGTACACTGAGGTATGTGTGTTTGAGAGAGAGAGAGAGAGTGAGAGAGAGAGAGAGTATGAGAGAATAAAAGAGAGAGAGAGAGTGAGAGAGATGGCAGACCGGATCTGAGGTTCTGTAAATGAGCGGATTACAGCTTCCCCCCTCTTCAGATCTTTCCATAAACATGAGAGGTGCTCGGCTGTGGAAGTAGCACTGCTATGTGTGAAATCACACATCCCGCGGCCCGCACTTCCTGTACGAAACAATTGTAACAAATACACATATTGTAACACGGGATCCTGTGAGGGCTAGAAAAAACAAGGGCGCCAATGCAGACCGTGCTGAGTGCGTGCAAGCTCCTAATTGCTGTTATGATTACAAAAAAAACTGAGGCGAAAGGGGCTTGTCACTTCGGGATTGATGCGTCTCCTTGCGTCAAATTTAGCCCGTAGCTATGCCCACCACTTCTAAAGGCCCATGTCCAGCCAAAGCTTGTTTGCATTGATTTATCTAGTTTGTGGATATGATATTGACTAAGTAGACCGGCAGCCCTTATCGAGTTGAGGCAAAAAAAAAAAGCGAAAGGAGGTTTAAGAGGCTGGTTGAACCGCTATGGAGGAGAATGGCCACAGGCTTTGAAATCTCCTCTGATCTTGCCTTGTCTGATTCTCAAACGCAACTCTTTCTTTGGGGTTGGGGGGGGGGGGGGTGGCGCATACTGATACAGAAGTAGGCCAATGTCACAGAACGGCTCGTCTAACCCTGGAGGGAAATTTGAAGAAAAAAAATCCCGTTTGCTGTTTTTCCCGCAATGACGGAGCTCAATCTCTGTGCATGGGGCTTCCTCTCCCTCTCCTCCTCTCTTCTCCACAGCACATTCTCAGCCTTGATGGCCTGCCTATTGCGGCTGTAAGGATTGCCAAGGTAATCTTTAGTCGTGTCATTCAACACTGGGAGGAAAGCGAGTGAGTCACCTAGTTCGAGCCCTGCCATCATATTCAGCACTTAAACATACGCTGTTACAAAAACCAACAGCTTGTACAGTTTTGCCGAATACTTCGCTAAGAAACTACAACAACTGTGACCAAAATCTTCCATAGATTCGATAGTTCATAACAGCCTGTAATACACTACATGTGAAATTTACACAAGTATTATGAATACAGAAAGTAGCAGAAAGAGTGTGTGTGGTTCAAGGCCTGGACAGAGAGCAAAGGACAGGAAAAGTACTTGAGGGCGGGGAGTTCACAGGGAGGGAGGGAATTAAAGGAGTGAGGGACTTAGCCACCCTGGCAGTCTTTCCACATGAGCACACCTTGCACACACACACACACACACACACACACACACACACACACACACACACACACACACACACACACACACACACACAGGCCAAGTCCCCCCACATCAGCCCCCATGTATCCTTAAAAGGATAAAAAGCATGGACAAAGGAATTAAAATATAGATTACACAAGTGGCCACCCTGCGTCTTATCTGCCAAAATCCGAAGAATCTAACAAATTGGATCAGACGTTGTAAAGCACGGGACGAGAGAGGCCAATGGGAGGTTGAGGAGAGAAAAATGGGAAGAATGAGAGGCACTTCTAGCGCCTCTTGGCTATTTTTTTTAGATAAATTATGACGAAATCGGGATTTTAGAATACACAGTTCTAGCACTGTGAGACTTTTCAGGCCTATAAAAAAATAAAACAAGGCCACTAGTTCAAGTGTGTTACATAATTTGAGAGTAGTAGTGGGTAAATACTTCAAGTTCAAGTGTGTTTCCACAACTACAATACTAAAATAAACTGCTATGATAGTTGCTCTCACCTGTAAATGTGCAGTGATGAAGGCTTGGTCTGACCCACTCTGTGACCTCTGATTCTCAGAGCCGGAGATGGTGTGTGTCTCTGCTGACCTTGTTGTCCCGCAGCTTCAGACGCAGGCCTGCAGTCTTGGTGTGTGTGTGTGTGTGTGTGTGTGTGTGTGTGTGTGTGTGTGTGTGTGTGTGTGTGTGTGTGTGTGTATGTGTGTGTGTGTGTGTGTGTGTTTGTGTTTGTGTGTGTGTGTGTGTGTGTGTGTGTGTGTATGTGTGTCTGTGTGAATGAGCTCCAAGGATCCCTGCAAAAACATTAAGAGCATTAAGATTAAAGAGCGGCTTTTGTAATTATTTATTCTTCTCGTTCTTTAGCACAAACCAATGTCATCGCAATAAACATTTTTGCCACAAGTTCTATTATTAATAATAATATAACATCAACATGACATTCTGTAAACAAGGTTTTGAATATATTTTGACTGGAAGATAAAATAAGTACAATTGTAAATCGTAAATCAAACACAATCAAATTCAAGTTTTCATTTTTTTTGTCAAATATTAAGACAAAAATATTAACTTTGTAGTGATTTCCTCATATATATTTGGGATTTGTTGGTACAGTAATAGCATTAGGGCTGTAAAACATACCACATAACAAAAATTAAGATTTATAAATGATACTGGAAAAGAAAAACAAGAAACGGCAAGCAAATAAATCTACTGTAATTAATCCTGATGAATTCTAATGTATCGTAATAGAATAATGAAGAGGGTGCATTATTGTAATATAAAATTCAGCAGAATGTTGTAAGACTTGTGGCTGAAAAGTTTCCTATATTTCTCATTTCAACCGTCAGTGGTAAATGCGTGACAGTACCAATCCCTTATACACACACACACACACACACACACACACACACACACACACACACACACACACACACACACACACACAGATTCGCATACACACTTCACAAGCGATTACACAAAATACTCAAAGATTACATCCGCTGAAACCTGATGTCTTTTGCGGGTTTAAAGCCTGCATGTCAGCCTTTCAATTTTTTTTTCTCTCTTTCACTTGCATGGGTCAGAGGCTGTTGCTAGGCTACCAAACCCAGAATTCATAAGTTCAGAGAAAAGGTTTATATAGGCCATTGCAATTCAAGGTAAAATGATAATAGAAAATTGATAACGCTCGAATACGGATTTTTGATGATATGGAATCAAATAGACCATGAACCATAAATTGTTTCAGATCCGAATCAGAAATGTCATAATGGAAATGATTGTAATAAAAAGTCTACAGGTGCATAGTTTAAACAAAAATTTTTAAAGGCAATTTATGTTTTTGTGAAATCCATTGATATATACTTGAAATGGCTTTTTCAGAAATTATAAAATGAGAGAACCATAAGGAAAATGCTCTCCAGGAATTACTCTGACTCATTTTCTAGATACAGAAGCAGCCTTTGGAAACATATAACTCACACAGTGGAGTTAAATACAAAGACGTGCAGTTGTGCAAAACTGTGGGTATGAAAAAAAAAAAACTATTGTGTTATCAACATTATGCTGTGTATGTATATTGTATTGTATAGAGACAGACAATTGGGAACTGAGGGCTCAGTAACTATGTGCAGTATCTCACACGTAAAACATGAAGAGAAGCACATGTACAAATGTTCAAAACGTGCACACACACATATACTTCTGCGCGCACACACACACACACACACACACACACACACACACACACACACACACAAGGCTCTGCAATCTGGTAGCCGAGTGTGACACAAACAAGATAACATCTATAGGGTGTTAGCTTGGAGATGCAGCAAGGGCTATAAAGCTAAAACAATGGCTGTGCTGTGTATAGGAAAGTGTATAGGATGAGAAAGCTTTGTACCAACAAACACCAATCGCCTTCATGCAACAACCAGAACTACAGTGAGAAAAATATTCAACCTTATCAACACAGTGCAGAGAAAGAGAGAGTGGTGAGGGAAGAGAGAGAGAGAGATGGAGAGACACGCTCCAGCAGGAAAGGCTACCTACAGACATGATGGGTTGGTTAGAAATGCACAGCGCACATGCATAAACACATCTCCTGTCCTGCTCTCTTTATCTTCTCACCTCATTCCTGCTACATCATTTCCAACCCTATTCTCTCTTAACCTCAAACCACCTATTTGTTTTTGTTTAATTTGGTTTTCCAATCCCTAAGTGCAGAATGCATGCGTACTAGTTGAAACAATCAAATTTCAAACAGTAGGATAAGTGGATAAATCACGGTGCAAGACAATAGGGAAGTGTAATGCAGCCTTATGGCAGGTGTTGGTAGACTAGACGGAGACTAGACTGGGGGGCTCCATCTGGTGTTAAGGGCCTCCTCCTGATGGTGGAGAGGGCCCAGACAGACACATATTAATGTGGGAAAAAACCAACGTCTAGGCTGCCTCTCAGTCACTCGCCAGACTGCATTTAAATCTCAAAGGGCTCTCCCCCATATCCTTCATTTATTACCCCCTCAGCAATACATTAATTTTTGCAACCGCAACTGGGGCGAAAAAGCTGGCAGGGTGGTGCCGTTTGGTGTCATCATAGCACAAAAACGCCATTGTGCGCTGTGTTAAAAAAAGTGATTTAGCTTAAATGTTGAAACGAACCAAATGTTGGCAAAATAATCTGCAGGTTTTTTTCAAGCATTTATCAAATCAGTGTACACCTACCATTATTACTGCAAAGACCGAACAGGGAACAACTAACAATCAAGCTTTAATTCTGTGCGTTAAGATATTGTCTCAGTGTGACTTCATATCATATTAATACTGAGACATGGGTATCCTGACACTCTTGCAGTGTTTCCTTGATGAAAGCATTCATTTGCTCCACGCTCTATTTCACTACTATGGGTATAAGTGCACAGCTCATGCTGACAGCCTGAAATGTTCATTAAAATCATCATAATTACAATAGCACCCGACTCAGGTTCCCAGACTATTGTTACAAGTCACACGCACAAATTCAGCTGCACCCACAGACAGACTGCGTCTATTAGTAGAGCAGCATGATGCCACAAAAGCAAGAGAAGGCTGGGAAATATTTCCTTTAGCTATAGGTCCATGCTAGCTCCTTCTCCACCTGCCCTTGTCTGTGACGCAGTGAGCTAGGGCCTATACTAACAATAGCACCAGACTCTCTGCTGCTGCTAGTACACACTCACACACTCTCCACCAGTGAGCAGAGCCACCACACAGAGTGCCGGCTACAGTGCTATAGTAGCAGCTAACACGGAATTGGCTTGTATTAAAATTCAACAGGCGCCACTTCAGAGTACAAGCCATCACTCAGTCCTGGAACCAGACAGGAGCTCTCCTCTCTGACTGGGGAGGAGTGGAGAAAGAGCAGATGATGAGCAGCTCCAAACGGCATTACAAAACAGGCCAGAAATCCAAATAAAATAATCAGCTCGGTCTCGGGATGACCCAGCCGACCCCTTTCCTCCACCACCATACTGTGTGTGTGTGTGTGTGTGTGTGTGTGTGTGTGTGTGTGTGTGTGTGTGTGTGTGTGTGTGTGTGTGTGTGTGTGTGTGTGTGTGTGTGTGTGTGTGTGTGTGTGTGTGTGTGTGTGTGTGTGTGTGTGTGTGTGTGTGTGTGTGTGTGTGTGTGTGTGTGTGTGTGTGTGTGTGTGTGTGTGTGTGTGTGTGTGTGTGTGTGTGTGTGTGTGTGTGTGTGTTGTGTGTCCGAACAGCTAAGGTGATCTTGCTGGGAGAAAGTACTTGAGAAAATAGCCTATTTTTTATGGGACAGAAACCAACCTGTAACATACAGCACACCCACACAAGCCTGTTTTCATCCTGTCAAACATTATGAATAAAGTACATCTGTGCAGCAAATGTAAGTCAAACTAGCAATGCCTTTGATACAAAGAAATGGATACAAAGGTGTGCATGTTCTCCATGACGTCCTCAGCAGTGTTAGACATCCCCTTGTACTGTCTAGCTCTTGCATGAGGCCTGAAGCATGTTGTTCATAACCCACATCCATCAAGTTAAACCCAGGGATGTGAGATGATGCCTTTGACAAACACACACTGAATCAAAACACTGTCTTCTTCTCCAAATCATAACGTGCCGCTCACATCACCTACTACTACACACTCTCCTGAACTCTGCCGTTTACCTGCTGTGCCTGCTAGATACAATATAAGCCCAGAGAATGCATCTGACAAGTGGGATTATTTCTCATTGCATCCAGAAATAGCCCAGTATGGTGTGTGTGTGTGTGGGGGGGGGGGGGGGCAGAAAAAAATAAATGCAACATAACATACAAGCCATCTCTGTAAGGGCACTGTATAGCTTCCTTTCAGCATCAACTTTTAGAGAAAAAAATAAAGCCACATGCATTTGCAGCAGCACGAACAGGAGCCTTCTGTATAGGTGCATAAGCTTTGATCCTTTCCATATCACTACAGTACATACTGTAGATAAGCCAGCAGCAAAAGGGGGATATATGGGGGGCTACTGATGGAACACGTGACTCCCAGGAGCTGTCCAATCAGGTGCTTTTCCCAGCTATAAACCTTGACCATCTCACCTCCTCAGCGTCCAACCAACTATCATCACCAGAAGAAGAAGGGGGGAAAAAATCCTCTTTAAATGCTAGTTGTAAGCCACAATCATTTTTGCAAAGAGGCAGGTATGTTCCATTAAAGAGAAACAGCAGAAGCAAGCACCAATGCTGAGTCGCCCCCTCCCCTCCTCCTCCTCCTCATCATCATCACTCTATGAATGGAGCCTGTATCGGGTTGCTAACTAGTCTCAATCCAACGTGGAAGCAATCTATGAATCCGTTGGTTGCGGGCATAGATAGTAGGTTGCGGGGCGTACTCCTCTGCACCGGCATACGTCCAGTGTATTTGGCAGGAGGCGTTTCTCGGTGCGATGCATGCACGGACGCGGCCGCGGGCTTCCCGTACCTCCGTGCTGCCTGCCTCCATCCATCCGCTCCGGCAGGTCCCCCTCCTCCTCTTCATCGGTCCCGGTTCTGGCTCGCTCCGCCGTGACGAATTCAGGATTAGTTTATACATTCGGTTCTCTAGCTTTATGATATTACATTAACTCATACAGCTAGATAACCAAAGAGAAAAACTAACCCACGTCTCTTAAAGGGGCCGCCGCCGATGCCGGAGCTGGAGCTGCTTGTGTTGTGGTCACATGGAGCCATTGCATTCCGCCTGCACATCTCTCTCTCTCTCTCTCTCTCTCTCTCTCTCTCTCTCTCTCTCTCTCTCTCTCTCTCTCTCTCTCTCTCTCTCTCTCTCTCTCTCTCTCTCTCTCTCTCTCTCTCTCCTTCTCTCTGTGTCTGTCTCCGATATAACTGTGCGCATGCAAAAAGCACATTTAATATCCTATTTTATTATTGCCTTTACGCATATGCGCCGTTTACACTGCCTTTTATAAAAATAACGTGCTCAGACAGTCTGTTCATGAAATAGCTCAGAACTGCGTAGGCAAGGGCTTGCCAAAACAAACTGTGCACACCACATTCAACAAAATTAGCCCATCCAGCTGCAGGGTGGTGATGACACATACGCCTGTCACCCATGGAACAGACGTACCAGGGGAAACTAAGGCACTGTGCCACTAATAACCAACTGTCAATCAACTATATAGCCTACATTTGCCTCCCAATGAGACCGTATCACGTCCAGTTCGAGCTCCTATAGCGGGTCAGAAGCTGCAGATAAGACACACTGTTAGTTCCACTGTCTGCCTAAAAGATCAGACTGCAAGGCCCTCACAAACAACAGGCTTATTGTTGTTTTAAATGCCAGCTCTCATCGACCCATATTCTCAAACCATAGACCACGGTATCCGTGTTGAGTGAATTAATCCATGAATTGTTTGAAAGCATGACAAACTATACAGCGTATACAGTAGAAAGGGGCTTGAAGCTAAATGTCAACAACATGATCTAGTGGAACAAGTCCAGCCTCACTGGATGTGTCACCGCGTACTTTGGATTAGTTTCTGACACCATGACAAGTTGAGACAGGACAAATGAGCCTTTTTTTAAATCCTACGAAATCACCAAATACAAGGTTGTTATTAGTATGCTACATAAATGTCTATTCAAGACAGCTCTAATGTTAAGCGTTTGAATTCAAATCTTACTGGAGACAAAAAGGGCATATCACAGATAAGCATTTGAACAAACGTCAGGATAGAATACTGTACATTGACATATTTTCAAACATGTCTAATATCTGTTGGCACAGGTGTGGAACTCACAAGATATTATATAAAAACAAATTAAAGCAGATTATTTCAACTACACTATTGTTCTTTAAAAATATGTTATTAGGCTACATTTAATGAAACGATATTTTCAATCAAATAGCATTTCCTCGTTGACAAATTTCCTTGATTTGAAAAAAATATATATTATAAATAAAGCATACTCACATATTCAGTCTATGTGAAACAACAGATTCTGTAGCCCAAACAGACAGCCGTGTGTGCTTCGTAATTAAATAAGACCGAAATTATCCAAATCCATCATGGTTTCGATACAAGCGAAATATTCTTCTACTCAATCCGATTTGGGAGCCTCTCTTCCCGGCTCTCTACACGCATTGATGCTCCATGTCTCCATCCACGTGGGATGCCGGCACATTGCGAAGACAAAAGACCGTTCTACGCATAGTATCGCTGTCGGTGCAATGCACGTGCATCTTTTGGAGGAATACTCGAGGTATAATACCGTACATTCCGGGCTTGTCAAAAACACTGCAGCAAAAAAAGCCCGAGGAGAAGAAAAATGAGAGTGAGGAGGAAGCGCCTCGGCTACAGCCTAGCACTGTCAGATGTGGGGGCGCAGGAGGCGGGAGGGCCGCCCGGGGGGCCTCGGGGTCAGACTGCTGCCAGGGGAGACGCGCGTGGTGTCCACAGAATTAGGCACGCTCATTGGCACACACATGGATGAACACAGGAGACATGGCGTGGACAGCACGGACATGCGGAGAAATCACGAGGTAGAAACTGAGGAGCCACTATAGGAGATTCACAATAAACGCACTGGCATCATGCTGCATCCTCTCAAACGCCATTAAACTAAGTAATATACATTCAACAAACTCAAGAGTAAATAGTTGTTGGATCTCAATATACGGTCCAAGGACACCTTCCAAAATTCACTAAAGGGGTCTCCAGAGCTCCTTAAACAAAGTGAGGAATAATTTCATGTTTCTATTATCCAAAAGAATAAAAACATAGCATGCACCATAATTCAATAATCACCAAACATGTGCAGCACACACACAGTAACAGTATTTCAAATGCATAATCACCATGATAGCTTTATCCCAACTGGAGGTACACAGCAAATGTGCGAACAGCAGCAACTGACTGAGGCCTTTCATGAGCAATACATCACACAACTGGCCATGTTTAAGGATGTGTTGACAATAAACCATCCGTCTTTTTCAACCACACCCTGTCTGGGTAAATAAAGCCAGAAAGTTTGCTCCCTTAAAATGAACACAGAATCACCAATGGTGAACAGGGACCAATCTGCAGTTTACAGTACACTGCATCACAAAGGCAAACGGTTAGGGTTCATATTAAAATGTACACTTTTTATCAAAAAACTAAATTATACTATTTTTTTCTGAGTGGTTTTGAATTTTGTTTTGTATTTATTGGCTAAAACGAGTATACTAATCGTGCCACATGTATTACCTTTAGTCATTTCAGGCAGATCATTAGCTGAGTGTCTGATGAACATCATGCAAAGAAGGACTGAAGCATTACTGTATGGCATGACATCATTTGGGCCAAATCACAGCCTTTGTCCGTATTGTATGCTAAAATGTTATTCAAAATTATGAATTACGAATCACAGAATTTGAAAATATCTTGTCTGTCTGTGTGTGTGTGTGTGTGTGTGTGTGTGTGTGTGTGTGTGTGTGTGTGTGTGTGTGTGTGTGTGTGTGTGTGTGTGTGTGTGTGAATATTTTTCTTATTTTGAATCTTAATCAGCTCTGCCAGTTGAGTAGGCGTGCAAATAATCCTGATGCTTCCAATTTGAGGTGGCGACATTTCTCAACTGCAAATAAGGAAATATGTATCAATTTTACAGATCAAAAGCCCTTGCTTACATAATAATTCAATGAGACTTGGTTTCATGAAATTTGCTTTGTGTGTTTGAGAAACTAAAAATATAGAATATCTATTTATTTTATTCCGTTTTTTCTTTTTCTTTTTTTTTACCAGTGATTTGCTGAAGCATAAACATTTAATTTAAATTATTTAATATAACCTAAATGTAACTAAATTAAGTAGAATATATAGTACATTGTTGAATTGCTCAAATTTGTTAAGGTCAAAAGTAAATGTGGTGTGTGTGTCTGTGTGTGTGTGTGTGTGTGTGTGTGTGTGTGTGTGTGTGTGTGTGTGTGTGTGTGTGTGTGTGTGTGTGTGTGTGTGTGCATGCGTGCGCGCGCGTGTGTGTCTTTTAATGTTCTGCTTCTGCATGATTGTACTGTACATTAATGCTGATAGACTCTCAAGCTCTGCCTCTCATCAGCCTCACGTGAATTCAACTGCACACGCCCCCTGACTGCGTCACTTCCCATCACACACAGTACAGTAAGGTGTGCAGTGAAGACAGCGATCTGAACACCTTTTACACTGACTAAAAGTGTTCTTTTAGGCTATATTCTATTCCTTTGTACTTTTGTCGCTTTCACTGTCTTCTTCATTGCTCTTATTGTTCCTGGAAATCTAGTAAATAAATCAATAAATACAAATTGAAAAGCACCTTGTAATTACGTCACCTGTCATAATGCTGTTAAAACACGCTGGAGTCACGTTTAATGGATTAGGTGACATCAACGAGAAAATAGAAATGTTTCCTTCCCTATTGCATCTTTAATAGTACAGGCTACAACTTTACAACTCAATCCAAAAGTACTGATGACTGGTAACTAAAAATATATTTGAAAAAAATATATTATTTATATTAAAATATATACTATAGGCCTACTACTACTAGTTTAAATGGATGTTTTTCAAATGTTTTTTAAAAGAACCGGGAGACTCAAGTTCAGCACCTCCAGTAACAAGTACAGTCTCTGTCCTTGGTGCTGAAACGAAGAGAAATTAATTCACGGTGCTGTCGTGAAATCAGAGTCTAAATAAATTGATTTAAGTTTGTTCAGGCAAATCTAAAACCTTCAGGATCTAGCCTAATAAAGTGAGTAAAATACATTTTTGAAATTATTGTGATCGGGGAGTTAGGCCTATACAATCTCACAGCAGCGTTGAACAGTTTGTGTGAAACAGTTAACTTGCATGGCACTTTAGCTAGCCTATTTGACAAGTTTACTTAAGAATTATTAAACCAAATTTGAATGTTGATCCCAATCTACAGACACAAAATTTGGGTTTTCTTTTCCTTTTTTTCTGTAACTGGACTATTAACCGGGAAAATAGAATTATTTACATAGGCTATTATTATATCAGCCTAATTTTACATCCTACGTAATTATTAATTAGGCCTATGTTGACATCAGTTATTGTGTTTATGGCGAAACTGTGTGTACTCCAGTAATATGCGAAATACATCTAAATATAACTCCAGCGCCAGTATTGTAAATTAAATTAATGGGCTATGAAAAATGACGTGTCTTTTTTGTGGTAGAAATTAAGCTTATAATGGAGATCCTAGTAGTCCAGTGCTGCCAATTTAATTTACAAGAGGCCTACACCTGTTGCACTGTACAATAGGCAACAGAAAGAGAGCGAGAGAGAGAGAGAGTGAGAAAGATTCAGAGAGAGAGAGAGAGAGCGAGAGAAGGTAAGAAACTCTATCATTTAATAATTTTCAAATGCTATAATTGTTATTTATAATTATGTAAGGTTTTGTTCCGCTTATCAATTTTATTAATATTTGTAAAATTACAGCACGCTCACTCGTTTCTATATTAAATATCCCAATAATACAATATGTCAGGTATATAATTACAATATGCAGTAATTGAAAGTAACTATTATTTTCAAATTTGAGAGAAACAAACATTATCTCACCCATGAAATGTAAGTCATTGTTAAACAATGGTATTAATAAATGTGTCTCTGAAGAAAAGGTTTGGTAAAATAAACTTTAACACAAACATTTAGTGGGGGGGGACAGAATAAAAGTGACCTGGAAGGCTACGTTTAATCAAGAATATTGATGTCTCTCTATTGTAATTATAGCTATGAAGGCTTCATTAATTTCACACTGTAGCTCCGAAGAAGATTTCCCCACAAACAAGTGCCCAAAAAAAGAGAGAAAGAGATAGAGAGAAAAAAAAGAGAAAGAAAAAAAATCACCCAAAGAAAGAAAGAATAAAAAAAAGTCAACATCAAGTTCAACAACGTGCTGGTTTGCTCATTAGCATCACAATGCTGTCTGGGAGCACACAAGTCTTCTTTAACAAGAGGCTCTGGCGTCAAGTCCCTCCACCTCCCAGCCAAGGGGACATTTTCCCAGGCTCTGCTAACAATCACACAACTGTTTGCTTTACAAACGCCAGCTCGGGGGCCACTCAGGGCCGCTCCCCGCTTATGTGGGACAGAGCGACCTGCTGCCACTCATCAGCTGAGGCTTCGCTATAGTTTTGAAAGTGCAATTTTCTTTTTCGCTTTAACCACAACGTCTTTTAAATGTGCTATTATTATTTGACTATAATTTTTTTGTAATAACCAACTTATTATACTACTATTGATTTGTAGGCTATTATATATTATAAATAGTCCACATTTCTCGAATTTTAGAGCTAAAAACCATAACAGTATTCCACTAATAAAATATTCAAGTCATACTTACAACTCATCAGCTTTGAATAAATCCAGCATCTTCGAGTTCAAGTCCATTCGGTTGTAGGCTATTTGAACGCAATTTCTACCAGCATCTTTCACAAGTAAGTTACCAATAGCAAGAGCCTGGAGTCCAGGGAGACGTAAGGGGGTAAATCTGCCCATATAACCACAAAGTGCTTCTATTAATATTTTTTTAAACACTGGCTTAATACTTTTGTTTCAGTGACCAGCGAAAAGCCAAGGCCGAGGCGATACTGTTGCGTATCCGCTCCCGCATCCCAACATCTCCTCACCAGCCTCGGATGACAGTGTGCGCGGTGCTGCTGCGTCGTTGGTCCCCTCCCCTCTCTCTCTGTCCCTCTCCCTCCCTCTCTCTCTCTCTCTTTCTCACACACACCCATAAGCACACACCGGCTGCTGTGGACGACGTGTACAGAAACTTAAACACAGTTCGCACCGCTTAAATGCGTTGACCATTGTGAACTGGTGTTCATTGTCCTATATTTTGAATGCCGCTTCTCTCTCTTGAGTTGCACCCAGCACATTTTTTTTGTTGGCAGCATTCGGAAGACGTTGAGACACGTGGTGGCTGCACGTCGGTGGCGGACTGAGTGGTGGAAGGCACCACTGAGACTCTTGGGAGGCAGAACCCAAACGAAAAAAAATCAAAAATTCTGGGTTCTGCTGCATCTGCCTAAAGAATACATCAAAAAGCTTTAGCTGGTCGCCACATGAATGTTTAAGCACATCGTAGCAGCAGCATGCTGCCTTGGCAAATCTCAAATGTGCCACAGCATAGAAGATACCTACACTCCTTGATCCATCCCCTGTCCTTATCACACTCAGCTGCACAGTCAAGTCCTGATTGCTCCGTAGGGAGTCAGTCTATGTGCACGGTGAAGCCGGACTGAGGGGGACCTCGACTGGCCAATGATCTACAAACCTGCACCTTGCTTTACTGTAGCACCTGAGTCAAGAGCTTGTAGGATGAATGAGCCGCCACAGCGAGCCCATTGACCAGCAGAAACGACTGTAGATTTCAAATTTGTAGTTTCCAAACGTTTTTAGACAGTCTGCAGTAAGGGAGAAAAAGGCAGAGACGAGATTCGTAAGAGATGGGGACGATCAAAGAGAGGAACGCAGCAGCCGTGCCTCTGTTGCCGCAGCCTCAGCAGCGCCAGGAGAAGCATGATGCTTCCCCGGAGCTCGTGCATGTCACGTTGCTTTACGTGGTGTGCCGTCTCCTTCCTCTGTGCGCAACAGAGCGAACGGTGGACGCTCAGTACATAATGGTGTACAACTATTGAATTATGTCCATAAAAACGAACCCTTCTACTACAGATGATGGGCACATAGAAGAGTCAAAGCTGCGTGCAACAAATCTAGCCTTTGGAATGAACGTGATTGTTTGCGTGCTGACGTCAGGGGCCGGGATGGGTTCTTCCAAACGTGTTATCCAATGCGCCTGTGCGCGCCTGGGTCCACGGTTGAGGCTCAACGAGAAAGTATGTTGAAATTACCCCAGCTACTGCTGCATTTGCAGACAGATCTTCCTTTTGTTTTTGAGCAGAAATTATGTCTCTCTCTCTCTCTCTCTCTCTCTCTCTCTCTCTCTCTCTCTCTCTCTCTCTCTCTCTCTCTCTCTCTCTCTCTCTCTCTCTCTCTCTCTCTCTCTCTCTAAAAGGCCATTTGAATGTCCAAATAAACCCGGCTTTTATTCTACTTTCATTAATTATCAAAATTTCAAGGCAGCCTATTGTTATTATTATTATAACTATTATGAGTATTAATATTATAATAATTTCTATTATTATTAGGCCTACTGGTTGGAACTTTACTAGAATCAATAAAATTACATTAAGATTTATATTTACCTCTACACGGAATTCATGACATTACATTTGAAACTTCATTAATTTTCACATAAAACAAATCTATAGACCTATGTATCTTTCATTTTAGTTTTTTCTCAATAAACCATAAACGTGTGTTATCATAAGCCTGTTCCTTACAAGACTGTTGATAAAAATATAAATAATAAATAAATATATTGACATGGTGGCGAAAATCCTGTTATAAACCTGATTCCATGGATTTATATAGGCATATAAGAGCCATCATTTTTTGAGTCTCGTAAATCAATGTCTTGTTTGAAGTGTAACGACAAAATATTACGTGTCCCTTTAAAAAAAATCCACGTTGCACGGTTGCAGAAAACAGGCAATGATGATGAAAATATCTAAGTTGAAAGTCACGGCTACTCGAGCTAAACAGTGACATCTATTGGCTGAAAAGGTGCACTGAAGCTCAGGCCTGTAGATAGTCTTAAACCGGCCTAAAGCCACACAACACATTGGATACTCCATGCAACGCTACATAATATCATTACAACGTTATTACAGAAATACAGTACCTGAATTGATACAGCCGAATATATTAAAACTATGTTACTTTGCAGACAACATTATTATGCATCTCATGGAGTAAGTGACAGGCCTTAATCTACTCAAATGTGAAGGAATGCTAATATAATTTGAAAATCCTAAAACAATATTGAGTGTTGTTTTATTGAGGTGTATCGATTGATTGATTTTAAATCTATTTCGAACATGTAAAAGAAAACTATAAGTATTCTCTTTTAAATCGTTATAAGGGTGCCTTCATAGTTGGATTGCAAAATGGCCCGGTTCGCCCATTATAGTTTACCCGATAATGCATCATAGCAGGAATAATTATATAATCGCACAATGTTATTTCAAAAAAATGATTAATCCTTTTAAATAATGACAGACAGAAAACTAACTATATTATTGTAGGCTACACTGTTTTAAAGCCGGGTGACACTCAAACTCAATGGGCTGTCATCAGATAGTCTCTGCCCGCGCTGTGAAATAATCTATTAAAATACATAGAACATGTAATCTTTATATTAAGGGATGTCTCGATTTTATAGAAACAACTGTCGCGTGTTTTATTTGCTTGTGTTTGTGCATTTTTATGGTTCTGGCAGGGAACATTCCTATTTATGAGACATAATAATGCAGGAATACAGGAGTATGTATGATATGACCTAGGCTATATATAAATTCCCCCAGGATCAAAAACTGCACCAATGGTTCTCGAAGATCTTATGTTTGTTTTCCAACTGAAATGATGACGGCATGATTTTAATTTTTAGAATAATTTCGCCATTCAAAGTTTGAACCGGGGTTAACAGTGTGCACCCATATCCTGATATAATTTTGGTTTATTTAACCTATTACTAGGCTATATAATTGTGCAATTTCTGGACAGTGTATAAATACTTTAAACAACCTTATCACTTGTCAGAGGTACAGGCTATAGGCGAATAACTAAATGGACTAGAAATATTAAACATTTAGTTAGAAGCAACATACAAAATGCTTGCCATGCTTAGGCCTTCTTCATAGGAAATTGAAGTTTTACGAAGAACGTAGAGAAATACATTCCTTTTTATAAAATATACTATGAATAAAAATTGAAGGAATATGTTGGTCTTTAGAAGCAGAAACACGTAAATACACGGTGCCAAGCAAAACGATCAAAGCCAATTCTACATAAATGGACATTTACAGAATAAAGAGCAGGCGTGTTTCTGAATTATAAAGAAAAAGCAAGACTGGTTATCATCCCTGATAAAAAAATATTTAATAAATGTAAGCATTTATGTGTTCAGTAATGCACAGGAACAATGTTTGGTGTATTTAATGCCACTAAGGAAATGTCAATTTTTTATTGATGTGACATGTTTCTTATTTTATTAATTCCTAAAATAATTCATTTGTATCTGACATGCATCTCGTATGAAGTCCATGAAAACAGATACTTTCAATTAACCTTCTTCTTTTCTCACACATAATAAACAAATTTTCATGTGCATTTGAATAAACGATATAGCACCACACAGCTATCACTCAGACAAAAAATACACTAATAATAATAATAATAATAATAAAACCCCAATTCTTAAAATAAATTCCCCTAAAATTCATTCATTTCTGTCACATTTGCATGATGGTATATGTCATCATGCATGACCACACTGAGGCCCTATGGGTTCAATTGTTGATAACTGACCAATTCAAGTGGCCACTTCTGGGAATTGTAATGGCCGCTCCTCAAAGGGGCTTGACCTGACACAGGGACATAAAGGTGTCAGAGGTCGCACATGAAGACAACAGGGAACCAATATTTGTGTTTCCCTCTGTCATGCCCCCAAATTAGCAACTAATAGCAGTCCATTGTATACTAGAATTATTATGTTTTGCTTATGGAGGCCGCAGGTATAGCCTACTCCTAGGCAGTATTATAAAGAAGTACTCAACTACATGCAAATTAAACATGTATATAATTTAGCTACAGTATTATCTTATAGCATGGAATCCACATTTCTGGAGTACTTAGAATTTTGAAGTGATGTATTTTTGGCTTCAATTTCAGTTGAAAATGGAAACCGCATGCAAATCAAGGGCAGCAACAGCAGGATGTCTACACTGAAACTCAAATAGGATTTGAATTTATTGGTGGTATTTCTGCTCCTGGAGCAACAGGATAGATATATTTAAAGAATGTGATATTGGCCTCATCTGCTTCAGACATAGCAGCATGATGGGAGTATTGTTTATTCAGAGTGTAAATGCATACACGGACTTTGAAGTTGATAAAAAATGGCAAAACATTTTACATACATAATACCTTAATAATCATTTTGCTATTGCATACCCAAATCCCACAAAATATAACAACGGGGTGAATAAGATGTCCAGGTGAATAAGGATAATATTGATGGTCACCTCACCAGAAGCACAAATGCCACCTGCATAATGCTAATATGACTACCCACACAACACAGTATAGGTAAAGTGTACTTCAGGTACACTCAGCAAAAGGCCCAATGCAAAGGCTTTCAGGTAAACAGCACCACACCTCATCAATAAGAAACCATACCTCAACCTAAAATAAAATCAAAAAATTCCCCAGGCTTAAAGATGCTGGGCCATGTAGCACAATTGTTACACATTTAGTACTGTGGCTTGAAACAAACTGCAGGTGTCATTTGTCCAGCATCTCTCCCACATCAACTTTCATGCAGAGAAAACAACAGACAAGACAGATAAAGGCCTTTGCAAAAATGGACTAAATCTGAGTTATATAATTGAAATAAACGAATGCTGAGTTTTCAAACAACAAATTAACGTTGAAATTAAAGTCCCAAACATATAGGCTATTAAAACTCTACAACCATTATGAAACACTATTTGTTTAAATAAATCGATCAATTGAAGATTAAATGAACTTACAGTAGCAGCTTCTTCTGGTACTCAGAGTGAGGGAGAGATGTTGGTTGAGTCCCGGCCATGTGAAAACAGACTGGTGTTCCTACAGCTTTCCTGGTTTAATTGGGAGCAGGCTGAAGTTTATGCTAATGAGCTCTGACATCAGTCTCACCACCCTCCACTCCATAAAGGAGAGGAGCAAAGGGCCAAAGTCGCGCCTCTTTTCCCAGGCAATTCCGCCGGTCAAGTTCAAGCGCAGCCACAGTGCACGCAATTGTCATTCAAAACATGTAAATGCACATAGCAAATTCATTGGGTAATGCGGGAGGCCAGGCAGTTCCACTGTATAGGCCTGCAAACGTATTCAGCTTAAAACGTGAAGCTTGGAATGCGTTACATATACTGTAGCAATTCTAACAGTGTCAAGGAATCGATTATCGACTGGACAAGTGCACAAACAATGATTGTTTGTCAAGACAAGATGAGAAAATGAAAGGTAATTTCACTTGAATTTGAAATTGTCCACGAAAAATTACAATATCTGGAGCAAAAAAAAAAAAACAGCTCACAAGACTCTACTTTTCAGAATAGGTATAGGCTACACTTGTGTTTAGTTTTAAAACACAGTCAAATTATTTCTATCCAGTGGGCGTTTTACTTTTCTAGACCTGTCACCTCTGGATTGACAACATGTGAGGAACTCCATGAGGGTGAGGAGGTGTGTCTAGGTATATGCCTTTTATTCCATAACAAAGGAGACAAAGTTGAAGAAAAAATAAATCAATGGAACGCCTAAAATGTTGTCAATTTAGTTTAAATGTAGGTTTGTGCACACACATTTTAGTTGAAATAAAGATAAGATAGATAGATAGATAGATAGATAGATAGATAGATAGATAGATAGATAGATAGATAGATAGATAGATAGATAGATAGATAGATAGATAGATAGATAGATAGATAGATAGATAGATAGATAGATAGATAGATAGATAGATAGATAGATAGATAGATAGATAGATAAGAGCAACCTTTTACCATTATTCATATACTTGTGTATGTCTCTGTCACCCATATCTGCATGCCTTGGATCATCCACGAGGATTATCTATGCTGCAAACACTCAGTGAAACAGAATTTTCTGCATACATTTGCCTAATAACAGTGTAAGTGTGCAACGATTCATGTCGTCCAAATCCAGAATCTGTGTGAGGACAAGCCAACGTAGCGGCTTAACACATCACAGTGGAACCGGGCCAAGCTAATTCCCTTCTGTTTGAATCTGTAGCCAGACGAGCCGAATATAGTCAGAGAATATGCATATATGCTTCATTTGTGTTCATGTTTTGTGTGTGTGTGTGTGTGTGTGTGTGTGTGTGTGTGTGTGTGTGTGTGTGTGTGTGTGTGTGTGTGTGTGTGTGTGTGTGTGTGTGTGTGTGTGTGTGTGTGTGTGTGTGAGTGAGTGTGTGTCTTCATTTGCATAACACAATAAGGGTTGGAGGTTCGATCGCCGCCCTGCCACCTGTGTCATAGTTGTTGTGTCCTTGGGCAAGACACTTCCCCCACCTTGCCTCGTGTGAATGTCGATAGTTAGCCTGCTATCGGTGTGTGAATGTGTGTGTGAATGGTAACGTGTAAATGGGAACAGGTCTCCCTTGCAAAAGAGTCTTAGGTCTCAATGGGATATACCTGTATAAATAAAGGTTAGAAATATGGCTTTTTCAAACCAAAGGTGAATAACTTTTTTTTAATGGCATCGTAGTGTGCTAATCATTCCTCCATTGGGCCTTTTTGAACTGAAGACATGTTGACATGTGGCAGTAGAAAAAAAGACTGCTGTAAATTATGAAATGGATGATAGTGGCTGAATTTGATTTAGTTGCTCCAGTTAAGGACGGCTGGGATTGGCATGCTAACTCAAGAACAGAGCCATCGTTAATATTAATGGTAACATTCAAGCTTTTCCTACAACTGTATGACAGAATATGTAATGTGAAAAAAGTTAAGCTTTTCAAATGCTTGAGGCCACATGCTCATCATGTGGCTTTAATTACAATAAAAAAATGCCCTCTACATTTTTTCAACTGCAAGTTTATACCAACAACATATTTACAGAATGTAAAAATTTTTTACTACTGGAAAGGCATTAGTAAGATCTGCAACGTATGCTTGCCACATGAAACACATTTTTTAATAGAGAGACAAAAAGCCATCACCGTATGTGCCACTCATGGCTAAGACATTTGATTTGATTGTGTACAACACAGACGTTAACGGGTGACCAGCTTTAAGGATAGTGTACTAACTATATTTCTTCCTTCCTTATTATATGCAAAACAGATAATTAACAGTCATGAGTCTCACTCCTCTTTTAAATAAATGACAAAGCAGATCTGGCTCTAGCTGGTTCCCACAGCTATCACCTCCACACACACACACACACACACACACACACACACACACACACACACAGACACAGACACAGACACACACACACACACACACACACACACACACACACACACACACACACACACACACACACACACACACACACACACACTTTGCAAAGGAGGCAGCATTTAGGAAAGAGACAAAAAGGAAAAGAGCGGGGAAAATTAGGGAGGAAAAGAAATACCCTTTGGCGGTGGTGTTGGTTGTGGTGATGGTGGGAGTTTCCTTTGACAGGGCAGCATTGCAACATTTGCATATATTCAAATCAGGCGATGAATGCCATGCATGGGGGCAAACAAAGACGAGCCAATGGGAGGGCTGCATCCCTGCTGCGGGCTCAGAAGCAGCCGCCGGTATCCCAGCAGCTCACACAGGGAAGTGGTATGGGAACCGAGAGGCCCCCCGAGCTGAGCAGAGGGAGGGCAGACACTTGTAGCCCGCGGTGAATTAGCATTTTATTTGTGTCCATTTTTCTCAGTAATTTCTGTCCCCGCCACTTCAGCCACAGATGGCTAACATGGCAGAGGGATTAGCATTTGTCTCCTAAGACGCTGATTATGGAAGTGTTTTTACACCCAGACAAGAGACATTTCTTCTCACAGTGTGACTGACATTTTAATGTCCGAGATGTTGGGCAAAAATGTGCATAATATTCCACTTATTTCTGTATTTGACTTTTGCGGCTTGCATTTAAAAAAAAGTACATGTTAGATGATGTTATGGTAATGAATAAAACAACACTTACTGTCCTATGTTGCACTATCCATGTATAGAGACCAGACAATTTTCAAGTTCTTTGTGTCAGTACTATGTATATTGCATCTCCAGCAGCAGTGAGAGATGAAAAAACAAGAACATTTATTTCAACGAAGGCAATATGCCAAAGTAAAATCCTAATTAAAAATGGATCCCTCAATTCCCCCTTGCTCGAAATCTCACAAACTAATTGCCTTGGGCTTCAGGCTTGAGCTGCATTAACAGGACTCATAGAGATTTAACAATCACACAGTTTGATATCGAGCCGAACAACTAATTTCATGTGATTTATGTTTATAGATGCCGTGCCCGGTGGTGCATACATGCCCACCAGAGAGGCTGTTGCTTCATTGCACAAAGCTCCATTTGCTCAAATTCACAACTCCCATTGAAATGTCATGTCCTCGTGCACAAATTCACAGGCCAAAGGATCAGACACATCTTCGGCAGAAGGGGTGCCACCAATTAGCAGAAAGTGGAAGTTCAATCAACTTCAGCAGACCACCCAAATAATCGCAACGCACATGCTAAACACAGATTTGATTGTGGTGAATGGTTTTTTGGTAAAAGATCTTTTAGAGGGCGTGCTGTTAGAAACAGTGTGCACTGTCGGAGGCATACGGGCCTCCGCTTTACAGAGGATGAGCTGACATTATAATGCATGTGCACTGTGTAGGCCAGTGTGTGTGTGTGTGTGTGTGTGTGTGTGTGTGTGTGTGTGTGTGTGAGTGATGTGTGTGTGTGTGTGTGTGTGTGTGTGTGTGTGTGTGTGTGTGAGTGTGAGTGTGTGAGGACAATCACTCATTCCGAGTGACCAAGCATACCACACATGGCGGATGGATCAGTGCCCCAAGACACTGTCCTCCTTGTACTACAATATTCCCCAAACAACTCATGGCTTATAATCATGTAAGAGCTCAGAGACCATTCAGCACCGCATTACGAAGATAAAGATTTGGTCTACAGGTTTAAAGATGGTGGGCATTGTAATAGTAGGCTATGTCCTTGTTGTTATCCATTTAAATGGGAAAATAAAACATAAATTCATGATTACATCAACATGTGCCCACATGAGCATATCTGAGACTTTAAGCTTCACTATTTGCATAATGTTTGTTTTCATCCAGTGAAATGTTAAGATACATGGTGGTGGAAGCATGAAACATAGAGATTATCACTAGGAGGATCTCACAGAGGTGTTCACGGGTATTGAGGGAGAACAAGGAATTAAGATGGATAAAGTTTTACATTTTCATTACAGATAAAGAGTGGAAGCAGGTTGGTGAAATTAAAACTGTGTCACTGGATACACATAGGCCTACTTTGTCTTAACCTAGAACACTGGTCTACTCAATGTTTTTAAAACAAATTATGTATGTCCAACAGTGCTATTATAGAAATATAATTTAGCCTATCTGAATAATATTTTAAATATCCCTGTCGGACGAGAATCAATAAAACTATTCACTGTTCATCTGTGGCTTTGGCAAGCTTTTGATTAATGTGTGAGAGGAAACAAACATAGTCAATCTGAATGCTGTTTTCCTGCATATAGCCTATCTACACTGCATTCCAAATTATAAGGCAAATTAGATTTTCCCAGATTTTCCTAAATAGTCGATGCAAATCACAGTCAGAATAATTTTCAAGTCATCAACCGTTAGAGTATATTTTGAATTTTATTGAACAAACCTCCCAATAATAAAAGTATTTTTTTCAAAAATAAAAAACTCCAAATGCACTGTTCCAAATCATTATGCTCAACAGAGTTTCAAAACATTTTATAGGTTGTAAACAACTAAAAATGGTCATTTGTTGAATTTGCAGCATTAGGAGGTCATATTTAGTGAAATCAAAAGCTATTTAAATCAAAAACATCTTAACAGGCCAAGTTACATGTTAACATAGGACCCCTTCTTTGATATCACCTTCACAATTCTTCATTGAACTTGTGAGTTCTTGGAGAGTTTCTGCTTGAATATCTTTGCAGGATGCCAGACTAGCCTCCTATAGCTGCTGTTTTGATGTGAACTGCCTCCCGACCTCATAGATGGTTTGCCTGAGGATGCTCCAAAGGTTCTCAATAGGGTTGAGGTCAGGGGAAGATGTGGGCCACACCATGAGGTTCTCTCCTATTATGCCCAAAGCAGCCAGTGACACAGAGGTATTCTTTGCAGCATGAGATGGTGCATTGTCATGCATGAAGATGATTTTACTACGGAAGGCACTGTCCTTCTTTTTGAACCACGGAAGAAAGTGGTGAGTCAGAAACTCTACATACTTTGCCGAGGTCATTTCCACGAGGTCAGGGACCCTGAAGGTGCCAACCAGCTCTCTCCATATGATTCCGGCCCAAAACATGACTCCGCCACCTCCTGTCCATCCAGGGTTGCACGGCACTCATCAGTAAACAAGACTGTTTGAAGATGAGTCTTAATGTATTCCTGAGCCCACTGCAACTGTTTCAGCTTGTGATCATTGTTTAGGGGTGTCCGAATAATAGGTTTATGCACAACTGCAATCTTCTGGATCCTACACCTTGAGGTTTGCGGGACTCCAGAGGCACCAGAAGCTTCAAATACCTGTCTGCTGCTTTGTGATGGCATTTTAGCAGCTGCTCTCCTATTCTGATGAATTTTTCTGGCAGAAACCTTCCTCATACCTTTATCCGAACTAACAGAGAGATTCTTTTTCTTTCCCATATTGCTTGAAACCTATGGCCTGCTTAATCATGTGGAACATCCTTGTTAAGTAGGCTAGATTTCCTTTGATTGGGCTTACTTAGCAAACTGATTATCACAGGTGTCTGAGATTGATTTCTATGATCCAAAGTGCCCTGAGACACAATACCATCCATTCGTTTAAATGAAATACAAAAAATGAAATGTTTATGACACTTAATTCCAATTTGCATAATAATTTGTGACAGACTGTATCAGTCTGGCAAATACAAGATCATCATGAAACTGGCCAGCAAGAAAGGTGTTTCCGAACTTGGGACAGCATGATTTGCCTAATGTGGGACAGTCATTTAACCTGGGGAAATATACATGTAGGAAAATTAAATGTGCAATATGAACTGTATTCAAGGTTTGCAGGTTCAATAGTGTTATAAAGAAAGCAAACCTGAAGCTAATTGAATTTAACTCAATTATGTGCATAGGATATACACATTTTCTCATATCATATATTAACTCAATGCAATGTATCAGCCTTCATGTTAGGCTACAATGACAAAGCGCAGAGCAAGGAGAGGAAGCCAGTGGGGCAAGAAAAATATTGTAGGCTACTATTGAAACCATCAAACCTGAGTATGCACATCTGACCATTAATGTTTATGACCAGATAAGTTTGCCTTTCATCAATTAAGGGGATTTTGTCTTTTCTATGCATAATAAAGACAGTTCCAGATTAGAGCAAACACATTTCTGGAGCAATTTTCCACAAGGACCTAGCCTGGCATTCCCAGACCTGCCACTAGGCACTGGCAAATTAAATTTGCTGCGCGTGTTGGTCTGGACACGCTCCGTTGAAGCTTTATCAAGAAAACCAGAAATCTGGCTATGGTTTCAATTGGTTCGATCTAATATGGTACTCTGCGGAGGACGTAACTGGATGACGACAGTGACGTGCATGCGACGTCGAAGCCGTGATAGTAAACATCAAAGATGGCTGCGGATATGTTGTGTGAGTTTGAGACTGCTTTGGCCTCGACCCTTAACGATTTGGAAGACGGCACTCAAATCTTTCATTAGCAAGTAAGTGGAATGTTCTGTTTTGCCGACCGACAACGGCAAACGTTTAATTTAACAGTTTAAGCACCTTGTGCATCGCTCTGATTGGTTGTAGTGCTATCCAACTGCGTGCAGTGGCATTTGAAATGCACGCGTAGGAGCCGCCCCTTGAGTTGGAAATTACTATTGATCGTGGCCAGACCTAGCCTGGTGCTCCCAGACCATTGTACTTCATTTCATTTGTACAGAAGGTCTGGCAGTGCTGTAATTGGCAAACGTTCACTCATGGAGGCGGGTGTCTGTTAAAGTTTAAAACTATTGGATCTGCCCAGTGCCACTCTGGATTAGCCGACCAATCGCATAACGTTTGGTCGTCACGTGTGTCATGAGCCGGCTTCTGGCAACTGAAACTGGAGTGCGACTTCGACGTCATCGTTCTCAGCCACTCGCTCTGTTCGCTGATTGGACCGGCTGTCGAATCTCCGGCAAAACTGGGAAATGGGCTGTACACCCAGACTGAGGTTGCGTTCCGAATCGCATACTCTTTCTTTTTTCTATTCTACATACTACATCCGACGATAAAAATAATCTAGTTAGGATGCAGTAGGCATACTATTGGGACATACTTTTCTCTCTTATTTCATCATAACATTACGCCTTGATCTTGCCTTTTATATCCGACGCATCCCCGTTTGTTTTCGTCGATGTTACGTCACTTCACGTGCGCACTGGATTGTGGGTCAGAATCGCCCAAATAGGATGCACTTTTCAACACTAACAATCTTGGCCGCATTAAGTAGGACATCCGGGTACTTCTAACCATCCTAAATCTGGCCACAAGAATCGGGACATCCTAAATCTTTTTTCTACATACTATATAGTAGAAAGTATGCGATTCGGAACGCAACCTGACTACTGAAGGGAAAATAAAAAAGATATCAGGGTCTGTATTTCCAGGCTAACAAGGACCACTAATATTGGCCAATGTGCCATTTTTTTCTGAGTATGATGTATGAATTATTTATTCAGTTTTAATTAGCCAACATCTGGTGGATTTCAGAATGTTATCATGTATGGGTCAAATGTATTGGCTTCATATGGTAATATATGTCGTACGGGTTCACATTGCAAGAAGTGTCCCACATAAAGGCAATTTACCCTGCGTAGGCCTATATTTAGAAATTATTCATCGAATTCACAGAGCTTTCGAGGAGCACCTGAAGGCAGCACGCGACTTCTACATCCGGGACATTTGAGCACCGTTTCACATGTCAGTTGGTTGGTTCAGCTGTCAAGACTTTCCTGCACGAGAAGAAGCTCCGGGAGAGAAGTCGACATTTAACCACAGCTTTAAAGAAAAGAGATGGTAACTCATTTCATACCCGAGGACATTGGCATGTACTAACCATGGGCTGTAAAATTCGACAGTGAGCTCCCTTTTTGCTTGTACTGGTTTCAGTGACAGCAAGTGTGCTAATGCTAGGTGCTTAGCTAATGCCTGCAGTAGCACTGGCAGGTGGTGAAGTGGAGCTAAATTTAGCACTTATAGCCATTTGCTAACTTTCATTCATTTCGCAAGGGGCTTTCAATACAACCCTATGTTTAAGGTGGTAAAATAAGGTTAATCTCTATTTTACTGTTAGCTATATTGCCTTGTGTGTTAATAGCTTCTACCGCAGTCTTTGCTATATGTGAACTAGCCAACTTAACCTTTTGGTGAAGCAAAAACTACACACTTTCTTGGGTCTTGTATGACGAATCAACATGATACACTGGCTTGAATGACTGTCTTAGTTGTACTGTAGAGGGGAGCATGTCTATGTTCCCACAGCCCGTTGGTCCCACAGCCTGTTCTTCCCACATGTTTAAGTATTCAAACTATATAATAAAGAATGGTATGTCTGTTTTTTTTGATTGGGTGTCGTGTGTTTCATTCCTAGTCTAACCTGCCCCCTAACCCTAACCACCCAGCTGTGATGCCTGAACCTAAATTAATCGTCAATTTCGGGAGCATAGGGCTGTGGGAACATAGGGATGACCCCTTGTAAGGAAGGCACTTACATTTTCTGAATCTTAACTGTGGAAGGTGGGAGCTGCAGACCTGGATATCATACTCTCAAACATGTGTGTGTTTGGTCTTGACAGGCGCTGATGGGGATTCAGCTGGTGGTCAGCTTGCTGGCTGCCAGCATAATGCAGAGGATGGCTCCACATTGCTCATTTGCACGCTGGCTCCTCTGCAACGGAAGGTAATGTGTCCTTCCAATCAGGTTATGACAATATACACATAGTGTGCTGTACAGTGTTTACATGTGTAACGTGTATGCCCTGTGATTCTTTTTCCAGTTTGTTCCGGTTCAAACACCCCTCAGAAGGAGAGCTGTGTGCTCTTGCAGGGAAACAGATGCCCAAACCACCAAGCAAGAGAGACAGGTGGGAGTTGGGGGAGGGTGTCTGTCAGGAGATTTTCCCCATTTGTTGACAGTGCTGTACTGTATCTCTACTTCAGAAAGCGGTGTCTCCCTTTGGCTCATAAATTTATTTTGCGGGGCGCCCTTAGCTCAGTTGGTAGGGCTGAGCGCAGTTGTTCTCTGCATGTCACTCCCCTCTCTGCCCCATTTTACCTCTGTCTCTCTGCACTATCAATAAAGCATAAAATGCCCCAAAAATATCTAAAAAAAAAATAAAAAAATAAAATGTCTTTTGTACTTTGTAAACACTTTCTTTGTTTGATTTGTAGGAGACAGAATGGGGAGAGCAAGCCTCTCACTGTGCCCAAAGACATCGACCTTCACTTGGAGAAAGCCCCAATCAACGCCATTGACGCTCTTGGTAAAACAAACACTCTTTAATCTACACGACCACTATGACATTGGGCAAGCACTGCTGAACCTTAGATATCCACTCAGATCTGATCCAAATTACAAATACAGTTGTTGTAACACATTTTAATAGTGCCTGTATCAAGGCAATCTAACAAACTTAGTTTTGATTAACAGGTAGAGCACAAAATAATCCTCTTGAGACTAATCTTTTTATTTTCTCTTTTCTTGTTTCAACTTTTAGTGTTGCGTTTTTTCCTGGAGTACCAGTGGCTGATAGATTTTGCAGTCTATACGATGGGCGTCTACCTGTTCACAGAGTGTTATTACAGTGTCCTAGATGCTAGCAAAGAGGTCCATATCGGAGCCATCTGGTGTGTCCTGAGTGTCCTCTTCTGTCTGTATCCTTCAACTGTGAAGTCACTTTGTCATGATGGATAAGTCTGAACATCAGTACTGATCTATCCTGTTAACAGTTTGCTAGTGCTGTAATTTGTATTTTTTTTAAAAGCTCAACTAACTAAGCATGGCGAAAGCATCCAGTTACACTTGTAAAACTAACATCTTATTATGTATGCAAGTATTCAAAGGTTATATTAAAGATACTTTTGATATTTTAAAACTAGTCAATAAGCTAAAGATGAAATAGCCTCACTAAGATATACAGAGAGACTTGGACTGTATGAATTCCACTTTTTCCTCTTGGTTGTTTTCATTTAACTCTTAGGCCTATAGCAAGACCCTTAAAACTCTGATGAGCCACTACTTCCGCTCTGAGGAGGGCGGTGAGCGCTCTGTGTGCCTGTCCTTTGGCTTCCTGTCTCTGCTGGTGGCCATGCTGGTGCTGGTGGTCAAAGAGGACTACCTGGAGTTTGGCCTGGACTCCGGCTTTAACAGCCTCTTTGACAACTTGGAAGTCTTTGCCAGACAGCAGGGCTACGCCGACTGGTCGTAAGTATCTGTCCCTGCAGGCAACATAAATTGATTCACATCATATTGACGGTGCACTCACACTAGGCATTCGTACCGTGCCCAATTGCATTTGTCGGATAATGTATAGTTTGGTTGACTTGTGTTATTGCTCCGTTCCTTACACTTCCTTGGCCCTGGCCTGGTTGGAAGAAATGTGCTTCAGTACGGTACAGATGCTCAGGTACGAGCATGCGCATAGACAGCGACCCTGACGTCAATGTATATACAACTGTTCCCCTCACAAAAATAAAGTTGCGTAAGGGTTTGCGTTGGTCTGATGCTGAGACGGAATGTTTGCTGCAAATTTGGCAGGATGATAAAAATATTCTAGAAGGGCTTTTAAACAATCTCAGAAGTGTGAGTGCAGGTCTGTGGAGTGGAGGGAGGGAGGGAGGACAATAGCGCTTAAGCACGGCATGGATTAACTGGGCCAAGTGTGAGTGTGCCCTAAGGGCGCACTAGGCAAGTTTGCCTGTTCTGTGCTTCAACACGATTGCCTCCCCCTCCCCCGCTGGCCTGTGTTCACACTGCTCTTGGCCTGGGCACAATTGCTCCAATTGCTGCAATACGACTGTTTGTGAATATTTTCATCCGGCCAAATTTGCAGCAAAAATACCACTTCCACACTCGACCAATCAGAATCCTTAAGCTATTGTTTTTTTAAAAGAAGCCTTGACGTAATGGGTCTTGGTGGACAGTCTCATATAAATGTGCAGCGCGCTGTTTATTATTAATATAACGGCCCGTCATCAGACCATACGTACCGGATGGTTTTATACACATCGATCGCTCCATCAAGTAATCCAAGTTAGGGCTGCAACTAACGATTATTTTAATAATCGATTAATCGGTCGATAATTTTTCAATTAATCGGATTAAAAAAAAAAAGAAACATTTGTAAATGCCGCATTCAAAAACTGAACATTACTTCAAATTCACAGTGCAGACTGAAGTGTCAAAACACCAGGTTATTGCTCCAACGTCCCGGAACTATTAAAAGTAATATTAAATGATAAAAAATTAAAAATAAACTTAACTGGGATAACACCAAAAAAAACATACAGTGTATGATATACATTTATACAGTATATAAGGGATGTCCATGTCCAGTCAACCGATAAGATTTTTTACCGGTAAATACTAACGGTTAAAAAAATTAAATCATCTTAATTTCTCTCAGATGACAGGACAGGGCTCAAGACTAACTTTTTTTACTAGGAGCACTGTCGCCCCTAACTCAGAATTTTTAGGAGCGCAAGCAGAACATTTAGGGGCAAACATTAAATAGACCTGCAACGCATCTATTAAAATGTTTCCCAATTTTAACTATATTAGGCCTATTGATATTGTATTGCCAGCATGTTTTGGAGCACACTGACAACAGATGATACATTTCATTGTTTTTTTGATTTTGCATCACCATGTGAAATTCTTCAGACATTCCTTTAGGAAAAGGATTTTTTTTCCCCATTTTCACCACAACCACTTCTACATCCAAGCCCTCTGATTTTTCCTACTCTATCTCTGCTGACTCATGTAAGGAAAATAGCCTAGTTATTGGCCCAAAGGTAACTAGTAGGAGCTATTACATTATCAACTAATTTGCATTATCGCCTATGCTTTTCTGAAAGAGGCAAAATTAATAGAAAATGCTGACACGGTAGTTTACAAATTAACTAGGCCTATTTACATATTTACAAACTCACTTTACACACTTTTTTTGTTGCCATATAACTACAAGTTAGCTACTTCATAGATATGCACTGGCCTATTGAATGTGGACATATAAAACAATTGTCATGTTCACAAACATCACCTGGCACACGGTGTTGTCTGCTGGCTGCTGTAGGTGGCCGGGGGCTTCTATCAGTGTAAGTAGCCTCGTTTGGGATGTCGCCGTCTTGCTAAGACCTGCGCAATTATGACACTCGTCTTGCTGAGCGCACAGCATTTTTGTTGTGTGCTCAGCAAGACGCGCGTCATAGTTGCGCAGGTCTGAGCAAGACGGCTCTAAATCGAACGAGGCTAGTAAATGCAGTCAGCGGTGAGGAGTAGACGGCTCCGAATCTACTCTGCTCTCGTGTGCACGGTTAAAAAAATCGCAAGATGTGTCTCTGGACTCCAACAGCCTTATCGCTATGGCGGAAAGTGAGATGAGAATAGGTCACGTGATCGCTGTTGATCGTTCCACTGATCACTCGTGGACTCTCTCTCTCTCTCTCTCTCTCTCTCTCTCTCTCTCTCTCTCTCTCTCTCTCTCTCTCTCTCTCTCTCTCTCTCTCTCTCTCTCTCTCTCTCTCTCTCTCTCTCTCTCTCTCTCTCTCTCTCTCTCTCTCTCTCTCTCTCTCTCTCTCTCTCTCTCTCTCTCTCTCTCTCTCTCTCTCTCTCTCTCCCCCCTCTCTCCCCCCCCCCCCCCCTCTCTCTCTCTCTCTCTCTCTCTCTCTCTCTCTCTCTCTCTCTCTCTCTCTCTCTCTCTCTCTCTCTCTCTCTCTCTCTCTCTCTCTCTCTCTCAAAACGCACTAATAATGATACAAATGTCGGAATTTTCCGGTCGCGCGCGTGCCCCTAGTTTTAAAAACTACCCGCACTGTCTCCGAAAATGGTCTAGAGCCCTGCAGGAGATCATTAATTTTTATTGATATTAATGATCCAAGTCTTTATTGATACTTTTCTATTATTTTGTTGTATTATTGCTTTAATTGCTGATATGATCATAGCTCAAGATAAGACATTAAACAGGTCATAATTCCATCTTTACTATCTATTTGCCAAAATCTCAAATTTCTTTTTTTTTTTTTGTGTTGCATTTGAACACATCAATCATATTACTGAGCTGGCCTGAACACATCACATTTGACATGTTTGCTACTTTTTTGAGTAGAGTCCAGCTGCAGACAAACACCCTGGCCTGACAACAACACCCAGGCGTGACGGAAGTACTGTGGTGTGACGGACGTGATTTTTGACTATTTAGCTTCCATAACATAACATAATACGTCACTCATTTGCCCTAACCACCCAGCTGTGATGCCTGAACCTAGTCGCCAAAACAATATAAATAACACAAACTTTCCCTAAACCTAACCACCCAGCTGTGATGCCTGAACATAATCTAATGTTCTATTTATTCTAACCTCTCCCTGTCCCCTAACCCTAACCACACAGCTGTGATGCCTGAACCTAATCTAATGTTCTATCTATTCTAACCTCTCCCTGTCCCCTTTCCCTAACCCTAACCACACAGCTGTGATGCCTGAACCTAATCTAATGTTCTATCTATTCTAACCTCTCCCTGTCCCCTTTCCCTAAACCTAACCACACAGCTGTGATGCCTGAACCTAATCGTCAAAACAATATAAATAACACAAACTTAGTATCGGTCTGCGGTCTTGTTATTGTTTGACGTTGTTTACAACTTAGAAGTTTATGAGGTAGCAAAAATAAAATCTAAGATACAGGTAATGTCCGTCACACCACAGTACTTCTGTCCCGCCAGGGTGTTGTTGTCACACCAGGGTGTTTGTCTGGATACTACTGACTTCTTTTAAGCTAACTAGCTTTATATCTAGGGTTGCAAAATTCCGGGAATTTTCAAAGTTGGAAACTTTTCATGGGAATTAACGGGAATTTTGGGAATTAACGGGAATTTACTAAATTTAAAGCGACCCAAATGCACTAAATTCTCCTAACTATGTTATTTCAGTCCAGGCAAATGTTCTAGACGGTAAAAAGCAGTTTTTTCAACTAAGTTTTAATATATTTTTGAACATTTAATTTCAAATCAGATTTTTTCAGAAGTTTATTGAGACACCCAACTTGATATCATATATTGATTTTTACTAGACCAGGTTTACAGAGGCTTAAACTGTGATTTTAAATATAGTTGGGGACAATATATTTTAGCATAATCTTGACTAAAACAACCAGATTTTATGCAAGTACACTAGGCAAATTGCACATAGCACACATCCTACTGCAGGGGTACTGAGGCCACGCCCCCTACATGCTCTGTGCATTCCTCCATTACATGGGGGGCATTTGACTTTATTTATTGAATGGGTCGGGTCAGACAGATGAGTAATATTTTACTTGACATTCATCTTTTTGTTGTTCAGTGAAATTATTGATTGTTCATAAAATAATCAAAATTTGATAAAGTTCTTCTTACAAATAAATCTGTTCACATGTAATGTATTTTGATTGTATTATTTTGCATGGATGTCTGCCTATGACCAAAGATAGTGTATAAATGTTTAGATTTAAGTTTGGTTATGAAAAAAAAAAATTTAAATTACCACCATTTAGTTAATTCCTATCATTTCCAATTTTGAATATTCCCAAAATTCCCGAGCGAAAGTTCCCGTGGAAAGTTTCCGGTAATTTACCGGTAACTTTCCACCCCTTTGCAACCCTATTTATATCCTTCCGATTTTAACCTGGATTTAAAAACTGGATTACCATTTTTAATTGACGGGACTTTCTACACCGTTCGGTTGTGTGACTACTGCCACTGCTTTGAATGACTGTTGATGCGCCGATGCCGACTCCCCGAGCCCGTCTGCACACCGTCTGCAGCAGCAGCAGCAGCTGACAGAGTTTTTTTTGGACTAGACGGATACTGAGTTGAAGGAGTTTTTTTAACCCAAAGACAGCAAAGGTACAACACTTTTATATAGGCCTACAGTCCAGTGTTAGATATGACCAAAATACAAGCTGTGGCCGCTCACACTATTGCTTTCCCGCACCGCTTCATGTGCTGAAGGATCGCTGTGGGCGTGCATGAACCTGTCGGTGGCTGGATGTAAACAGTGCCGCTCCTACAAGTGACTTATTAATCGCGCGACTCAACGAATCGATGACCACTATTCGTTGCTGTACCGTGCCCGGGCACACCTCTCACAAGCGTTCCGTGGCCAAAGAAGTGTTCCGTGCTGGAATACGGATGGCGTGCTCACACTAGCCAAACGATCTAGACTTTAGGATGCAAATGAGCTCGGGCACGGAACAGATGGCCTAGTGTGAGTGCGCCCTAAGATAAACCACCTTGTTATTACTATGCACGTACCAATGACAGACTACACTTGACAAATATGTGTGCTGGACGCATCATTACCTTGACTGTTGCTTTGACTCCCTGCAGAATCCCAGTGACCAAGCTGACAGTGAAGTTTGGACTGGCTGGCGTCTGTGCCTACATCGGCGCTCTCATGGCCTTCCCCGGCCTGCGACTGGCACAGACTCATATGGATGCTGTGCAGCTGAACTCAGACCGCCCATTCATCCAGTAATAACTGATGCATTTAACACTGCAGTAATCCATGCTTTATTAGAACATATTAAATAAGCAGTCTGTAGCTCTCTTAGATGTCTTTTAATGTCTCCTGTAGGATTTTACTGCACATGAGTTTCATGTCTCCAGTCATTGTGTTGATTCTGTGGGTGAAGCCCATGGCAAGGGACTTCCTGGCCAATGCACCTCTTGGGAAGACCACTATTACAATGTGAGTGCACATACACTTTTCATCAATGTAAGAAAATCCTACAAATGGCACACGGTAGACTCTGGGCCAGTCCCTGACTCTTTCCCTATGCTCTCACCATCTCATTCCTTGCAGAGTTTCCAGTGAATCATTTGACAGCATGCGCCTGTGGATCGTGGTGGCGCTGTGTGTTCTGCGGCTATCGCTGACCCGCTACCACATGCAGGCCTACCTCAACTTGTCCCAGAAGTGGGTGGATCAGATGAAGAAGGAGGCGGGACGTATCGCTGTCGTTGACATTCAGAGGAAGGTCAGCCATCTGAACACCAAAGGGGTTTAATCTTATCTCTGAACCTTTTGAATTCAGAAAGCTAAAAGAAAAACTAATTGACTGCATGTTTAGTAAACTGTTACCTGAAAATAAATGTGCTGTCTTTTGATTTTCTTTTTTAGGTCACTCGTATCTTCTGCTACCTGACTGTAGTTACTCTCCAGTATCTGATTCCTATTCTACTCATCCTCTTCTCCACATTGGCACTCAAGTCGCTTGGTAAGTAAAATACCCCCACCACCACCATTATGCATCTGTATTTGTAAACTTTTAGGAACATTTGTGGAAATTTGCTTTTCATCACCCTCTTGTTGAGAGTTGAACGAGAAGGTCAACCTCTCATATCATAAACCAGAAAAAAGGAAACTGCTGCTTCAGGTCAAACATGTCCAAAACAACCACATGTAATTACACTTTTGTTTAAGCACGGATTAACAAACAAGATATACCATGTTAATAAGTAACCTTTACCTTTTTGATAAAAAGATTCCAAGATCTCAACTATTCATGTAGTGTCTGAGATTTTTGCAGCTACAGTGTATTTAAATGTATAATCCATAGTTAAGTTATCTTTATTAGTCAATTTACAAGATGCACACTGAAATTCGTCTTTCTGCATATCCCCTCTCAAATTACCACACTTCCGAGGGGGTCAGAGCGCAGGGTCAGCCATAGTTCAATGCCCCTGGAGCCGTTCGCAGTTAAGTGCCTTGCTCAAGGACACAATGGTAGAGATGGTGGGCACTGTAGATGTAATACCAGCCACCACTAGTATTACAAGTAACACCCTCCTGTCCGAAGCCAGGGATCGAACTAGCAACCTCACAGTTACTGGTCAGACCCTCTTTCCTCTAGGCCATCCTACCACCCTTTGAGGACGGCCCTAACAGGGTTAATTTCAGGTTCTCGTGACGGTGAATAGTATAATGCAAGAAATGGTTTAATTCATGGGTCTACTTTCTTAATCTTCCCCCCCAAGTTCATTGGTGATATTCTACATATTGACTTACTAATACTGTGATATTGTAGGGGACTTCTCTTGGAGGACTGATGCAGAGCAGACTCCCGGGGTGACCCCAGCCCTAGTGATGCCCACAGCAGCCCCTGTCCTGCCCGGGATTCTGGAGGATGATGAAGAAGGGATGGAGGATATGGAGGAGGATGTCCAGGCTACAGTGGCCCGTCTGTCGGAGGCCTTCATGGCACTGCGGGCCCTCCTCTCTCCACTCTTCTTAAGAGGCTTCTTCGCCTTCCTCACGTGGTGGGTGGCCGCCTGCCAGCTCATCAGCTCTCTGTTCGGCATCTACTTCCACCAGTACCTCATGCAGAACTAACTGAGGGGAAACAAAGGAGTGCCAACCTGCAATGCAATACCAGCCCCTCACCTGTTTGTATGCACTCTCTGAATGGAGATAGTTGCAGACAGCACAAGGGGGCAAATCACAAACTCAGAAGTTAACGGACACAATGCTCCTTCTTCATTGGCTGCAACAGAAGATTTCATCACGGTTTGTTGAGAATAAACAGGTGATGGCCCACTGTCTGTTGCAGTATTTGCTAGTGCCACCTTGTTGCCTGTTGACTTTTTTGTGACCAGCAGGCTGCTAGTATTAATAACACAACTGTACAGAGAGAAACTAGGGCCTGTTTCACAAAGCAAGTTCAACTTAGTCTGGCTGCTCTTTAGGTTACCCAATGAGTAACATTAGGAATCCTAGATACTCTTTATCACAAATTACATTTCATGCAACAAAGAAATAGCCATGTGGGGAGCTCTTTAATATGTCACAAAGATACCCAAAGGGAAATTAGACTATTGTGTTGCAAAAGGAGAGATTCAGGGAAGCGATGGATAATCACAGTAGAAAAGGACAAAAGCTTTAAAAGTAGGAGGAATCATTTCAAAGTTGTCAGAGTAAACCTATAAATATGAGCAAGAATAAGTAGTCCTTTTTAAACGTGTTAGAATTTAACATGTTCTTCATACAGGAAAATTGAGATTATAATGTTTTAATACATGTCATAACGGTTGAAGTTATGCTCTTTCTGCTGCTTAAGCAGATATGAGCACAGGTTGAAGAATTAGAAGAAAACAAATAACGGTTGTTTTTTGACTGAACTGCATTTATAATGCTATGCGCTAATACACAGTGAGTGGAACTTTGCTATTACAGTAACAGACAGCTTTAATAGACATTCTTTAGCTGTTTAACCCAAAGTGGACAAATGGCTGTCCAAAAACCTTTTCTTTTATCTTTTATAATAAGCAAAGGGATTCTGCTGCTTTTTAGTTCTCATAAATTAATCTTAAATTCAGTATTTTTGTCCATGTCAGGAAGTAAGTAACAAATAGCTTGATAATGATCTGACTGTGATTGGTTTATCAGCTGGTTCTTGAAGTTCACCTGCTCCGCAGCTGGTAGGCCATGCAGCATAGGTTACCATGGTGATCCACCCCTGACAAAAGAGCCTGCTTTGTGATATGTGAAAACAAGAGTCCAGCCCCAACTAATGTTGCTTTGTGAAACAGGTCACCATCTTAGTGCAACTTTTCAGATGTATGCCTATGCCAGTGTTACCTGAATTTTTCTTAGTAGTACATTGTTAAATGCTGCATATAAGATGTTAAATTGGTACCAGGATGAAGTATTAGTACCTTATCCCTGTGTAGGTGTGGTGTTTTATTTTTGTGAGAGGGACTCTGTCCCCCTTAAGGAACCGATTAAAGAGTGCTAAATATTTTTTTCAATTATTTTCTGCTGTAACGCTTTTTTTCAAAGTGCAAATAAGTAGTAAAATGCAGATCCATCTGTTTGAATTAAACAGTTACCACAAAAGCTGCAGTTGTTGCAAAATTAGCCAAGAACTGAAGAGCTTTTTGTTTTAATCTAGACTAGAGTATGATTTTAGAAATCTTAAGTGCCTTGGAGTTCAGGGATTTTCATGTGATCATGTGTATTTAGAATGAATAGAATCTGGTGATAGATCAAATTACCACTCCTTAACTCATTTCTGTTTTTCTTTTTATATTCAAACACTACTCACTGGCAACATTTGTAGTTGCAGTATCTTAATTTGCTTCATCTGTGTTAAGTTTGTTTGCTGATTTTTATAGCCAATCAGTCCTTACATCGAATCAGTTTGCATCAGTGGATTTTATTTATTTATTTATTTATGATACTTTTTCTTTTGATAATTTTTTTTTAGTAATGATACAGATGCTGCATTTCTTCACATTTTGGTATTCTGTTTGTGGCAATTTTTTAGTGTGCTTGCGTATTTTAATTGTTTGATCTGAAAATCATTATACTGTGAAGTTCATATGGAAATGTTGCTTTTGGAGATTTTTGTGAATGCACGGTGTGCAAACTTTTTTCTGTAACATGATTTTTTTTTGTGTGTGTGTGTGTGTGTGTGTGTGTGTGTGGCTCAATAAAACATGTTATTGTTTTCATTCTCATGCCAGTTTGTTGTTCCAACTTCATCCTGCCTCCACTCGAGGAGTGTGGGAGATCCTGCCAATAAAACATTTCCTATTAAAAATGGGCGCACCAATCGTCAAAAGAGCTCCTGCATGACAATAGTGTCTCGCCGCTCGGGGGTCCTGCTCTCTGACCCCCAACCCCCTGAGAAGATCATTCTTTAATCACTGATAATCACTGTGAACCCAATGGCCCGCCAAAGAGTCTGGGAAGAAATATTGTTTGTGGATGCTCAACTTGGCCAAAGCAACTGTTGCTTTTACTGGAAATCTTCCAAATCCTCTCCACTTCAGTCAGTGCAGTTTACTAGATTTATGATCTTTTTACAACGCCTGGTTTACATGCCAGCCATGGAACAGTCAAGGGACAAGACCGTTCATCACCACAGCCAGAATGGGGAGGCTCTTCTTTTTGAAAGTGGATGTGATTTATTTGCGATATCATTTGAATTCCACGTCAAATCAAAAAGCCACTGCAGGCTATCAACAATCTCAAAGCCAATGCAAAAGTGAAGACATTTGGGAGGATGCAGTTTAGCAATCCTGATATCCCATACATTGACCTGCATGAGATTTAGCATAGGGATGTTGTGTGGCAACAATATTATATGTTTGACGTATAATCTGAGCTTTGTATAAATCACACATTTTGGTTGAAACATCTTCACCTAGCATGACCAGTGGAGCTGTGTTCCTCTCTGTGACAGATCTGTGTGTGTGTCCAGCCTAATGAACTAAAAGGTGTCAAGGTTGACACTTCTATATAATCACATTAATTATGTGCCTTAGGCCCGCCGTCACTCTGATCTGTGGACTGCAGCAAGCCATGGCCGACTGCCGTTACTATAGAAACCTGTGTGTGTGTGTGTGTGTGTGCGTGCGTGCGTGCATGTGCGTGTGTGTGTGTGTATAGGGCCCAGACATACAGATTGGGCCGGCCTGGTCCCAGGGGATCAGACCAGACATGACCCCCAGTGAAAGTCTCTTTTCATTTAGGCAAGAAGAGAGGACAGAGCTGGACCAGGCCTCTGCTCTGCCTTCAGCTGAACTGCTCCGTAGTGGTAGCATGAGAAAACATTCTGGTGTAGATGCTGTGAGACAGCCAGCTGTGGAGAATGAACGCCCTTTTTGTTCTGAATGTCTTATTTTTCAAAGACATAAAGGTCTCCAAGCTTTTAAGTGGTCCCTTCTTGTTCCTCCTCGTTTGGTGGCTGCGTGGTGAGCTGCCTGACAGGGGCCAGATATGATAATAAGGGTGTGTGAGCATTCAAAAGATGGAGCCAAGGTGAATAAGACCAAATAAATGGACACATAAAAGCTTGATAGCGACACAGGGAATGGCTTATTATTATTTTTTGAAATCTGTCTTCGGATTGAATGTACATGAAAAGATGGCGGCAGCAGAATCACATTTTTCTCTCCAAAGAAAGATAATACGTTCAGTGTCCCTTTGTAGAATAAAGAAGCAGGCCGAGGCAAACCTACAAATCAAACCGTCTTTTATTTAAAAGGAATCACAACAAATATCGAATAAGAATCCATCTTTGTTCTGTTGGTGAAACATTTAGCAAACATAAAAAAAAGAAAAATAACTCAAGCCAAAACATCATAATACTGATAATTTGGTTCTTTATGCTGATATGAATCCCAATAAACTGAATTACAAAAAAAGAACAAGAAAAAAAGAGCAAACTCAACAGCAGCACTTGAACTTGAAACTCTCCATCGGCCAGTTCACCGAATATCTGCAGAGATTGTCTTGATTTATTTTTTGTTTTTTTTCTACGAAAAACCCGAGTCTTCTCAAAGACATTCTTTCTTGAGATAATTAATCAGAAATAGTTAATGCTGGTCTTTCCTGCTCTGCACTTTCTCATTAAGAATCCAAATCCAAAGTTTGTGAAATTATAATGACCCCTGGTGGACACTGTGTTGAAATTCATCCAAACCCAATCTGTGGGCATAGTTTGGCATTGAGAGAACAAAAGTTGAAAATGCCAAAATAAATCCATTGCAAAAAATACACTGTTTATATGTATACATATATATTGAAAAACACAAGTTTTTTTATTGGTGGGTTTCTACAAAATATCCTCAGACTATTTAGATTATTTTTTCATTACACTGTGCCTCATATATTCCTAAATATCATAGGACAATGATGGCAATAAAGATCAGTAGTATGTATATATGAATATGCAGGTTCTTAATCCAAAAAAAAACATTTATAACATTAATTGTGTTGCTTAAATCAAATTAGACCCAATGTAGACAAAACACATAATGTCTTTGGTTGTTGATGTATTTGATTGCAATTCACATGGACATTATTTAAACTCTTTGGTCTTTGTGACTCCTCGCTGTGTAGAAAAGAATGCCTCCTTGAGTTGAACTGGAGCTACAATGATGTCTCAGCGGTCTGTGTCTGACAAATCTTGCAAATTTACAATTTTGCATTAAAGAATTAAATTGTAACGATACCAACTTGATCTGACTAGGCCGGGATCTAAGGGATCTTGTGTGTTAGATGTTTGTTTTAGCTAAATGTTCAAGGTAGATGTTTGCAAGTTATTGTCGGTTATTGTGTCTTTATTGCTTGTTTTTTTATTACTCTGAAGTACCTTGTGACGCCTGCTCTTGAAAGATACTTTATAAATAAACTTAATTATTTATTATTATTAACATGTTAAGACTGCATTTTTTTTTCCTTTTTTTATTTAATTTATTTCCAAGGTATATTTTTGGGGCATTTTTGTATTTAATGAACTGTTGAAAGCTGTGGAGGTGGAAAGGAAATGAGGCACAATTTTTGGGGCTAAAGGCTTGGGCGGTTTTGTGGTTTGGGAGCAATTCAGCTGGTCCAGATGTGCTGCTGTAGCTAACCTCAACAAAGTCACAGAACTAAAAGTAACATATTTGAAACTGTGAGAATAACTCACATAAGCTCCACACAGAAGACTACACCTAACCAAACAAAAAAGCAAAAGTCTGTATGCATCTGTCTCCTCTTTGGATCAATCAAGCGATGCAGAGAGCCCAGGAGAGACCAGCTCTGTGTGAGGAGACAGGTGTTCCTCCTTGTCATGACGGGGATACATGGACCCCATCTAGCTATCTTCTGTGGTATATATATATACGTGTGTGTGTGTGTGTGTGTGTGTGTGTGTGTGTGTGTGTGTGTGTGTGTGTGTGTGTGTGTGTGTGTGTGTGTGTGTGTGTGTGTGTGTGTGTGTGTGTGTGTGTGTGTGTGTGTGTGTGTGTGTGTGTGTGTACGGGAGCGGACTGGTTTTGATGGAAGATAGCTGACTGAATGGGATATGGTGTTAGACTGCAGCCAGCCAGCTATCTCTGCCACCCATCACTTATCTCTAACTGCCTGAGCGGCTGCCCTCCGTCCTCTTGGTCTTGTGGGTAGCTAGCCTTGGAGAACTCCTTGTTCTCATTGGCTGGACAGGCTTCTGGAGGGCTGTGGCGAGCCAAATCGGGGTTGCTGATTGGAGAGTGCTGCCTGAGGTGGTGTAGAGGCGGGGAGGTGGGTGAGGACATGTGCTCGGGAGAACTACGCTCCGATTTGATGCTGAGGTTGAGGGAGGGCAGATGTGGAGAAGGTGAGGAGCACGACTGGGAGGGGAAGGAGCACCCTCCGCTGGACATGCTAGGGAACAACAAGAGGAAAGGTCGAAAATGACTGAGTTGGATAATCATCAATTCTTGAATGATGTCTGAAATGAATCAGGTGCAGCTGAAATCAATGAAAACACTGGTTCTAAATTCATCCAGTTACAACACAGAGATTCCTATTCCCTATATATGAACAAAAATAAGCAAAATAAAACCAGTAGATGATCCAGATAACCCAACATAGATAAATGTGTAATTTATGTATGTTGGTTTGAAAATTATTGATTTATTTATCATGTATTTATTTTGTTACAGGCTTATTTCCCATTCATTATTATGATTTTCTTTCTCTTTTTCTGTATATAGAATGTCATGTTTTTGTTTTTGGGCCTGAAGATGCACATGAAAAACCTGACCTATTGAAAAAGTTGCACCCACATGAGTCAATTTAAAAACATTGGGGGAGTAAAGTTCAGTGTAGGGATCCAACTTCATGCCATCATTCCATATTTCATCCACACAGAGTTACCATTTGTCACATTAATATCCTCACCCTGGGCTCATATGGGGTCCATGTTGCTCCTGAGGCGGCTGAGCTGACTGCCAGGGGTTCACTGCTCCTCTTTGTAGACTAATGGAGTGATAGAAACCAGGTTGGCTATACTCTGGAAATAAAAAAAAGAAAAAAATATGAATAAAAGAAAAAAAGAAGAAAAAAAGACAACAACAGAATCTGCAAATAATAGGATATATTATCTTCACTATAATTTAAAAGTGGCCAACATTTTTAAAGTAAGATGAGAAGATTGATATCAATGTCATGTATTTATTGAAGATACAGACAGTTTTCGGATATTTAAGCTTACACAACTACTGGAAACAGGGGGAAACAGCTAGGGTGGCTCTAAACTAGTCTCGTTCTAACTCACCATGTTAAATCTGGTTAATTAGGCTAATTTATACAACTGGGAGTTATTTGTAGCATTATTTTAAACAGACTTTTCCTCTATCTCTCAAAATGTTGAACAATTCCTTTAAAGTACCCTTTCATCACCCGTATAGAATAGTTGATACACAGTAGACTTACCAGACGCTCCCGGAGAGGGCAGGCCATAGCCTCCCAAACTGTGACCCAGCAGCCCCGCCTTGCCCATGGCTACCATGGAGCTGCCACTGTGCAGGCCCTGGTACAACACACCCCTCTGATGAAGAAGAAGAAAAGAGAACTAGTTAAGCTATAAATCTCAAGTTTGTAATGACATCATTAAACACAAAAAAACACATCAGTAAGGAAGTGAGAACATCAGAGAGAAACTGTGAAGCTGCTTATCTAAGTTTGCAGAACAACTAACATGTAGGCCACTGTATACTAGCGTATTATTTACATTTTAGAAGCACCACTACATACAGTATGTGTAAGATTCACTGACATATTTTAGTGCATACCACACTGGATAGTAGGGTTGCAAAGGGGTGGAAAGTTTCCGGTAAATTACCGGCAACTTTCCGAAAACTTTCCACGGGAACTTTCGCTCGGGAATTTTGGGAATATTCGATTTTTGGGAATTGACTTGAAATTGGGGGAAATTTAATGGACTATCATATTCAAACTTAAATATTTACATTTTGCTGTGTCATAGGTAGTCATCCATGCAAATAATACACTTAAAAACCATTTCATTTCAACAGTGTAGAACTTTATTAAGTTTTAATAATTGTATTGAACAAATTAAAAAAAAAAGAGCCCCCGCTTCCTCTTAAAAAGTCCCATTCTGAAACAAAGTCCCAATAACAAAAAGCATCTTCCCTCAAGGTTCTCAAGCCTAGCTTTTGACATTTTGCCAAACCCTTTCAGGCAATGGCCTCTTACTGGGCTTCCTCAACATCTTCCATGTTCACTTCCTCCACATCCACATCCAACTCTGATTCGACCTCTTCAGTGTCGCTGTCCAGCCATGTTGAGGATGGCTCTGTGTCAGGCTCAAAGAGCCTTAGGTTTGCCCGAATTGCAACCAATTTTTCCACCCTCACATTTGTGAGCCTGTTTTGCGAACCTTTGTGTGAGTGTTCCCGAACAGTGACCAGTTGCACTCGGAGGCAGCTGATGATGGAGGGATTTGAAGGATAATAGACGCTACAGGTGCAAGGGCCTCAGATCCACAAAGTCCCTTCCACCAAGTGGCTGCAGATATGTGCTGGCATGACTGCCAGATTCCATCCCCTTCCCAAAGGCCTTGCTTGGTTCTGTACTTTGCTAAACTGCCTAGAACTTTGCCTTTATCAAAGCCCAGGTGGTCAGACAAAGCTGTAATAACTGCATAGGCACCGTTAATCTCTTCCCCCGAGAGTATGGCCCTGTCACATTTTGGATCTAGAATGTATGCTGCTGCATGCACAGGCTTCATGCAGAACTCGTGGCGTTTTGCCAATGACTTCACCACAGCTCTTTCCTCTGCTTTGTGTAGTAGGGAAGCGGGTAGGACCGCCTGCATTACTTCCTTGAGGTCAGCAAAAAGACACTGGACGTCTGATAACATGGCATCATCACCCTCTATCTTGGCTATTGCTGCTGCAATTGGTTTGATGATTCTCAGACTGCTAGTCAGTTTCTCCCAGAACATATCTTCCAACAGGAATTTCTTGATGTCACTTTCGATGCCTGCAGTCTGGGACATGGCCATTTCTTGCAGAGACTCCTTTCCGGCCAGTAGACTGTCATACATGATGACAACGCCACCCCAGCGTGTGATGCTGGGGAGCTTAAGTGTGGTATTCTTGTTTTTTTCCTTTTGCTTTGAGAGATAGGTTGCTGAAGCTACTTGTTTGCCCTTCACAAACTTCACAACTTGCTTCACTCTCTTATATAGAGTGTCCATTGTCTTCAGTGTCATGATGTCTTTAAGGAGCAGATTATGGGCAGCACAGCCAATGCTTGTTATATGAGGGTAGGTCTCCTTCACTTGTGCCCAGGCAGCCTTCATGTTTGGTGCATTGTCAGTGACAAGTGCAAAAACCTTCTCTGGTCCAAGGTCATTGATGACCGCTCTTAGCTCATCAGCAATGTAAGTGCCTGTGTGTCTGTTGTCCTTTGTGTCAGTGGTCTTGTAGAATACAGGTTGAGGGCTGGATACAATGTAGTTGATAATTCCTTCTCCCCGGACATTTGACCATCCATCAGAGATGACTGTAATACAGTCTGCTTTGTCAATGGTTTGCTTGACCTTTGTTTGCACTCTGTCGAACTCTTCATCCAGCAAATGAGTAGATAGTGCATGTCTGGTTGGGGTTTTGTATGCTGGCCGGAGAACATTGAAAAATCTCTTCCAGTACACATTGGATGGCAGCATCAGGGGTGAGCCAGTTGCATAGACTGCACGAGCGAAACACTCATCTGCATTTCTCTGGTTACGTTCATCCATAAAATCAAAGAATCCTCTGATGCCAGAGGAACTAGGAGCTGAGGAGACTGAGAGGCTGTCTGACTCTGACACAGCAGATTCATTTTCCCCTGGAGTAGAACTCTTGTCTGCTGCATGTTTTGAGCCTTGAGGATTTTTTTTTGCACTTTTCAAAATGCTGCTGCATTTTTGTGGCATTCTTCACGTATGTCTTTTCACAATATTTACACGTATACAACACCTTTCCTTGAACATTAACTTGTGTGAAATGCCTCCACACATCGGATGGCGAACGTGGCATTTTTCTGTAGAATAAGATAAAAACAGCTTGTTAAAATACTAATGCAATAGCATGAACATATATTTAAATGGTAAGCCTATCCAAACAACTGGAATGGTCATTAAAATATTCAACAATTGATGTACAGAAAATCCTCTTGCAGTAGGCAGGAAAAGCAGCATGACATTTGAGGTAGCTAGCTAGCATCATAAGAAAGCCTCTTGAATAGTAAATGAAATGGTGCTAGCTACAGCGTACATTTAACAGCTAGCTGATAGGTTAGCTTTCTACTGTAAATACATTTAAATTAGATATTTGGAAGTTAAACATTAATACCATACATCAAATATATTTACTCCATCAACTATGGGGTAAATATATTGGCCATAATATCATCAAAACTTACCTCACTTTATGTAGTTCAAATGCTCAAATGTGTGTCTTCAAAAGTCTTGTGCTCTGGGCTTAATGTAGCCTCAATGCTCCAGGGTTATAGAAATCATATGTGCATGTGATGGAGGAATGCACAGTGCATGTAGAGGGCGTGGCCTCAATACCCCTGCAGTAAGCAGTGTGCTGTGTGCATGTGATTGAGGAAAAGCACATATTCTCAAGTGTGAAAGCATGAAAGCTGCTAAATATACATTTCCCCCAACTATATTTAAAATCACTGTTAAGGGCAAACCTAAAATTTGTTAAATTTTTGGTTTATTCCCGTTAATTCCCAAAATTCCCATTAATTCCCTTGGAAAGTTTCCAACTTTGAAAATTCCCGGAATTTTGCAACCCTACTGGATAGTAAAAGCTACGTACAGGAGAGCTGTGGTTAGCACGTGTGGCGCCCATGCCCTGATTAGCAGCCTCTCCCCGCAGGTTGTCACTGCCCAGGTTCAGGTTAGGAGGGGGGCTCTTCATGTCCACAGCTCGGTTCAGGCTGCCATGAGAGAACATAGAGTAGCCGATACCTACACAGTGAAAGACAGGAGCAGGAAGTGAAAGGAGATGTGAGCCTGTTTCGCTCGGAATAATTCATTCTTTGATACATTCTTCAAATCCATCTCATGTGTACAAGTGTATATGTACTTCTCTTTGACCTTGGATATGTTTTTTTTTTTTTAACTTTCTAGGCCAATCAGTGGTAGCTAGGTTAATGTTTACGTTTGTAAAATACTGTGCATTGGTGACATGACAGAATCCATTTTGAACTGATCGTTAACCCAGAAATGAATGTCAATTATATATGATACTTTTGTAAAAAATGTGAATGTCAATTATTGGGGTCAGGTGACATTGTCGTGCGTCCATATACAGTAGTTAAATTCTGTATAAAAGACCTACATCACTGGCAGGTGTGATTCATTCTGTACAGAAACCCCAGAACTGGTTACAGCCACTGACACCCTGGAGGGCCAGTTTCACAAAACAGACCAACTGCATGTTTGGATTAATGCGCGTGCACACACACACACACACACACATGCACACACACACACAAACATGCACGTACACACATGCACACACTTCCTGTGAGTTCACAGCCAGCTACGCAGAAGGTTGACACTACACAGTGTCTACACAATTTTACTGCAAGCATTTTAGCAAGAACCTAGAAGAATGTTCAATGGATTTTCTTTCTGAATGTTTTGCATTTCTTTTTTTAAAAAGATGGAACATTTCTGAAAACCTCTTTGAATTGCTGTCTCCTATGCAACTGAAATTAAAGCAACCATTTCCAGTTATAATGTAATGCCAGCAACCATTTTCTCATAGTACGAGTCACATCTTTCAACACATATCGACACATAACCATTGGTATGCCAAATAGTGGTATTTTAAATCCGTATAAAAGTAATTTGCATTAAACACATAAAAGAAAATCTGATAGTTTTGTTCATCATTAAACATCTTTCTGGCTGCAATTATGGCAATTGTAGTAATACACACTTGAACGTTATCATTGTTATGTATGTGCAGTTAAATATCTGAAATCTATGATCTCTTTATAATTTGTATGTTTGTATTTGGTTTGTAACATAGCTACTTTTGTAAAAAATAAAAATAAATAAAAAGTCTCAATGCCCATTCCTGTATGTCTTGCCAATCTTTAATTTAATTATTGGAATTCTTTGTCACATACAGTAGGAGCGTCCAGTTCTGCTCACCTGAGTGTGGGGACATGAATGCAGTGTGTGCGTGTTGTGCAGCAGGGCCGGACGAGACGGGTCTGGAGCTCAGGGATTTAAAGCCTGCCTGTCTGTGTGACGCCATGCTGGATCCGGAGGAGTTGGGGAAGCCGTTCTCGCAGCCCGCAGTCACCAGGAACTGAGCCTCTGGTGAGAGCAGTGATGGACCCTGAAGAGTGAAATACATATATGAATATGATAGCAGCACAAAGAATAAAAGTCTTAAAACTGTCATGAAAATGTTACAATGTTTTTGGACCAGTAATAATGGAAAATGAATTCATTACAATTATGAAAATCAGAGGGATTCAAATGATTTCACATCTTCAGTTCAGTGTGTGCTGGTGTGTGTGTGTGTGTGTGTTGTGTGTGTGTGTGTGTGTGTGTGTGTGTGTGTGTGTGTGTGTGTGTGTGTGTGTTGTGAATGTGCAGCAGCAGCAGTTGTGTGTGTGGACTGACATAGAAACGCTGGCGAGCCAAAGTGAGATCCATGCCCTCGCTGAGAGGAAACTTGTCTGCGGCCACCTGCATGCTCTCCTCACTGTCCAGCTCTGAGCCGTCCATGCCTAGGCCCTTCCTACGCAGAGTCTGATGCAGAACACAAAGGGCACATGGAAAATGTAATGGTTTGAATGAAAAATGAGACAGTACTATTTTATTGTTTTGTAAAGGTTTGAATGCCTGCTCTGCTCTGAATCAGGCTTCACTGTCATTTCCCTTTACTAGCAGCAGCTCAGACGGTACCTCCAGTATGTCGGTGTTGGTGCGGCTCTCGTGCGGCTCGCTGTACTCTGTGTACTTGAGCAGCACTTTGTCCATGTCTGTGCTGGCGTACTGGAACAGACGGTTGGTGCTGTTGAAGATGATGAGGGCGATCTCACAGTCACACAGCACGCTCAGCTCGTACGCCTTCTTCATCAGACCGAACTTGCGTTTGGTGAAAGTCACCTGTGGCATGGAGAGGTTTGCGTCAAGCTACAAATAAGTCTTGCAGATAATGAATGTAAAAAAACATATTTTATCGTACATTGAGTAATTTGATCAATATAGAGTCAAATATTTTAAAAAGTAGGCCTCATGATATTTAAAAAAATATGTTTTTGGTATGAACTTTTCTCAAATATTTCTGCAAGAAGAAAATAAATGATGGTGAAAACCGAGCAGAATTTGCAAGACTGAAGATAATATTTAAAAAATATTTAGGCCAAACGTTGTATTATAATTATAATTGATAATGATGATAATCAACCTGATATAAACATGTGCTGTATATGTTTGTGTAATCAGATTAATGATAATTGTTGTTTGAAAATAATACTGCTAAAGGTACTGTTGAAAAAGAACTGGCAAATATTTGCAAAACCATAACAGTGTTGTTGGCAGCCGAGCATATTTATATGGCCCTAAAATCACAAGTTTGTCCCAGAAGGATACAGCATACAACACTGTCTATCCTCAGACCCTTAACTCAGATAAGAAAAAAATCCCTAAAAAACAAACCTTATCACCAAAACACCTCCCTGTCCTGAGGATCAGATATGAGAAACAAACCGTATTTGCCAACATTGTGAGCAAGAATTAATAGGATTTTCTTGTTGCCTGCACTGATTCCTTAAGTGTATTTGATGTGATATTTCACACTGTTCACACTCTTTCATGGTAATAAAAACCTATGGCTCTCACGTTTGTCCAGAACTATTATATTGATAAAGATTTAAGTAGGGTTTGGAACGTGAGGTCACATTAACATTACGGCAGATACTGACAATTGTAACGTTTGACTGTTAATTGACGTCAGGATTGTACTAAATATATCATTTGTTATGCTAGCTTTATCTTTCTTCTTACTGATGAAAAACTTACTCTCCTGTCAAATACAGCTTTGTTTTAGGCTTTGACAATATTTTTGGTCTTGGCTTGGGTAAAGTGCTCAGTCAACAGTGTGAAAGAGCATAAATGCCAATACTGTCCTTTTGGCACAAATCAAAATCTCACTTCCACATTTGGGTTTTTCCAGATTTTGTTCAAATTGACAGCAGTGGGTCTTCAATTCAGCTGTTTCCTTTTAGCATTAAAAAGCTCTCACTGAGAAATGTAATTGTATAGTTAAGACATTACATTTACATCTATGTTCCTCTATCATCAGAATTATTATTACATCATCATCTTAGATAAGATTATGTGATATTTCCTCCACAAGCTTGCAGGTATAAAGAAACTCTGCCGACACATTATGTCTCCACAATGTATATTATCCCAGGCATGTGTTTATATTCAAATCAGTGCTACCATCGCATTGTGTGCTGTGTGCTTCCAGTGCACTGTTGGACTGTGAGCTGTGATTATATGGTATGTGTAGAGTGACAGGCCTTCTTTCTAGTGCAAAGTCTGCACTTTCTTTGCACTAAACATGTGCTGCTGTCTGTGTGCCTTTTCTATAAAGAGTCTATATAATTTCAGAAAACATCAAAAGGCTTTGTCGGACCAACCAGTCCAACAATAAAGGATATTCACTTGACAGATATATATGACAGAAAAACAGCGAATCATCACATCGGAGAAACTGAAACCAGATTTCTTTTTACATATACATATAAATAAATAATTGAAAATAACTATTTTATTTTGATTGACAAATATCATTTCAGCTTAATGAGTTAATATTGTATGTGCAAATCTGCTGTACACATTCAGATGTAAAGTTGCTAATAAAAATGACAAATTGCATTCTAACTCACCTGTCTATTTCTTTGATCCAGAATACGAGAAATTTGTATTTTCTTCCTTCCCATTTTTTTGACGTCTGACAGACTGTTACCTGTGAAAGATGAAAAAATAACTCTTTTAGAAGCAGAATGCAATATGCTTCTGTTATTGGCATGCTGCTGCAGTGGATGCCAACAATTAAATGTGATAAATAATTATAATATTTTCTCCACTAGTTCAAGCAAAATAAAAAGTTGCGTGAAAAATGTTCGTTTGAGGCTTTAAGTTGCATTTGTACTCAGTAGCCACTAAAGGAACGAATTATTTTTGTGAATATGCATCTACGTTTACACAGTACATTCAAAATAACAATTTTCATAGCACTTCTCTTCACGTTCAATTCTGGTGGGAAAATGTCCTCCATTTGGTTGAAGTGACTCAAGTTCCTTCCCCCTTGGTAAGGGCAGGGTGTTTATTTTTACCACCATGAGGCGATGCAGTCTAAAGTTAGAGCGGCCCTCGCCGGGCCAGCAGTCTGCACAGTCTGACACCCCCACAGTCTGGGTTACCCCTGGGCCAGCAGCACAGTGCACCACACAGCCCCAAGAGACAGGGTTAAAAATACAGTCCACAGCTCCTTTTAAAGGTTCAGCAGGCAATAGCTAAGACCATACAGTAAAAGGAAAACGGTGTGTTTTTGAAAGATGGTTGAAAGCTAAAAGCCACCCACTCCTCTCTCATGCACAGCCAGGTCAGGGGAAAAAGGCAGGTTTTGAAGGGGCAGAAGGCAAAGGCATGGATGGATTGCGGTTGGCTTGAGAATGTCCATTTTTGAAACTCACACTCGTTTTTTTTTTTTTTTTTTTTCTTGGTCTAGAAAACCCCTAGCTCCGGTCCCTGCCCCTGCAGGACCGTATAGAGCTGGACACTATGTAAAAAAAAAATGTGTCAAGGGGGACAGTCATGAAATTACTTTGTCGCAAATACCAGACAACTCTTAATCCAATGCATACATAAATTAGCTCTATACGTTAATAATCTCCACTTTACACTGCACTGCCAGTCAAAGGACTACATTAAGTGGTGTTCTGTCTCCCCTGACCTGACCGTACAGTTCTCCTCTAAAGCCCAGAGGACTTTTCACTGGTTTTCCCCCTTAATACTAAACATGTATTGGACTTATCTCTATATTTAGTTGCCTGTCCCTCCTGATGGTGCCGGAGCGGATATGGCGCCCGTGTTCCCACGACCCCTAAAGTGCCCGCTGTCTCTCAACGTAAGCTTGGCACACAAGGCATCTGGGGCATTTGTGGAGGAATCCACCTCTTTGCCCTCATTATTACCTTATAAAGTCCTGTGATGTCCACTGAGTTTAATATGCTGTAGGGACGAGACACACCTCAACACAGACAACCGGACAGCTGCAGATGGACACCATTGTCTCTACAGTAAAACAAAAAAGCAGATGACTAGTTTTTTCTTTTAAGTAAAGGACTACAAGACCACATCTCTACTACCACAAATAATCGAAGGTTAACTTGTTCCTTTTTTGGGGGGAGGACCAGAAGTGAGACAATTTAACCTCATATCAAGGCATGTTAATGGTGACAAGAGAGGAAAGTAGGACACATGTCCTAAACAGTGTAGAAAGATATTTATCTCATGCTTTTACAGAATTTTCCTCCTCTATCAGATAAAACCAAATGACGACCGTCACCGCCACACACAGCCCTGTTAAAACACACGACCAGCTGGTTAAATATAGCTACGCCACCAGCCAAACGGTGTGAAGTTATAGCTATATAATTCTGTGGTTTAGTAGGTTTTGTCAAAGGCCTACAGGAAAAAAGCCTGACTGTGCTTCACATATCAGCTAATTCTGGATATTAGTTTTCCCATATACGACAACTGCCGTTTGAGGTCTGCAAAATGCACCAGCGCTTTCACACCTTCGGCCTGTGACCTTTCGTGTCTAAGGTCAACTCTCGAATATGTCATCGCAAAGAAAATGTGGAACTTGAATATTTCTTCAACTAGTCCAAAAAAGGTACTATCATAGGATATGAATGTAAAACAGAATGGATGTATGGCATTAATTGCACACAGGCGCTCTTACCCCTGGGTCTTGGGCTTCTATAGGGAAAGACAGCAGCACCTTTGCCGACTTCCCAGAGGCAAGACATTGGAAAAAATTGAGCACAAGACACACAGCAGGCACCGGCAGCACACACAGTATACTGCTCTGTGTGACATACCCCGGGAGCTCCTGACAACAATCACTTGGGGCATCACTGGAACAACAATGTACACACAAACAGAAAACTAAAAGCTTGTGTATCAACCATCCACTGTCAACAGACAACATGATTTTAAAAGGCTGGATCAGTAGTTGTGAGGATGCTCATTGATGTAGGGCACTGGATTTTTTATTTGCTTGCAACATTAAACTGCGCTGTACGCATGAATAAGAAGGAAGTATGGGGGGGGGGGGGGGGGTTCCGCTTTGATGGTTTTCTTTCCATGAGTCATTCAGAGCACGGTGGCTGGTGAATGGTTCAAAAACATGGTAGACACGTGTAAGCTTATTAGCCAAATAAGCTAATGGTTCAGGCGGTGGTGGCAGAAGAACACACAATTTTCATCAAACAGGAAGGAATGTAGGCCTAAATACTGTGTTGATAATCCGTTGAGTTAACTAAGCATGTTTCTGCACCAATTGTCTTGCTGTGAAATATTGTTTTTCATACTTTTCATTCAGTCACGCATTGTAGAATAGAGAAGCTGTACCCAGTGTGGTGACTGTGTTACACATATACACTGAACTCTAACTGCAGTGGTGTGGTTGACACCTTACTGACCGGTCATTTTAGTCACTACTGTGTTGTTTGTCACATACTGTGTGGGAAAAGATGGCATAATTTGAAACCAGGCCGAAGAGTGAACCAAATATAGAATTCCACCCAAACCCAAGTTAAAAGAAAAGGTCTGATGGCGAAAAAAGTTTACCTTGAAATCACCGGCACGGTCTTACCCATTCAAATCAAAACTGAAATGTGTATAAATTGGAGGATGGCCCAAGTGTAACTCCTCAGTTGTGACTGAGGTTTGTTTTCAAAGCCAAAGAATGTCATTATTTATGCTGGAGCATGCTATGCCAAGGTAATGAAAATGTGTGTTTCTCCATGCGTGCCATCCCCTCAGGGGTCAGGCGGTCCATGCCTTTGCAGAGAAAGGGTGAGGAAATATTTGTCTAATTTTAACAGGAGATAATTGAATTGCCTCGATATTTTTTGATAGTGCCAGAATAGCAATAGCACACGAAGGCACGAGGTGAATTTTTTTCTTTCTTTCTATGAATAGGCTAGATACATTAAAACAAAAAATTGTATTGACTTTTTTTCTAATTAGACAGATACAGTGTGACAGACAACTGACTTCTGCTCTTCTGAATAAAACAATAAAAGAAATTAAATTGGTAAGATGGTTAATTTGCTATTTAAAAAAAAGGTATCTTGAGCCAAGGATCTCAAAATCCCCTAAACACATGACAGTTATCAATGCACACTTTGAATGAGGCTGAGCTGTGGGGAAATGGACAACAAGTTGAAGAGATGAGAAAGGTAAAGTTGGGAAGAAGCCTTCCAGTCTGTGCTAAAGAGCCTTGTGATGTGTCTGTATCCAAAGGGCGCGGATTCATTTTGCACAGCAATGCCACTCGAGGGGGCTAAAAATAAAAACTGTAAAAATACATAGCTTCAAAAATGTTTGCGGATAATTAGGCCTAATAAATTGCTGACGTCATTGAAAATAGACCGTTTAAGAATAGCCTGTCTGTCCCCGAGTTGCCAAGCATCCCTGTCCAATATAGCCTCTCATCTATTGACTGCTTTCAATAACACAGCAACAGGTAGGCGGCTGATTGTGCTGCTCTGTCGTCAATAGGCCTACTGCCACATAGGAGTCTCAATTTGCCACAACAACATTAAAAACATTCGTTTTTATTAAATGAACGCACATGCAAAACAAAAACAAGAGCATCTGATCTCACCTGCTCTCGGTCTTCTTCTCACTCTAAACTCCGGAGTTTCACCAGCTCGGTCGCCACCAGTCAGACAGGAAAAGTCGCAAATAGCCTAGTAGACACAGATGTACACAATGAACAGACGTGTTGGTCCCGTGTTCTCCTCTTCTGTTGATGTACTAGAGATATATTCACCTGGTACAGTAGTAGCGGATGGCTCAGGAGCGCTGCTTTCCAACAGCTGGCTGCAGCAGCCCGCCTCTCGCTGTCAGCATAGGCCGCCTCCCGAGCCATGCCATTGGACGCACTCCTTCGCCCCCGGCCCCCTCCAACCCCATACCGCCTTCAAACCAAACGCAGCATGTCACTGGGCTGTCAGCGCAATCGCAGCAGAAGTAACGCTACATGTAATTAGGGGGCCAAGCCCGAGTAGGGCCTGGGACCGCGTTTTGCAGAGCAACGCGGTTCCCAAGCCCTGCTGGGCAGGGAACCCTATTGTTTTTGTTGGGATTTTTATTAGGGGGCCAAGCCCGAGTAGGGCCTGGGACCGCGTTTTGCAGAGCAACGCGGTTCCCAAGCCCTGCGGGGCAGGGAACCCTATTGTTTTTGTTGGGCCTTTTATTATTATTATTATTATTATTCTTCCACCTGTAGAACTGGTGCTGCAGCCCAAACCGTAAAGGGTTGGGACATGCCACTTGCAGGGCTTATCCAGGTCCGTGCCTGGTACGCAGACAAAAAAATTCAGACATCCCGGCCACTAGGTGGCGCTACAACAAAGGAAAAGGCGTTTTGGGCTATAACTTCCGCACCGAAAGTCCGACAGTCAAAAACTTTATATCCACAGATGCCCACAAGTCAGCTGCATCTTTTGAGATAGGCCACGCCCATTTGCGTATATATACATTTTTCGCTACATCGCAAAAACTGTGTCAGTCACCAAAACATACTCCTCCTAGAGTTTTCGCCCGATTTGGACGAAACCAAAAGCGTTATGCTCTACCAACTCCCACGAGCAAAAGATGGTCAAATAATTTTTCTACGACCATCGGAAGACCAAACGCCAGCGCTTTAAAGATTTGCGAAAATCCGTAAAAAAAAAAAAAAAAGAGGGATTTTCTTGAAACTCAAGGGAGACTATCATAGGGCATACCTGAGTCTATGGCAAAAATATGGGCAAGAAATTTCTATGTGGGCCGGACTTATTAAAAAAAAGAGTTTTTCAATTTTTTTGCCTGTTTTCGCCATTTCCTAAGTGTTTAGGCGGGAAAATTCAAAAAAGTGTCTTTACAATGGAGAGGTTGACAATCTGATTTTGCTATAACTCCCCAACCGAACATCGCACATTCAAAAACTTGACATCCACTTGTTTGGTACATTGAGCTGCATCTTTCTATCAAACGTAGTTTTGCGAATGTCATCCATAGGGGGCGCCAAAACCACAAAAAGCAAAGAAAACGCGTTTGGGGCTATAACTTCCACACCGAACATCCCACAGTCAAAATCTTTACTTCCCCGGATTCCGTGAAGCGAGGGGCCGGCGACGACGCCCGATCCCGAGTCGCGTGGGAGGCTTGGCCCCCGTTCACAACTGCTCGCAGTTCTAGTTATTATTATTTTTCTCCGCGTAAAAGTGGTGCTGCAGCCCAAACCGTAAAGGGCTGGGACATGCCACTTCCAGGGCATATCCACGTCCGTACCCCGTACGCAGACAAAAAAATTCAGACATGCCGGCCACTAGGTGGCGCTACAACAAAGGAAAAGGCGTTTTGGGCTTTAACTTCCGCACCGAAAGTCCGACAGTCAAAAACTTTATATCCACAGATGCCCACAAGTCAGCTGCATCTTTTGAGATAGGCCACGCCCATTTGCGTATATATACATTTTTCGCTACATCGCAAAAACTGTGTCAGTCACCAAAACATACTCCTCCTACAGTTTTCGCCCGATTTGGACGAAACCAAAAGCATTATGCTCTACCGACTCCTACGAGCAAAAGTTGGTCAAATAATTTTTCTACGACCATCGGAAAACCAAACGCTAGCGCTTTAAAGATTTGCGAAAATCCGTAAAAAAAAAAAAAAAGAGGGATTTTCTTGAAACTCAAGGGAGACTATCATGGGCCATACCTGAGCCTATGGAAAAAATATGGGCAAGAAATTCCTTTCTGGGCGGGACTTATTAAAAAAAAGAGTTTTTCAATTTTTTTGCCTGTTTTAGGTGGGAAATTCAAAAAAGTGTCTTTACAATGGAGAGGTTGACAATTTAATTTTGCTATAACTCCCCAACCGAACATCGCACATTCAAAAACTTGACATACACTTGTTTGGTACATTGAGCGGCATCTTTCCATCTAACGTAGTTTTGCGAATGTCATCCATAGGGGGCGCCAAAACCACAAAAAGCAAAGAAAACGCGTTTGGGGCTATAACTTCCACCCAGAACATCCCACAGTCTAAAACTTTATATCCACAGATGCCCACAAATCAGCTGCATCTTTTCAGATAGGCCACGCCCATTTGCCCATGGGATTTTTTTTCGCTACATCGCAAAAACTGTGTCAGTGACCAAAACACACTCCTCCTACAGTTTTTGCCCGATTTGGACGACAACAAAAGCATTATGCTCTACCGACTCCCACGAGCACAAGTAGTCTAAAGAATTTTTCTACGACCATCGGAAGACCAAACGGTAGCGCTTTAAAGATTTGCACATTAGCTACCTTGTACCAAACTGCTCCTAAATCCATAACGATTCATCCTATTAACACCAAACTTCACACATGTGTTTGTCCTATGGTTCTCAGGTTGGTTCTACTTTTTCCTTAAATTGCTCCAAAAGGGGGCGCCAAAAACACACTTGAGCATCTTTCTCTGCGATTTTTTTGCCTTTTGGTCTATAACTCCCAAACCAAACATCCCACATTCAAAAACTTTACATCCCCGGATTCCGTGAAGCGAGGGGCCGGCGCCGCGGACGACGACACCCGATCCCGGGTCGCGTGGGAGGCTTGGCCCCCGTTCACAACTGCTCGCAGTTCTAGTTATACATTATGGCTACCAACAAGATCCACATACAGTATAACAGAGCAGAAACACCGACAGTTTTGTAACATTGTGCAGCCTTTTCTAAATAACATTTGATTTTTCTGTTGAACATCAATGGGGTGGGGAAGTGATAATGGACAAGGGCAACTTCTGTCTCCTGATAGGCCTACAATTTGCATATGTTTTGTTGTTTTGATCCCCTGAGGCTATTCTATGAAAGGTGTAGAAAAGGATGTGCAAAACAACATCCACACACATCATACTGCATATGAAAGCAGCAAAGGCTAACAGATCACTGGTATGACTGTCTCATGACTGAAAAAAATATCATTGTTATTTTGCTATCACATCGCAGGGCCACTGTTCACTGTTGATTTCCAAATAATGCTTTAAAATGTATTGAAAAAAAAATGCATCCGTAGGATTGATTAAGGATTGTGGTGTGACTAAAATACTCTTTTGGCAAGTTTTCTTCTTTGTGATTATAACCACTTGTGAGTTACAAGTGTTCTTAATAATGTATAAATGATGATGACCATGAACTCAATGGGTTGGTTTTATTGTTGCTGTATGTGAATGGAAGCTGGGCAGCACTAGAAAAAAAGGCCTCAAGGAATATACAGTATTTCCCCAAAGCAGCGATTCCCAAACCATTTTAACTTCTGACCCCTTAATACAAAGCAATGTGTACTTGCAACTCTTTTTTTCAAAGCTTGCATAAGATGTGAATACTTGTAGAGTGATTTTCCCTTTTAGACCCTTTGACTTGTAGAATATCAGAGCATTACAGGTTAAACTATTAAATATTAAACTACATATAAGGCCCCCTACAAAATAGCAAATCAAATGTCATGTTGACCCCTCAGATTGGGGGTCCCAATCCTTAGGTTGGGAACGATTGCCCTAAAGGCATGTCCCTTGTGTAAATTATGTATCTTTAAGTACTAGACAGCAGCATGATTTTTATGGACTTCTGCAATAATATGAGATTTTGTTTTTTGGGTTTGCATAAAACTGATTGCACTGTCCATTAGAGGACTTATGTGACTTACATTTTAGAGCAGTAAATAGCAGCATAGTTATATTATATATTTTTTCACAATTTCTCAAATAAACCGAGGTGGACAGTATCTTTGGTAAGGGTATGCATTAGATTAAACAGTTATAACTATTGTTGTGTGTGTTCTATGTATAGAAAGTTTCGGGTGCTGTGCAGATTGTAAAGTCCCTGAGAAAAATAATTGACTTGACTTCCACCACTGTGCATGTAAAATTAAAACACACACTCAAATGATCCACCAATACAACTATTACATACAATCTTTCTGTTTGAGTGTTGTGTGTCCAATCTACTAGAGCCCTGTAGACTTGCTGTTATTATGTGTGTTTATGAGCTATTCCTGCATGGCGTGATAAAGGAAAATGAAAGAAGAGAAAAATAAAATGCTCAGAAAAGCAAAGCTATAGACACTAATGGAAAACAGCCCTGCTGTCAGCCTAATAGATATATTTAGACGTAATAACTGAATCACTGCATGTGTGCATTATTGACTATTTTTGGGATGTGACACAATGTACTCCTAAAAATAATATAGTGAGAATTTATTAGCACGGATCATCTGTGGAAGTGCAGACAACTGTGTTTCTCTCTCTCTATCTCTCTCTCACACACACACACTCTCTCTCACTCACACACACACACACACACACACACACACACACACACACACACACACACACACACACACACACACACACACACACACAAACGTATCACCACAGAGATACAGACTCAAAGATTCATGCAAATACAAACACACACGGTTTAAGACCCCCCAAGGGCTAACTCAAATTGTGCATCTGATGCAATAGTTAGCAACATCCCTGCAGACTGCCTCAGCCGTTACCTCCAGGATTCACTACCGTGGTTCTGATCAATCCGACAGAGAATAGTGCGAAACCCCAGTCTGTAAATACATCAAGCTAATCACCTGCAGTACGAGGACATTATAGCTTTCCTCAGTGTGGTGTTTATGCAAATGTATTTTTCCTACATTTATTCTAAACACTATGAACACCACTGCGAGAGATGCTCTCTGGTAAGATGGTCTGCCTTATTGGCCCATAAGGGGAAGAAAAGTGGGAAAGCTTACTTGGGGCTAGTAAGCTTTCAAGTTAAACATTATTTTGAACCGCAACCAACTTAAAACAAAACAGAAATTGTATTTATTGTTACTTGAGTTAGATATATTCTATTTTATCTTGAAAACCTAAAAATAGAGTCATTTTGTTCCCCTTGTAGCTTTTCTGTGCAACGTCAAGGTCACCCAAACAAGCGTTCTATCGCTATGTACGTGTAGCTGGAGCCTTATTTGAATGTATCTAAAACAGATATGCTTCACATATAAGTTTGACTTCAACTTATACAGTTTTTTAAGTTAAGCTTTGATGATTGAATTAAATTGTTATGTCAGTCTTTTATGCACAGTGTGTTTTTAATTTTTCCGTGAATTTAATAATTTGTAAGATAGTAAGTCTCTCTCCAAATACATGTTTGTTTTTATGCAGGAATGAGCGCATGCACACACATTGATACAAGTAAAGCTTGAATAAAGTGGGCCCTTTGACTGGACCTTGTGCAGGGACCTTGTGCAGGGGTCTAGATAGTTGTGTGGGCAGGCCGATTCATTGGTATAGCTTTATAAAGCAATTCTTGGTCTCCTTCCATACTTGCTCTTATCAAGCAGAGGAGTGCTGGGCGGTACTCCTTGCGTTCTCATGATGACATTATGCTTTCTGTCCCAAATGTCCAAACAGTAGAGGGAAAAGGGCTTTTTGTGTACTCTACAGCACCCTCCACATAAGCTGCTGAATGACTTGAAATTTAATGAATCAATCTCATCAAACGCTTCAGTCCAAAATACTTATATTTTTGTTAGATTCCTTAGGATATCAATGTTTTTATTTCTTACAGCAAAACTGACTCCTTGAAATTCATATTGTGTCATTTAAATTCCATTAGTTTTCTTTTAAGTTCTAATCATTCTTATATGTATTCCGTCTGTAGTGTTTTTTTTAAAGCTCTGTTTATTAATTTCCTTATTTTAAAAGACAAATGTAGACACACAACACAATAAACAACAATGAACAGACAACTGTCCTACAAGACCGGGCCATATAGTAATGGAAAAAAGTGACATTAATACTTCAGCGAGATAGGGGACTGTGCATGTACAGTAGCCCGTGTTTGACAATGACAGCAGTACAATTACAATATTTGTGTCAAACCCATGTCTGTAATAGTGTGTTAATTATGCTGCTGTCTGTCTTGGTCAGGTAAGAGATGTGTGTCTCTCCTGGTTAAAAAAAACGTTATATTAATAATGATAATATATGCTTTTAATCAAGTATGCTGGAGCAGGAGACTGAAGCCTGAATTGCAAGCATATATTAAAAATCACTAATAAACACACAAAGCAGCAGCCATAAAGCAGAAAGTATTGAGAGATAAAAGTGCCTTTGAGAACTTTCCGTATAAAGTCCATTTTTTTTTCATTCTCCTGAAACTTCTCACTTCTGCTTTCGACAAGATCAGACCCGACCCTTTTAGAGCATGTGGTGAGGCTGCCGAATTCAGAAATAGCCTCTATGGTCAGCGTACATCTGCGAGAGCAATTGTTCACATTGTGTCCCTTTATAGCCAGTCTTATCTACATCTTAACAGAATAAGGGTTTTACCTTGTACCTTACCACCCCCACTCCCCAAACCCAAACCTCTAACAGAACAATAAGGCCTCTGTAATGTGAGACAGACACACACTCTCAGTAGGCTATGTCAAGGTGTTTGCCGTCCAGCAGTGGTATAGGCATATATTTGGTGTGTATATTCATTCCATTAAATCAGACAGATATTGGGCAACTAACTCATTATAACGTATGGTTGCAATATGCAGTGCACATACAGGTGAAAGCATATGCTGACAGTTTCGGTGTTTTTAAAGCAAGTGGGTGCAATGAAAGAAAAGTGCATCTCTGGTAAACTGTGCATGTTTCCACAGCAACTGGTCAAACTTAATTAGATTTGGAGAGTCTGAGGAGCTAGACTAAGAATAAAAGGGCTATTCTACAATGAAGAGGTGTAAGTGAAGGTGGCTGCTGCTACAAATTCCTCAACATTTAGCTGTAACGTACACCTGCCACAGCCTCATTTTGCACTGGGACAGCTTTACAGAGTTACATTTGATTTTGCTTAATTTGAAGAAGTGCATGCCAGCCATTGCTAGTATTTTTACGTTCTTTAGTGTGAGGTAGGTGACTTTTGGGGTGACTGTGGCTCAGGTGTTAGAGCAGGTCGGCCAATGATCGAGGGGTTGGCGGTTCGATCCCTGCCCTGCCACTTCTGTCACTGTCTGTGAACACAGGTCTCCCTTGCAAAAGAGTCTCTGGTCTCAATGGGAATTACCTGTATAAATAAAGGTTAAAGAAAAAGAAAAACAAGACAATTAAAAGGGCTGGTTGAATGAAAAGAGACAAATTACTCCTTAATCACGTTATGTGGATGCCTGGTTCCATCACAGCATGAGAAGTAGGCCTAGGTATATTTAGCCCATTGTAATAATGTGATAGTTAAGTATTTGTTTTCCTTTGAGGTAGGCATTTGAAGATACATTTTAGCCTATTTAATTCAGATTTGTTTTGTATTTATCTTCCACACATTATAAAAAGGCATTTGAATTAGGTGCAAGTTATAGCCTATAGGATACAAATTTAGTAGTGAGATAGCACTGTCACGGTGTTTTGTCTTTAGTCAGTCAACTCTGCCTTTCCCGGGAGCACGTCAACGCATTGTTTCCGAGGATCCAAGAGAAAAAGTCCATTGTTGTTGCGAACTTTTTAATCTGGGGATTTAAAGCACATCACATGCTCAGACTGGGCAGCGGGGCGCTCAGCACAACAGGCAAACTGCTGCAACAAAATACATGCTGTGGATGGAACTATTCACCCCAAAATGACCGAGGAGAACATTGAATAGCCTACCTACACACACACGGCAATGCAAGCGAACTGTAAGGGAGTTTAGGATCGCTGGAGAAGTGCGTTTAAAAAGTCCTACAGGGAAAAGGGAAACTTTTTTTTCTCTCTCTGGAAACCTGACAATTGGAGGTGAAAAGATGACGCTCAAGTACAGCCAGCGGTCTCTTATAGTGCTGTCTTTAATGGGGATTTTATCGGCCATCATGTCCGTGTTATCGGTGATTTTGATTTTCCAGCTGGAATCTCAGCAGACGGCCGTGAAGGAGTCTCCCCCGTCCACCTCTGCGCTCATACCCGCTCACTTCTGGGCCGTGCTGCTGCCCGTCTCCACGGTGCTCTCTGCCCTGTCCCTCACCCTCAACCTAAGCTCTGTGGTGGTGTGTCTCCTCCACAGCTATTTCTCGACAGAGGTCTGCAGAGGAGAGCAGGATACTGAAAGGTATTTTGGCACACATGTAAACTGCTACCGCGGCAGCCGCTTCACTCACTCGTAGTATGCTGCTGTTGAGCGAAATGGTTCATAAACAAGATAGTTCCGGTCAGTTCTGATATACTGGGGATCACGTTCCAGGCAATTAAGGCTTTAAGGCTTTGACGCACCTGTTTTGTCATTGTTGTTATTGAGTGTGTTATCTGAGAACCACCACGTAGGCAGGCTTTCCAGCAAAGCGACCTTCCAAGCTATATAAGGCCTATTAAAGGATGAATTACGTTTTTCCTTCTTCTCCAAAACATAAGTTGGATTTGAAAGCAATACAATGATCCACTCCTGCTCAATCCAACACACATGCGGCAAACGTTAGGCCTAATGCACTAAATGTTAGCATTTATTATTACCTTGTAATTGTCACTTGTAGGCAAAAAGGTGCAATAAATGACCAGCAAAAAAGAACCCCTTGTGATAGGTAAAGCAATCAAATACAATAACCCTATAATAAATCCCGCCAAAGGCAAGTTTCATTTTGAGCTGTTATTGTGGACACTATGCAAGAGATGCAAATTTGACTTAGCCTAATTCAAAACATTTGAGATTGTAATTTGTGGTGTGTGTTGTGAAAAGCAAAACAATGTCCCACAATTTCCAAGCGACACAAAACAAAACACAGCCTCAAATAAGACCACTGAATTGAATTAATGCCCCTGCAAAAACAATTATTTTAGGAAAGGTAATAATTATTGTTATAAGGCTTAAAAGGCTAGAGTACTTAATTGCATTACATCCTACATAGGTTGGTTTATATTTGTTTTGGTTTGCAGTCAGTGTACAACTCTTGCTGCTATATGGAAAAGCACATCTCATCTGTCGAGCACACAATCTTCTTCAGTGGTTCTCTGTATACCACAGCAGATCCTAGGTTGACAGTCTTAAGTTTTATAAAAAATAAAAATTAGTTTCAGAAGTAGCATCAAAGGGCCTATCTTATGTGTCAGAGTGCAGAGGCCCGCACTGCAGTGTTGTTGGCCGACCCCCACCTCTCAACTCCTCTGAATACCACCTAAACAATGGCCTTCCTCTCATTATGCACCCAGCGCACGGCCTCTAGCTGGCCCTTTCCCACGTAGGTTTACAAATCCAACAGCAGACCCCAGGACCTCCCTAATGACTGAGTGGACATTCCAAGAGAATGTGAATAATAATGAGCTTTACTCAATATCAAGCATTCAAACAGATCCAAATAAACAAAACTAAATGTTTTCAGGTATATACAAACTTATATGTGGAGACACAAAAGATTATTGTCAACACAAATTATGCTGCATCATCTTCATTTATGCAAGGATAAGAAAACCTAAGTAGCAATGTTAAAGTGTAAAAATACATGAGCCATACCAATGAACATATGACATTTGTGTCCACAGAGCAGACTGGTTCCTTTTGGATAGCAGAGCTGTACGACACGTGGCTATTGGACTGTTCTGCCTGGGTGTTTCTGTCTACTTAGCCGGTAAGAAGAAGTGTTTAATATAAGTTATTGTGTTATTGCCTTCTTCCACACATTCATAGGGTTGTCTTATGCATGTATATTTTAAGCATCTATATTCTGCATGTAGGGTAGTTTTCAGTCTTTACCCTTTAACACAAAACTGGAAAAAATGTCCAAAATATTGGCAGTGGCGAAGAGTTTTGACAGCAGGGGCAATACCAGCATGGCTGCTGTCTCTCTGGTCCGTCCAGCGAGTCCAAGAGAACAATGCGTTCTTTGAGTGGCATCCATGACTTAGGTTTTTTTAATGCTGAACCTGGCAGCGCTGTAGTGCTCTGTTCCACTGAGCGGCTTGTACCGGGCTGGGTGGTTACTGGAGGCAGTCACTCCATTGTGATGAGAAGGGGTGTTGCCCTTATGACCCCACTTCAGCCTTAATCAAGAGGTGGCTAGGCAAGGGACTGCACCAACTCAGGAAGACAGTCACATCCCAGAACTGTGCTTTTCTCCCCCTTCCTTCAGCATTCCTGAGTCCATAGGCCTTTTCCTGGAGATAAACATAGGACAATTCAGCTAAGAATAGCTTGCTTTTACATGGCATGTCAACACAATTAAACACGTTTGTACAGCATTCAATTGCTGTGATGTGTTAACTAGAAGCAAACTAATAACTTTTACGGTCTTTCCATTTATGGTTATTTTGCCCCTTAACCAAATCATGATGATTATTTGCTGATTATTTTGTCTTTCTGTGTATATAAAATCTCAGAGTGTCTACAACATTCTTCTCTTTGTTGGCAGCTATGTCCATCTTTATGCTCCTGATATTTGAGATGGAGACGGGCATTGCAAGCGCTTGCGTACTCGCCTCTGGGATCTTAATACTACTGGTCCTTGTGATCCACTCTCTGGTCAAAGCTTCCCATAGTGTCAAGCACTATCACAGCGACAACCGCCTCGACACCCTTTACCAGAACGACCATGGGGCCAGCAACGCGGCCCTCTCCCGACCTTGTGAGCTCAAAATTGGCGTGGACCAACCAAGGATACAGCGCAGCCAGTCTCACCTCCAGCATCAGATCCCCTACCCTCAATATGTCAACCCAAGACAGCGGGAACAGTACCAGCAACAGCAGTACTCCCCCGCTGCAGGGTCCCAGGGCCACACAAGCGATGGCAGCAGTGGCAGTTGTCCCCGAATGCACAGGACCCTGTCAACTGAATCTGCTTTACTGCAGGCTCAGATTAAACCCTGGAACGGGGTCAACAATGAGATGAGGAGCGTCCTTGCACGCAAGTCAGGAATTTCCGCAAAAGACTCTACACTTGTGTGACATAAAGGAAGCGGAGCTCGTGGTTTTAGACACTGATGATGTTTATCTCGACTGATTGCAGACAACATGGGACAGAGATAGGACTTTTTTGTCCTCATTTCCTGTTCAGATTTTGCTGCATTTTTAATTTGATTTGAACATATTGAGCACAACTTTTGTATATTTTGTAGTTTTTTGTATGAACGATTTTGATTTAAATATCACTACCAATGTTGCCCATGTACCAATCTGGCAAAGGTTTAGCTTTCCATGTAATAATGTAAATACTTTTTGCCAAATATCTGTGCACACCATGCAGATGTTTTATTATATGTTGTTCAAAATTATTTCCTATCAGCCTTAAAATCTTGACTTTTAGAGAACATAATTCAGTGTAAAAGAAGGATTTTCTTGACATTAAAATGATGTTCACAAAAACCCATTAACTTTAAATGTTGTTTAAAAGCAGATCGTAATGGTATGTCGAAATACAGGCCTGAATGTGGTTATATCATGTCTAGAAGAACTACTAACCTTGGACACCTCTGTCCAGAGGGCATGAGGAGGTGGATGGGGCATGTGGAGCAGAGACAAGGGGACTGGGAGGGGGGATGACATCACTTAAGCTTCATGCGGGTGTAAGTGGGAAAAAAATGAAAAGGAGGAAAAAACAAATAAAACTGAAAACATGAAGCGCACATGAATAATCAATAGTTAAGAATAGGTCTGCTAAATATTGTGCAGTTATTGGGGAACATAAATAGTCATAAACTCAAATTATACAAATTATTATAAATTAAATTAAAAATAAATAAATAATGGAAACAAAGGATAAAAGTGAATAAAGTTGTGCTGTGGAGCACAAGATGAGAAATGAGGATTTTTACCCTCAACAAATAAGTCAATTATCTAAAGAGAATTATGAAAATGTGAAAGTACAAGAACCGTTTCTACTTTTATAGGGGTTAGTGGTATTGACAAAAAACTAATATCTCATTATCTGGCTTTAATATTTAGTTTGTAAAGATAATTGTGTATTTAACACCACTCCCAGAGATTACAGTTCCTCCGCCAAATGATTGAGGAACCAACCCTGAATACAGGCAAAAGTATATTTTGAGAGCCACACATATATAACTCTGCACTTGTGATATAAAGGCATTGAGTTTTGTAGGGATGTGTTCAATTACTACTGTCATACCATTCAAATATCTTACACTAACAGTCACTACATTTGCGTACAAGTTTCCAAAAATGGGTTCTAAGTGACACTCACTAATAAACAGTCTTAGGAGGCTCTTACTTTGAAGTAGCAACAAGCATGTGTCGTATACAGCCACCGAAACTAACTTTGCCATTAGAAAAATGCTGTTCTGCATTTGAATTTGCAATTTTTTTTTTTACAGTTCCTTCATAACTACTTTTTAATCAGAAAACTTAAAAAATAGACATAATTTCCAAAAAAGCCCAGTGAAATGGTTACAGGCCAGCGAACAATGATGCTCATATTTGATAAATCCACAAATAACAACATTAACGCTAAGATAACTGAGACACAGATTAATTAAGGCATGATGGCATTACAATAATATGTTACTGTAATGTCATTATAACCTTAAACCATCATATCACCCACACTCTTTGAACACTACCATGTCCAGCCGTGTTCACTGCTGCCTCCTACCTGCGTCCTTGAGAGTTGCTGATCTTCTCCTTCATGTTGATGGCTTGGCGGAGGAGGCCATCAATGCTTTTGAAATACAAGCTGCTGTTCGTCATGCTTTTCACAGCACTGAAAAGCCAGACAGATACACTGCAAATGTTAGCAGTCACGACAGTGGCGGTCCGTGGGGATTCTGCCAAATTGTATGTGTTGGTGCTACTTCTCACCTGCAGGCATACTCCACGCTGTAGATGGCTCCTTGACTCTGCTCCTCCCAGCTCTGCATGTCGGTCTGTGCCATAGAATATCCATTGAAAAAAAAAAAGAGTAGACCTATTAGACTAGCAGTGGCATTGTTTGTGTTTAAAAACAGTACACACCGTTTCAAAAAGTGGCAGCCCAGAACATTTCACACCATGTACACAAACACACATTCTTCTTTGCAGTTGCTTTGAATTCTGATTTTAAGAAGAACAAGAAAGAAAGTTATAACAACTGTTCACAACCAACTTGAAAGGTTGTTTATTGTTGGGTGAGGCCAAATCTGATTTAGTTATGTTGATTCCCTGATAATATGGCATGAACATCAAACACTAAAATAAAAAGTTCCCTGTCTCTGGATATTGGAATAGTACGATTTAAATAATTTTGTAGAAGTTGCTTTTTCTATCAACGTTGTTTTGCATTGAGACTCTATACAACAATGAAGCAAAGCGTGAATGGGTGAATACCTTGTGTTGCACCAGTTCAGGCAGGGACCTCCTGACATGTTCCTGCAGTCTGTACAGAGCCACCGATGGCTCGTTAGCCAGGACGTACATGCTCTCCGTAAATTTGTCAGAAACTGCAGAGTCAAACACGAAAAGAAAAAATGCATAGAATACACGAGCGGTGTAAGAAAGCCCTTAAATCAATACAGGAAACAGCCAACAGTAAGTGACATGGACAAACAACGATGGTAAACAAAATACTGGCGCAGCATTAGCTTAGCGGCTAGCTTAGTAGCATCGTTGCAAGGTAACAATGAGGTTAGTAGGTGTAGCTCGTTTATTTAGCAGACGTATACCTCTGCGAACTTTCAGCTGCATCTCCTGGTCCTCCATAATTAAAACTGGCTGTCACAGTCAGAAAGCAGAACCATGCAATGCAGTCGTGCGCGAGTCGATTCCTCTTTATAGGTCCATGGTCGATTCAGCCGATTCCAGCTTCTTCCGTATTTGTTGTTTTGTGCAATACGAAAATATTCCGGACAGAAACATCGACTGTAAAAACAGTTCTTCCTTCATGTAGTACCAAATGAATGCTATTGTACGTTACGCGGGCTTGAATCAAACGCGTTCTCATTTATTTTGTTAAAATACTTTTATTTATTAAATAGCCAACCACCTAAGCGATACTTAATGTGTCTCGGCGCACTCCGGTGGGCAGCAAGGTCCACCTTTGTACGATAAGAAATCATTTACTTTCAGTTTTGCCAAAAGGAAGTTAGCGCACATTAGGTAGCGAGCCTCGATGTGGTGAGTGGACAATGTAATGTGCTTTATAAACTAATTTGGAGTACTTTTCCTCGTTGGCAGTGTCACGGTATTTAGTTGTTCCCTTCTTGTTCTCATTGCAGTGGTCATGGAGGCCGGAGGTGATGAAGAGGCTGCAGATGGCCAAACCTTGCAGTCATCTAAAGCTAAAATCTGCCCTTCCGAGTCCACAAATGACAAGTCCAATGGTTTGTGTTTTATCTTTCTTATACGCTTCCTATCTGTAATCACTTTCTGTATTTAGCTTTTTTTCTTCAATGAACCTGTGTTTGCAGCCCTGAAATAGTCAATTAAATAGTGAATATCTTTGCTTCTTCCACTGATATAGCTGTGTTCCTCCTGATTGGGCCAGTGTCTCACGATAACATGGATGTGGATGAAGACGGTTTGTTCAATCACTCCACCACTCTGACCAATAAGCAGCGTGGGAATGAGGTTACAGTGCGTCCAGCAACTTTAGACGGTAAGTAGCCAGTGGCAAAGATGCAAAGAAGTTCACGTATTTTAATTTGTCTCTTTAAGTTATTGAGACTTTATTTCCATCAGTTCTGTCCATACACCAGCTGGCAGCTCAAGGCGAGGTTTCTCAAGTGGCTGCACACCTGAGTAAAGGTGAGGAATATGGTTGTCACTACGCGACATCAGGCAGTAATACAAAGCAAATGTTGTCCATGATCATAGTGATTGTCCGTGGTCTGTTTTTATTTTTCAGACAGTTCACTGCTCAGCAAACAGGATGAACGGGGCTTTACGCCTCTCATGTGGGCAGCAGCGTTTGGAGAGAAAACTGTGGTGGACTTCCTCCTGGAAAAGGTTAGAAACAAGTAACTGTCGTCCAGAGGGTCATGCAAATGTATAAGGACACAAACATTCACTATCTCACGGATTTCTGTTGTAGGGCGCAGACCCAAAAACAATTGCAAGGGAGCGAGAGAGTGCCCTCACACTGGCCAGCTCCGGAGGTTATGTGGACATCGTTGAGTCTCTTCTCAGACATGGAGTGGACATTAACACTTATGACTGGGTACATAATTACCTTCTTTGACATGTCTTACTCTTAACAAATCCATACTTTATTAATTTTGGAAAGCCAAGGATTTGTTGAAATACAACTAAATATAGAATTTGGTTTATAATTAACACTTGTTTCTTCAGAATGGTGGAACTCCTCTTCTTTATGCTGTACGAGGGAATCACATCACATGTGTAGAGGCACTCTTAGGTACACTACATATCTATAATGTGTTAAGTTGTGATCAATACTGGTTAACGGTTTGAATGTTGTATGAATTGCCATTACTGTACTCTCTTGCAGCCAAAGGGGCAGACATGACCATTGAGTCTGACTCTGGGTACAGTCCAATGGCCTTAGCTGTTGCCCTAGGACACAAAAAGAGTATGTATAGTCTTCTTATACCTAACAAATACTTAAATTTTTTTCATATAAGGGGAAACTGTAAAAACATCTTTGCTGAAATAACTTTTTCATTTCTTTTGTTTCCTAGTTCAGAAAGTGTTGGAGGGCCATATTCTTAAACTCTACAAGCCACCATCATTACACTTATTAAAATAAATTGATGGAAAGGAGAGTCTCACGCAGTTGACCTTGGATCTATAATTAGCTATCATCGCTGCTCCAACCTCTACAAGACCTTTCAGACACAATAAGAAGTAATTGTAAAAGGGCCGTACATATGCAGAGACATTCACCATGAGTTAAGAGCTTTTGTTATCTTATAAATGGTTTATTCCAATTGTATACAGTACAATGAACAAAAGCATAAAACAGGGAGTAAAATGCAACAATTGCAGAATTATTTTGTGACAGCAAAAATGAACTGTAAACAAGTTTTAATAAAATATTTTTATAATGTGTTCCACTGGAATGGCGCTTCAATTAAAAAGGCACAATAAGAGTATGGAGAGCATGATTATGAGTGCTCCTAAAATCAAAAGAAACCCATTCGATCGGCATTTAAAACGCAAAATCAGTCATCATGCAAAGTAATCTAGAGAAGGCTTGAAAGATCCCTGAAAGCATCCATACCAAAAAAGGCCACATTCACATCAGTTCATGAGGTGGCAGTACAGATGTCATGTTTCCCAAGTGCAACCACACCATTCTGTACTTTACTCACGGGTGATTTCCTCTCACGAGAGGGTTAAAAAAAAAAAAAATGGTCATGAGGTTTTCTCCCCCAGGACATCCAAGGAATAAACAATAATTCTCCCAAAAAAGTCGGCACTATTCTCAAACATTATTTTTACTTTGTCCACAGCGGGGGCCTCCTGTATGGGAAAGCTGTGGGTGTGGAGTTAAGAACGAGATAATCAGGGAAAATAATGGAAAGCATTTCCAGGAAAATATTGTCACAGGCTTATTATGAACCACCCTGAACAGTAATAAGGAAACCCACACAAACTTCCTAGAGTAACAGGTACAGCTTCAACTGCTGTAATAACCCTGATGTTACCCGACACAATTAATGCCAGATTAGTTCAAGCAGAATAACATACATAGTATTATGTTAACTATCTCTCCAAAAAAAAGTTTTTGATGGAATACCAATATGTGTGGTACAGTAGCTAGGTTCAAGTTATATTTAAGACTTCGAAAGGCTTCTTTTAAAAAAAAAACCCCTCAGATTAAACTAAAGACCATTTTTTGTATAACCAACACTTTAAATCAATTAAGACATCAATTACTTCGGGACATCGAAAAACAAAGTGGGCCCGCTTTGTTTCCATACCAGGACCCATAAGACAGAGCCTAGGCGGTGTATTCGCACTTTTTTTTTCAGCACTCACACAGTACAGACAGGATGCAGATTGTGACGAGATATTCACTGATTTTGACAAATAGTGATTTGTCCACAAACATTCCCCAGAATTACCCGGTAATTTCTTTAAGGCCTTGTTTTTAGATGAACTTAGCATTTTAAAAAGATTTTTTTATGAATCTTGCATTTCATACAAAAATAGTTTTATGTAAAATGTAGAGCTATGTTGACAATTACTGGTGAATAATTAGGTATTGTAGGAAATATAAGGATAGTTATAATTACATTTTGCTTCCTGACATTGTATTTAAAAAAATCTGTTACAACATTGGTCTGTTTTATGCGAAAGAACATGTCAAATGCTGCATTGTTAGACTAAAGGATATCTGAAGAGAGTTGTCGTCCTCTGGATAAAAATCGCTGATTACTTTAAAGTCTCCATCGTTTGGGCAACCTGCAGGAAAGCACAAGTGAAAACTGATAAACCATATGTTGTCACACCTAACATTTCGGCTTCAACAGGAAACAATAAAAAGGGGTAATATGGTGGATAATCGCATCAGTGAATCATTTGCATTGAGGCATACAGTTAAAAAAAGCAATCACTGGGTTTTACCTTCAAGCCTGCATGTTTTTGATGTGAAGCCTCCCTGGAACTGGATCTTTAACTCTGACACCCTGACAGACTGGGGGAACTCCAGGGACACCCACTGACATTCACCCTACCAAAGACATAACTTTAATAAACACATCATTTGACAAGAGTGACTCCATGTACATGTGGAGAGTATTTGAGTTTCTTGAATATTTTTGTTAATCTTTATTCCATGCTACATATGTAGGAATTATGAGGCGCTTTTAAGTATGCGTTACTTTTTGATGTTTCATTTAACTTTTATTTATACTCGAGATCAATTGAGGGGTGACCCTCATTTGCAATGATGTTGAGTTACATTTGTTAAAGGATGAGAAGATATTTATTTTAATTTGTTGCTGTAAGTTGTTCCAGGAGTCAGGGGCACTGAAGCTAAAAGCTGTCTTTCCAAGCTCAGACCCGGCTTGTGGAACATAAAGCGTGAGCATTTCAGTGGAGCGTAATATAGTGTCTTTCTACAAATTAAATGCTACTCAACAGAAACATGCAAAGGCCTACTAAGAAAATGGATATTGGGATGATGGTGAAACAGATTCAGGAACATTAACAGTCAGATTTTGAGAAAACATTTAGCTTTTTTTGGTGAAGACTGAGTTTTATGTGTAACTAATTATTATCATTTTCTGTTAGAATATAAGTACAACATATTAAAGTATGCTAATTTCTTGTAACTAGAAAAACTGAAAACTATGACGAAGTTTAATGTATTTGCACTATTTTTGTGTTTATTTACTGTAAGCCAAGTGGTTCTTTAGGCTACTTATGTGTTCCTCATTATAATTTATTTTTTGTATGTTGCATTGTTGAAGGGAACCCGAGAATACATTATTTCTATGCCAACGACTGCTCCCAGATGAAACATTCGTAATATTGAATCTTGAATGAATAGGCTGCTATTAGTATGATGCTAGTCAACAAGTATATAGCATGGAATTGTGAGACAGCTGTACTTTTACCTGGTCCGAGTTCCAACAAGTCTCTTCATTGCAGTCGAACATGTACTTCTTTCCATACTGCTTCACATCTCTGTTTAGCACTGAACTCACCCTGGAATTGGAATGACAAAATCCCAGTTTACACTTCCACACGCCATCAGGAGGTGGATATACAGCCAAACATGTGTCATTTAAGAGTCTTTTTACGGTGAGATAACACAAAATGGTCGTTCAATCTTAAGAGTCACATCCATTGGCGATGTTTTCATGGATAAACATCATTAAATCACAGTTGTTCTTCACCTGCTTTGAGTTTCTCTGCAAATTAAGGAAGAAGCCATGTCGAATGTTTAAACTTCAAATTGCCGTCAACTGATCTTTTTTACGACAGTATCGTCCATATGTGGCTGTTTCTCTTCCCGCCGCTAGATGGAAGTCACGTGCTGTCAAACAAATGTTGAGTGGTACACAAACTGAAGGTAAATTCGGTTGATGACGTTTTACGAGAACGCAAGTAGGCTACACAAGTACAGAAAAGAACGCGAATTGAGAAACGGCTAAAGTCTTTTCTGTCTTCATCTAAATTCTCGACGACTCAAAGTTAATAATTGAGAGGTTAAAATGTAATTCGACTATTTTAAAATTGTGTTCCCCAATAGCATGGCCATTCAAATTGCACTGCTGCTCCATCGTCTTTGTGGCTGCATGTCCGTTCCCAGTCCCACTACACTACACCACACAAAAAGGTCAGGGAGAGGAGAATCGATTAGGACGAGAGGACAGCAAAATTCCCCTCACAAAAGGTGAATCGATCATTTAACCAATTGCAACTTTCAAATGAAACATGCAGAATAATGGAGGAAAGACAGTATTGAAGTAAAACTGCAATGCTATGTTATTTTGTTGATTCACAGCAAATTGGACCAGAGTCGGACATCTGCGTACCATCCGTTAGGCAAAGCTAGGCCCATAAAAGTCATACACGTAGGCTATGTTTAAGAATCGATGTTTTTTTTTCTTTTGCTGTTTGGTTTTTATTTAATTTAAATGTTTTGATAAAAGCCACACTCTAAACTGCAATCCAAATGCCTAATTCATGAGTGCCTTATAGCCCGAGGGTTAGGATTGAATTTGAATTTTAGAGATTTTAAGAAAATAAGTTACAGGTCTTTTATAGATAGGCCCAACATAAGACTTGAACAATTCGGAGATCAAGGAATGTGGAGGGCGGGGGCCTGATGACTGTGTTTACCTTATAGGCCCCAAAATGACAAAATCCACTCCAGAATTGGACAATCTGATATACATTTGATTCAATTCAAGTAAGCTTTATTGGCAGGACCAATAGCGTGATTGTTATGCACATACATTACAAATAAAAAATACTGAATCTTGGTCCGAGTTCCAACAAGTCTCTTCATTGCAGTCGAACATTTCTTCTTTTACTTTTTTTCATACTGCTTCACATCTCTGTTTAGAACTGAACTCGCTCTGAAAAATACATCGACGATACAATATTCCCACGGCAAAACTGGAATAAAAATAAATCAGTATAATAATGTTGATTATTCCAATATAATGATCTCATAACAGGGAGGTAGTAACACAGTGTGTGTGTGTGTGTGTGTGTGTGTGTGTGTGTGTGTGTGTGTGTGTGTTTGAGGGAGAAAGCGAGAGCCAGCCTATATTAGGCACATGGCCTTTTGTAGATGGAGAACTCCTGCTGAGGTTTTGCCATGGTGCCCCCTCACTGCAGATAATCAATAGGTCTGAAATACAAAATCTGATGAAACCCAGCCTCCGTGAAAATTGCGTAGGGGGCTGGGGAGACAGGATTGTAAGGCTGGGCACACACACACACACACACACACACACACACACACACACACACACACACACACACACACACACACACACACACACACACACACACACACACACACACACACACACACACACACCCCTTGCCCATTCCACAATCAGCACTGCGCTCACAGAAGCTTTGACTTTGTGGCTCCCAACTCCAGTACGATGTTGGTTCATACTTCAGGTTTTACAGTCCCCTGTCAGGAATTAGAGATTGAGTATAAAATGCGATTTAAAGCTGCTATAATATTTGTGCTGCCCCATATCAGTGATTGACTGTGATGTATATCTTTGGGGGAAGGTTGTAGAGTGGTTAATCAACAATTCTGGCTCAGCAATTCATTGGCCAGATTCTCAGATTCAGGCCTGCAGCTATTTTTGACCCCACCAAGCCTAACTAACATAACATTGTGAATGATGAGCTGGTGTGGGGCCCCCTACAATGGTGTCTACTGGCTCTATAAGGTTCCAGGGTCTGTTATACCCCTGTGGGAAATCATGCAAAGAACACACATGGGCTTGTGTGACCTGAAATGTAGTCCACCTCATAACACACTGTTAAACCACAGCTTGCCAATATATACTTCTTTTGTACATATTAAACACATGAAATGTACTGTAGGGGAGAACGGGGTAATTTGTCACACGGGTAGGTTGTCACAATCGTTATATCTCGGAACCAGAAGGCGCTGTCTGTTACATTTTGGTATGTAAATATCCACAACTGGGATCAGAGGTCCCCTACATAGTCTTCCTTGGAGTTAGACTGCTGCATTTGAGGTGAGAGGACTGTTATTCATGTCAAATTGAAAATATTTAGCTCCTCAGTATTTTTCTTCTAGGCTTTTACACACTAGGTTTATAACAAAACACTTGTTACCCTAAAAAAGTGTGAAGGGTAAGCTATAGTTTGGATTGTTTTTAGCAAGCTAATTAGTTGTCAGATGGTTGTTGGCCTCGATGCTAGCAATAAATTCCAGTTGGGGTTGGTCGTCACATTTTTTGGGGGTTTGGTTGTCACATGTTATCCAAAGGGTGCAGCCAGGGAAGGAACCCAATAACAAAATACAATGTCAAGCTGTATCCTCACTGACACCCCAGAGAAGGAGAGAATTGAGCAGGAAAGGCAGCTAGCATGCAAAAGAGAAAAAGGGCAACAAAATCAAAACAACCCATCCCAAACTAGACCAGTTGCCAAGGCTACTGCACCCCAGTGCACTCCACCCCAGCTGGGGAAGAAGAAACAGAAGAGAAAGAGACAGGAGGAGGAATCTTCAACAGATGAAGAGGATAGTTTGTGTTTGGTTTGTATGGAAAAGTTCTCCAGCACCCGTTCAGGGGAGGTAAGGGAGAAGTGTTGTATGTGCAACCAGTGGGCACACAATCTCTGCTTAGTTAGAGTGAGCAGACCCTACATTTGCCATCACTGTACCTCAGATAGTGAATGTGTGTATCCTAGTTGAGTAGGCTATTATTGTTAGACCTATTTGTTTTGTTCTTTATGTTGTTACATACAGTAGGTTGGTCTTAATATGGATTTCCTTTTAGTTAATTCCTTGCTCATTTTGTGTTAAGATGCATAAAGTTAATGTAGGCCTATTTTTCAACTTGACAATGAAATTAAACTTTCAAATGTAGTTCTGCTTTCTTGCCTTCTCTTTAAGATTTTCCCCATAAAGATAACATTGTGACAAACAACCCCATAGTGTGTGACAACCGACCCCTTGATGGGGTCGGTTGTCACAATGTGTTAGAGTGTCTTTGATGGTAAATTTCTTCTTTATTACAATAAGTTAGAAAAAGTGAGGGGTTCACATTTCAAGCCAACACCTTAAGCTTCAATTGAATGTAGGAATGACTGTTGAAAGATGTTTAGGTGATGAGCAATTCTCACTTGAGTAAAAAGTGTGCCTACTTACCCCGGTCCCCCCTATGTGTTAGTAAGTGGTTAGTGAGTTTAAAGGTGCTGGTGGGGAGGGACATTTCTTTTTACTGATTTTGTTTGACGCAGCCAGTCTCGTTGTCACCTCCTGTTTCCAGTCTTTATGCAAAGCTAAGCCAATTAGCATTTGGCTGTTGCCTTTAATGTAACAGACAGACATGATAGTGGTCTAGATCTCGAAGTGAATTGACGTCTCACGGTCAACTATGTTATAATGAGACATTTCTGGCCTTTCTTGCCGGCAGGCCTTGACAGAGGATTATCTTCACCTCTGACATTGATACAGCTTAAATCCTTATGTTCCCCCCTAGCTGTCTTTGTCACTCTTCACCACAGCGGTTGCTGTTGCACTCTTGAGTTTTTCTCTCCTCTGTTTCTGAGTTGTGTCCCAAGAGGCAAGATTAGTTGTTAGCACACTAATTTAATGCTTAACCCCAGAATGGCTTGTTGGTCTCACTGCAGTGGCTCACGTATCGCCATGGTAACTTAGGTTGCACATGTAACCTGTGGTTTGTCACATCCAAGTATGTGAATGTCGAACTCCTCACCAATCAACACTCACACACATAAACTGGCATTGCAGCTTGTGTGAGTGTGTGCTTCTCCAGCATACAGATGGACAGGGCCGGCCCGAGGCATAAGCGAACTAAGCGGGCGCTTAGGGCCCCCGACTGCCTGGGGGGCCCCCTAAAAAAAAAAAAAATTTTTTTTTTTATTTTTTTTATTTTTTTAGTTTGTGTGTTTGATATTAACATCATATTATGCAAATGTAAGTTATCATACAAAAAAGGAATAAAATGTTTTGGTCTAGATAATTAATAGTCTAAAAATGTAATCAGTTCATCTGGGAGGAAATCCGAAATTATCTGATCATGTCACGTTCACATCCATGCACAGTGTGTATTGAGTTTATTTAAAAACAATTGGAAATGGGGCTGCCCTCAGTTGCCCATGCACTGTGTATAGTCTATAGTCTATTTCAGCCTCGTCTGTGGAAAAAAAGATAACTGTACAACAGAGTTCTTCTGCTTCGTTCCTCTCACTGCATTTAAATGCATTCACTATATTACAGAGAAATATGTCCCGTAAAAGAAAAAGAGCTCCAAGCCCAACCCAGAGGACCCTGCATAATGTTTTATATTAATATTTTTATGGAAAATCCATGTGTCCTTCTTCAATAGCTTCTAATTTATCTGACCCAGTGTCTCCAAATTATTTGTTCACACAAAATTTCTCAGATTTAGCCTCTTAATTTTCCTCTCAAAGTGCACCAGATTCATGCATTTCACTTTAAAAAGGTTAAAAAAAATCTCCCGGGGGGGCATACCCCCGGACCCCCCTAAGAGGGTCTGAATCTCGGCTGTCTAATATTTTCACACAGCTGCACAGCTGCGCTAACATTGGAGAGGGGCCCCCTAATCATATTTCGCTTAGGGCCCCCTGAAGGCTTGGGCCGGCTCTGCAGATGGATGTGTGCTTATTTCCCTTTTAGTCAATGGTAATGATGAGAATTTAGACTACACTATCTGCTGTTTTAATCCAGCAATCCCCGAGCCTCGGAAACACTTTTGACATATATATTGCTATTTTTTTATTCGTTATGATACCTCTTTTTCAGAGAAGTAGATTAATGTTGAAAATCAATTTCTTTTCTGTATTTCTCTTGTTTGCAATTTCTGTGCAATTACTTGGTTAACAGTGTTATCAAAAGTTAAGATTTGTTTTTGGTTGTTCACAGATACCTGGAGAAAAAAAACACCTATTCCTTGGGAGAGTTAGTAGTTGTGGCAATCTATTAAAGCTGGGGTACGTGATTTCTGATTGGTCAAAATTAACATGAGCGGTACACTTTGACCAATCAGAGAGAGGCTCCGATTCTTAAAAAATAGAAAAATAAAAAATCCGATTCTCTGGCTGTTGGGACTGTCCATTCACTTTGGCACCAACGTTGTTGGTGTAGACTAGAGCGTGTCAGGGAGGGACCACAGGGGAGGGACCAAAGAGAACAAGTGGAGCGGTTGAGGTATTTGGATTCAAATCTCTATCCCAACTGCTATTTTCTCCCCAAATTCTCCACCCCAGCTTTAAGATTTACAGTTCATTAAGTGGCATACTGATTGGACTAGCAGTAGTATTTTAGGGTGTAGACCTGACGGAAGAGGTTGTTGCAGGGGTGTACGCTTATTTTTTTAGGTGGTAGCACTGGTGCTAGCAAGCAAAAAAATTCAGTAGCACAAAAATAAATTTGGTAGTACACAAAGTAGGCTATGATCGAAAACTTGCATAACCTTAAAGAGGACCTATGATGCTTTTTGACTTTTATGACCTATAAACGTTGTTATGAGGATTTATAGTCATGCTTAACCATACTAAATTATCAAATAATGACTTACATGCATTTCGACGTATTCCCTGCTGACCGTCTGGGGTGTCTGTGCAGAGCACGACACTATTCTAGCCAGTTGAGAAGTCACGTGTTCAAAGCGGTTTGAGGCTTTGTAACTTTGTGACGTCGCATGTAACTTGGTGTCGTCACCACGCGGATTTTTCCATGTATAGTAATGCTGTCACTTCCCTGTTCGCGTCTACCTCGCGCCCTTATAGGTCCATGCTCGCGCTTCCCGCCACTGAAAGTATTCCGGAAGGAAGGTAACCAATCACAACGGAGTGGGGTTTGCAGGAAGGGGCGGGGGGAGCGGAGATGGCCGAAGCGCAGGTGGAGGGAGTGGAGATGCCCGAAGCACAGGCATGCTGGATTGCCAAAATAAGAGAAAGAGCTTCCCGAAAATCTACATAGTTTTTTGTGATGTGATTCGTGTCAGGTTGCTCTATAGCAGTGTTTGACAAGAAATTAAGACCAGAAAAGTAGTACAATAGGTCCTCTTTAACCCTTGCATTTCGCTCTAATTACCTTTGAGCATGTCATCTTGGTCTCATTTGAGATTCTCAATTAATATTATATCCTAGTGTGTGCAGTAATAATTATAGAAAAATTAATAGGGGTGCACTGATTGCAATTTAGACAAAATAATCTAACCTGCCAATTGCAATTTTTTGCTGATTCAGAATTATTTCTCCCCGTAAAAATATAAACATAATATCTATATCTATATATTTTTTGTATATACATATAATTATTATATTTATAATAATAAACATTTTTAGAAAATGTCCTTCTGTTAATTAAAACCAGACTTTAAAACATTAAACATAGCCTATTAAATAAATAAGTATACATATTGGTACAACTTAGGATACATTAAATAGGTTGTTGTGAATGTGTTGGGAGTAGCTTTTCAGTGGCTTATTTAAAACTTTGTTTATTGTTGACTGCTCTTTGCAGCTGAATGAGTTGCCTTTCAAGCTAGAGCACTACAGTGCTGTAAAGCGCTAATTTCCTGTTCTTACAGGCTTCAAAATAAAAGTCAACTCACGTTTGGCTAGTAATAGACTTTTAATGTGAAGGCGCACAGGAAATGTTCTGTTTGCACATGTGCTAACTTAACTGCGGTAATGTGCCATCTCCTTCCGGTTATTACCTTTGGTGAAGTTTTTATACGCTAGAATCGCTGCACGAGCACAGATCCCGAGGACACATATCTTTCACCAGCCAAAGTGGAGGGTGGACTAACTTACTTAATAACTTAATAACTTACTCGCCTAAGACTGCATTTGGACAGTGTTAATGTAGAGCCCTCTAAGTAGTGTTGTGCAGCGCTCTTCTGTGTTTCAATAGATATAATATACATTATCCACGTATATATGTCTATGCTGTGTTTCAAAGACAGCCTCTCCTCATTAGCACTCGTGCGAGTGTGGACTTGTATTCATCATCGCACGTGATCAATTTCAGTAGCAAATGCGAACTGTCGCACTGTACAGCCCTGGGTTGTTGGTAAGAAACTTTGACAATTAAAAGAGATGATTGAGATAACCAGCTACAGCCCTGGGTTATCATCTGAAATGGTTATATGGGCGGGTTGACTGTTTTGAGAGGTAAATAAGAAGATGCTAAACAGTCACCATTATCTATTCCAGAGTTTATGAGCTCCGGGTTGTCTTAATGAGATTGTCTTAAAGAGTTGGGTGATTAATGCTTGTGCTAATGTCAGCGGAGTCTTGCAGTGTTCGGGCTTTGGTAGCAGTACAGTACACGGAGCTGTCCCCTTTTGATCCACATGACAAACTGACTGCGCTGTGACATTACTGAACTCTTTTTTTTGTTGTAGTTTGATTAACGAGAAGTCCACGGTGTGAAAAAAGTAAGACTAGTCAATGGTGGTGAATGATGAGGCTGAAAAAAGTTGATCAAAAACCTCTAAAATTTGATTGTTGCTCAAATTACATTTGTCATTTTAGAACATATCAGTGGTTTATGATAGCTTTAAAGATTTAAAGGCACGAACACACTGCACTCCGCGGCGCGGCGGTTGGCCGCGCGAATCGCAGGTTCCGCACCGCGTGATCATATTGGGTCATATTGTGTCCGCTGCCCGCCACCCGACCAGAGTAGCCTTCTCCTACTCTGGGGCTCTGGGGATATGCTGGCGCTGGTGCTAACCGGTGCTGAGAGCACCAGTCTGCTGTGCTGATGGTGCTTTACCCAAGCTAACTGGTGCTAACTTGGTTCATAAAGCAAAACTGATAGCTGTACACAGCAGGCAACAGACACAGAGGCTATTCACAGAACTTATGGGAGCAAACTGTGACTATTATGTTTTCATCCATCTTAATTTCCTCTGTCAGTCGTCCCGAAGCGAGTGACGTCGGGAGGAGCTCAACGCTGATTGGCTATCACGTCACGGCCGGCGGCAAAAAGTTCAATATTTTCAACTTCTGCGGCGGCCGCGCCGCCCTAGCCGCACCGCGTGAACCGCTCGCTGCCGACTTTCTATGTAAACTCGCCGCGCAGCTGTGTGCAGTGTGTTCGCACCTTAACACAGTGGTTCTCAATTGTTTCCTGTCATGCCCCCCTAGGGGACAGAAATTTTTTCGCGCCCCCCCCCCCCAAATTGAAATTCTATTGAGAACCTGCCAATATTTATTTATTTATCTGTACAACACCACTGTATGAGTTTCTGGTATGAGCATTCTGCATCACCTTATTATCAAATTAGATAACAAAAAAAATTAGCTGAGATAACTTCTGCAGCAAAAAAAATTAAAAGTTCAGTTTATTAGCTCAATTTGTAACATTTAAACAAGACTGCTCAGTCTGTGTGAATCTCAGGACAGAGAAACAATAGCAAATGATTCACTGAGGTTTGCATTTCATTCAAAACATTTTTAAACTGTAAACATAGGTAGGTGGTGTTTTCTGTGATGCGATAACCAATAATTAATTAATGTTATTATTAGTCTACTTGCTTGATTTATTTTTAAATAGCCTATACAGAGACACTTGGAGACACATGTGGACATTTATTTACTGCAAATCGCGGCCTTTCGCGCGGATATGACCATACACAAGCACACATGACATCTCGCTTGCTAGCACTTAAAAAAATGTTTTGTCATTTGGAAATCAAGGCAGCCCGCACCCCCCCACCCTCTCCACCCCCTCCTGACAACTCACGGCGCCTCCCCAGGGGGGCGCGCCCCACCATTTGAGAAGCACTGATTTAACACAATCCATAGGCTGTATCCTTTGTAAAGATCTTGCATGTAGAGAATGTTGGAAATAAGAATGACATGAGGCTGCTTTGTGGTCATAAATCATTTAGTTTAGGAGGACAGCATTTGGCATTCTTTGGGGTCCAACTAATTGAAATAAAGCAGGAAATGGGCAGAAGTGTGAGGCACATCTGTCGACTGCTGCAGCTATTAACACAGGATCTTGAGTCGGGCGCAGTTTTCTGGCAGCGCCCCTCACTCCTCTCCCTGTTCAAATTTTCTGCTCCAGTTTGAGTGAGGTTCTCTAATTAAATCATTAAAAGCAGAGCAATTGCACAATATGCTCCGCTGCCTTCATAACAAAGCCCAATCACTTGTAATTTATTCACTCAAAATGAGCGAGCGTCGTATTTGATTTGTTGTCAGAAGCTCTGTTTCTCAGCAAGTGTAAAAGGTGGATGTGGTTGCCTTCACAGCTTTAAATGAGTTAGATTGATGAATGACTGGAGGATAATGGAACTCTGGGATTACAAGGTCACAAGCAAATATAGACACAACATCTCAAATATTGGTTTAAATTATTTAGGACTGGTTTACAAATGCAAGATGTAGCAACATATTACTTGAACTGCCTGAAGACAGTTTATGCTGTAATACAGGTGTATGCTCACTACCATCTTGTATAGGTGAACATGCCATGGAAGAACTGCAATATTTTTGAACCCCTGGGCTTTGCATCCCCTGACTTTGTGCAGCGTTGCGAAGGCCTGGATTTATGAAGTGTGGCTGCCTCTACTTCATGCTCCAGCAGTCAGAATCCCTGCTTGCTCATGATGTGGTTGGAGGCCCACAGGACATGCCTCACTCACTCCTCTCAGCCTGCAAAGCTCACTACCACAGCAGCGTGCACCGGCCTCTGATATCTGAGCAAGGAAATAGGCCTGTAGTAATGACTGAAGAACTAGGAGGCACCCATTGGAGACCGCAGTGTAAAGAGAAGCCAGAGCGTATCATTGTATGCGGAGGTCACAGGGATTTACCAAGAGGAATAGCAGGGGATCTCATGGTTGAAAGAGTTTGACTTGAATGTTGAGGCTCAGGTGATAGTTTTAGACTGGATCAATAGAAGAGAAATGTGTGGGATGAAGCAGAGCTGTCACTTTCTGTTGTTTTTTAGAAGGTGCTGTTTCACAGCAATGACATTTAAAACGATATGAGTCATGCTTAAACATATTCCTTGTTCTTTCACAAATTGCAGTTCATCCCGCTCTAGCTGTCTGGATGAGGAGGAGTAATAATCCTCATACTCTGTATTCCAGCAGGCTGAATGTATGACCACCAACTCCCATCCTCATAATCCCCCTTTCTCTTTCTTCACAGCAACATGAGCAGTCGAGCATCAGGAGCACTGACCTCCTCTTTCCTGTGCTCTCAAGGTATGAATGCAGTGCACTACATCGTCAGAGATCACTCAACACAGTTTGTCAGTGTTTGTTTTCCATGTGGGACCGGCTGCTATGGGGAAATTGTATTTGATTTTCTTAATAATTGCTGTCAGATGAAGCAGCTTCTCAGTGGCTGCTTGGTTTTATTAGAATCCAGGTTTACCATCATGAGAAGCTGAATCAGAGTGTCTCTACTTACCACTAATAATTATGTACAACAGTGGACTTGTGTTAGCCATAACCTCACATACTGTACATGCCATTTAATAATTCACTAAATGTGGATGGAAAGTGTAGAGAAGAGGTCACAGAAAGAAAGGTGAAAACTATGTTAGAGAGAGTGAGTTATAAGAAGAGAGAACACAATACAATACAGAGTAGAGGTGAGCGCTGTTGCCAACTACTGCAAAACCCCTGCAGTTGCGTGCCTTTAGCTGCAGTGACAGTACAGGAGTAACTTACAACTTATAAGAAGGGGAAGTAATGGTGGTTTTTCGTGGATGTTACTGCTACGTAAAAACAATGCTCAATAATTATTCATGTGAATATGAATACTCTTATAATATTCATGACGTAGACCGTAGTTTTATCTAATTCCCTTCTGAATTGATAGGAGCATTACGGTATTCCTATTGCCTACAACTATATTTCTTATTTATCTAATTTAACATAATAGTATACAAGTTAAATTTTAAGGTGCAAATAAGGTAGGCTAAATTATATTTTCATGCATGTTGCAGTTATTTCCACTTAAAATACACAGTGATGTACAAAGTAATGGGCCGGCTTCAAAGTATACCATGGTTTGGAAAAAGTCACAGTCTCATAGCCATTAATACTTGGCTATGAACAAGTAGCCCCCCCACCCCACATGTTAAAATGACTTGTCAAAGACAGAGAGTGAAGGAATCCCTCAAGTTGTGTACAAAGTAGAGTAACATGCCCCTCCTCCGGTTGGTGCGAGCTGTGTGCACCCTGTGTTTATGATGTCCGAAGAAGACCCCCCGAGCTTTTCCTCCCGTGGAAATAGATAAAGTCGACTGTATGTTAATATTTCTGGAACTGGTAAAATACAGATGGCCACGGCTTGAAGAAGGAAGGTCATCCGACATGCAAAACATGCTTGCGGAGGTAAGGCTGTCTGGAAATGAACGTATGTAACTACGTTAGTGTGTCTAGTATTAGTGAAATATATGTTTGTTACCGAGGCAGATAGCATGGCTAATTAAGTAGCTTACATCAGCTAGTTTCACCCCTAACGTTACTTCACAGAACAGAGAAGTACTCATTTATTGTGAAATTAGTACTTTTACTAATAATAATAAATAATAATAACAGAATCATATTTAAGAATAATTTGAGATTATTTTTAGTAGTAGTAATAGTAGGATTTTGTGTTTTACATAAGACCAAGTTCATCATGTAATATATTGTTTAAATGTGTGTTTTATTCAGTGCAATATACTGTATATTATCAAAGCACACCCATTTCTGCAGCATTTCTGAGTTTACTGTCATTACAGATTTAGGTTAAATTTAACCTGTCCGTCTTTTTTCTTCTTTTTAGGGCAGCATTAGCTCTAGCAGGAAAGGGGAATCCACGTCAAAAGCTTCAGGTTAACAAACAATTCAACAAACATTGTGGAGCTGCAGGTTTAGCCTGAATTAACGGACTGCATTTATCCCGAATGTATTAAGAATAATGAAACTATTTAACATACATGTTTTCTAATGTTGAAAAATAATCTATTTTTTGTTTACAAATAATTGTTTTCAATGGAAAAAAGTTTCAAACATTTCAATATAACACATTTTAAAGCTGTAATTGCAATACCGTGATATTTTTGCTTAAGGTTATCATATCATCAGAATCTCAAGCCAGCCCTTGCCTAGATGTAAAACACTGAGTGATTGATGGGCACATAAAAATTCTTAAATATGAAGTTTCCTTGAGGTTGTGTCTTAGCATTGTAGTACTTGCAACAGAGCGAGCTCAGGGATGTGAGCTGGAAGCCTTTCAGACACCTAGTTTAAACATGGCAAAGTTTTTTCACAACCCTTTAAGAAACATGGCACCTCAATTAGGAGCTTTCATTCCCATTATAGTTGGTTGTTTCTTCTTGAATGTGACACAGCAGCAGCATTAACACCGGCTGCACGCTGGGTCTTTTTGTGAGCACGTGTGTGTATACAGTTGATAGGGTCAAGTGTACTACTTTTCTGGTCTTAATTTCTCATTAAAGTGGACCTATTATACTTTTTTGACTTTTATAACCTATAAACGTTGTTATAATGATTTATAGTCATATTTAACCATACTAAAGTATCAAATAATGACTTACATGCATTTAGACGTATTCCCTGCTGACCGTCTGGGGTGGCTGTGCAGAGGGCTAAACACTAGGGCAGCCGGTCGAGAAATCATGTGTTCAAATCGTTTCAAATTTCCTGCATTCGTGTCGTCACAAATGCAGATTTTTCCATGTATGGTAATGCTCCCCCACCTTCCTGCTCTCAAATCTGCCCGTGTGCTGCTGAAAGTGTTCCGAAAGGAAGGTAACCAATCACAACAGAGTGGGGTTTGCAGGAGGGGGGCGGAGAAACACAGATTCGAGCAGGCATGTGGGGGTATGGCAGGAACGTGCCTGAGCACGTTGCAGCATAACCATACATGGAAAATCCGGATTGATCTAAGTAGATAAATCCCGGAAATTTTAACAAGTGAATCGTGACCGCCTTCCTAGTGTTTAGCGCTCTGCACAGCCACCACAGACGGTCAGCAGGGAATAAGTCTAAATGCATGTAAGTCATCATTTGACACTTAAGTATGGTTAAACAACACTATAAATCATTATAACAATGTTTATAGGTCATAAAAGTTGAAAAAGCACAATAGGTGCTCTTTAAGGAGTGTAAGGTAAGTTGTCATGCTACAGAGCGGTAAGGGGGTGTATATGCGCAGATGTCTCTGTCTGTACGGTGATGGGGTTAGATGCACAGTTTGCTTGCACAGACAGCACAGTTTGTGTGTGTGTGTGTGTTGAAGTGTTAAGATGCTGTCAGATGGGTTGCCTCTTTAATCTGTGCAGACAGTTTTGTAATTGGAGCACTGCACAAGAAGAGTGGGGGCTGCAGCACAGTCACCCCAAACACAGTCTGAAAGATGGAGAAATAATAGATGGTGGAGAGTGGGTGGGTGTATATACGTGTGTGTGTGTGTGTGTGTGTGTGTGTGTGTGTGTGTGTGTGTGTGTGTGTGTGTGTGTGTGTGTGTGTGTGTGTGTGTGTGGTGAGGGAGGCGGGGTTTTGATGTTGAGAGTACAAGGACTGGCGGCAGAAGTACCTGGTCTCAGGGTCCTTGGTCCGTCACCGAGGCAACAGCATCATTGTCTGGGTCGATGCACTCGATCCCCTCCTGTTCACCCACTCAATCTGGTCAAAACCAATTGAGAGCCTCTCTGAATAGATTCCAATGGGAGCCTCAAGAGCCTGCACGATTTTCATTTCAATGCATTTCAAACGCATTTCAAACAGTTTCACTTTCACTTCCCTCCCTACACGGGGCCCCACCATACTGTGGTCCTCCCCTCTGATCCTGGCCTCCTCCCTCGAGTATAGACACTGCACAGGAGATGAACACAGGAGACAGGTGCCATACTGCTCAGAATGACAAATTTGCCTTTTGGAAATCCGCCTCTGGCTCCATTGTGTTCCCTGAAATTGAGTTAGCCCATCAGCAGACACTCAACAACTCCCTCCTGTCCCCTCCTCCCAGCCCCCACCCCTCTCTCTCCCTCACTCTCTCTGTCTCTGTCAGGTCCTTTAATGTTAAAGCTAGCAGAGGAGAGTGCTTCCATTTGAAAGTGTTTCACTATTGAAGCACATTTAAAATTGGAAGAGCATTGCATATTATACAACCGTTAGGGAGATGTCTGTCATAAAGTTAGTAATAAAAAGTGTTCACGTGCACAAATGGTGTCGGTATAGTCTGACCAAAATAAACAGGTTGGGCTGAAAAAAAAACACAGCAATAAAAGAAAAAACGGCCCCACCTGGAAAATAATGAAGCCTTAGCCAGTGGCGTGGCGTGGGGATTTTTTTTGAGGAAGCCAAGTGAGACAACACCTTTTAATCTACATGTTTAGTGGAAGGTGGGGGGCGGAAAAGGGTTGGCTACCTCGCAGCTGATATTTAATGTAACTACAAGAGCTATTATAGCGCCTGGTCACTTTACCAGGACTTACACACACCTGTGTTGTGCCTACACAGAGTGTCTCATTTGAAATGTTGGGTAACACTTTATAATAACTATCCGTTGTAACTCGTTAATAGATCATTAGTAAACTCTTAATTAATGATTATTAATGATTTGTTAAGTGTTTGTTAGCAGTTTATTAAGGATTTATAACAATGGTAGATAGTTAATAGCTTAATAATTGAATCAGTTCATCTGGGACGAGGCTGAAATAGGCTATAGACTATACACAGTGCATGGGCAACTGAGGGCAGCCCCATTTTCAAATATGTTTAACCCTTTAGGCGCCAAAGTCGCAAAATTGCGACATGACGCTTTACTGAATCAAACAGATGTTTTCTCTAAATCGAGTGTTATATTTTGTTCAAACTCCCCTCCACTAGTTGGCAGACATCCCATACCTAGACCTTAGCTCAGAAAAACGTCATGCTTCAATGCAAAATATTTGAGGAAAACCGGAAATCCCATCCCAAAAAAAAATGAAAAATCCCATCCAAACTTTACTTTTTTTTGTCATATCCTCCTAGCGATTTTTTTCTGGTGTTATTGAACACTTTTGTTTAGAGACTCTGACGTGAAAGCACGTATCACTCTGCAGTTACTGTGCTCAACGAGAAGCGGGTGCTGCCCGGTGCTGCCGCGAGTCCCTCCCCGACCAAAAGCACTGACAGGCAGTCAGTCTCAGAGCACTGAGCAGCCCCTCGGAGCAGCCCCTCGGAGCAGTCCGAGCCGGCCGTCAGAGCAGAGAGGTGACACACCTCCGCGTCCAGGCTGCAAATGAATCGCGCTGTTGTTGGGTGCGAAATCGGAGATAGTGTGCCACGAAGCTATTTATGCTGAAGCTGGATTTAGGAGTTATTGAGAGAATATAGCAAGCAAAAAGTTGACGAGTAGGGAGTTAGTGTTCACTCTTTTTACGGCGCCGGTCACGGTGAGTCCATGCGCAGCAGTGGTGCAGCCATGCGACGCAGCATTATATAAATATATATGAATAAATATATATTCATATTATCATATTATAATGATAATAATAATCATAATAATAATGAAGAATAGAAGACAAAAGTAAATAAAAATGGGTAAAAAAAATAAAATCATAAAAAACGCCTGTTTACATGAGCTTACAACAAAGTGGACATCATTATAAATGGATGGAGGGGGTGAATCTGATGAAATAAATTCAATTCTCTTTCAAAATATCAGGTATTTCATGGAAATTACATAATCCAACATGGCCGCCGCCATATGACGTCATAATATGCTAATTAGATCGGAAAATGTACTCCCCAGGTAAACTTTAGGTCATTCTCAATATTTGTCTCATTGACACTTTGTCTCTATCTCAAACCACTTTCAATCCAGAGCCTTCTGAAATTTCGGTGTCAAAATCTAGTATTTTTAAAAATAAAACCCGGCGCCTAAAGGGTTAAATAAACTCAATACACACTGTGCATGCCATGGACTTGAACGTGACGTGATCAGTTAATCTCGGATTACCTCCCAGATGAACTGATTCAATTATTAAGCTATTAACTATCTACCATTGTTATAAATCCTTAACAAACTGCTAACAAACACTTAACAAATCATTAATAATCATTAATTAAGAGTTTACTAATGATCTATTAACGAGTTACAAAGGATAGTTATTATAAAGTGTTACCAAATGTTGTAATGGGTTAAGACTGATGCCACAGTGCATTCCAAGAGACTAAAGTCTAACGCATGTTTACATAAGTTTCTCTGTAGATGCAACCATCCCAGACCCCTGCGGAGGTCATAAACTCATTTAAGATGTGATGGTTCCTTTTAAAAGGTTGGTTAATCCTACCAGACCTTTGGGAACTGATTCTCTGCAAGTTCCACAGGATGAAACTCTATTTGGAAGCTACCATAAAGTTCAAACCAGACATGGCAGGGCCCAGGCACCCTGCTGTGTTTAACTTATCTCAACTGTGAGACACAAGCTTCAAAGCTTTCTTTTCCTAAGAAAGGAAGAGCATTGTATTGGCTGGTTTGAATGTAAACACTGCTTGCTGATTAGACAACTAACTTCTGATTGGATGAGAATGCATCTGGACTGTTTTAATACAGGATGCAATTCTCTCATCTTTGCCATTCGCCATCGGCTTCCAGCCGTGATAGAAGGTACGAAATGCTTAAACCTGAGGCCTAGGAATAAGCAACCAAGTCCCAGTCTTTATAATCGCTGGACGAGTTGATGGACTGCTTGGAACATCTTCTTCTGTTTTCCCGGATTCGAGAGAGTTTCCTACTGAAAAACTCTTCACCAGAGCTGAAGTAGCCACCTCAACCTCTCCTCAAAACAGGACCCCCACATGCACAAAGCGTGCGCAAAGACGCAGGATCCCTTCATCAAGACGCCTGCACTGCCCGTTCTACGGACCGGAGCCAGCCAGCGGACCTGCCGAGATGTGAAGCCGCCTATCACTTAAGCTATCATCTGGGCCGTTCCTACGCTGCCCCAGACGCAGCGCCAGCAGAGAGCAAGGCCCGACGCCGAGGGAGTTCTCCGCTTCCTCCTCTCCTCCTTGCCTATGCTGCCCATCGGACCGCAGACAGCCCGCTATTGCCAAGAAGAGCTGCTGATCCCCTGCTTTCCTTCCCTTGGCATGGTGAGGCACGCTGCCCTTATCAGCTGAGCTGGTTCCACACCACTGTCTTCACAAGACGCGCTCCATCAGCGCACAAAGCCTTTTTCTCCTCCTATCTCCGCCAGCTGCCTTCAACCAATCATCGCTGGACCAAGCGATTCACGTGAGGCTATTGTCTGGGCTAAGATAGTTATTTTATGTTGTTCATTAACTTGAAGTAAACGTAAGAGCTGACAAGCTCACTATTTCCTGATTTAAAGTAATTCTGACTCACTTATGTTTTACACAAGTGTTTTTCGCTCACAGTGTTTTTCTCCCGTTAACCGGGAATGTATTGATGTGTTGTTGCTGTCACTCTTATAGCCGGTGAATTCTTTCCTCTTTATCAATTCAACTCAGTGTACGCAAATGCGCATTTGCAGTCACTGTGTGATTGGAAGAAACCGTTCACTACGCGCTGGAGCTGCAGTTACTGTCTTTTGTTTTCTCTCCTTCTCATTTCTAACTACGCACATCATACGCACATCACACACACACAAACACACTGACACTCGTGATTTCCCCCTCAAGTATTCTTCATGAATACATGAGTGTTGAGTTTCTGTAATTTTAAAGTTAAGATCGCGTGAAGACAAACCCAAAGTCTCCCAGCATCATCCTTTATAATTCTTATGTGTTTGATTGAAGCAGTAGGTTACATACATGCTTTGCATGCTACTTCCCCTACTGATTAAAGGTAGAATATTCAACTTTTAGAAGTTGTCCACATTGCTATTAGCAATTGATCTACCCGTGGCTTAAAAGCCACTTCAAACTCTCGCGTGACGTCAAACTCTCGCGTCTGCCATCTAAATTCATCTAAATTCTAAAGTGACATTCCTCTGTCACACACACACACACACCCACACACACACACACACACACACACACACACACACACACACACACACACACACACACACACACACACACACCCACACATGTGCACTCGCCTGCACATAGATAGAAATACATGGCTTTATAATCTAAACTGTTCTTATTATTGCTTGTGCTATGTCTGCTTTCTTAAATTAGATTAGTTCATGGTTATTGACTTATGTGTATCGTTTTAATCAACTTGCCTAAGTAAATAAACCCTTACATTTTGATTTTAAGAAGCAGTGTCTGTGATATTTGTGTCTTGTATTTCACTAATGGCTGGTAAATAAGGTTTATGCTCGAATATTCACTCCTTCATTATCTTAAATGTACATTGTAACCAACTTTGACATTTTCAAGATAAATCCCTTTAACATTATGAGACTGTTTTCTGATTTGGTACAAAGTTCCCTTTTACAAAGGGTGGTGCTCCGTAGGTATTAATAAGTAATTTGATTAGCTGGACTAATTTAATTGATCATTAATTAACAATTTTTCTTAATATTATAATTTCCATGAAATTAATAATATTCTTGACTTTGACCAAATCTACCCCTTATGAATTCCCAACACCTGTAATCTGTCTGACACCGCTCGTTCGCTCTCTCTCTCTCTCTCTCTCTCTCTCACTCACTCACTCACTCACTCACTCACTCACTCTCTCACTCACACTCCTCCTAATCGTCTTATTAAATTATACATTTTATTATAAATGCACCTCCCCACCCCGACCGGAATGCACAACTAGCCGCTTAATGCCCATTACAGATTCAAATTCATTCACAATATAATTAGGGGACGTTTTAGGCTATTTTAAGTTTCACATTCACGTGAGACACAACTCACACAATCAGTTGTATGTGCTTGACATACACACATACTTTCTATACATCCTTTAAGAACTAGGCCAGAGCGCCGGGAGAAGGTGTGTATTTTACTCACTATTTGTAGAGGAAGGCCATTAGCTGAAGATTGCCGCTACCAGCTAGCCACTCGGTGCGGACATAGTTCTCCTCACAGAAAGTGCGATAAACTTTCTTTCTCTCCACACGCCTGCCGTCAGATTTGATTTTTAATGGCTCCTCAATTGGCAGTTTGGTAAAATATTTTTTTACTAAATACTAAAAATTTCCACCCTCCATAACTGTTCTTGCTAATATGATAACAATGCAAACATGCTAATCTCCCGCTATTGTTATTGTTTTTAAATTTCAGTGACGTTGATAATGATGCTTTGATTTGATTGGTGTGAAGCCAAGGTCCGAGTGGCTTCCCTTGGCACCCTCATGACACCCTCCTGACCAATCACAGGAGGGCAGTGTCAAGACAATAGCCTCACCTGATTGGTCAATCCTTCTTTCTTTTTTTCACTACGGGATGCCAGCTCGGGCTGGCTTCCTCGCGGACATACAGTGTTCAGTATCGTGTTTCGCCGTGTCCTCAGAATGTAACTGTAAAGGGGCGCTGTTTCGCGCATTGTGAAATGCTCAATGAGAGGAGAAAAATGGGGAAGAAGTGACAGCAACACAGCACCAAATAATTAACGAAACTGTTAATAAAAATGTTTTTATTGGATGACAACTACAGCCTAAAAAACAGGGAAGCCTGGCTTCCCTTGGCCTCTGGGAGAAAACGCCACTGGCCTTAGCACTGTTCTGTAACTAAAAGGGTATCCCGTAGTCTCTCAAAGCAACCAACTTGTCCGTATATATCTCCAGCAGAGCTGTTGAACAGCAAATCCTGAGACATTATTTATGAGCAGGTCAGGCAGTATAGGGTTATCTGTTAGTCAGCCAACAGAGAGAGGCTCCTTGACTCAAGCCTAATTAACTACTGGGTCAAGAAGCAAAGTGAGTTATCCATCAAAGAGAATTGATTAAGAGATCCATCCATATAAGGTACTTTTGCAACACAAATGGTCGGATATTTTCTGTATCGCACAAGCAGCAAAACTAACCTAGTTACTGGTGTAGTGATTTTTACAGTAGTGCAACAAGGGCAGGAAGGCAGAAACAGAAATCCAAAGGACTGCTCCATTCAGTTAATTGCTTTGGAAAGGACAACTTATTTGCAACGATTTAAAGCTTTGGGTTTCTTCTAGTACACTTGATGTGTGCCTAATAACCAAATAGTGACATGGAAGCATGCATTATAAAATGTATATGGCTATTAGATATAAAAAGGCTTTCTTTATTTTTAAAGACAGTTCAGGTTGTTTAACTGAATTTTGTTGCTGTCATTAGGCAGATTTTACTCTGCTGTTTTTAGTCTTTTAACACACTAATGCACACATTATTTAAATATTTTGAAGATACAAATGGCCAAAGTCATAGGATATTCTTGAAGGAATAAAAGTGAATTTCCTAGTTTAGACATGTACAATCAGCTCAGTCACTTACTCTCCATGCCCGGTCACTCACGTTTTCATCAAGACACATTTTGTGAAATTAACTCAGTCCAGTATTCATAAATGTGCATGTATGTGTTTATTTGTTAATCATAAAAAGTAGAGATTAAAAAATGTTTTCCTTCTTCCATGCTACATTGTTTAATGCATCAAGAGGCATCTTTATGCTAACTTTAGACAACAAATGTATATCTTGCCATTTTCAGTTTTGGTCTTAGAATTGTGTTACTCTGTGTGAATACAGCATGTATTTCTTAAGTGAAACTCAAGAGTTACTTATGGTGCTTTTCCACCGCACATGTAGCTCGACTCGACTCAACTCGACTCGACTCAACTTGGTTTGGTAGCAGCACGGGTCGATTTCCACCGCAAATAGTACCTGCTGAACGTAGGGGCTGAAAGCCTACTCCGGAGCAAAGTAGCAAAGCAGAAATTACGAGCAGTTGTTGCACTATTAACTGAACCAACCGCCAAAAACACGGATGAAAAATGTTTAAGAAATACCCCCCTTGTATCTGTTTGCTAAAAGAAGTAGAAGAATATTGCTACGGGCCATTTAAAGGGATGGTTGTTGTCCCGATGTGTGACTCTGCCACACAGTCAGCTCTAGGGATGCGTCACGTACATCCCTATGTACGTAAACACGGGCATGATAAAGTTAACTGTTTAGTGCTTGTTTCAGGATACGTGTTTTCAAAAATGCAAGCCGTGTCTCAGCCTGAATATTTTATTGAGGTAATCAGTTCAGTCCGTGGCTTGTAATGTAATCGCTCGCTATCATGTCTGTCCCAGCTGGCTACTATTTAGCCTGGCTGCTAGCTGCCCTACATGTCTCCTCTCGTATGTAAGTAACTTCCCCAACAACCAACACTGGGTGAGCTTAGCGAATATATGGAAAATAAATTCGGATCTGTGATGCAAATCAAATGAAAGAGAGCCAGAGAAGGCTGCACGCGGCGTAAATACACTCAAAAGTTGGGGAGAGTAAACAACAGAATGAAGCCGGTAGTCTCTGGCCACTGATTGGCCAGACAATAGTCTCTGGCCAATCAGTGGCCGGCCGTCTGCCGACGTCACCTTTTAGCATCGGCTCAGCTCGCTTGGACCCTAGAGCGAGGCGATACCAAAAAAGCAGCCGCTACGTGGTACCAGGTACCATGAAATTGCGGTGGAAAAGCCAAAAATGCGAGTCGAGTCGAGTCGAGTCGAGTCGAGCTGATACCATGCGGTGGAAAAGCGTCATTATTTTAATAATTGAACACTCAGTGCGTTTCCATGGCACAACTAGATTGGATTATCACATATATCGAACAAGACACTCGAACGAACCGTGTCACTTGTCTGAGTATACATGGCCTTTCAGATATCGGATAAATGTCAGATGCATGGCTGTCTCCACTATGCTAGGTGGCGCTGTAGCCCTTTCAACCATGCTTTCAACAAGTGGTTTTAGAGCAACGTCCGGTTCCCTTCCGTCAATAACCCATGGTGTAGCCTATCACGCGCAGGCACACGAGCACAGAACGAGAAGTCCGATATGCGATATCCGATCCCTGTATACATGCAGAGAGAAAGCCGACAATGAACGAATTATCTAGGTGTTCTTATCCGACTTCTCTTGTCCGTTATTGTGCCGATTTGTGTCCGAAGTAGATCGGATAAAGGTGTTTACATGCAGTTTAAAAGTCCTGTTGAGGTCTTATTCGTTTAGTTATCCGATAATGAGTCTGCATGTAAACGCACTGAGTGTTTCTGATTTAAATGTGTGGAATTCAGTTGAAGCCAGTTCCAATCAAGCATGTCAGATATGTGCATGCACACTAGTATGTACATACAGTATATCTACTAATTACACTGTATTGCACTGCAGCTCTCCTACCTTCACTGTTCTTGCACAAATCTCAATTGATTGATTTGATGTGATTCTGCTTGTTTCACTATGTGGTAAACTGTGCTTTGTATTGTTTCTTGTTAGTCAGCTCTTTAAATGAGATTGTAGAAGGGTTTATAAGAGCCACAACAAAAGGGTCTGTTCGGAAAACATAATCTAGATAGAATATGAGTGGAAATGAGCTTTGAGAGAGCAGGGCATTGTTTGTGTGCAGAGTCTCATTGCATTGTGTTGAATCCAGATAACTGCGTTTAAAATTCCCTGCCAACATATTGTTTTGGTGGTTTGGATTTATTTCATACTGCACCTGTGTGCATCTTCTGGGACGTTTATAATAATGTACTTACTTTGCTGTACTAGTAAAGTATTTATGTAAAGTTAATTTTGCATTAATAAGACATTTGACAGTAGATAGTTAAAAGGAAATGAGATGAAAGAGATCGTGAATGACATGCAACATCCTCCTCAGATGGACTCTTAATGGGGGCGGTGCAGTTCATGGCCAGCACCTTCAACCCGTAGGACAATGGGACATACTGTACTATATTCCATGAGGCTATAGTGTACAGCCAAGCTAGCAGGTCCAGGGTGGGAAATTAGCACCCGCCACCCGCCAATGACGGGTATTTTTTCAAATTGGCGGGTGACTTTGCCATGTCTACCCGCCACAGTGGCGGGTGGATTTTTTCAAAATATACTACAACGTGTTCACGGTTTCAAGCGCTGTGTACAGAAACATAGAAGCTCTCCCGGGCTTTGGGCTTTGCCTCGGAGCATTAGTTTTCGTCACACAAACGTGGGAGCCGCCCATTGGTGTACAGGTGTATGACGTAACCAACCAAACCTTTGATTGGTCCAAGACTCTCCCAGAGCATCATGGGAAATCATTTGCCGCGAGCATCGAAGCTAACCTTCTTAATACATCCATGAAGCTAACGATAACAACGGATCTAAGTCGATTATAGATATAGATTATAGAAAAAAGATAGACACACAATTAAACACACACCGTGTGTGTCGCCAAAAGGACGCACGAACGAGTTCCAGGCATTGTGTTAAAACTTTTCAAAGTATGTGGCGCCATATCGCCGGTGTAAAAAAGCCCGCCGCGGAAGATGTCAAAAGATAGAAACTATTTCACACTACAGATGTTTTTAATGTTTTTTTTGTTTTGTTCATTAAACATTAGGGCTGGGTATCGTCAACGACTTCGCGATACGATACATATCACTATACACTGGTCACGATACGATATATCACGATATATCACGATATATTGCGTATATTGATATATCACGATATATTGCGATATTCCATAAACAAGTTGCCTTGTCAAACATAACAGCACAATATATTGATAGTTGCACAGCCAAATGAAGTCAAAACTATTTCATTCACAACTTCCTTTACTATTTTTCTTAATTTTTTTTGGTTTTGGCAAATGATCAAACACTGCTGCAGCTGCTTAACATCAAAATAACACATCCAATTCACTCTTGTACTAACTGTACAGGACACACTGAAAATGAAAACACATCAGTGTGCTTTTGTGACACAGTGAATCTTAAGTATTTTTATAAACAAAACTGATCTAACTTCAATAGTCAGTATCCTAGAGGCTCAGGCCTGACAGCAGACATGGGTTTGAATCTGACCCATGGTTGTTTCATTCCCTCTCTGCCCCACTTCATATATGTATCTCTGCACTGTCAATAAAGCCTTGAAAAGCAAAAAAAAAAAAAAAAAAAAAAAATAGATATTTTGATATAAAAATCGATACTGATATCGGGAAACTAAGTATCGCGATATATCGATATTTTTTTCGATTTTTTGACACAGCCCTATTAAACATGTAGAAAGTTTAACTGTCTGATCAAATATTTTATCTAGTTTACTTCTATTTCGATTAGAGACAGTCTTGTTTTAGATAGTCGGTCACACAAGAGGCACTGTCAGTCTGTTTTGTTCACCATTAAGGCAAGGTACGTTTACTTATATAATACATTTCCATTTGCCAATCTCCAATTTTAATAATGAAAAAGAATGTAGGCCTACTAGAGCAATTCAAAATATGCTAGTGCATTTTCTTTTATAAATTTGATTTCTGGAAAAAGGTGGCAGGTAAAAAATAAAAGTGACTGGTAAAATTTGGCATCCACCCGCCACTGTGGCAGGTGGGCAAAAAAGTTAATTTCCCACCCTGAGCAGGTCTATGAGACTTTGGGCTAAATCCTAACGTCAGCATTCTAACATGCTAATACAATTCAGCATTAGTGCAATCATTGGTATTGTAAGCATGTTAGAATGCAAATGTTTGCTAATTAGCACTATAATAGGCAAGGCAAGGCAAGGCAAGTTTATTTACATAGCACAATTCAAACACAAGGCCATTCTAAGTGCTTAACAGGGGCAAGATTAAAATACATAAAACACATTAGAAGACATTTAAAAGCAAATGAAAAAGTACAGGTTAAAATGGAAACAGAAAAGTCTTCAGACTCGATTTAAAAGAACTGAGGGTTGCAGCAGACCTCAAGTTTTTTGGGAGTTAGTTCCAGATATTTGGTGTATAAAAACTAAAAGCTGCTTCTCCTCGTTTAGTCCTTACTCTTGGGACTGTAAGTAAACCTGTCCCAGACGACTTAAGGGCTCTGGACGGTTCATAACATATCAGCAGATCAGTAATGTATTTTGGCGCTAAACCATTTAGTGCTTTATAAACCAACATCAGTATTTTGAAATCAATTCTTTGAGTGACAGGAAGCCAGTGTAAAGACCTCAGAACTGGGGTAATGTGATCCACTTTTTTGGTCCTAGTGAGGACTCGAGCAGCAGCGTTCTGAATTAGCTGAAGCTGTCTGATAGATTTTTTTGGAAGGCCTGCAAAGACACTGTTACAGTAGTCAAGTCTACTAAAGATAAATGCATGGACAAGTTTTTCTAAATCTTGCTGAGACGTAAGTCCTTTAATTCTTGATATGTTTTTAAGGTGGTAGTATACTGACTTATTAATTGATTTAATGTGTTTCTTGAAATTCAAGTCGGAGTCTATGACACCACCAAGATTTCTGGCTTGGTGTGTGGTTTCTAGCATAACAGATGTAAACTGTGCGCTGACTTTTAATTGTTCATCTTTGGCACCAAAGACAATTACTTAAGTTTTGTCGTTGTTTAATTGAAGGAAATTTTGGCACATTTTGTTCAATGCACTTACTCAGTGCCTGTATCGGACTGTAGTCTCCTGGTGATATGGTTATGTAAATGTGTGTGTCTTCTGCATAATTATGGTAGCATAATTTGTTCTTATTCATAATCTGAGCTAGTGGGAGCATGTAGATGTTAAACAGAAGAGGCCCAAGAATGGAACCTTGGGGGACCCCCGCATTCAATATGTGTCCGCTCAGATGTGAAATTGCCTATTGACACATAGTAGTCTCTGTCCTTTAAGTAGGATTCAAACCAGTTTAGTACAGTTCCAGAAAGTCCAACCCAGTTTGCTAGTCGATCTAGTAATATGCTGTGGTCAACTGTGTCAAAAGCGGCACTGAGATCCAATAAAACTAATACAGAGCTTTTGCCACTGTCTGTGTTTAGATGGATGTCATTGAGGACCTTAACCAGAGCAGTCTCAGTGCTGTGGTGTTGTCGAAATCCTGACTGGAAAACATCAAAGCAGTTGTTCATTGCTAAGTAGTTATTTAGCTGTTGATAAACAGCTTTTTCAATGATTTTGCTTTAAAATGGTAGGTTAGATATGGGCCTATAATTGTTCATAAGCGATGTATCTAGATTGTTCTTTTTTAGGAGTGGCTTGATGACTGCTGTTTTCAGGGCCTGTGGGAATACACCTGTCCGAAGGGACATGTTGACAATTTGTAGAGCATCTGAGGCCATACAGCTAAAAACAGTTTTACAGAAGCATGTGGGAAGAATGTCAAGGCAACAGGAGGAGGAATTCAGGTGTTGTATAATGTCCTCCAGGTTTTTGTGGTTTATCAGATAAAATTGTCATTGCATTTGGATTGATTTTAAGTGGGCATAGCGATAACACATATGTTGAACTTTTTTTTGATGCAGTGACAGCTTGTCTAATTTTGTGAATTTTCTCAGTAAAGAAGGAGGCAAATTCATTGCAGGCCCTCGTGGAGAGATGTTCAGACACTACTGACACAGGAGGGTTTGTTAATCTGTCGACAGTAGCAAACAGGGCACGTGCATTGTTGTTGTTTTTGGTGATGATGTCAGAAAAGAAAGACTGCCTTGCACTTTTCATCTCTGAGTTAAAAGTGCAAAGTTTCTGTAACGGTTGGGTCTGGAGGACACAGGCGCGGAGACAGTATAAGTAAAAGATGATTTACTTCAGGAGAAACCAGCAGGGTGTTAGAACCGTGATCCGGGGAGGGGAACTGGCTGGCATGGGGGTCCAGGGAGAGAGCAACGGGGCAAGTCCAGGGGGCTGAGTGGAAGCAGGCTAGAGCAAACAGGCAGGAGGGGTCCGAGGAGAAGTGCTGGAGAGCTAGGGCTGGAGCTGGTGGCTGGAGTCAGGCCGGGAGAATGTATGAAAACAGAAGCTACAATCTGGCAGTGTCTGGAAGGTAGGACCGGGTATATGTAGAGCAGTTGATGATGATTGAAGGCAGCTGTGAATGTTGGTAATTGACTCCAGCACACCTGACTCCAACCCTGCAATTAGACCAGCACACAGACAAGGGTGAAAGGGAAAACACACACAAGGCCAAGGGGCCCAAGCGGGATCGTGACAGTTTCTCTTTGAAGATGTCATAATGAACCTGGATATTTGTTTTTCGCCACCTGCGTTCTGCTTTACGGCACTCTCTTTTTTCTATTCTGACCTTTTTCATTTTTTCATTTAACTTTTATTTATCCTCGAGAGATCAATTGAGGGGTGACCCTCATTTTCAATGATGTCGAGTCAAAACAAATTCAAAACAACAATACATACAAAATATTCAATGTAAATACACCAAATACACAAGTGAAGAGAAGAGAGAAAAAAAACAAAAAAACAAAAAAACAATTGAAACATTTACAAAGTGGTGAAAAGTGGCAGCAATTAAAAGGAATAAAGTACAATATAGCCTAATTAAAACAGTTACAAGTAGAGTTTGGCAGATCCAAGATAGTCTGTTTAAATTGGCCAAAGGATATGAATGTATTTAGTTTAATTTGTTGCTGTAAGTTGTTCCAGGAGTCGGGGGCACTGAAGCTAAAAGCTGTCTTTCCCAGCTCAGACCGGGCTTGTGGGACATAAAGCATAAGCATGTCAGTGGAGCGGGTTTGATAAAGCCCATCTGAAATGTGCAGCATTTCAGTTAAATAACGAGGAAGCTTCCCGGTCAAGGCTTTGTAAATAAAAATGTGCCAATGTGCGTCACGTCTCTCTTTAAGAGAGGACCACCCAACCTTTTCATATAAGAGACAATGGTGTGTATCATAAGCATCTCCTGTGATGAATCTTAAAGCAGAGTGAAAAACAGAGTCTAGGAGTTTAAGACATGAATGTGATGCATGCCGGTAGACCACATCACCGTAATCAAGGACAGACATGAAAACTGCCTCAATAATCCTTTTCCTACTAAATAAAGGGAAGGTGGTTTTATTCCTAAAAAAATAGCCAATTTTTTGTCGTAGTCGACAAACAAGATTTTTTATATGAAAATGAAAAGTGAGTTTATCATCTAACCAGATGCCGAGATATTTATACTCTGTGACTCTTTCAATTAAAAATCCATTCTTTGTAAACATATTAAAATCATTAAAATGTGTAGTTTTGCTCTGGAGAAACACATATATTTGGTTTTGTCTGTATTAAGAACAAGCCTGAGGTCCACTAGACAGTCCTGCAGGGTGTTAAAAGAGCTTTGTAGGTTCTCAATAGATTGGTGCACCGAATCGGAAATGCAATACAGTACTGTGTCGTCAGCGTATATATGGGCGTGACAGTTTTTTAGCGATGAAACAATGTTATCTATATAAATTGTGAAAAGAACTGGACCTAAAATTGAGCCCTGTGGGACACCATTTGTAATAGTTAAAAACTCAGACTGATATCTTCCCAGTTTAACTGACTGCTGTCTATCAGAGAGATAGTCCCTAAACCAGCTACATGCAGACTGATCAAAGCCAATGTCATGCAGCCTCTGTAAAAGCAAATGGTGGTCAACAGTATCAAAGGCCTTTGAAAGATCAATAAAAAGTGCTGCACAGTGCTTTTTCTTGTCTAATGCTGTAACAATGTTGTCTACAACCAAAGTCACAGCAGAGACAGTACTGTGGCCTGCCCTAAAACCAGATTGGAATGGGCTCAAAATGGAAGCACTAGTTAGAAATTTTTTTAACTGATTATTAATAAGTGATTCTAGAATTTTTGCGAGGCATGGGAGTTTGGAAATTGGCCTGTAGTTATGAAGATTATTCTTGTCACCACCTTTATGTAAAGGAATTACATGTGCTTTTTTCCAAATTTTAGGAACTATTCCAGAGGAGATGGAAAGATTAAAAATATGGGTAATTTGTTTTGATATTATATGTGTATAGAGCTTGATTGAAAAGGGGTCCAAATTGTCCTCTCCCATGTACTTCTTGGGGTTGATGGCGAGGAGTGCATCTACAACAACACTTTTGGGAAGAAGATCAAGGCTGAAAAGATGAGTTTGAGAGACAGGCGGTACGTTACTACTGGTGGTAGAAGGCCTATATCCTCCATTCTGAAAGAGTTGACCAGTAGCTACAAAATGTTTATTAAAAGCTAAGCCAATCTCTTTTTGATAATTGAGAGTGTGACCATTTAATTTGATCTGAGTGGGAACTGTGCTAGAATTGTTTTTATTATAGTTCACAGCTTTCCAAAATAGTGCAGGGTTAGAGTAGCAGTTTGAGATTAATTCAAGGTAGTATTCAGATTTGGCTTTCCTGACCATGGCTGTGCATTTATTCCGAAAGGGGTCTAAAAATTGTCCAATTTGTATTATCTCCAGAGCGTCTAGCTACAGACCATGCTTTATTTCTCTCGGAAAATAAATCAGACAGTTCACTTGTAAACCAGGGGTTTGATCTATTTTTTACTCTATGTGGTTTTAGGGGCGCATGCTTGTTTATAATTGAGGTCTGCGGGGCATTTCTCCAAGGAGATCTTTTCTTACCAGAGACAACCTTCATCTTAGTGGGCGCAATAGCATCTATAACACTTGTAATTTTGCCGTTAAAGTTGTCTAAAAGCTCATTAACTGAGTTACAGGGGAGGGGTGGTATTAATGAAAATGCTTGAATAAATCTTTCACTGGTATTTTCTGTAATATACCGTATTGATTACTTTTGATTGATCAGTTGTGTGCACAGACATTTTACTCTCAAAAAATAAACAGGAATGGTCTGAGAGGGGACCTATATCTGCCACTGTTACGTCTGAAATGTTCATTCCTCTGGAAATGATAAGGTCCAGAGTGTGCCCTTTGTTATGAGTTGATTTGTCAACATGCTGATTTAGTCCAAAGTTGTCAAGGACACAGCACAGTTCTTTCGCACATCTGTCCTCGGGTTTTTCGATATGAATATTTAAGTCTCCAACAATCAATACACAGTGAAACTCAATACAGATTACAGACAGCAGCTCAGAAAGGTCATCTAAAAAGCTTGTACAGTATTTCGGTGGCCGGTAGATATTAATGAAAATAGCTCTAGAGGCTGAATTTAACTGGAGAGCCACATACTCAAATGAATCAAAATTTCCATAAGACATCTTTTTGCATTGTAGAGATTCTTTAAACAAAATAGCAACCCCCCCTCCTTTTTTATGCACTCTGGCTTCACTCACGAAAGTGTAGTTTGGGGGCCGGACTCTATCAGAACAGCTGAGCTGTTATCTTGGTCTAACCAAGTTTCAGTTAAAAACATAAAATTAAGATTGTGCCTAGTAATAAGATCATTAATTAAAAATGTTTTACCTTCCAAGGATCTGATGTCTAATAAAGCTACATTTAGTGTGTTCGAACCATTGTCAGCCTGATTTATTTCAGCAGATTGTGGCTGAAGAGGAATGCGTATCAGATTTGATAACGGTTTCCTGTTTCTTGAAATAAACCTTTAGAAACAGGGCCCCGGCTTATCCTGTGAGTCGAAGGCGATAACTGTGTAGCCGCGGCCCGGCACATATCAACAAGTGCTGACATCATCAGTCTCCCAAGCCTGATGATGACGTCGCGGTGGGATCGGAGGGGGTGTGCATGGAAGGGTGAAGAGCCGGGCACTGTGGCTTAGATTGGCGAGTTGAGGGGGACGTTGACTGCTGGGGGTACATACGATTTCCTTGAATCCCAGATTAGGAGAGGATGGAGAAAGGGTGGTTGTAGGAGAGATTGAATGAGCAAGAGGTGGGCTTGTTATGGGTGGGGCCCCCTCCTCCCTGCCCTGATATCTCTCATGGTCTGAGCTGTCATCTGGGGACGGCAGTTGTCCTTCGGCGCTGCTGCTACGCTGTGTTATGTTCTCCTCCTGGGCCTTTTCCTTGGCACGAACAGATGGGTGACGTAGGACGTAAATCACGTTGGATGTGAATAGTTTGACTCCAGCCTTATTTAGACAAAGTCCATCTGTCTTAAAAAGCTGCCTGCGGTTCCAGAAAATGTTAAAATTGTCAATAAAATGCACTGAGTGGTCAGGGCACACTACTGAAAGCCACGTGTTCAGTGCTAGTGAATCTCTTAGGTCCTCTTCTGATTGGTGGCAGAGGACCACTGATATACACCTCAGCATTCAGTGAGCTGACCGTGTTCAGGAGATTCTTAAAGTCTTGTTTCAACATTTCAGACACCTGCTTTACAACATCATTTGACCCGATGTGCAGGATGATTTTCTTTACAGTTGTGTGTGCTGCTGCAATTTCCAGGATTCTTTTTTCTAAGTCCGACACCATATCATTGGGAAAGCAGAGTACTTTGGTATCAACATTACACATACTTTTCATATCTCTAACAGAAAAGTCTCCAACAATCAGATTTTCAGGCTCTGTTGTTAGCTTGGTTAGCCCGGTTGTTAGCTCTCTCTGTGGCTCTTGGCTTTCAGGCCTTACCTTGTTGTGTGCAGGCGCTATGCTATCTTGGTCATCAGAGGGAAATCCAGGGACTTGCATCAGTGGAGTAAACCGGTTCGACACTTGCACACTTGTTTGCTGTGGAAGTTTGTTGTTGTTACCTCTCCCCCTTCTCCAGTAGCTATAAGTGCCATCTCTAAAGCCAGTTATAAAAGAAAACATTTCTTCATAATTAAAGGAGAAGTACCGCTGCGTGTGTTGACTTCAGAATTTGCACTAAAGCCTTTTTGATAATACAAATGAGAGGCTTTAATTAAATGCTGTCCATGCGTCGGAGGTGAATATAACTTACTCGGCTGAAAACAGAAACTAACGGAGGGGAGCGGCTTACTGTACAGTCCCTTCAGTCCTTTCTTTATATGTCCACGCTTCAGTCGCGCTGCCAGCTTGACGACATGGCTCTGTGTATTTGGGCTTGGGATATACAAACAGATCGCGGAAGCCGTTCCCCTAGACAACTTTAACGGGCAGGATTTTCCCGACTTTCATTTAGCCGTCAAATCAATCAGTTTTTCTGCAGGGCGGCTCACTCGCTCACACTGGAGAGGTCTCCGGGTGATTTTCATTGTCACAACGGTCCACTCGCTGCTTTGCTTGGGCAAGGGCTTTGTGTGAAGGTGATTTAACATCACGTTCATAGATGAATACTAGGGCTGTCACTTTTTATTCGAAGTTCGAACATTCGTTCGAAGTTGGGGTGAAAAGTTCGAATTCGAATTGTATTTCTCCATTCGGACTGTGTGCTGCCCATAGACAGTATATAAAATAGTGTGCTGCCGTCTCATAAGCATTTAAAGTAGTTTCCCTTTTGACCCAGCAGAGGGCGCTTTCTAACTGTCCTATCAGTTTGACCTGTTGTAACCCCTCTTGACCCATCAGTAAACAAAGCTAATGTTAATCATGATATTCATCTGTTGCTTTGCGACCAAAATGGGCCATAGTGAGCATTGTCGGCCTGGACGATCACCAGAACATATGAGCAGCAGCGTGTGGGAGTATGTGGGTTCAACACCGGGGACGTTACGAAGACCTGTCGTACTTTTCAAAGACGTCAATTTGCAGCTTCCCCGCTAGCTTAGCCGCTAGCTTAGCCGAGCGGAGCAGCGCAGCGCCCAGTGTACAGGTACAGGCCTTTCTTTATATGACCATGGAACTACAGCCCTGTGTGAGTTAGATTCTCTGCCCGAGCCGGAAGGGCTTCCGTTTTAGTAATGTTATAAGAGACAACACTGCACGCACGGTGTGTCTCCTACGGCAGCACCGCCTTCAAGCCGATCGTAATTACTGCTGCTCTCAGTGCTTTGCGGCTCCTCCCTGTGCTGTACTGACGGAGGCTGTGTTGCGCCGCTCATTAAGTTCTCTTCTGAACAGATTTCTGTCATTCAAACAACGCAGATTTGTGTTTTAAAACTTAAATTATAGCAGCCAACTTATTAAAAAATAAGGGTTTAAAATCAGGCGCGTGCCTAAATAAGAAATACGATTAATAGAATGGGCCGGGCTTGGACAGAACACTGGGGGAATATATTCGAATATATTCGAATTAATTAGGGACATTCGAAATTCGTTCGAATTTCATTTTTGGAAAAAGTGACAGCCCTAATGAATACTATAACTTTATGCTGCATATTTGGCACTGCACTGTTGACCCACACTGGACATTTAATGCGCGCAAATTGCAAAAGTGCTTGCAGCGCTCTCGCGACCACACGTGAACTCGCATCACGGACGTCTCCCATGTCCACAAAAAATCTAATAAAGTAAAACCCCCAATTTACCGATTTCTATTTTTAGAGTCGTCTTGAGCACGAGATTACCAAATCTTTGATACTGGTTACTGTTATGTGGGCATAGGCTAAAGAGATACATCTGCAATATGCTCTTTCATAACAGTTAAGACTGGATTTTCTGGATTTTCTCTTTCAGCGCAGCTCACAAAGAATAATCATGTTGTTAGCTCTATCAGTGTCAATAATCTGCAATTAAACATGTTAATGTCTCAGACAGTATTACCATATACCCCTTGATCACATTTTCAGAACTGGATTGTATTGTTGTATTGTATCGTCTGGTTTTTTACATTACATATTCTTCCAGGATGCAGGTGGTGGATGTAAATTCAATTATTTGAGAAGTGAATGGGAATGCTCTAAACCAAAGTAATCCATCAATGTCAAGCCGGACTGAGATCTGCTAGTGAAATATGATTTTCTCTCTATCTGTAGAAATAAGTCCTAAACTCAGTAAAATTAAAATAAACTGCTATATTTTCTAGCCATGGCCCATTTACCAGATGGCGGATGGCGGATGTGGATGGTGTGTAAATTGATAAGAAAAGATGAAGAAATAACTTGATGTTCTTCACACCTACAGGAAGTAGGTATGGCTATGATTGGACCACAGTCTGGCAAAGACATCACAAATGGATCTGAAGGCCCAGGACTCCATGTTCTTTACCAGATAATACAATTATATAGAGAAAACAAATTTGCAGTTTTAATCTATATGTGATGAGCTTCTTGCTTTAGTTAAGAGAAGCAAGTTTATCTATGTGTTCATATATCTGGCTTGGTAACACTTGAATGGTCTTACTCCAACATAGAAAAAGGGGCTTAAACTGCAATGATGATAGCAGTAGTTATAACATTTTGTGAAATTCCTGTAGTGCATGAAATTTACATCTGTTTCAAAGAGCACAATAGCAGCTTACTGTCATTCTCTCACTCACTCTTTCATAGTGTATATGCTCTGTGTCCTTTTACACTATCAAAAAACACCAACAGGCTATAAAAACAGTAACTACCTTGCTGCTGACATTTTATTATATTGATGTTCAATGAACATTGTCAAATAATTGGAGCTCAGAGGAAAGTAATGGTCTTTTTTTTCTTTTCTTTTTTTGGCTCATGTCCCTTATCTCTTCTTCACATCACCTCAACCACAGGCCATTTCCCCTCTACTTATGTGTAACCTGTAAAAATCTTACGAGGGATAGTAACCTGAATGGAGCTCACTTAACTGAGACATAGTGCAAATCGCACTGAAGGGCTATACGTACACTCTAGTGCAGGGGTCTCCAACCTTTTTTAAACTGAGAGCTACTTTGAAAAAAATATAGTGGCCAAGAGCTACTTGCATCAAATCACTTATATTTATTTACATCGCACACATCAACTGAATTAAGCTTTCTGTTTGTCCACGTGTGAAATTGCATACCTAATGCTTATCAAAAATAATTTCCCATCAAAGATCCAAGAAAACATCACTACTTTACACTTCTTTTGGGCCACATTTACATCACTGAAAATTGACAACAATGTCTATACCACACTTCTAATTGTGACACAGATCAGTGTCCCCCCCAGGACATGTCTCAGTCAAGGTGGTCACTGCCCAGGTGTACAGGAGGCGCGGCACGCCAAACATTTTGGGGGTATTTGGCTCAAAGATGCCAACATGCATTAAAGAAATAGACAACTTTTTAATGAATACAACAGAGAACTGACCTTACAGTTGTGGAATTTTGTTTGCTATGTGCATGTACAAATGTTGTACAAACATGCAGACAGCACAAAATACAATTAAAGAAACCTACTGTTTTGGTGCAATATGTAGACACACTAAAGACAAATAATGTACCATACACTTGTCATTTTTATATGCACATCAAAGTGCAAATTCAACTTTTTGGATATTGGGCTGTTGTTACCGTCATTGGATTTTAAACTTAAAATAAATAAATAAATAAAATATTTTTTTTTATTTTTTACTACTGGTTGGAGACCCCTGCTCTAGTGTTTACTCCTGTTTGTCCTCATGTTTGGGTCTTTTTCAACTGCCCCATTTGTATTGTTGCCTTTTATGGCAGAGAAGAGCTGATAAGAAATCGGGGGAGACACATGTAGGCCTTTCACAGCAAAAAGAATCATGAGCCAGTTCAGGGCTGGTGCTGGGGCCAGTTCAAAACTGGTTACAGCCTTATCCCAGTTATGAACCGGTTGGTTTCACAACTACCAGAGCCAGCCATGGAGCCGGCAAGAGAGCACAGCTTTAAGCACAACAACAGCGGCGAATACATTATTTTTACATGTCTCCGTTTGTGTGTGTGTGTGTGTGGGTGAGTGTGCGTCACTCCGTTTGTCTGTGTGCGTGTGTCTCCGTTTGTCTGTTATGTGTCGCCCTGCTCGGCTCAGTGGCTTTACTTTCCTGTTACTTCAAAATAAAAGCCAATTCACGTTTGTCCAGTGAAATCCTAATGTGAAGCCAGTGAAATGCTTTTAATGTGAAGCCGCAGCCTTAATGCTCTATTTGTTTAACAGTAACTTAACTGCTGCGCACTGATCTAAAGATAGTGTTTTTTAATATAGAAAGCCGTGTCTCTGGCATTACTGGTGGTGACACAAGTTTATTTTGCTAAAAAAAACAGCACATTGTCCCGCACAAATGTAGTCTTTGTCCCACATCTGGTGAATTGGGATCTGGTCACCCTACTTTGCAAACAGGACCCATACAGCGTATTTTCGCCGGTCAATTTGATCGCTACGTTCGGTAATTATGTTATGTTTACGTCTCGTAGTAGCGGTGTTTTTAAATATGGCGGGCATGAGGTTTGAGCTTTGAGTTGGTCTGGTTGGTCAGGATAATCCCTCCATGAAGGTAAGGATAACCCTGCCCCCTGCCCCTTGCGTAAAAGCAAGGGGCAGGGGGCAAAACACTGTCTCTAGCTCCGAACTAGCCCAGAACCGGCTCTGATTTTGCTGCTGTGTGAAAGGCCTAATGGAGGATTACCTGCCACAAGGGTTCCTGGCTAAACTTAAAGCCTGTAGTCTCTACTCTATAACATAATTTCTTGCTCATCATCATTCACTTTGCTCATAACATGTCAAAATATAGTTAATAATACAGATTTTAGCCTAATGTAATAACTCCAAATGCATGTATTCTCTGCCCCCCCCCCCCCAAAAAAAAGAGCAAAACGTAGTAGCAAAACCCTAGTTACAAATCCTCACATTTGAGAAGCTGAAAACAATTAATGTTTAGCATTTATGCTTGATGAATTATCAAAATTGTCATCGCTTCATTGTCTGTTGATCAACAAACTAATAGGTAAATCAGTCAATCAATATTTTCAGCACCTGACCGGAAGGAACAATTGACTAATAAAGTTAATTACTTCTAATGTAATTCACAGAAATAATCCTTCAGTGCTCCGTACATTGTCTGCCCAGTCATATTGTTATTGATTCCTCCTACAGTTATGAAGTGCACTGGGATGTGGGGTACTTTTTTATAGCAGCATAGGTTTAAGGAGCTCACAGGAAAGCCAATTCTAGGCTTTTGTTTTTGCTCATTTCTCATGAAGGTTCACAACAGGCATGTTTCCTTCCTGGGTGGGAATGACAAATAACAGAACAGGACTCAGGTATCTTATTCTGGTTACAACAAAGCATTTTGTTTAACATAAACACAACAAAGCCATGTGTTTGGGTTGGCCCGTCATGTGAGGGAGGGGGGTGGGGGGGGGCACAGAGACAGACTGAAGACACTGCAGGGGGGTTGAATCTACATTTCAGTTAAGAATTATACAATATGCAATATTTCTCATTACACCAATAAGAATAATTTAAGGAATCTACAGTAACATTGCAGTCAGGAGACATACAATATGCAATATTTCTCATTACACTACTATCAAAAAAAGTTGATGAAGAAATGCTGCCCCGATTTTATGGTTTTAGTTAGTTTAGGGCAAATGTCTTGAGATGTGACTGGTTTCTCCAAAATTGTCCCCTCCTGCTTTGGCAAAGTGGTTCACACCTGCTTTCCCCGAACGTGTTTATTAAACCCAGCATAGCTATGCGGTGGCATAAATCCCTCCCTAAGAGAGTAGAGGGACAGCTCTATCTGTGAGCCTCTCCCCCTGCGAGCGTCAGAGTCCAGACATTTATTCTCCAATGAGATCATTAGAGGAGGAAGAGCTGAAGGCGACCATATGGACACCGCTGCTGCTGCTCACTATTGTCCATTATTTAAATAAAGACCCCGCTAGCCAGAAACTGTAAGCTCATTTATATGCTTTGACATGAAAGCACATACTGTATAAAGTTAGGAAAACACACATATCCATGATATTTATACATTTATTTTATTAGCATACATTACGTTTAATGTTGAAGTAAAAAGAAATACATGGCAATTTTTTGAACTATGGGTCTACCAATGAGTATGCTTAGACATCAGGGGCCATATTCACAAAACATTTTATCTTAGCGCTGAGAGTACTCCTAAGGAACACTAAAAGTTCTTAGTTAAGAGCAATTTCTTAAAACCTATTCAGAAAGCTTTCAGAGACCAACTTTTACTAAGGAGTGGGAGGAATTCCTAAGCTAAGATAAGAGGGCAGGGTTGATGCTGTTGCTATTAATGATAAGTGACCGTGATTTAACATGAAACCAAGAATATACTGCAGGGTTTCCCACACATTCGTTCACAATTAGCCTACAAAAGTGCCACATAGGTGGCCTGGAAATTCAGGGGCCGTAAGAGTAAATCACAGAACCATTTCATGGCATTTTGGAGAGATTTAATGCTAGTGAGCTTTACAAAAGGTACCTTAATAGCTGTAAGGGTTTAATGATCTTAGTAAAGCTATATTTAGAAATGACACATTTATTTTTATTATATTTATATAAAAAAGTATTTATTAAAGGTGAAGTATGCGGTTTATTTATGTTAATAAAAGTGTTAAATCGCTCTTTATTTATACAGTGATCACTTACATAATGTGTGCGTTTCATAAAGCCAATCTCTCAGTCAGCTGCTTTGCATGCAATTGGCAAATAAACTTATTGGAGTATCCCGACATTTTTATCTAATCAGAAGAGAGAACGCTACTAACCGACACTCGTCTCACTTATATACATTATATACACTCCATGGTCTCACTGCCGATGCACGCCAGAGCAACAGATGGGTGAATGTGTATGCGCCTACAAAGTTGGAGCAGGTAAAAATCCTTTCCAATGTCTGTTTTGATGGTTTTTATCATGTTTTATCACACTTATGGATCTGAGATGATGCTAGATAACTTGCTGCTTGAAGACCGCAGTGCATTAAAGCAGCTACGAGTAACATTTAAATATCTTTTAAACAGCCTCATGTTTCCTCTGATAATCATAAATTACCTTTAACAGCAAACGAGACCATCAGTGCAAAGAAAGACGTTTTTAAATAGTTTTTATTACTGCTTTTGGTCTGGTCGCACACCCAGTCCGATTTTCGGTTCGCTCGTGCAAGCTCTATGGTCACATATCCGTATTGGTCGCAGCTTTCAGTGTGACGCAGCAACGTGAATTGAGGAGCCTATCCCTCCAGGTGAGGGAAGGGGAGCGGGAGCCTTGTTTGATACAGTTATTTGTCGTCATAATGACTGATAACGGGGCTGAACCATCAAAGAAAAAAAAGAAAATGCAATGAAGAAAAGCTAAAAGGGAGAGTGATATAGGCTAGGGGGGGGGGGGGACGAGGGCGTTGCCAAGCAACGTGTATACAATTTCACGAGAGCGAAACTAGACTGCAGTGTTTACTCCTAAATGAATGAGCGGTTGGTACTAACACAAAGTTTGCTTTGCTTCACCATCATCAGATAACCATTATCTGAAATAGTCATTATTTACATCAACAACACAAACACATTACCTCATCGTGATCCATACTAACTGCCGTCTATCGTTCATTCGCTTTCTGTGAGGAGTCGGACACGTAATCTTTCAGCTCCGTGAGAGAGAGAGTAGTTAGGTGAACCTGCATCAACTCATTGCAATCAAGTGCGTGTGGCAGTGACTGGCATTAGTTCATGCAGTGTCAAAACCACTCTCACGGAGCCGAAAAGAGTCCTCACACTTTCAACACACGGACATGCACTATATTGCTCCCTTCTCAGTTCACACTCACGCGCCTGGCACGCGCTAGTAAACAGCTTTGCTACAGCGGGCGTCGTAAAAATACTACCACTTTTGTCCAAAGGGGACGCCAACGTGCCATGTTACTCGTAGTGGCTTTAATGTGGTGACGTAGGGACAAGCGAGGGGAGTGCTAACTGCAGTAACTGACAGGAAGTTAGCTAAAAGAACCATTCCGCTTACAGCACCTTTAAGTTCCTTTTCCTGAAGTTGCTATGGGTTTACGATGCACTGAAAGTTACTGTTGGTGTCACGTTTGGGTTTAATTTGATACTGGAGTAGGCCTATATGTGGCGCTTCGCAGCATCTCCTCTGTTCCACAGCTCCGCTACGGTATAGTTGCGCGTCTCGCCTTTTTCGTTCTGCATGCACTTTACGATTTCGCCTGCTGTTGTTTTAAATTTCCTGGTTTGTCGCTGTCTAGACTATTGCTGCATTGTCTGCCGTTGAGAGAAATACAGTGAGAGTGCATGGCTTGCAGCTGTTCAATGAGGATATTTTTTCTGATTCAAATCATTGTAAAATTTAAAATGAATAGACCTACATGGCGCTATTGTAAACAACAATTATTTATTTTATTCAAAATTGTTATTATTACCATTATTATTTTCACAATTTTTTTTTCCTTTTTTTTTCCTTTTATAATTTTCTTTTTCTATTTTTTAATCAATTCTATCAAGCTGTATGAGCTCTGGGAAGTTCCTGTCCTAGCCGCCTTCAAACCCTGGGGAGAAGACTTGCTGCTTCAGGTTGCACTACCCAGTCACCAATCAGAACAGCCCCCAGACCCTTTAGGAGGAGGCCTGTCCATATGGGAGGAGGATACAGCTTGTATTTAATTTTTGGTGAAATTGTGGTTATTTGCTTTAATGGAGAGTGCCGGCAGGTCTAGATTTCCAGGCTACCACATAGGCCTATTCATTTTCAATTTTACAATTATTTGAATTGGATAAATAAACTATCTGCAATTAAGAGCTGCACACCATGCACTCTCACTGTATTTCTCTCAACGGCGGACTATGGAGTAATAGTCAGGCAGCGACGAACCGGGAAATTCCCAATTAAGAAACAACAGCCGGTGAAATCGTAAAGTGCATGCGGAAGGAAAAAGGCGAGACACGCCCAAGCAACAATGCGCCTTAAATAACACAGTTATGGCAACACTTGGATCCCAAGACAGTCACTGGCGAGCAAATAAATTAGCCTATGCAACCAGGCTAAGGCGTGAGCTACCGTGCAACGGTGCGACATGGCTATAATAATACAGTGGTGTGAAACTGAGCTGCCAACTGGCGACATACTACAGCAGCCTACACACGTGCAACAGTGTGACACGGCTAAAATAACACGGTGAAGGCGATTTAGGAAACTAAGTCGCCCACCGGCGAGCAATACAGCAGCATACAGTGTATACAACAGCATACTAGTGTGTGGCACGGCTTACCCACTGGCACAGCAAATAAAGTGCAATGCAACGCAAGGCTCAGGTGAGAGCACACGACTGGTGCGACAATGCTACAAAGTACTGTGGCGGCGGCTTGGACCCCAAGCCGCTCGCTGTCGATTAAATCAAAGTAGCATACAATTAGCAACCGGGCTTAGCAAAAAATACACAAGCAACGGTGCGAACGAAAGAATAACACGGCGACTGTGAACCCAGCCGCCGCCTGATCTAATCAAAGCTAGGTGGAAAGGTGATATTAGCTTCCGCGGTAGCCAGGCTACGCGTAGCCTTCACACTTTACTCACCCCTTACCGGCCGCAGCCAAGTCGAACGAATTGCAAGTCGCAGCCCTTGGTGGTCGAAGTCAAATCGAAGCACCAACCCTTAGGTATGAGCTACTTGCGACAAGCTAATGGTATATTATCACACAACAATGTGTGCGACCTGCTAGTCCGCGAGAAGATAGAAGGAGGAACAGAACCTCTGGTGACTTCCGGAACATTCCCGGGGTCACCCAGGTGTCACAGGTGACTTTGTTGGTATAAAGATCTCGACCTGCGCATGCGCGCGATGGAACATCCAGTGCTGTAAGCACCGTCTCTGTCGGTCAGTAGGAACGAAATAGAACTGACAGCAACTGCAGGAAAATGTGGCAATTCCTCACACGGCGGCACCAATTATGTAGTAATTTCTTACATTGGGGCAACATTTATGTAGCGATTAAAAGTGGTTTAGAATAAGTCTGCTATTAGAAATTAATCTGAAGATTAATAATACTTTAATAATTTATTAAAGTTCAAAGGGGCACCACCATTCATTTAAGAATGGAAAAATAATAGCAAATTGTCTCGTTTAATCAATGATTTCTTCTCAAATGTTGATTAGTTTAATGTTCAGTTAAATAAATCAATATTAATACACTCAACAAAAATATAAACGCACCACTTTTGTTTTTGCTCCCATTTTTCATGAGATGGATTTAAAGCGGACCTATGATACTTTTTGACTTTTATGACCTATAAACGTTGTTATGATGATTTATAGTCATGTTTAACCATACTAGATTATCAAATAATGACGTACATGCATTTCGACGTATTCCCTGCTTACCGTCTGGGGTGTCTGTGCAGAGCACTAGACACTATTCTAGCCAGTCGAGAAGTCACGTGTTCAAAGCGGCTTGACGCTTTGTAACATGGTGACGTTGCATGTTACTTGGTGTCGTCACCACACGGATGTTTCCATGTATGGTAATGCTGCCACTTTCCTACTCGCGTCTGCCTCGCGCCCTTATAGGTCCATGCTCGCACCTCCCGCCACTGAAAGTGTTCCGGAAGGAAGGTAACCAATCACAACGAAGTTGGGTTTTCAGGAAGGGAGGGGAGGGGGCGGAAATGTCAAAAGCAAAGTGTTTAGAGGGCATGCTGGATCGCCAAAATAAGAGAAAGAGCTTCCCGAAAATCTAAATAGTTTTTTGTGATGTGATTCGTGTCAGGTTGCTCTATAGCAGTGTAAAACAAGAAATTAAGACCAGAAAAGTAGTATAATAGGTCCTCTTTAAAGATCTAAAATTCATTCCAGATACACAATATTACCATTTCTCTCAAACATTGTTCACAAAGCACTTCTGCTTTTCTGAGATAATCCATCCCACCTCACAGGTGTGCCACATCAAGATGCTGATCTGACATCATGATTAGTGCACAGGTGTGCCTTAGACTGTCCACAATAAAAGGCCACCCTGAAATGTGCAGTTTTGTCTCACAGCAAAATGCCACAGATGCCACAAGCATTGAGGGAGCGTGCAATTGGCATGCTGACAGCAGGAATGTCAACCAGATCTGTTGCTCGTGCATTGAATGTTTTTTCTCCACCATAAGCCGTCTCCAAAGGCATTTCAGAGAATATGGCAGTACATCCAACCGGCCTCACAACCGCAGACCACGTGTAACCACACCAGCCCAGGACCTCCACATCCAGCAGGTTCACCTCCAAGATCGTCTGAGACCAGCCACTGAGACAGCTGCTGAAACAATTGGTTTGCATAACCAAACAATTTCTGCACAAACTGTCAGAAACCGTCTCAGGGAAGCTCAACTGCATGCTCGTTGTCCTCATCGGGGTCTTGACCTGACTCCAGCTCGTCGCCGTAACAGACTTGAGTGGGCAAATGCTCACATTCGATGGCGTCTGGCACGTTGGAGAGGTGTTCTCTTCATGGATGAATCTCGGTTTACATTGTTCAGGGCAGATGGCAGACAGCGTGTGTGGCGTTGTGTGGGTGAGCGCTTTGCTGATGTCAATGTTGTGGATCGAGTGGCCCATGGTGGTGGTGGGGTTATGGTATGGGCAGGCATCTGTTATGGACGAAGAACACAGGTGCATTTTATTGATGGCATTTTGAATGCACAGAGATACCGTGATGAGATCCTGAGACCCATTGTTGTGCCATACATCCATGAACATCCCCTCACGTTTCAGCAAGATAATGCACGACCCCATGTTGCAAGGATCTGTACACAATTCTTGGAAGCTGAAAATGTCCCAGTTCTTGCATGGCCAGCATACTCACCGGACATGTCACCCATTGAGCATGTTTGGGATGTGCTTGACCGGCGTATACGACAGTGTGCACCACTTCCCACTAATATCCAGCAACTTTGCACAGCCATTGAAGAGGAGTGGACCAACATTCCACAGGCCACAATTGACAATCTGATAAACTCTATGCGAAGAAGATGTGTTGCACTGCATGACAAATGGTGGTCACACCAGATACTGACTGGTTCTGAGTCCCCAGACCCGCTTTTATTGTGGACAGTCTAAGGCACACCTGTGCACTAATCATGATGTCAGATCTTGATGTGGCACACCTGTGAGGTGGGATGGATTATCTCAGCAAAGCAGAAGTGCTCACTATCACACATTTAGACAGATTTTTCACTTAATTTCATTTAACTTTTATTTATCCTCGAGAGACCAATTGAGGGGTGACCCTCATTTTCAATGACGTTGAGTTCAAAACAAATTCAAAGGAAAAACAACAATACATAAACAATATTCAATGCAAAAACATCAAATACACAACAACAGGTGAAGAGAGAAAAAAACAATTGAAACATTTACATAGTGGTGAAGAGTGGCAGCAATTAAAATTAAATGGGTGAAAGTACAATATAGCCTAATTAAAACAGTTACAGGTAGAGTTTGGCAGATTTAAGATAGTTTGTTTAAATTGGTTAAAGGATATGATGGTATTTAGTTTAATTTGTTGCTGTAAGTTGTTCCAGGAGTTGGGGGCACTGAAGCTAAAAGCTGTCTTTCCCAGCTCAGACCGGGCTTGTGGGACATAAAGCATAAGCATGTCAGTGGAGCGGGTCTGATAAAGCCCATCTGAAATTTGCAGCATTTCTGTTAAATAACGAGGAAGCTTCCCGATCAAGGCTTTGTAAATAAAAATGTGCCAATGTGCGTCATGTCTCTCTTTAAGGGAGGACCACCCAACCTTTTCATATAAAAGACAATGGTGTGTGTCATAAGCATCTCCTGTGATGAACCTTAAAGCAGAGTGAAAAACAGAGTCCAGGAGTTTAAGACATGAATGTGATGCATGCCGGTAAACCACATCACCGTAATCAAGGACAGACATGAAAACTCCCTCAATAATCCTTTTCCTACTAAATAAAGGGAAGGTGGTTTTGTTCCTATAAAAATAGCAAATGTTTTTTCGTAGTCGACAAACAAGATTTTTTATATGAAAATTAAAAGTGAGTTTATCATCTAACCAGATGCCGAGATATTTGTACTCTGTGACTCTTTCAATTAAAAATCCATTCTTTGTAAAAATATTAAAATCATTAAAAGTTGTAGTTCTTGCTCTGGAGAAACACATATATTTGGTTTTGTCTGTATTTAGAACAAGCCTGAGGTCCACTAGACAGTCCTGCAGGATGTTAAAAGAGCTTTGTAGGTTCTCAATAGATTGGTGCACCAAATCGGAAACGCAATACAGAACTGTGTCGTCAGCGTATAGATGGGCGTGACAGTTTTTTAGTGATGAAACAATGTTATTTATATAAATTGTGAAAAGAACTGGGCCTAAAATTGAGCCCTGTGGGACACCATTTGTAACAGTTAAAAACTCAGATTGGTATCTTCCCAGTTTAACTGACTGCTGTCTATCAGAGAGATAATCCCTAAACCAGCTACATGCAGAATGATCAAAGCCAATGGCATGCAGCCTCTGTAAAAGCAAATGGTGGTCAACAGTATCAAAGGCCTTTGAAAGATCAATAAAAAGTGTTGCACAGTGCTTTTTCTTGTCTAATGCTGTAACAATGTTGTCTACAACCAAAGTCACAGCAGAGGCAGTACTGTGGCCTGCCCTAAAACCAGATTGGAATGGGCTCAAAATGGAAGCACTAGTTAGAAATGTTTTTAACTGATTATTAATAAGTGATTCTAGAATTTTTGCGAGGCATGGGAGTTTGGAAATTGGCCTGTAGTTATGAAGATTATTTTTGTCACCAACTTTATGTAAAGGAATTACGTGAACGTTTTTCCAAATTTTAGGAACCATTCCAGAGGAGATCGAAAGATAAAAATTATGGGTAATTTGTTTTGATATTATATGTGTAGAAAGCTTGATTGAAAACGGGTCCAAATTGTCCTCTCCCATGTACTTCTTGGGGTTGATGGCGAGGAGTGCATCTACAACAACACTTGTGGGAAGAAGATCAAGGCTGAAAATAGGAGTTTGAGAGACAGGCGGTATGTTACTACTGGTGGTAGAAGGTGTACATCCTCCATTCTGAAAGAGTTGACCAGCAGCAACAAAATGTTTATTAAAAGCTAAGCCAATCTCTTTTTGATCATAGAGAGTGTGACCATTTAATTTGATCTGAGTGGGAACTGTGCTAGAATTGTTTTTATTATAGTTCACAGCTTTCCAAAATAGTGCAGGGTTAGAGTAGCAGTCTGAGATTAATTCAAGGTAGTATTCAGATTTGACTTTCCTAATCATGGATGTGCACTTATTCCTAAGGTGTCTAAAAATAGTCCAATTGGTATTATCTCCAGAGCGTCTAGCTAGAGACCATGCTTTATTTCTCTCGGAAAATAAATCAGACAGTTCACTTGTAAACCAGGGGTTTGATCTATTTTTTACTCTATGCATTTTAAGGGGCGCATGCTTGTTTATAATTGAGGTGAAAGTATTGATGAAATAGTCTAATGGCGCTTTTCCACCGCATGGTATCAGCTCGACTCGACTCGACTCGACTCGCATTTTTGGCGTTTCCACCGTATTTTCATGGTACCTGGTACCACGTAGCGGCTGCTTTTTTGGTATCGCCTCGCTCTAGGTTCCAAGCGAGCTGAGCCGATGCTAAAAGGTGACGTCGGCAGACGGCCGGCCACTGATTGGCCAGAGACTACCGGCTTCATTCTGTTGTTTATTCTCCCCAACTCTCCGGGACTTTTGAGTGTATTTACGCCGCGTGCAGCCTTCTCTGGCTCTCTTTCATTTGATTTGCATCACAGATTCGAATTTATTTTCCATATATTCGCTAAGCTCACCAAGTGTTGGTTGTTGGGGAAGTTACTTACATACGAGAGGAGACATGTAGGGCAGCTAGCAGCTAGGCTAAATAGTAGCCAGCTGGGACAGACATGATAGCGAGCGATTACATTACAAGCCTCGGACTGAACTGATTACCTCAATAAAATATTCAGGCTGAGACACGGCTTGCATTTGAAAACACGTATCCTGAAACAAGCACTAAACAGTCAACTTTATCATGCCCGTGTTTACGTGCATAGGGATGTACGTGACGCATCCCTACAGCTGACTGTGTGGCAGAGTCACACATCGGGACAACAACCATCCCTTTTAATGGCCCGTAGCAATATTCTTCTACTTCTTTTAGCAAACAGATACAAGGGGGTATTTCTTAAACATTTTTCATCCGTGTTTTTGGCGGTTGGTTCAGTTAATAGTGCAACAACTGCTCGTAATTTCTGCTTTGCTACTTTGCTCCGGAGTAGGCTTTCAGCTCCTTACGACGACCCCGCCCACGTTCAGCAGGTACTATTTGCGGTGGAAAACGACCCGTGCTGCTACCAAACCAAGTTGAGTCGAGTCGAGTTGAGTCAAGTCGAGCTGCATGTGCGGTGGAAAAGCGCCATAAGGCTAACTCAACATCCGAAATTTCCGTAGTGAGTTGAATGTCACTATGACGGAGATCACTTAAAAAGGCTTGCTCATTAAAACCTTTAAAATTACGCTTAATTTTGATTTTAGGCTGAGATCCTTTTAAATGAATACTTCTGATAGAGGCCACTGGGCAGTGATCACTAATCCCAAGGTCAAAGACACTAGCTGAGACTATTTTATCTATTTTATTTGATAAGATTAAATCGATTAAAGTTGATTTTGCTGAGTTTTTTAGATTGGGTCTTGTGGGCTCAGTTATTAATTGTGTAAGATTAACTTTGCTACAGATTTCTTTGAAAGGTTCAGCGGCACCAGAAGGCCAATCAATGTTAAAATCACCCATCACAATTACCTCTCTATTTACATAACTGGAGAGCATATGTGCTAGATCGTTTAAGGAGCTAGTTACAGCTGAAGGGGGCCTATACACACCAATTACAACAAAACAATCATTTGACGATAAAGATAATTCTAGCGCGATAAATTCAAAGCAATTTGGAACAGAGACAGCATGTAAAAGTGTTACAGAATAACAGGATTTAACATAGACATTTGTGAACAATGTTTGAGAGAAATGGTAATATTTTGTATCTGGAATGAATTTTAGATCTTTAAGTCCATCTCATGAAAAATGGGAGCAAAAACAAAAGTGTTGCGTTTATATTTTTGTTGAGTGTAAATCCTAGTCTCAATGATCATTTCCATAAAATAATGTAATCCAATACTTACAATTATAAATTTGGTAATATGATCTTAACACTGAAGGCTACAGAATTCTTACTTGTTGGTTGCTGACTTTCCCATAATATTCACACAAATGAATGACAGAAACTTCTAGTTACAAAAGAAAATGCATGTAATTTATTTAACAGAAAGTAAATAAAATCAACACATTTAAAAACCACTCAAACTAAAGCACACAGTGTGTGTGTTTGTGTGTGTGTGTAGGTGCAGGTATGTGGATGCAAATTGAGTGTTCGAGTGTGTGTATGTGAGTGTGAGATGTGAAAAGCCTTTGTCTGTGGGGGGAAGAGCTTGAGTCTTGGGGGCTGTTTACACTGTGAAAACGTGTAAACAGTGTAAGTTTTAAAAAAAAACCCGTTCAGACACAATTTATCTGACATCTTCACCCGTGCACATGTTTTCAGAGGAAATGGGACGAAATCGATGTAGTAAGCATGCCAGGCCAGCAGTTGGCGGTACAAGGTAGTAGTAGATAGCATTTCCGGTGCATCCGGTGTCGTAAGAATTGAATAAAAAGGCGCGCCTGCGCCTATTTGCTTGTAGGAGCGATTGTTAGCACGATAACAAATTCATCAGCAACAGCACAACGTCCATGAGCACAATGAATACAGCTCGGTGATCCGCCATTGTTGTTGTTGTTTTCCAACTGGCGCACATGGACGTACAAAGACGGCGCATGCCTATTTATCTCCAAACGCAATGCGCATGTGTGAGGGTGGAGCCACGACGTCAGCGTTATCAGGGGGAATGGTTTCGGTGTTTACAGGAACCCAAAACCGTTAAGTTTTCCAAAAAATCCTCCCTCAGAGGTGATCTCAAAAACCTGCGGTTTCATGCCTGCGTTTGCTGTTTTCCTGTAAATGATATAGTGCAACCGCGGGAATTTTTCCGCGTTTGCACCGTTTCGTGTTGTCGTGTAAAGTGCCCCTTGGTTAGCCTGTGTGTTGTGTTCCCTTAAGATTAAGATCTCAAAGTATTTAACCCAATTAACAAACAACAATGAATAGTTCAAACTAAGTAAATATACATTTCCAAGGTAATAGTCTTTTAAGCCATGTGTTCTTGCTAAGCTAAACTAAGCCCAGTAGTTCATACGATACCAGATGTTTACACAGCGTTTGTTGCAGTGTTGGAGACTGATCTTTATGGCACGAGACAGGGGTTTTGCTTTGCAAGTCGGTCTTGATTCAGTTCGGATGAACTGGTGCTTTCTGGATCTTCAGTAGCCGCGTGCTAACTGTTGTTGTTCTCCTCTTGAGGGCCTTGTTGCCAGCATGGTCTGGTCTTTGGTTCTTCTGGTTCCTCTTTAGTTGCTTGGAGCAGCCGGTTGGATCCTTGTTCCTCTTTGGTTGAGAGGGGCTTCACGGCTGTTTGGACAGGCCATGCTGTAGAGCCTGGATCAGGGAGACCAGAGCTTGTCTGGGTCCAGAAGGCTGAGCTACCCCCGGTCTGGGGTGGTTAGCAAGGTAGGAGAGAGCGTGCTACTTTCCTTGAGGTGCTTAGAGAAGAGCGTGGACCTCCTTCCTCTCTGGGTGGAGGCGAGGAGAAAAAGAGACTGAGCTGTGCCAACTCACTTGCTATTGTCAAAAACAGCATAAGGGGCACTTTACACTGTGAAAACGTTTTCCAGTTTTTGGTTTAAAGAAAAACCCCCGTTCAGACACAATTTATCTGACATCTTCACCTGTACACATGTTTTCAGAGGAAACGGGCCGAAATCGCTGTAGTAGCAGTGTAGCAGCCATGCCAAGCCAATAGTCAGCGGTGACACAGCCTAGTAGATAGCTCTTCCGGTACAATTTGATGCATAAAACCTTACTGTAACCGAAAATTAATGCCACTAACGTTCATAAAGCGGTTGGTGTAAGCTTGGGGTTACAAGTATTGTAAATGACAAGCTTTCTGTCCTCTTATTTCACCCATTGAACTCGTAAAAACAGAAGACTTGCTGATAGTGAAGGGGCTTCGTGAGCGGATACCTTCCTGTTAGTCGTACTTCAAAATAAAAGTCAACTCACGTGTGTCCAGTGAAATGCTATTAATGTTTAGCCAGTGAAATGCTTTTACTGTGAAGCCGTAGCCTTAATGCTCCTTTTGTTGAACAGTAACTTAACCGCTGCGCGCTGAACTATGGATAGTGTTTTTTTAATGTAGAGAGAGCCCTGTCCCTGCCCTGGCATAGAAGCTACACACGTTTATTTGGCTAGAAAAACCGGCAGAGCACAAATCTTTCCCCAGACAAAGTGGCCGGTGGTCTCAATAACTTACTAATCGCTTAGACTAAATTGGCAAGTGTTAGGCTATATTTTAGCCCTGCACGTCACTCTCCGCTGATCACAGTGATGGTGCCGTGGAGACACCGTTCATGTTGTCTTCTAACTTTATAACTTGCTTGTGTTGTGGGTATTTTGACAGCAAATGTTATAGACTATGCATGTGTGAGGGTGGAGCCGTGACGTCAGCGTTATCAGGGGAAATGGTTTCGGTGTTTACAGGAAACCAAAACCGTTAAGTTTTCCAAAAAATCCTCCCTGGGAGGTGATCTCAAAAACCTGCGGTTTTATGCCTGCGTTTGCTGTTTTCCTGTAAATTATATAGTGCAACCGCGGGAATTTTTCCGCGTTTGCACCGTTTCGTGTTGTCGTGTAAAGTGCCCCTAAGACTTCTTGACCAATGGCAGAAGAGAAATGGGGGGGACCTCCTGGCTTGTGGTTAGAACAGAGGGACTGATAGGTGTGTCTTTACAAACAAAAGCCTGGCTTCAGGCAGAGAAAGGTGTGAAAACACAGATAATGCCTTGGCTCAAGGCAGAGGAATGTTGGGGGTTTTGACAAACACTATCCGTCACAAGGCCAGTGAATGAAATACATGTACACATTCACTACAAAAAGGAGCTCAATAAATATATATTTTTAAATAAATATAATATAAATGTATCTATATTTTCTAAATATAGCTTTACTAAGATTATTAAACCCTCACAGTTATTAAAGTACCTTTCAGAAAGCTCACTATCATTATCTCCCCAAAAAAATGATTGTCTGTGATTTACTGGTAGTGATTTCGGGGTCCTCTCGAGGAAAAATGCTTTGTGAATTACACTTACCTTAAAAAGTTAGGATTCCTAAAATTAAGAGTGAAACACCCTTTATTTTTAAGAGTTACTCCTTAATCATCAAGTTAGGAGCTACTCTTAAGATGTTTTGTGACTACGGCCCCAGAGGATTTGTTTTCTTTATTCGTGCAAAAACAGCTCATTTAAACAAATATTTTAACATTGAAATTCAAACATTCATATGACATCCAGCATGGATGGAAGCATTGAAGAGCATTTCCTAACAGTGGCATCTTCGTAAATTATCTCCCAAAACGTAAGCTTTTTTCAGTCTTTCATTTGACTTCAGAAGACAAGAGAAAGATCAACATTAAAAAGAAGCAAATTCACACGGCCCCGGGCATGCTTTGCCATGCTAAAATATGCATAGGGAAGCTGCGATTATTATTCCTGGTTCTCTCAATGGAAACTAATAAAGCAAGATTATTTGGTTTAACATAAAACACAGTGTAGGATGCTGGTTAGCCGTGGATTTCCATTCTCATATACATATCAACCCTCTTTTGTAGGCCTATTTAAGGTACAATTTGTAAAATGTGTTGCTTTGGTTTTCATGCTTGAACTAACACCTATTCAGCAAAATATTTGAATATAACACATTTTATTTGACAGTGTGACTTGAATTTAATGTACAGTAGAGACATAAGAAACTTGAGAGGCTGAACATACCTGCAGGACTTGCTAGAGGTTAGAGAAAAGTGTGATTCAAGATAAGTGGAGAAAGAAGTCAGGAGTGAAATGATATGCACAAGGCAATTATAGAGTCTGAAGTGAATAGATGAATAGAGCCAACCACCACCTAATCCCAAATGAATGAGGAGCCCTACAGCTGGACACCAGGCCTTTGGGCTGAAATATATTGAAACAATTCTGGACCACCATTGTACAAGGCCAGAGGGACCTGGATGGTGGGCTGCATTTGGAGGCTTGACTATGTCGAGTTTTAGGGATCTGAGAGGAATTTCAGCAGACAGATCACTGCTGGCCTTTCACTGGCTGTCTGTTTGCTTTCCAGCAGCCTAGCGTCACCAGCAGAACAGCTTCCTTGTTGACTAGCGACCCACAAACAGTTCCCACCTGGATCGGCTGAGCTCTTTGTGGGGAAAGAGAGACGACAAGAACTGGAATAGGATGGATGAAGAGTACTGGGGAGAAACAAATAATAGAAGAGAGATGTTAGAAAGGGATGGAGAGACAGTTGGTTTAAGTATTTTAGTGAAATGCACACTTTATATTACCAGAAGCAGGTTCTCCCTTACTTACTTGCTTTAATTTCCCTTTACTTTATGTTTTTTTCTGGGGGACCTGCATTACTTCCAGCCTGCTCAGGGCAGTGAAAAATGCTAAATGCTGCCTGGTGTCGACATCTTTACATCCATTAATCAGTTTTTTTTTCTGTCATCAATTTCCTGCACTCTACCTCGTCAGAGTCATTGGCGTGTTTGTGGATGAGGCTACTGCAGTACAAAACGGTGGCATGTGTCAACTGTCTGGCTTTCTAAGCTGGCACTTGCAATTTGTAGAAGTCACACAGTACACTGATTGCCAATAATGATGAGCTGGCAAAGAGAGGCAAAAGGAGATATGAGGTGGTGATTGCTGCTGCTCTGCGTGAGTCGATAATGGAGAATATATGTCATGTGTCATTATGGATCTTACTGTGTGCCTGTAATCCATATGCTAATTAATGCTGATTTATGCCTCATTATGTTGATTTATAGCATGGCTACAGTAGTGCAGTTGACTGGCTGTAGAAAAAAAAGAGTTTGCTCCATTCAAAGACATGGTGTTACTCTTCCTTGCTGTTTTGAAGATGTACCAGGGAAGCTTTATTTCACTGTGAAAAAAAATCCTCTAAAACAATTAGGGGTTATGAAGATAAATAAACAACATCATAAATGTTTGATGCTGAGCCATAGGTTTTGCACATTTTAGCCCATTAACTGCAATCTGAGATCTTGCAAATGTATTAAAAATAAAAAAATAAAATATAATATGTAGGGGAGAACGGGGTAAGTAGGCACACTTTTTACTCTAGTGAGAATTGCTCATCACCAAAACATCTGTCAATAGCCATTCCTACATTACATTGAAGCTTAAGGTGTTGGCTAGAAATGTGTGTCTCTCTTTTTTTCCAACTTATTGTAATGAAGAAGTAATTTACCATCAAAGACACTCTGACACATTGTGACAACCAACCCCATCAAGGGGTCGGTTGTCACACACTATGGGGTTGTTTGTCACAATGTTATCTTAATGGGAAAAATCTTAAAAAGAAGGCAAGGAGGCAGAACCAAATTTGAATGTTTAATTGCATTGTCAAGTTGACAAATAGGCCTACATAACGTTCTGTAGCCTTGGCAGCTGGTCTAGTTTGGGATGCACTGGGTTGTTTTGATTTTGTTACCCTTTCTTCTTTTGCTTGCTAGCTGCCTTTTCCTGCTCTATTCTTTCCTTCTCTGGGGTGTCAGTGAGGATACAGCTTGACAATTTCTTTCGTTATTGGGTTCCTTTTCTGGCTGCAGCCTTGAGATAACATGCGACAACCAACCCCCCAAAAAATTTGACGACCAACCCCAACTTGAATTTCTTGCTAGCATCAAGGCCAACAACCATCTGACAACTAATTAGCTTGCTAACCACAATCTAAACTATAGTTTACCCTTCACACTTTCTGAGGGTAACAAGTGTTTTGTTATAAACCCATTGTGTAAAAGCCTAGAAGAAAAATAATGAGAAGCAAAATATTTTGAATTTGACATGAAAAACACAAAACATCCTCTCACCTGAAATGCAGCAGTCTAACTCCAAGGAAGTCTATGTATTGGCGCTTTTCCACCGCACATGTAGCTCGACTCGACTCAACTCGACTCGACTCAACTTGGTTTGGTAGCAGCACGGGTCGTTTTCCACCGCAAATAGTACCTGCTGAACGTGGGCGGGGTCGTCGTAAGGGGCTGAAAGTCTACTCCGGAGCAAAGTAGCAAAGCAGAAATTACGAGCAGTTGTTGCACTATTAACTGAACCAACCGCCAAAAACACGGATGAAAAATGTTTAAGAAATACCCCCCTTGTAACTGTTTGCAAAAAGAAGTAGAAGAATATTGCTACGGGCCATTAAAAGGGATGGTTGTTGTCCCGATGTGTGACTCTGCCACACAGTCAGCTGTAGGGATGCGTCACGTACATCCCTATGCACGTAAACACGGGCATGATAAAGTTGACTGTTTAGTGCTTGTTTCAGGATACGTGTTTTCAAATGCAAGCCGTGTCTCAGCCTGAATATTTTATTGAGGTAATCAGTTTAGTCCGAGGCTTGTAATGTAATCGCTCGCTATCATGTCTGTCCCAGCTGGCTACTATTTAGCCTAGCTGCTAGCTGCCCTACATGTCTCCTCTCGTATGTAAGTAACTTCCCCAACAACCAACACTGGGTGAGCTTAGCGAATATATGGAAAATAAATTCGGATCTGTGATGCAAATCAAATGAAAGAGAGCCAGAGAAGGCTGCACGCGGCGTAAATACACTCAAAAGTCCCGGAGAGTTGGGGAGAATAAACAACAGAATGAAGGCGGTAGTCTCTGGCCACTGATTGGCATGACAATAGTCTCTGGCCAATCAGTGGCCGGCCGTCTGCCGACGTCACCTTTTAGCATCGGCTCAGCTCGCTTGGACCCTAGAGCGAGGCGATACCAAAAAAGCAGCCGCTACGTGGTACCAGGTACCATGAAATTGCGGTGGAAAAGCCAAAAATGCGAGTCGAGTACAGTCGAGTCGAGCTGATACCATGCGGTGGAAAAGCGCCAAAAGTGACCTCTGATCCCAATTCTGGACCTTTTTTATATCAACATTTCAGAACTAGCGCGCTCTGGTGGCGAGATATAACGAATGTGACATCCAACCCATGTGACAAATTACCCCGTTCTCCCCTACATAAGTATTCAGAGCCTTTGCTCAATACTTTGTTTTGGCACCTTTGGCATAACAGCCTCAAGTCTATTAGAATATGAAGCCACAAGCTTGGCACACCTATCTTTTGCCAGTTCCGCCCATTGAACTCTGAGATTGAATGTAGTATAAATGTGCAAACATTTTAGAAATCAGTTCATCCTAGCCTGAGAAAAGGCACAAAGAGTGTTTTATGGTCTCACTGTCTAACCCTACAGTTTGCCCAGTTGTTACAGTTTCTACTCCTCTCTTAGCCTCATTCACTTCATTTCTCCCTCATTTACAGCTTATCTGGTCTGCTGACTCTTACCTTTTTTTCAGCCCTCCTGGTGCAGTTGTCTCAAACCTCCACAGCGTATTTCAACTCTTTGTCTGCCTCTCCTCCCCTCCTCATATCTCTCACTCCCTACCTCCGTCCATCTTTCTCATTTCCACCATTGGGTCATTTAGCCGTTTATGCAGGTGGTCATTCTCGGTGATGGCAAATGGCTGTGTGCAGTTTGTTGATTACCTTTTAGTGCCTGTGTCAGTCTTTTCTGGGTCAGTGAACTGCAGAGTCTGGATCGGCAACATGACAGACCCCCACACACGACACACTTATACAACACACACACATCAATCCATTCGTTACACATACACAATTTGTAACCCCAAACCAGCACTACTTTTTCCTCCCATTGTTGAGTTTTTCACCAGTGTTGCTTACCACAAGGCTTTCTAAGGAATTGACAAATCCAATACATAATTTAATAAAAACAACGCCTACAGTTGTTGGGAAAAGAGTAACAATCCTTGTTGTTCATACTCAATGGTGGTGTTTATTTTACAAGCACCTGGGGTATAATATTTCCAAAAGAATGCCAAATTAAATGATCTATAATGATGAAATAATTATTGATTTGATTCACGTGTTTCACCAAGCTGGTGTACTGAATCAAATGAGTTGGTCCCATTGCTTTTTTTTTCATTGTGTTGTATTTAGCAGACAAACCCTCCCAAGAAAAGTAACAAATACAAACAAATAATATGCTCATGGCTGCATCACTATCATAGGCGTACAGTTAGTTTTGCAATGTTGTATACACATATGATTAAGTCTTGTAAAACTGTCTATAACATCAAACACATTAAAAAAAACTTGAACTGAAAACCACTTTAACCTCCCCATCATTTATTTGGCTATTGTCACAGACTGGATGTGCATCAATGGCAAGGATGTCGCAGACTAATTAGGAGCAGTAGAGTGTCAGTTGCACCAGATGCTTTTGTGTTTTGTTGAACAAATTTAACCTCAATGCAACAAAACATTCAAGGTTTAAATGTATTTTGAATGGCAACAACTCTAGCAACAGGCTCCAGAGGTGACAATTTGGTTGGTCCATGACTACCAGTGAAATATCCTGTCCACCTTTGGATGGATTTATATATATATCCATAACATTTTTTAAAGATTATTGGTCCCAGATGATTAAATATACGTAGATATTTAAATTATTTTGCTCTAGTACAACTAAGTGGTTGGCATTTTTGGTTTGATTTACCATGGAGTTTGGTACATATATTCATGGTCACCAGGGGGACTTGGAAAGGGGGAATTGTCAAATTGACGGATTGGTGCTTCCAGTTAATTGTTTCAAACATGAAGCTCACTCATTGGATTGTTCACTCATTGGATTGAACTGTTTTGTTTGATTGAGACTATAAAGAAGGTCTGTGTGTCTGCTGACATTTTCATGCATTTCCAGTCCCTAACAAGCGGCAGTCTGTTTAATTGTGTACTGTTTTTTTGTACAAACCCTTAATACATAGGTCTTATGTTCTTTCTAAATGAATGTCATGGCTATGCCACAAATTTATCTTGATGACTTTGTTCACATAAATTCAGAAAGCTTGACAACAAACTCAATCCTTAATTATTTTCAGTAGATTTCTGGGGAAGGGAAATACTTAATTCATGTTTTATTTATTTAGGCTTTATGATTGTAACGCCTTCAGCATTAAATCTTTGTGAAAACAAAAGCAAAGCCCCCGTCTCTGACAGGATGGTAGGAGTAAACTTTAATCCAAAATCCTTTAAGGGACAAACACATTTCTGAGCTGTGCGTAATTATTATTCCGTTGAGTTTCAGGGGTGGCTGGACAGTGTTTTAAGAGGCCAATTCTCTAGGGATTAATTCCTTTTATGGTTTGCCTAATTAAGGTTTAAACAAAATATAATAAACTCTTGCCAGAGGATGCTTCCAAACATTGTAGTGGCAGCCACCATATCAAATATGTATTTAATTTAAAGGTGAAGTAAGCGATTTATTTATGTTAATGTAAGTGTTAAATTGTTCTTTATTCATACAGTGATCACTTATATAGTGTGCACGTTTCATAAAGCCGATCTTTAAGTCACCCGCTCTGCATGTAATCGGCACATAAACTTTTCGGGGATCCCACTACTGTTAACCAATCAGAAGAGAGATCGCTACAAACCGGCACCCATCTCACTGACGGTGCACTTGCAGAGCAACAGATGGGTTCATGTGTATGCGCCAACAATGGCGGAGCAGGTAAAAAACCCTCCCAATGTCTGTTTTGATGGTCTTTATCATGTTTTATCACACTTACGGATCTGAGATGATGCTAGATAACTCGCTGCTTGAAGACCGCAATGCATTAATGTGGTGACGTGGGGACGAGGGAGGGGACTGCTAACTGCAGTAACTGACAGGAAGTTAGCTAAACGGACCATTCTGCTTTCTGAACCTTTAAGTATAGTATAGTGACTACACAAGATAAACACATTTACCCAGATGATTCAGAGATTGATATAAGCCGTTTCTTTGTTCACTCTCCTGTTTGTTGTTTGATCGCCTTCCGGTCATTGCAGGGACTGGTGAAGCGTAAGGAGCAAAGAGGTAAATAGTCATAAATCGAAGCAGAAAGAAAGGAAGCAATGTGTCAGTAGGCTTCATCAAAACTTCAACCATCATCATCATCAAAAGTTCTTGCCCTTTTTAAGAGTCTGCTTCTCTACAAATCTGATAACAACTAGCTTAAGGTTTGTGGTGCTGGAGTCCTTTTGGTGTCAAACCGACTGGAGAGCCTGTCTGGCTTCATCTGTTCTGCTCAATCTTTTCAATGCTCTAGCCAACAATAGTTTGAGTGTCTTGCGCTGCTCTGAACAGAACAAGGACTTCAGCTGTCCCCAATCGCACAGCAATTATGCCATCAAGGAACTGTTTGAGCACATCAGATGATTAGCACTCAGTGATGTCTTGCGTCCTTCAGGAGTGATCATTAAAGTTGTGTATCATGCTTTTTTCTATCTCATCTTAAATTGAATACTATTCCCTATGCCACTGTACTGTATCTTCTGTATGGTTGCATGTCACTGTGTGGTTATTACAATATTCTCATTATGCTTGTGTAAGTTGAGTGAGTGAAATTGCAAAGAAGAGAAAGCTCATTATATTGGTAGTTAGTTCTGTTTAATTCATGCACATGACTGTATACACTGCTTTGTACAATTAACTTTTAAATATGTCGTCAATATCTGATTTTATCCCTTTATTGTCTTTTGAGCTCTTAGAAATAAGCATTTCTCTCATGGTCAGTTACTGAATAATAATGAATGTTACCTTTTCAGCCTCAAGAAAAGCTTTAAATAAACTGCATGCATACCATACATAATGCAGCATTACAAGTGCTGACTATGGCAAGAAGACAATGCATATTACACAGGTTTGAAAGTCTCTGAATTTGCCCTTATTAAGAAATGCTTTAGGATTTATACATTACTGAGGGGACAAACACCTCCTGACAAAAGCTCAGGGGCACACTAAAATCATCAATAATCATGTTTTGGGCAACTCATTCCTTGAATTCTCTAAAAGTGTTGTATGTCTGCAACAAAAGCCTATAAAAGATATCTATAACATGTGTTTTATGTTCAGACACTTAACCATTAGCTATAGAAGCAGAAAGGTTTAAGCAAGAAGTAATTACAAGCAAATGGTCTACTGGTGCAATGGAACTTGTTGTATATTAGTCAATGAGTGCAGGGCACATTTATTGTGTGTGGATGAAATAATGACAAATGTATACAAATTGTCAGAAGTTTTGGTGACCGGAGTAAACAGTTCTACAGAGACAACAGATGCACATTTTTGAGATGTTTAAATGACAAGTGACGTGTGTTCTTTCTTAACTTGTTCGAAATAAACACATTTTTGAAATATGAGATGTTTAAATGACAAATGGCATGTGTTTTTTATTCACTTATTCTAAATAAACACATTTTCAATTCAAATGTATGCCTGGTTCTAGCCATGCTGTGTTCTACAGTGGCGGAAGTGTCATACAGTCTATGACACCAAGATGATGGATGACATTTCCCCTTGCAACATTAATTTGTGATTTGGCAGTGATTCATCAAATATATCCTCTTCGTATACATGTTTTCTAGCTTAATGGGAAGGCATCATTGTGTTGCTAAGGCAAAACGGTTCAGCACCATGGACAGCTCCTTGAGTCTTGAGAGGCTGCATTGATGCACTACTTCTTTCTTTAGTGAACAACCCCACTCAAGTAAGAAAAAGTATACTGCTGGCTTATGATGAAAATACACTCTGCTTATAGAAAAACTTTTTGTGTATGTCAAAGCTCCAAAAAAAAAGCACCAGCAGCCCAAGCAATGCCTAAATTATACAACTCTGCTGAACAAAGCGTTAATCTCGCAGCACACTGCATGGTGTCTCGTGGGGGATCATTAGTCTTTATATGCAACAAAGCAATGGGTCTCTCAAACTGGCTATGAATGTATACCATAACTTTGCAAGCTCCTCTAAATGACTGCAGGCATCACTCTACAACTATGGATTTTACAAGGATTTTAATGATGATCTTTATTTTTACTACTGTGCAGAGACTACAATACCCAGAAGGCATGCTGGCCTTGCATTATGTTTTGGGTCAATTTATCAATTGACAAAAAACGTTGATTCAATGTTTGCTGCTCGTGCATGCCAACTAAACCCCAGGCAATTTGAGCGTTAATCTAATTTGGTAGCCTACCCCATTGGCAAGTAGATCTCAGGTTGAGGTCATTGTTACACTGGCAAATATGTTAATTCCCCCCCTGAGGTTATTACAGCGCTCAGACAAAAGGCAAAACAGGATTATGGGGTTTACATTAGGGCAAGAGATGTCAAATCACATCTTTACCAAACCGTCTTCCTCCATTCCCATCACACCAAGCAAGGGATTGGACAAATAGCTGTGTTGTTGGTTTGTCCCACATCAGATAATTTATCACAAACAATAATCTGTCAACGGGTCATCAGTCAGATCATCCATACTAAACTAATTTAGTGATATATGAGACGGTTTTGAATACAGTGTTGGTATTTGATGCGGTGAGATGCAGGAACCAATGGTCTCAGTGTACCTCCTCCTTCCCCACCTCCTCCCTTGTCCCCCCACCCCTCTCCCGCTATTTGAATAGAGAGAGCCTGCGGAGCACTCTTTTGTTCAGTAGCGCTCAGCTGCTGGAGAAGTGAGCACCACTCTGGCGCTCAACCACTCATTACGGCTGCTGCCTCGGCTCGTCTCCCTGAGAAGCACGGTAGCCGCTTGCGAGAGTCACTTGCTGAATGCATAGCAGCACCGTGCTGCTCCCGGTCTCTGCCTCCCAAACTGACACGTTCCGTTTTACAGCTGCATTGGCAGGGCTTTTTACACACCGTTGGATGGTTCAGCTTTGTGGCTGTAGCACTAGCACCTGCTCTGTATCAGACTTGACGCTCCCCCTGTGAGACTACAGCATCGCTCTACATTCCTGTGGTCTGGGACATCACTTTATCATCCGAAAGGTGAAGGTGAGTTGTTTTAGCTGCTTCTTTCACTTGGATGTTTTGATATAGAATAAGCAGACAGTCACTTTTATGTTGCTGCACTCCCACATACACAAGGAAAACAGGGTGTCTCACAGCTTATATTCACTAGATTAAGTGATTAATTGAAAATGAGCATGGGAATATTGTATACAAAGATCTAAAGCTATGATCAGAATTGCAGGTAAACTGCAAGACACTCCAAGTGTGTGGCTTTTGTAAGAGAGCGGTTCATTCACTCCTTAAACCACTTTTTTTTGCCGTGGTTACATCCGGCTTATTTTCTTAAAAAGAAACAACCTTTTACTATGAGGAACTTTACCATCTAATTATTTTTCAATGTTTAAATTTTTTCTATTCACATGCATACGACTACCTGACTTAAGAAAGTTATTATTTCTATTCGAAAAATTAAATCATTTTGTATTCCTTTTTAAATTTTCTGCCTTCTTTGCATAATTTCATTACTGTCCAGTTATGCTGGATCTGCTAAGTAAAAATGAAGCAGGCTTAAGTCATTCACTGCTTTGCTTTGCCCTGGGAGCTAGTTCAAAAGATAGTCAACCTAACAAGGCAGTTGACTAGGATATGGATTGGTAAGACCATCCTTTTACCTTGTATTAAAGATAAAAACCCCTTTCTTCCCCCTGTACGCCTCCAGGTGAGGCAGTGGGGGACAGGGGTAGCTGTTGACAGGGTTGAAAGTCGATAGGCAGCTCAGTAAGAGTTGTCAGTGCTGTCAGCGAAACCAAAGAGGGAGACCTGAGACATTATCTTGGATGGCAATTACACTCCGCCAAATGGGTCTCTCTGTTAGTTCTGTTGGAGGAAACTTTGCTGCCGCACAGCAGCACCTCAAGGCTACAAACTGATCTAAGTGGAGTAAGTCCTGGGTGCCTGGGCTGCAAGATTCGGGTTCTTCAACAACCCTTAAGTTACCTATCTCACGGGGCACAGGGAGGGATGTTGTTGAGGAAGGAAAATAAAAAACCATTGGACTTTTTTTTGTTTAATTTTTGGAGTTTATAGCAGTGTGTCAGATAGAGAATGGCGAGAATGGTGAGAGAAGGAGGCGCGTTGCTCATGACCCCCTGGGAAATTAAGCAGAGATTCAGCCAAGCAGTTTGTGAAGTTACTACTCCCTATCTTGCTTTCTCTCTTGCTCCTTCTATCTGTTAGCATCTTGTTCTTGCTTTCTTGCTTCCAATGTATGTGTTTGATATTTTCACACAAAACAGACACTCAGACAGTATCTACAAGCTGTCCTTGGCAGAACTAATCCCACAATCCTGTTGGTGGATTTTTTAATTTCACTTTTTTATGTATTTAACACCTCCCCAAACATGTGTGCTCCTATATTTGACTGGGAGAGTGATCCTTAATGTGCATGGCCAAGGCAGTACCTGCAGAGAGGCTGGCTGATAGACCAGGAGTTTCTGTACCCCTCTCACTGATTGAGCAGCGTGTGAATGCCTTTGTATTTATAATACTTGTGTGTGAGTTGCTAATCACTTTTGTTGCAACTTCCTGAATTGTGTTAGTGAACTATAGGCATTATCAGCTCATGTTGCGCCCACAGGAGCTTTCTTCACATTTGACTGTTCTTATAAATTATTCCATGGCTTATGCTTATTTCTGCCTCATGCACTCACATGCATATTGTAAAAGGTCTCTGTGTTTTCATCTCCGTCTTTACCACAATTCACCTCTCTCTCTCTCTCTCTCTCTCTCTCTCCCTCTCTCTCTCTCTATGTCTCTCTCTTTCTATCTCTCCTCTTGCTCTGTTTGGACTATATCACTTCCGCACTGGATTACAGGATCGCTGTGAACACCATTGTTCTTGGACGAGGTGTTCCGTTGTGTGGTACTGACAGTTCACTGCCCTTATATTCACATTTTCTGTGGGATAAGGCATTACGATGGATGAACAATATTCATTTAGAAAAGGGTTCACTGCTTTTTTTTCGGCTGATAAACCTGTGGTCAGGCCCATAAGCAGCTCAGTAATGTTGTCGTCTCACCTCCGGAGAAAGGTAGAAAAAGAATGAAAAAAAAGGGACAGAGCGAGGTAACGGACCGAGAGAATGACGAGAATCCAGAATGATTTGCTCGTAGCATAAGGATGCATAGGTCACATATTTCAATAATGTGTCTATTGCCTGTCCACGCTCAGCTTAGTGCAGACACTTGTAGCGGAAGAGTTGAATTTTCCATTTGAGTAGTGTCCAAGCCAGTGAATGGGAGACTGTAATCTCTTGCAGAGATTCAGCGAACATAAGACAATTAATATTCCTACAATGAACCTTTAGCTATGCTTAAACCCACCACAGCCAGCCTGGCTCAGGATGAAACAAGGGAGAACAGCCAAGCAACGGCGTAGTATCTGCACAGAGGATCAATGGGCTTGAGTTCAACTGTCTGGCTGGTGACTGAGGGCCTCCAGCTACAAATCTCATGCGAGCTGTGCTATGAGTCAGATGTGATCCTGTTGTTGCTGATAGCTGTCTATAATCCTCATAATTCTACAGTTGAAAAATGAGATATTATTATAGTGTCTTTTCTGATACTGCTGAAATTTCAGTGCTGCAGACTCAGTGTATAAGTTAAAATATTATATGGATGTAGCTTCTTTGGCTATAGTGGTAGTATAATGAAGATTCCTGGAGGCCGCAACTAATTTACAGACTTGGATAACCCTGATCCAATTAAGCAGAGAAAAGCATTCCACACACATATTTAATTTTGATTTTATAAATGATTGAGAGTGTCTGCTTTGCACAAGCATGTGGACCCTGTTAGCGCATATGGTATATCTTATAGACTTGGCATCCCCAGTCGTAGGGTCGTCCCATTGGCTTAATGAAGGCTGTACCTTTGCTCACCAGAGGGCGTCGGAGCCGAGCCTAGTTGGAGAGCTGCTAGCTTTGCCTTTGCTAATAATATAATAGTCTGGCATTAGCCATATTGAACTAGCAACCTCCGCACCTCGAGCCAAGCAAATGAGCAGTGCAGCTGGGCCGCCATGGCCATTGGCAGAGCATACAAAGCCCAAAAGGCACAGGCTGAAAGAGCAGGTAGTTTACCACAATGTCTCCTGACGCAACTCATGAATATTCATCAAAGCCCCGCCCCCCTGTCAAAACCCAGCTCTGCACCCCTCTCCCACCAAATGGATTATTCAAAGGAAGCATTTCCCCAATTAATTACTATAAATAAATAATTACATCTGGTAACAGTTTTTGTCTGCTGAATCAATGACATGGCTGTTGCAGTGATTGGGGGAGGAGGTGTGGACGGTGCATTTCCTTTCAGCTACCTGTCTTCTCCTGGCCTTTCCTTTGTATTACTGGTTGATTGCAATGCCTCCTTTGTTAAAGCCACTACGAGTAACATGGCACGTTGGCGTCCCCTTTGGACAAAAGCGGTAGTATTTTTACGACGCCAGCTGTCGTGAAGCTGTTTTCTAGCTCGTGCCGGGCGTGCGAGATTCAAATGGTCAGGAAGCAATATAGTGCATGTCCGTGTGTTGAAAGTGTGAGGGCACCGGACTCTTTTCGGCTCCTTGAGAGTGGTTAGTGACACAGCATCAACTAATGCCAGTCAGTGCTACACACACCTGATTGCAATGAGTTGATGCAGTGTCACCTCTCACGGAGCTGAAAGATTACGTGTCCTCATAGAAAGCGAATGAACGAGAGACGGCCATTAGTATGGATCACGATGAGGGTAGTGTGTTTATGTTGTTGTAAATAATGACTTTCAGATGAATAATGGTCATCTGATGATGCTGGTGAGGCAAAGTAAACTTTGTTTTAGTAGGCTACCGCTCATTCATTTAGGAGTCTAGTTTGCTCCCGTGAAATTGTGTATACGTTGCTTGGCAACACCATCCCGCCCGCCTATCTCTCCCTTTTAGCTTTTCTTTATTGCTTTTCCTTTTTTTTTCTTTGATGGTTCAGCCCCATTATCAGTCATTATGATGACAAATAACTGTCTCAAACAAGGCTCCCGCTCCCCTTCCCTCACCTGGAGGGATGCGGCTTCTCAAATCGCGTTGTTGCGCCATACTGAAATCTGCGACCAATACGGATATGTGACCATAGAGCATGCACCCGTGAACCGAAAATCGGACTGGGTGTGCGACCAGACCAAATGCAGTAATAAAAACTATATAAAACGTCTTTCTTTGCACTGATGGTCTCGTTTGCTGTTAAAGGTAATTTATGATTATGTGAGGAAACATGAGGCTGTTTAAAAGATATTTAAATGTTACTCGGAGCTGCTTTAAAGTCAGGTGTATCCGAATAGCATTGCATCTCCATCAGTTACTTCTTGAAACACCCTTGATGGGAAGCAAATAATGCAACTGTTTGTTTTTCCATTATGCCAGTGTTTTCCTGTCTGAGCTAATCCCCAGAAAAAGAAATGCTCCCTGTGGGTTTCTCATGCAGTTTTAGAACCGGACAGCTCCTGAGCCATTTTGGTCTTCCTCATAGGGCCACATCCACTAAAAATGGATTGCTCGAGCTAATCTGATCTGTTTTTGCACAGTATCCAGTCCACTAAGGAATTTGCACTAAGTATATACCTGCGCTAATAGCCCACAAAGTTTGGCAGCTGGGCGCAGTTTGCCCTTGTTTCGCGTTTATGTGAGTAAGCGGGAATGCTCACCGTCAAGGGGGAAACACCTGTAGGACCCAGGATGGGAGGGGGGCACAGATGGGAGACACTCGGAGAAAAAAACTAAAACAAACTTCTATTTTAAGAAAAGAGATAAAGACGAAGACACTGCTTTGATTAGGCCTAGCCTACTATTATTATAAAGAGACCTCCACAAATACATTCTCATCCCACTTCTGTGCTTCTGTACATTAATACTAGTTTATCCACGCAGAGCTCCACGTCATTAACTTGATGCGCTGTGGTATTAATTGCACCATGAAGATAATGTCTTCCCGGGCACGGGGAAGACATGCAGTGGGCAGTAACAGCTCTCTTCCCAGGCGGGACTGTTTCATGCAGCACTGTGCACTTTTACGCTTTATGCACGGTGCCAAGACGATTGAGGAGGATTTGATGGTAATGAATGTTCTATAATCTGCTTCACATCCACACAGGTCGGCTGTTACACACATTTCACAGTTTTATACGTTGTCATTGTTTTTAATAAAGCAGCCCTTAAGTAAGCCTGAGCTCCATCATAACTAGTTATAATGTCCTATATAAGTAGGTACACAACCAACTTCCTGTAGATTTCCCCATAGTATGACTCAATATCAATTAAATTTAATTCAAAGCTCATGAGTGCGGGAGAGAGAGGGAAATAGAGGGACAGAAGGGTAGGTTGCATGAGATTGTGCCGCTTTAGTACACAACATTCATACGCAATATGTGCTCCACTAAAACAGCCTGTCGCAAATAGTGCTGGCTTTTGAGAATAAGGTGCTATTTGCAACAAGCCTTATTTGCATAGGAATGGAGCAATTTTGCAGTTTTTTTCTCTCATTTGCACCGGTTTAGTGGTCGCAAAAGCGGCGCAATCCTTTAGTGGATGTGGACCATAGTTTTTCTTTCCTGACGAATACATCTTCACACACAGTGACTAAGTGAAATATGCATTGCTGAAGGATGGATATCAAGTATCTAACGCTGTCATCATTGTTGTACAAGCTATCTTTCAGACTCTGATGAGCTGGTAAACAGGGGTGCTTGAGAGACAAATGGCCAATATTTTCCACTCATGTCTCACGTACGGGAGACCGGGGGCAATTGTTACAGGGGGCAATTGTAACAAATCAAATTGCACCAATAAGAAATAAAGTAGATACACCAAATTTATTTTGCACATGTATTTTGATGATGTCTCTCTGCATACCAAAGGAAAAATTGATATTCCCTTTTTAAAGTATTTTTTCAGAAAAAACAGGTTTCTGAGGTACGAAAGTAAAAAATAAAATCTACAGTATTTTTCTCATAAAGTCTTAATATTTAATTTCAATTAAATGAATTCTGTTTTGTTTTGATGACATTACTGTTGTGTAAGATATGACATACTTGTTAAACATTAGCTTCATTGTTTCTAGCCATCAGGGTAGTTTGTGTCAAGTTGTTATGGTCGGGGACAATTGTAACACTGTGTTACAATTGCCCCCGACCCTATACATTAAAATACAAAAAAAGAAATAATAATTATATTGTAATAGGAAAGCTATCTGATTGTTAGTTTTTGAAGTTATGGTTTGAAATTGGTTTGTTTTTAACTGTTTGTTGTTTTTTAAGCATGTAATACGAATATAATGAAATAAGCATTTCCAGTAATGTTAATTCTTGAAACGCACTTTGTCGATGTCTAATATTTATTGTTTTGATATGAAATCAATTTTCCAATTGATATTAAATAGTTTCCCCTATATTTCCCTGCATTAATAGGAAGATTATTGTGGTCCTTAATTGTTATATGAAGCTATGAGATCTGTTGTTACAATTGCCCCCACACACTGTTACAATTGCCCCCGTACCAGGGGGCGATTGTAACGTTTGACTTGCAATTTCTAGATCGATATTGTGAATCTAGCATTGCCTGTAAAAGAAAGTTATTAATGTTTACAAGTAGAGTACAGATACAAATTGCCTAATTAAAACAAATTATCTAAATAGTTCAAGAGGTTTTTGAGTAATGACACTAATGGCGCTTTTCCACCGCATGGTATCAGCTCGACTCGACTCGACTCAACTCGCATTTTTGGCGTTTCCACCGCAATTTCATGGTACCTGGTACCTGGTAGCGGCTGCTTTTTTGGTATCGCCTCGCTCTAGGTTCCAAGCGAGCTGAGCCGATGCTAAAAGGTGACGTCGGCAGTCGGCCGGCCATTGATTGGCCAGAGACTATTGTCTGGCCAATCAGTGGTCTGCCGACACTTCTGATTGGCCAGAGACTACTGGCTTCATTCTGTTGTTTATTCTCCCCAACTCTCCGGGACTTTTGAGTGTATTTACGCCGCGTTCAGCCCACTCTGGCTTTCTTTCATTTGATTTGCATCACAGATCCGAATTTTTCTCCATATATTCGCTAAGCTCACCCAGTGTTGATTGTTGGGGAAGTTACTTTTAACATACGAGAGGAGACATGTAGGGCAGCTAGCAGCTAGGCTAAATAGTAGCCAGCTGGGACAGACATGATAGTGAGCGATTACATTACAAGCCTCGGACTGAACTGATTACCTCAATAAAATATTCAGGCTGAGACACGGCTTGCATTTGAAAACACGTATCCTGAAACAAGCACTAAACAGTCAACTTTATCATGCCTGTGTTTACGTGCATAGGGATGTACATGACGCATCCCTACAGCTGACTGTGTGGCAGAGTCACACATCGGGACAACAACCATACCTTGTAATGGCCCGTAGCAATATTCTTCTACTTCTTTTAGCAAACAGATACAAGGAGGGTATTTCTTAAACATTTTTCATCCGTGTTTTTGGCGGTTGGTTCAGTTAATAGTGCAACAACTGCTCGTAATTTCTGCTTTGCTACTTTGCTCCGGAGTAGGCTTTCAGGCCCTTACGACAACCCCGCCCACGTTCAGGAGGTACTATTTGCGGTGGAAAACGACCCATGCTGCAACCAAACCAAGTTGAGTCGAGTCAAGTTGAGTCGAGTCGAGCTACATGTGCGGTGGAAAAGCGGCATAAAACCAAAAAGTGTTACAATTGCCCCCGGGCTCCCCTAAACCAAAGGGGGAGCTATATTTAGTTTTTTGTGTGAATGTGTTCAATTTCAATTTGTAGAGGTACAAAGGATTCCAGGGGATCTGAGGGAAAAAAAATGGGAACTAAAGCTTAAGAAAAGCGAGACCTAAGTGAGTAAAAGAAGAGAGACACAAGCCATTGTCAGTGAGAGTCTTCCTCTGCCTCACCCTGCCTAACTGGATGCAACACAGTGGGGCTATTTATGAAGCAGAGGCAGCAGTATGATACTTGTAAAGCTCCCCTTGCTAATCAGAGATCTAGCTCTGGGGTTGCCGAAACCAATCACAGGGATTTATTAGAGGGAATAAGAAAGTGGCACAATTAATTTAATTCAAAACCCTTGAAAGTCACACAAAATAAGACACAATTTGACTTTCCCTCCTTTGTGTCATTCAAACAAACACTGAAAGGTGAATGCTGAAAGAGCATTATTATGCATTGAATGCCTTAGCGCACAATTATTGTAAAATATAGTGGCTTCAAAAGGTTTGTTGTTAGTGTATTTTGATGTGATGAAACAAGTAAAACCCTTTCTTGCTTTTAATTCTATATTTTAGAAACCCATGACTCTCTTATCCTACCGTCTTCCATGTGAATCATAATTTTCTTGAAGGTTTTTTTATTGGTTTGATCATTCGCCTTTTAATATATTTGCATCATTTAAACACACCATATACATTGACAAACACATGCATTAGAGTAAAACACAACTATCTGACAGGCAATTACATGGACAAATATGCATGCTAGGATCGTCAATGTGCTAAACCTTACTATATGGCAAATCTCTTGCCACCATTTACTAAATTTTTCTTTTGAAGGAAAAGTAACGACTTCAAAGAGATAAATGAGAGAGAAACTTTTCATGTGCCAGCAGGGAAACAGCATGGTAGTAATATTGGTGTACAAAGAATGAAACACTTTGGGGAAAGAGCCATCAATGGAGACTCAGCCGGATGAGGGACAGATGGAGAAACACATACAGATAGACGGAGAAAACAGCCAGAGTGAGCAGCAGCAGCTGGCCGACCTACAGCTCTCACTATGTGGATTTAGTCTATTGAGTCCAAACTCAGCCTTTAGGTGACATTTGGATTTGTAGTCCATGTCGGTTTAACCACCTGGCAGTTATCAGCAAATATTCTCCTTCAGAGGTTTTGCCCTGTGTGTATGTACGTGCTGGTTGTGCGCAAGCACCTTTGAGTCCGAGTGTGCATTTGTGTGTGTGTGGATTGACAGGTAATTTGGATCCAGATGTGCTGAGCTGAACAGAATGAGCCTCAGAACCTAAAAATACCTATCTCTCTATCTATCTATCTATCTATCTATCTATCTATCTATCTATCTATCAGTCTGTCTGTCTGTCTGTCTGTCTGTCTGTCTGTCTGTCTGTCTGTCTGTCTGTCTGTCTGTCTGTCTGCTTTTCGAATGTGTTAGCTGGTCTCTACTTTGTTTCCCTAGTGATATTTCACTTCATCTCAGAAACACCACTTTGGTGTACTGAATCAAATACTGGAGACATCATCAAATTGACTTTATTATGGAATTTGTATGACTAAGTGGGTAAGATGTCCTGCCAGTACAGTTGCTAGTCGTTTTGCAGTAATAAGATTGCCAAAGCTCTACCAAAGTGGTTTTAACATGGAGTGATGAAGCGTTCTGCTTTCAAAGCTCATAGGCATTAGAGTTGCTGGTAGAAGTGTGTAATGATTCTAGAAAATATGAAAGTTTCACTTTTTAAATTGACTTTTCCATGATATTACATTTTAGATGCACCTATATTCTACAGAATACAAAAAATAACACTGTTAAAAGGAGTGTTAAAGCGAAATGAACACATTAACTTTTACAGCCCTACAAGAGTAATTGTACAATTTCCATTCAAATATGTTTCACGGTTTTCTTACCACAGAGCAAGCAAATTAAGAAAAACCCAATTGTTTGCCTTGTAAATCTGGAGAAAACCAGTCAAACATCCCAACTGAATATGGAGGTCACCTTTTGTGGTTGCAGATTTGAATATAGAAGGTGGCAAAACAATTACCATTCTGTGGCTTTGTGCAGAACCTCTGCAGACAAATTCCCCTCGGTAGTTAGCATAGCTTTCCTGTTCTGCTCTGCTCTGTTTTGTAATTAACTGTCACGCTGCAAATGAAAATAGAAGAAAATATGAGGAACAAAATGCAGAAAACAAAGTGGTGTTGCTGCAGTGACTTCATTAGCAGTGATGAAAATAATTACACTTATAAACAGTGTGTGTTGTGTGTGAGTGTGTCTTTCTCTGTCTTCTTTTTGGGCTTTTTTGTGTCTGTCCTGATAATTGCCTTCAGTGAGTTGGGTTGTAGTCCCCCGGTTTGCGCCCAGTGCAAATTTTGCAACTTCTCTTTTAAGAACTGTTGCTAGGGCACCTTTAGTGACTTAGACTGCCTGAGACTTTGCTTGTGTTTGTGTCTGTGTTTTGTGTGTTGGACAGGTTCATCTGAGAGCATTGCTATTCCCATGTGTCCAGCTTTGTGCGCTGATTGATTGGGGACTGCCGTCTGTGATGGATCGCTCTATGCACTGCACTATTGGCTTAGCTGTTGATCACTGACCACTGTCTGTCACTGTGTAGGGGTTGTGGTTGTTTTTTTCTGTGTTTCCTTATCCATTCCAGCTGTACACATTAGTGTCCAATTGGAAAAGCAAAGAACAGCAGAAAAAACTGCGTGGCTCCTTGTTTGAAGGCGTTATTCTAGTTGAACTGCCTCTCTCTGCTGATGTCCTTTCTTTGCTTTAATATATGCTGGGACAAGCGCCCTCATCATGCTCCACTTCCCACTTGCTGCCTAAAACACTGGCTTTTCTAAACTTGCAGGGCTGGAGGACCTCAGGCGTTTAAGGCCAAGACCTAATTGGGCCTTGTCTCAGCGTGACCTTCATTGTTTTGACAGGAAGGGGATCAGAGGGAGACGTTCAAAAGCTGAGGTTATCTCCTCTCCTCTCCTCTCCTCTCCTCTCCTCTCCTCTCCTCTCCTCTCCTCTCCTCTCCTCTCCTCTCCTCTCCTCTCCTCTCCTCTCCTCTCCTCCCCTCTCCTCTCCTCTCCATGTCAAACCACTAGGCTTAACAGTGGAGAGGGCATGTTGAGGCAGCCATTTCCCATAGCTTTTCCATGAGGGTCAGAGCTGTCTGAAGCTGTAGAGTGGATGTTTTAGCACTCAACTCAGTGGGTAGTCTTTGTGCGCATGTTTTGTGTCTTCCCTGGCAGTGGATAGTGCAAGACGATCACCCTTTAATTGCTAGATGGTCCGAATAGTGACTCAGTCAGCTCTATGGTGCGTGAAGTGATTTACCACTAAACCATTAGCAGTCATGCTGTGTGCTTCAGGTGTTCTCACAGGGAATGCTGAAAGAAACACTCCCCTCCCTACTGCACACTGATTTTAAAAGCTCCCCTGTGAGTTATTAGAAAAACATTTCTTTAGACCACCCTCGCTACACTGTCTTTGAACCTATGAACCATTCCGTGCTGAGGTGGAAGGAGACCAATTTGGAGTGGATTTAATGTGGTCAGTGGAGATTCACAGTGGATTATTGAGAGAGGGTCTCTTCACTGATTTTTGTGTACAAGAATATGTGTTTGTGTGTTCTAATAGTGCCACAAGCAAATCAATTATCTCGCCCTTCTTCTGTCTCTTTTCTTCTGCCACTCTGTTTCAAGGCCGCCATTGAACTTTGGCAAGTTTGAGAGGCCAATCCTGCAATCATGCTTCTTGATTGCACAGTTTATTCTTAATCAAGATATCTCAGATATCATATTTTCTCCAACGACCCTTCACCATACGCTACAACAATCAAATTGTGTGTCATTGCATATGTATTGCTACAAACATCCTTAATTAGATGCTGTTTCTCCCTAAACAACCCTTCCATTAAAGAGGTGCCCAAAAATCGAAGCACATTTTCAAAATGCAGACTGAAATTATCTTCTACTCTCAAGAATGCACTAAGAAATTGTCATTCATAGATGGCTGAATTAATGGTGGTTTTTATATTGAGATGCTGTATATATTTTTTTTCTTTGGATTATTTATTTGCATTTTCGAGCTTTATTAGATAGTATAGAGTTGAAATGGGGAGACAGAGAGAGAGGGGGGAGACCTGCAGTAAAGGTCCACAGGTTGGATTTGAACCTGCAACCACTGCAACAACTGTTGAGTGTCCCCTACCATGAATGATTTTATGTCTGGTCTGAAGTTTGTTTAAATTGTCCACCTGAGTTCCATCCAGCAGCTGTGTACGTGGCAATTACCTTTTCCTTAAGCCAGGGGCTCAGGCTGCTCATCTTGCCACAGCTGCAGATCCAACTTCCAGCTCCCCAGGCCTCCTGTGGCATGAGTTCTTTGCATTTGCCGCCAGATAAATGAGGAGGTTAATTTTTTACTTTGGCAGAGTGTTACCTTTTAAGAAGGTCAACAAGGGTGGCTTAGTTGGGGAGAGTATTAATGCAGCTGAAAACTCAACTCTTGAAAGGACAGGTAGTTCTGAATGTGTTAGCACATGAGCCACACATCATGTACGATTAAGGTAATTGCCAACACGATGAAAATCAACCCACCAGCAAGTCAAAGCCCCCCCCCAATCACATCACAATACTCAAAAGTTTTTTTCTGATTACCTTTTGGAAGAAATACCAAGTTAAATTGCTAAAGCTGTTATTGCACTACTTCAGATTTAATAGGTTGTGTTTGTAGTAGGTTTTCGTGAGGTTGCTGGTGTGACTCGCTATTAGCTGCATTTCATTAAATATAGTAAAGTGAGCCCTCACTGTGAGTGAAGTGAAATTAAGTATCGGTTCTCGATATCCATCCCTAGCCCCAGCTGTGTGCTTATTTTCCAAATGTTAGCATGCTAACATGTTCACTCCAAATCTAAGCTAAGATGGTGAACATGGTTAATATTGTACCTGCTTAAGAATGTGTTTCATTGTGAGCATGAAAGCTATGTAGGACAGCCTGATAAACAATAATGAGAATAATAATGAGATGGAGAACAAGCAAATGTGCACGGTGAAGTTTCAAAGTTCTGTAATAGATTTAGGGAAAATCAGTCTTAAGAGATGTGAAGTGTTTTCCATTGATGTAGGTTTATTTTGTTGTAATAAGCCCTGTGGGTTTAGCACCTGTGCATCAACCTTAACCCCTATAGTGCACCGGGGAGCTCTATCGAATCTTCAATTTCCACTGCACTTCCACTTTTTTGAGAGAAATAAATATACAATTCGACTTACAAACAATTTGAGGTTTCTGGAAATCGATTCTGCCAATAAGTCAACCTGGATAAAAGCTGTGTCTATCCACAAATAATTTTGCTTATTTTTTTTGAGAGAAAAGCAAGAGATGTCTTTGTGCGAACATCCTCAGTCGGCACGTCCCCCTCCATTAAACAGATGTCCTCCACTTCTCCGTGTGGAATCAACAATCTACTCATCCATTTTTCCACAGCTCCACACACTTCATCCCCTCTTCAATTCCTTTCAATTAAACCTTCCGGCTGATCATTTACTTAACAAAGCTCCCTCCGGCCCCCCATCATTATGCTCACCCTCTGCGTGGCAGTGCGTTTTGAATTAGCCAGGTGTGTGTTTTCGCTCTCAGTAAACATTTGTTGATTAGTTCAATTCACCTCTCTGGCACATTTGTGGAGTTCACATTCAGGCTCTAATCTTCGATAAGCTTGTACGTAGAAACAAATCAGGGGCCATATTCACAAAACATGTTACGGCTAAGAGTAGGTCCTAACGTGCTGATTTTACAAAACTCTTAAAAATAAGGGGTGTTTCACTTCATAAGTGTAATTCACAAAGCATTTTAGCGCCTGAATCGGCAGACTCCATTTTCGGGTAGTCGGACTGGTGTGTCCTGGCCTTTAGGGACTCATTCCCTCTCAGCCAATTACTGTGCACATAGAAGGTATGAACATGACATCATCCATAGCAACAGGGTCAACCCCGCCCTCTATTCTATTTCCTCCCATTCCTTAGTAAAAGTTGGTCTTAGCAGCTTTGTGAACAGGTTTTAAGAAATTACTCCTTACTAAGAACTTATACGGCCCCAGAAGATGATCCAGGTAACATTTCAATATATGTTAGTCTGGACCTGGGGCCATATTCACAAAACATTTTATCTTAGCGCTAAGAGTACTCCTAAGAAGCACTAAAAGTTCTTAGTAAGGAGTAATTTCTTAAAACCTACTCCAAAGCTGATAAGACCAACTTTTACTAAGGAATGGGAGGGAATCCTAAGCTAAGACTAGAGGGTGGGGTAGACCCCGTTGCTATGGCTATGCCCACAGTGATTGGCTGAGAGGGAATGAGAGCTAAGAGTGAATTTAAGATAGAAACACTGTGGGAGATATCCATATCGTGTCGCTTTTTTAAAGTAAAGAGTTTTTATATATCCTACAATTAATGACAAGTGACACTGACTTAACATGTAACCAAGATACTGCAGGGTTTCCCACACATTCGTTTACAATTAACCTACAATAGCGCCACATAGGTCCATTAATTTAAAATTTTACAATGATTTGAATCGGAAAAAATATCTTCATTGAACAGCTGCACGCCATGCACTCTCACTGTATTTCTCTCAATGGCGGACTATGCAGCAATAGTCAGACAGCGACAAACCAGGAAATTCACAATTTAGAAACAACAGCCGGCGAAATCGCAAAGTGCATGCGGAAGGAAAAAGGCGAGACGCGCAACTATACAGTAGCGGACCTGTAATGGAGGAGATTGTGCGAAGTGCCTCATATAGGTCTCTAGTAGGAAATTAAACCCAAACGTGACACCAACAGTAACTTTCAGTGCATCGTAAACCCAAAGCAACTGCAGGAAAAGGAACTTAATAAATATTTTTTATATAAATATAATAAATATAAATGTGTCTATACTTTCTAAATATAGCTTTACTAAGATCAGTAAACCCTTACAGCTATTAAGGTACGTTTTATAAAGCTCACTAGCATTAAATCTCTCAAACACCATCAAATGATTTACTCTTATGGTGTATTCACACATGCCGTGTTTAGTTCAGTTGAAACGAACTCAGGTGCACTTCTGCCTTCGGTGCGTATCTTTCAGACAGGTGTGAAAACAGCAATCGCTCTCGGGGGCGGATCAGACAAACGCTCCGAGACCCAGCTGAAGAGGCGGTCTCGATGTGCTTCAAAACGCACTCTGCTGCAGTTCGTTTGTGGTGTGAATTTGGCTGGACTCGATCCGACCCAATTGCAGGAAGCACTGTGCCTTTTCTTTTTTAATAAATCGCTGTCAGCTTCACATTATAGGAAAGTGTTATTGTCGCCATTGTTAGGAAGATTAGTTGTGGTTTGACCGGGAATATATTACAATTGATAGACAGGACGCGTAAACATGCTGATGTGTTCAGCGATCAGATGAAGGAGAGGGGAGCGTCTCCCGCACAGTGACAACAGGTTCACGCTGAGCTTTGTATGAAGTGCGTGTTTTTATTTTGCATCCCATGTTACGGACCGTCAATACTATCCCTGGGTCAGTTTGGAGCTGAGCCACGCCGAACTCACACCCAGCTGACACACGGCTTAATCAGCTGTGTGTCAGCTTGAGCCTATTCCTCGCGAGCCGCGCGTCCAGCAGCAAAAATACAGTAAATATTATGTTTCACATCGTAGGCTACAAGCCACACATTGACACAGGCCTACATATTATAACCATATGAAACAACAATAATTTTATGTTTTTTTATTTTATTTATAGGCTAGATGTAGGCCTATTTATTTATTATTTTTAACCCCATATCGTATCAGTTATATATTTCACAGTTTTTACTTCGTTTTCCTGCTTCTCTCCACCCCAGAATGTCTGTCCAATGAATGAATGACCTCAGATCATGTGTGGTTTTACTTCTTAATGCTGGTTCACTTACAAAAGGGGCAATATGAAAGTGGACCACACCAAACGTTTTTTTGGGGCGACTGTGGCTCAGTTGGTAGAGCTGGTTGGCCGATGATCAAAGGGTTGGAGGTTCGATCCCCGCCCTGCCGCTTGTGTCATAGTTGTTGTGTCCTTGGGCAAGACACTTCACCCACCTTGCCTAGTGTGAATATCGATAGTTAGCCTGCTATCGGTGTATGAATGAGTGTGTAAATGGGAACAGGTCTCCCTTGCAAGAGAGTCTTCGGACTCAATGGGATATACCTGTATAAATAAAGGTTAAAAAAAAATAAAAAATCTAAACTCCATTTGGTCTGGAGCAAAGCAAGGGAACTAGCAGACTTTCCCAGTGTGAATACACCCTTCGTGACTTAGGACACCTCTCGAGGACTCCTAGCTTTTCATAGATTTAGGTGCTAGTTTTAGTTTTAAAATGCTTTGTGAATTACCCTTATCTTAAAAAGTTTGGAGTCCTAAAATTAGGAGTGAAACGCCCCATATTTTTGAGAGTTACTCCTAAATCAGCACGTTAGGACCTACTCTTAGCCTTACAATGTTTTGTGAATATGGCCCCTGACCTTGATTTGCAGCTAGCTTCCTCTGTGACTCATCATGTTGGAGCAGCCTTGGCTTTGATGTTCCTTGTCAATAATTATACAATACATACTAAAATAAAACTATTTAAGTCGCTTGTAGTGTTATCATGCACACCCTGTACTGCTTAACTTTTGTATCGCTGCTTCTTGTTTCTTTGTTCAAGTCTTTTTCACACCGGTGAGTCACTTTTTTTTAAGAGACTGCAACATCACATTATCAAGACGTTACAAGACGTTTTGTTTCTGATAAATATCATACAACACAATAGAAAAGCACTGGAACAATTGCACCAGGAAAATATCAATACATCCCTAACTGACCACATCTGTTTCGCATCACTTCTTTTTCCCAAATCTCAAAAACCCTCATGCTGTATCATTTCGGAAACACGGCACCACAGCTCTTTGAATCACCTCTCACACCCTTTTTACAACACCAATGCCTCAGAGAGGTTGTATTTATTTTCCTGCCGAACGGCATGGCACACACAGCCACTGCCTAGATTTTTTCTCTTGTCAGGGGCTAGTAGGTATTCCTGTGTGGTTTTGTTGCCTTCACAGTGGATGAACAGGAACATATTAGTAGAAACATGTCCAGCCCAGATCCGTACCATCCTTATAATAATATTAAGATAGAAAATATGTTGTCATGTCCGGCAATTTGTAGTTAGGGTGTTTGGGAGAAATCAAGTCAAATATTACCCAAAAGCCTCCTATTCACATGCTTTTTGTCATTTGCTTAATGGAACTTTACGACTTTGTGGGAAGTCTGCTTATTTACTGTCATGTTAGATGACAAGATGCCAGTTAGGGTCTATACACAAAATATGAAGCTACAGCCAGCAGCAGGTTAGCTTAGCTTAGCTTAGCCTATAGACTTCATCACTAGTTTCATCACCTCTTTTTCCACTTTTAAGTGTCTCTCAAGTAATGTGACACCTGTCATGGAAACATACCATGTACTGTAGATTTTTCAGATCAAATGCCAATAATGGTAAAGCTGGAATTTTATTAGTGTGAAACATCTGCAGGATTTGGAGCTGATTTTGCACTTTGGTCTTAAGGATATGTTACTTTTGATCCGAAATGTGTACTTACTATTTTCTAGATATTTTAAAACCTGTATGACTAAGAATTTTCATAATCTTTTACATATGTGCGAACATGTGCAAAGCAGCTAATACAATGAAAATGCGTAAAGGCAGGGAATGGAGGATGATAGGCAGCCATTGTTCAATCAATTGGCTGGAAGAAACACATCCATCAGGGTTGGTTGGCGACTGCAGTTTACCAGGTATTAGCCCAGGGACCGAGTGGGCTGTAACAATAAACACACGTTCACAAACATTACCCCAATATTTAAACCATCATTCCTTTTAGATATGAAAATCAAGTTGCTTTTGCCGGAAGCAATTACAGATCATGTCTGTAATATGCCTCAGTTGTCGGAGAGGGACCTGTTATTCGATGCATGACTCGACACTACATTGGTAATGTATGAGTAATGCTGAGAGCCCGCGTGTGTGGTTGTGATGAGATGTGCAATTAGCCAAAGCAGCCTGACAAAATGCTGCAGGTGCACGAGAGATGAGCCAAGAAAGAGGTCATGGGAGAGGAGAGGTTATTGTAGCTTATAATATTCAAGGTTGATCCAGTTTTGTGCAATCATGCAATCATACAGTATGTCTTTGCTTTATATCTATACAAACGTGAGACCCATCCCAAAACACTCTCTCTCTCTATCTATATACACTACACAAAAGTAGAGGAGAAAAAGAGGGAGAAATGTGGATGAAAGAAAGTAGAAATTAACAGTAGATCCACATTTATTTAATGAGTCGAGCAATATATATATATTTTTTTGGTTTCAATTATAACCACAATCTCCTACAACCTTGACTCAATCTTTTTTAGTTCTGCCGGTATCATTGTCAGTCAGTTGGTTGAAAGTAATGATAAATCATAATGTTTACCCTGGAAGGTCTGAAATGAAAAAAAGAGAAATAATGGAAATAATAGAAAGAGGATTATGAAATATGGGACATTTGGGTGTAATGCTTCAAAAGATATTTGGAAGAATACATAAAGAACTGCTAATTTAGAAGCCCAATAAGTAGGGCACCATCCAGAGAAAATGGCTGCTCCTGGGCTTTCTATCTACTGCTGTTTTGTTTTTATATACCAGATGGTGTGATGAAACTGCCCTGCATCTCTGACCCATCAGGTTAGCCTAATACAGAGGAGCAAGATGATGTTTTTTTAACACAACACCTCCCCTTAAATCATCTATTCTACACCTTTCTGAACTTTTCTTGTAGTTATTCTTTTGACCTTGCTTTTTTCTCTTCCTCCTTCATTTTTCTACCCTCCTTTTTTCCTTTCTTTCCCAATACTCCGCAAGCTTTTTCACCTGCTCTTATTGTTGTCAAACCTGCCGCCTTTGATGCTTAATGAACTCTGTGTTCCCACTTGTGTTCCAGTGCTGAGTAATTACAGTACAGGCTGGAGGAGGTTATGTTGGCACGCCGACACTGATATTGAAATGAGCCGCTGGGTCCTCGTTTGTCACCAATTCGATGGCACGTGTTTTTCTGTACGTGTTTGCGTATGCGTGTGCTTGTGGCGTCTAATCTCTTTATTTAGAATGTCACATGGGAAAGGTTTCAGAAATTAGAAATGGGGCTGAGTAATTCCTGGCAAAGAAGAATTAAAGTCTGCTTCCCTGCCATCGCCTTTGTTGCGGGAGCAGGATTTACCTGCAGTGTGATTGAAGGTGCACTGCTCTGTGCTGCCACTGTCATTAATAACCACCAGCCTTCAGGAAGATTCATACTGTCATGAGCTAGTTGGTTCAAAACACTTAACCGTTACACATGACACTGAGGGCTTGATATATGACAGGCTAATAGCTCTGCACTCTTAACACCGATGTTGTGGAACAACAATCAGGACCATTAAGCTATTATCAAGCAAGATTAGAACAGCAAGTTACATTTTGGCATACATGACAGCTTGTCGTAAAACTGAATAAAAATTAGTGACTGTAATGTACAATTAGCACAGTATGGTTTCTTTTTTATTTGTATGGTTTAGGAACTCAGCAGCTGTGCACGTCTCTGTAGGACTTGTCTTATTGGGTAAACACACCCACACTGTTGACTAATCAAGAAGAAACGTTATTTCTGACTGAATTGTTTCAGCTCTGCGATGCTGAACTCATAAGCATTTAGTCAGCTCACACGGTTGAAAATCCCCGTTCTCCACTTCTTCTTCTCTTGCGCAGGGCGAAATATAATAAATGTGTTCAAATTTGCAGACTGCTAATATTGTAAAGTTAATTTGCTCCCAATAAAGCAGCTGTAGAAACTAAATGACTTTATTACTTTAAATTCAGGCCGGAGCGCCTTTATTTTGTTCCTGACTTTTCTTCTGATGGTGGATTCAGCGGAGATGAATAGGCACTTCATGGCTAGTTCTAATTTTCCCTTGTCAAGTGTCAGGCTCCAGGTACTAATCTGTTTCATTACATTAACCAAGTTAATAAGGCCACTTGGGGGAGATTGTGTCGGAAGAGGAGTGTGTAGCACTGTACAGCCTCATGCATTGACCAAAACTCTTTGTGTGTCACATGCAAAAGGAAACGACATACAGAAGTTAACAATGTTTTTGTATTGATATAAAACTGATTCTTAATTGCATTGGAACCCCTTGCCATCAATGGAATTCCTCACATCCCACATTGCAATATTGCAAGAAACTGCTTGTTGTGTGCTTAAAATACAGAGGCCTTATGTTATATCAGAGGACATTGAGACTTGTCATGGCTGCATGCTGCAGAGGAAGCATCCAGAATACAAGGGCTGTCAATTACGGATACGAACACGATGGAGCTGGTCTGATCAAAGGCCCACCTGATGTAGTCTGACCTCGTTGTTCCTGTCTCAAGGGATGGGGGAGGTGATGGGGTGCTCTGCAACATCTGGCTCAGACTCCAAGGGCTTCCCACCACTAGCTACATATATACATCCACATGTGTGTCCAGATCAGAAAGCAAACATGAATTGAATGCAAAGGGTTTCACACAAACTCCATGAAACGTTCCGACTCACTCATCCGAACATGAGAAAGCTCAAGACAACACACATCAGTTCCAGCTTGGCACACATAGAAGTGCCCATTGCACATCCAGGGCAACCTGCCAGGCCAGAGAGATGATCGCCATTCTTGTGATGGATTCCTAGGTTTGTCGCTAATTATTTAATGCCACCATTTGAACTGTCTGTTGAAATCCAATTATCAGGCAGTCTGTGTAGCTTACAAGATTGGGGTGGCAACGTGGGGAGGGGAAAGGAGGATTGGAAAAGCTTAGAGAGAGATAGCAAGTCGTGGGGATGGCTGTTAGATGTGAGGAATTCCATTGATGTTTGGAAGCGCTTGTTTACTTTGAATGGAGGCTATGGTTTCTTTGACTTCCTAGTATCGGTTTAGACAGCATAAGCTCAGAGCAATAGTTCGAAATTTGGGGAAATACGCTTATTTGTTTTGTGACATTGAGTTAGATGAGATGATCGATACCACTCTAGCCTAATTTAACTTATCTATGCATAGATTGAACAAATGAGGGAACAGTTACCCTGGCTCAGACCAAAGGTAACAACATCTCTTAAGCACCTCTTAAGCTCTCTTAATAACACTAAACAATTAAAACTACTATTCCCTTACTATTCCCAGCTGTGAAATAGTCGTTTTTACGTAGATATTTTTACAGTTTACATTACCTGATGTGTCAAAGTGAGAGGAAGCCTCTGGATAACTTTGTTGCTGAACTAAATTGATGACGGGGTGTAATTTAAAGACTTTTAACTTTGCAGCAGGGACATCAAGTACATAGCTTGTTTTAAATTGATCCCCCTGGTAGCATGCTGACTGATTCATAATGACATTGCAAAAACAGCCCTAAAACTAACAATCAAGTGCAACTCAAATGAAACTACGCCCCAATGAGAAATGTCAGAAATGCCTCGTCTTGATTTATGGAGCGTGTGCACAGTGTAGGTGGCCTGCTGCATGCTCTCTATCTCGCCCTCTCTCTTTCTGACACACACACACACAAACACACACACACATCCATTCGCTCAAATAAGTTGTCATGCCTGGATATTTGGAGCTGCTGGGCCCCAGCAGGTAGCCCCATATTCTCAGACAGATGGGGCCAGAGCAGGCACCAGATAAATAAGTAAATAAACCTTGGCCTTAGGTAGGTCTCATCAATTCTGATTCTCCCAAACGAGTTTGCCTGAGAATCAATATACCTAGGGGATCCAAGTCTGTCTCCATCTCAGGCCAAGGAACCGGGCACGCCACTGGCCGAGATGGGACTGCAGCGCTTGGCAATGAAGCTAGAAATAGCCAGGCAGCACCATCAAACCCCTGCCAGCACTTTCTTGCTCTCTATCACTCTTTCCCTTTTCTCAATCTCCCCTGTTATCTTCTTTCCCACCGAGGTGTCTCAACTTTCCCCGTCAGTCGCTCTTCTTCTCACACCTGCCTCACCCTCCCTATTTACACATTGATAGCACTCTCGCTGTTTTTGCTGCTCCTCACAGGACCCTGCAAGAATCTGCAGACTTTTATGATTCATTACCCATTCTAAGCGTTCTTATTCAATAAACGCTATAGCTACTGCCACCACATCAAGCTTTCCTACTTGCCCCCCCCCCTCCTCTTGGTGCTTTGAGCATTTGATTTTAGATTATTTTTCCTTTATGGAAATCACAGCGCTGTGTCTTTTTGTTCTTCCACACTCTCTTGCTCAGAATCAGGTTTTCTGTCTTCTGCCTCAGTGCGCTCCAACTCCAGCTTCTGCTCGATTTATTCATTGCACTTTTCCATTCCTCCTTCCGTCTTCGTCTCTCATCTGTTAACTCCCTTTCTGGCATATTTCCCTCTCCAAATTCCAGTCTATTTCAATGGCATCCCGTAATACCCACAAGCTGGTACATGTTGTCAAAGCAGATGCATTGTCAACATCTATTTAGTAACCTAAATGTCTCCTGAATGGCTTGAACACTAAATAATACTCAGTACTGACTGTCATTTGGCAGTGACGAGACACTTCTCATTACTTTTTCACAAGTCATGCGTTTGATCTTAAATACATTTTAAATCTCTTTTTTTTGCTCTTTTAAGTTTTCACTGTCCTTTTTTACTATCTTACTTACTTTCTTTCTTTAGTTTTACATGATTTAAGCAAAGCTGTAAGGCATTGTCGGTTGGTTAGCCAGAACTGAAGTATTTCAAAAACTATGCACGGATTGCCATTCAATTTTGTTTAGAAAGTCATGGTCACCATGAGGTCCAAATGTTTGGTTAAGACTGAAATATTTCAACAACTATTAAATGTATTGCCATGAAACATGGTACGGAAACATAATGTCCCTCTTAGAATGAACTATAATCACTGATAATTTATTTTATCATATTAATAAAATTTCAGTTTAGGAGCAAATTGATGAAAAGCTAACGGCATTCCTATTAGCCTTAAGTGTACTTTGTGTTTAGCTCTCATTGTTTTTATTTGGCTGTTTGTGCCTTTCACTTTTGAATTTTCCATAGACTATTATTTTTTTTTTTTTAATTTATTCACAATTTCTCTTCCTCATGTGTTGTGTTGTTGGAGCCCGATTGTTCAGACATTAGAAGTCAATCAGCCTGTAACGGTAACACTGAAGGTAACAGGCCACAGACCAATCTGTCTGAGTTCAAACTGGCTCACAGGCTGTCTCTCTCAGGTGGCCGCTATAGTGGATGGGACTTACCACATACACACACATACCGCCCCCATGAACATGATACAAACATACCATCTGTCTGTCTGCCTCATGATTTGTGTGTGTGTGTGTGTGTGTGTGTGTGTGTGTGTGTGTGTGTGTGTGTGTGTGTGTGTGTGTGTGTGTGTGTGTGTGTGTGTGTGTGTGTGTGTGTGTGCGTGCGTGCCTTCCCATGTGCCCCGGGTGGATGTCTGTATCTGGCAGTCACCGTGCTTGTGAAGCACACTGATTTAACTGCACATCAAAGCAGCAGATTACCCCCGCCATTGGCTTGTTTGTGGTTCTCTCTGGTGTGGGTGTGTGTAGGTTTGTGTGTATGAAGGACACAGAGACCACAGATGCATATGCTTCCTGGTGTGTATTCTGCTTGTGAGATGATTTAATGAGCAATATAAGTAGATTGGATGGAATTTGGAACTTGAAGAGATGAGCTATGGGACAGGAGGGGAAAAGACACACATACACACTGGCAACTGTGTGTTATATAGGGGTATTTCTCAATACATACTCTTATTTTTACACGTACTATCAATTTCTCTTTTGACTGTCCACTTTCTCCCTTCTCCCTCATTACCCAGGCTGCACTCTCAGGTAATAAAGAAAACACAAACAAAAGATAAGATGAGTTGCCTGAATGACAGGCAGCTTCCATCACTCTGTAAACAGGTCTGGTCTCTCAGTGTGGCTGGATGGAACGACGACAGGGTTGAAGAAATGACAAAAGACCATATTTGCTGTTAAATGATATATACTCATGAGATGGCTTAGTGACTGGGTATCACAATGTGGCTCCAGGTTGGAACCGGCTGACAGTTTAACAGATTATGGCCTAAATGTGCCAAAAATAAACTTAGGCAATTTTTTAGCGTTAAGCCCCATTGTGCCTATAATTACAGTCTCACAGATCTGCATGTATGGCTGACACATAGTCTTGATCCAAAGTCACATTATGCAAAATCAGTTTAGTGTCAAGGGGTTCAAATGTATGCTCACTGCAATAAACTTTGTTCCTCTGTTCCATAAAACTCATAATTTTGTTATTTGTTGTCTCCTTTAATTCAGAATAACAGCCATTATGATTTATTTTTTATTTTTTGATGGACTCTATTTGTTTTACTTGACCCATGTGACCACTGTATTATTGTCAATTGAACATGGACCATAACTGTACTTAGAAGTGAAAAATAATTTCCCCTTAGGGACAATAAAGTCTAAAGTCTAAATTGGGTTCAGGAACAGTTTTTATTGACATAATTGTTCTTTACCCCTACCTATGTATCCTATGTATACCTGGTTTAGAACAATGTAATCTACACTTTTAACTGACCATTTTATCTTCCAAATGTTATTGTGTTTATTTTGTTATTTTATTTCTGTATATGTTAACTTGGAAGCTGGTTTCTCATGTAAATGAGACTGTGGTCTCAGGAGACCACTAGCATAAATAAATATAAATTAAAAAATAAGTGTCAATGTGATGCGGCTAAAAGACAAGAAACCAAACCATTTTCTATGGTTTAGTGTCTTTCTTATCACTCCACCCTTCTCTGAAGATAAAAAAAAAACTTATGCTATACATATGCTACAATCGCAATCCCACTGATCTATGGGCTGCCGCTGTATATATTCTGATGGTGGATCTGCTGCCAGTGGATGGATTGAAAGTGTAGGTTTACTGACAATGCCCCAGCATGAATCAGGTTCCTTGCTCTGCTGACTCTGATTAAGTGAAGAGCATTTTCCTGCCTGCGGTCAACAGCCAGGATTTACTGTATCCCATACATCCTGTCGAAAAACAGAGAGACAGTAAAGCAAAGCTGGAGAGAGTGCAAATACAGAGACTCAAATGCCAGAGTGGAGCCTCATAAAAAAGATATAATGTAGAGAAGAGGCAATGAGTGTGATAGAAGTGTGAGAGGAAAAACTTGGCCGGACTCCCAGTCAAGTACGTCCTGCTCCTAGTCCTCCCTTATATAAAACCAATAACTTCCTTTCATCACAACGGTATACAGTTATATGTGTGTGGTGATGAGCAGGGGGACAGATGTGGTCATAGCTGTTTAACAAAGCCAGAGGCGGTCACAGAGGGGATTGTAAAGTAATGTCGTCATGCTTTATTGTGTGTATTATGGCCTGTGTGCTTGCTATGTGTATATACAGTTTATTGATTAAGAAACAACCTCTACAAGACGGTTCCAATCTATATTGTTGTCACGCCCCCTTTATGGTCCATCTTTAACCTCCACAGAAGAGCTGAATTTAATGTCACTGTCTGTCTGTGTTATTGTCTTTATATAATTTAATTTCAATTGGAATGATTTTTACAGCATCAGTTCTTAACCAAACTTTCAGACACATTCAGCTTTCATCTGATTTAGAAATTAAGTAATTAAAGATAATTAAATGTTGCGGCATTAACAATATTTGTCAAATGTTTAGGCTAACATCAAGCTTTTTAATTAAATATGTCAAACTTTTCTTGATCCAGAAATGTAAGGATTTGCTGGTTTCCTTTATGTTATTTCATTTTAAATTTGGGTATGGGACTTTCATAGCCTGGAAATCCAGACCCTGATATCTTGAACGATAGAGGGTCTGGCCACGATCAATAGTAATTTCCAACTCAAGGGGCGGCTCCTACTCGTGCATTTCAAATGCCACTGCATGCAGTTGGATAGCACTACAACCAATCAGAGCGATGCACAAGGTGACGTAAGCCCCGTTCGTTTAGCGAACAGCTATTAAACTGTTAAATTAAACGTTTGCCGTGGTCGGTCGGCAAAACAGAACATTCCACTTACTTGCTAATGAAATATTTGAGTGCCATCTTCCAAATCGTAAAGGGTCGAGGCAAAAGCAGTCTCAAACTCGCACAACATATCCGCAGCCATCTTTGATGTTTACTATCACGGCTTCGACGTTGCATGCACGTCACTGTCGTCATCCGGTTACGTCCTCCCCAGAGTACCATACAAAGGGCTCTGGCGCGCCCATATTAGATAGAACCAATTGAAATGTGAGCCCAGATTTCTGGTCTTTTTGAAAAAGCTTCAACGGAGAGTTTCCAGACCAACAGGTGCAGCAAATTTAATTTGCCAGCACCTAGTGGCAGGTCTGGGAATGCCAGGCTAGGACTTTCAGTCAAAAAGAGCAAATTTATAGATTAGGTCAACTTAAAAATGTAGGAACGTGTAATGAGCATTTTTCTGTTTCTCTACCATTTTAAAGATTAAAGAGATAGTTGACCAATGAAAAAAGATTAATACAATGAAATGATTTGTACAAAAAGCATAATTTGCAGCCGTAAAATGTTATACAATCTCAAAATAGTATGGACAAAGATTGAAGAGATCAGCACAGAGCATCCTGAATGCAAAGAATTCTCCTGCATCCAAATCCACACAAACGCGCATATACTGTATGTGATAGTCTTTTTTCTGCACACTTACCTCACTGACTTTTTTAAACTCTTGTGTACAAAGTATCGAAACAATTTTCTCCCTGTACCCTAGTCTCAAGCCACATTTATATTCCGGTCGGAGTCAAGCAGGCAGCCAAGGGGACCTTAATGTGCCCAGAACAAGTTTAACATTTGCCATCGTGTAAAGTGGCTTTGCGGCCAGGCGAATGAGAAGTCTCAGACATTTGAAAATTGCCTGGCCACCCTTGCTGCAAGAAAAAAGCTCTCTGTCACCTCATGTTTCAGAATAATCTCTTTCTCCTTACCTCCCTCTGTCCCTTTACCTTTGCGCCCTCCCTTTTCTTATTTTCCACGTGTACTGTGGGATGAGTTCACCTTATGGCCACAGAAAGCATCTAATATGTTTTACAGAAAGAAATGGTTTATACTCCGCTTCCAGCCAAATTCTGGATGCCCGGCTGTGGTGGCTGCTGGCTTGTGGGTGCGTGCGTTGTGTGAATAAGGTAGACCTGTGCGGCTTTCAGCTGTAAGTAATAGGTTTCTATATAGTTCTGGGCAGGCCTGAAGCTTATTCCCACTTATTCCCATCTGCAATGTCACCCCTGCTTTGTATTGTATCACTGTATGGTGGAGCCTGGTCGGCATTGTGTGGTGCAAAGTTTCTCTCCCCCTCCATTGCTATTTGGACCATCATGTTTATTCAAAATTTAAGAATTAAAGCAGAAAAGCATCTGAATAAAGACACTGAGTTCACCTCGAGCAATTTATAAAAGCACGTAATGCACTGTGTGTGGGATAGGTTGTGTGTGCTGGCAGGCTGTGCAGCGAAACACAGAATAATTGACAGCACTTTACAGCTCCTACCGATAACGCTGGAACAAGCTCAGCCTCATCCTTGCTATTATTCCTTGTTCTTTCTTCCTTCCTTCCTTTCATCCCTCCATTCCTCTTTTGTCCAAATCCTGATTAAATGCTGCTTTTCAAGTGAGCATGGGTGGCTCCTCAAGCACCCAGCAAAATAACAATTACCAATGGGCTTTACATAAAATAAAATGCATCAGTCCCAGTACAATAGTTAGAAAATAATCATACGATAAAAATAAGATGGAATCAAAATCCTAATACATTACAGATTCAAAGAGCTGGGTAAAAAAAGCATTCTAGGTTAGTATAATGTCCACTAAAGGTACTCAAGGGTGTCTTGAGTTGAAATGTATGCACAGATGTATGCACTGATGAGCTAATATCATGTGCGTGCATGCGTGTATCTGCCCATGTCACTTGCACTCTAAACGCATGTCGGGGCATGCACTGTTTATGTGTGTGTGTGGTATGTGTGTGACGTAATGACAATGTTTCTGGTTTACACTGTGTCTAAACCCATAAGGTGGTCTCTGAATCTGATGGCAATTTCTTTCTTTTTTTGGGAATCCTGCTGGATTCCCAAACATTGGTCTGCAAGCTCCCATTCCCTTCTAAGCGTATACATACGGCGCCAGGCCTAGCAAAGCATCAGGGGAAATTTATGGCTGCTTAAGTTCCCTCCTCATCCACTCAGGCTTGGCATTTGAGAGAGACATTTGTCCATACCTCCTTCTGTCTCTCTCTATCCTTTCACACTCTGTCTACCTTACATCCTCCTGCTTTCACCCCCAGTTTATCTCGTCATCCCGCCTATGTTCCTCCTCCTTTCCCTCCTTCCTCTCATCACCTCTGTCTTTACCTTTTTGTCTCATCTTCATTCCTTCTTTCTTCCTCTTCCTCTCTCTCTCTCTAAGGATTGTTATGGAGTAGGTCAGTGGGTTTTCAGTGACTTATCTGAATTGCACTGCGTGTACTGCTCTTGCCAACAGAATGTCCCCACCTTTTTTTTGTGTCCTGCTGTTCAACCTTGTACAGTTTTATAAATGCTGGACTAGAGCCTCACAGCTGTCGAGTGTTTGTATTTCATTTAATACCAGAGCTCCCAAGCAAAAAATGGAATACAAATAAAAACCCAAGGATGATGCATGCAATAAGACGGGTGCAAACACACAATGGGCCCCGTTTTTTTTTGGTCAGAAAATGTGAGCCACTGAAGCCATTTATAATGACACAGTGTGACAGATTCCTCACTAAAAACCTTGGTAATAACCTTCTGGAAAGAAAGCAGCGTTCTGTCACTTGAAGGGTAGCCTCATTTTTCACTCTAAGGGACTTATACACAGACGTTGATAGGGCTAACTCCCCCTGTGAAACCAGAACTGGTGTGTGTGTGATTGTGTGTTGTTGTGCTTGTGTGCTGTGGGACAACAGCAGTTAGTGATGATGGAGTGACAGACAGGCAGCCTGAGTGATTAATGAGCCTTCTTAATAATGCAACGTGGCGAGGAAAGAGTGACGGGACAATTTAAGAGGAGCAACAAAAGAAAGGGAAAGCAAACATATAAAAATAGGGAGTCATGGATACAGATACTCCCAGATCGGCAGAAAAATGTATCCAAGCATAGTTAGATGGGATAAGGTGAAAGGTGACATTAAGTTGAAATGACTAGTTTAGACCAGATTTCCCCATGAAAGGTGGAGGTGTGCCTGTTAAGGTCTTGTTTCAGTATACACCTTTTTGTTTTTTTGTTTTTTTAGTCCCCCTCTCTGTCTGTAACCGTCTGTCATCTGTCAGTCTTTCTTATCTACAGTATCTGTGACAGGCTGGATAGGGAACAGTGCACTCGTCTGACACGTTGAAACTGGCTGCATCTCTCCAGCTGGTATTCCACACACAGCAGGAGTGCTCATTCTGACTCTCAGGAGGAGTTCACAGCTGCAGTAGTTTATAAAACAGCAATAAAGGGTTGAAGTTGATGAAATTTGATTTGATCATGATGCAGCATCCACCTCATTGACTTTGGCTATGCCTGTAAAGCTCTCTTATATTTTGGAATTTATAGTCATTTTTCATAGTAATGGGTACAAGATTTCAGATGGAGGTAAAGCCGGCTTCTCAAATGTAGCAATGAGGGACAAGTTTTTTGTCGAATGAAAAGTGTCGCTAGCAGATTTCATGGACTGTTACTTGCTAGCGTAATCTAATGCTTACGCTTACTCTTTTAAAAAAAGGGTCTTAAATACATGCATGATGGCTTCACCATGATGAAATGTTAAGACTGGAAGCTTTTGCAACCTAGAAATGTTTTGCGATTGATTTATTTGCATGTTAATAATATTTCCTTACCTCATAACCTGAATTCAGTCAATACAAGCTTTTACATCATTAATGGAATTTCTCTGATCTTTTGCTGCTTCAATTTTTTCAGACCTTGGTCTGTTTTTCTGAGGTTCCACTTACGACATTAGACATCTGACCAGTCAGAATGCAGGTTGTTGGTGACGTCAAATTCAAACCTGGGACTGTTTACAAACAGGACTTTTTCTCTGATTAAATGCTGTTATCTGACCTCAGAGATGCAGCTTACCTCTGACATAGTCAATCATCTCTGTTATTATCTTCTGCTTCTTCAGCATGGTGCCATCAGTTGCAGCAGAGCTTCAAATTGTCCAATGGACATCCTGAAGTACTGTATCTCCTGAAGTGGCTGTGGTTTACTGAACTTAGCATTGGAAATCAAAACATTAACAACAAGTTCTCCTTTCTTTGTCAATATTGTATGTACCAAGTCATATCTTATTATTCCTTTTTATTGAGCAAAATGATTCATCATCGCTTGATGTTGATTCCATTATTTTTTTCTGTGACAAGATTTATTTTAGAACCTTAATTCATCCCCAATTTTGCATTGCACTTTTAATTTTCAGCTGTCACAATATGCCTCAGGATTATTTGCAATTGTTTGGGCTGCTGTTGGTTTGTAAATGTCTTGAGGCTTAACCTACATGTCACAGGAAAAATGTTGGTATCCTCAGCAGCTAATAAGGAGCAACTTTAGCAGCTTTACTTTTACAAGAGAAAATAATAGAAGGATCATGAATGAGTTTGGCAAATCAATGCTAGCAAAGAAATGATGAGTGATAAAAATAAAAACACCAGCTTCTAAACTCTTGAGGTAGATAGAGTTTCAGCATGTTAAAACAAAATTCAAAGCTTGGATGACTGTAATAATTGGACAATCACCTTTCTGGGGAAATGTTTAGAAGAGAGTAAATATATTATCTTGAGTCAAACCTCTTTAATGTAAAACCCTATACTTCTATGCCAGGGGAAATGCATTCAGCATCATCCAAGATCCTGCGGACTGTGCATGTACTGCATCCTGTACAGGCTATTTAGTCTACAGCTGAATTTCTATGCGGGTGTGTAATTTCAGGTACTACTCAAGTGAGCTGATGTTTTCAAAGAACACTTGAGGCATATTGAATGTCCCCTGCTGCTTAAGAACACAAACAAAATGAGACGCACACAGTTAGAAAACGTTCTACTACAATTATTGTAACTGGCAAGGGCCAAGTGTGGGTATACAGTGAAGAGGTGACCTTTAAATTGTAAAAAGGTGGGAAGACGGGCACATATCCAGCAAACCTTAAATGAAGTATTGCTTTGCTCCTGGAAGAGGCATATACAATGGCCAACCAGTTAATTGTGAGAGAATTAAGAAAAGGCTTTTCTACTGTTGCACCAGTAATTCACTGTCGCTTCAGTAAATGACCAAATGTGAAATGTGAGAGGAGGCAGAAGAAAGCACTAGGGAAAAATAGAGCGGATAATGAATAGCAGAGTAAGTGTGTTGAAGAGATGATGGGTGGAGAACATAATAGGGAGTAGGCTAGTGTAATACCATGGTCACAGAAACCATAGCCCCGAACCCTGGGAGCACACATGAGGTTCTATATATGACCTGGAGAGAGTGGGGCTGTGGAAAGGTTATTACATTCTGTGAAGAGTGAAGAAAATGAGAATAGCGAATGAGCTTTTTTTTAAAAACTAACATTTACCATTCTCTACCAATATTTTCACACGATTTGGTGAAAACACCATACCTTCTAATATCTGTCAATGAGTAAGATGTAAAATAGCTCTTAAAATGCACTCAAAAGGCATATGGGTGAATTATTCTTTTAAAGTAACCAATAGCAGTTTATTTTCATCTCTTGAAAGCACTTCACGATCTGTGACGTTCTGCAATTTGTATGCGTCGTAAAATAATGTGAATCTACTCCAAGCACCTAGAGTAGAGACCCTTAAATCAGCTTCCATTCAGCCATGGCACAGCAGAGGTATTGGCTATGAAGTTAGTGTTTTTGTCATTGGGCCTACTTTTGAGACTGAGTCAGAGTGACCAGCGCTGCTGTTACTGACCCTGGCTATCTGTGTCCAGTATCTCCACAACCAGCCTACCAAAATCCTCTCCAGAGCCCTCCCAGCTCCCCTCCTGCCCAATGAGCTGTCTCCAGAGATGTCACATGCATTATTTACACTCAGGCTTACTAAGGCCCTACGGCAGGGGCTGACCTGCCTAATTTGTCAGCTGTGCCCTGGCTGTGTGACACACACATCAGTGACTTTGTCTATGCAGACATACCATACGTAGATGTCTCCTTTTTCAGCCTTACTCTCAAAAATATATTTTTCTGTTTAATGTGACAGCATCGACACCATTTTGATATATTCTGCTCGGCAGAAAAACGTTGCACTCTCTAAGAGAAAAGGAAAAATCTATGAAAAAGAAATTGCATCTTAGAATGAGGTGTGTGTTTATCAGACGAGCCTTGCAAGTGCAATGTGTTAACTTCCTTTGTGTTCTCACATTCCCTATCCTCTGTCTCTTCATCTCTGTCTCCAGGTGCAGCAGGATGCAGGGCTTACTGCCTGTGTGTGGACTGCAGCCCCTGCTGGTCCTCCTTGTGCTTCGAGCTGTGAGCTGTGGTGAGTCCCCGTTGAACTGTTTAGTCCTTGTCACTTGACCTACAGTACAGAACATAGGCTACGGGCAGATAGGCACTTGCATGTGAAACAAAGATTTGACCAACTTCTCTAATTCTTAACCACTCAAAATGCAAACTAAGAATTAATGTTGTTCAAACTGACCAAATTGCTAAACGATGACGCGTTGTGTCAAATAACATTTAAATGGTAAGCTTACTGTTTAAAAACTGTTTGAAACAGCTAAGTTTTTAGATGAAAGCAAAAACTGTCTTGATAACCGTTACCTCTGTTGCTATTCAATGATGCCTTCTATAAACACTGAGGTTTCTGCAACGCACCTTTTGCCTCCTGCAGCGCATCACTCAACCTCACTAACTGTCAGATGTTAATATTTCCAATAGTTTGTCATTTTTCCAGTGCTGTGTGAGTAAACAAACTCACTTTTACTAAGTTTTCATCTTACAAAAATGTACTCAAAGTGAGACCCCACAGGATTTTTCCTTTTTTCCCTCTGCACACTGTCTAGTACATAAAATATTTTTTGCTGAACAGCTGTGGCTATGTGCTATGTGCAGAGACATACCACGAGATAAAAAAGGCAAATTAACGTTTAAATGGTTGCCGATTTTATTATATGTTAACTGGTCTTCTTAATGCTTAAGTTTAACTTAGTTTCTGATTTTATTTGATCTCAAAGCGTTTCCAGCCAGTCCCTCTGATATATCTAATATGACTGTCAATCTGCCCCATGATTCATGGCTATAATTTATACAAAATAAAGCGCAATCAGTGTTTGGCTCCAGAACAGAATGTTGATCTCCTTGGATCCACATACCCTCATGTCCCCAATCTTCAATACGCAGGATGTGATAAATGATGACCCAATTGCAATTACACTTGGATGAATATATCTGCTCCAAAACCTTGTTGTAGAGCAGAGAGGGGGCCAGAGGGATGAGAGGCAGAAAGATGTGTGAACAAGGTATGCCCTTCCAATCAAAGATAAGCTAAAAACCCACATCACCTCCAGGAAGCATGTAAGCGCCCTCTTAGATGCCCTCAGCCAAGGAGCTCGAAGGAATTCGAAGAGAAAAGAAAAAGAATACAGTGAAATGTAACCTCACCAAACCTTACTCAAACAATTGTATTTATGGACAAGAATTCACTCAGAATAATAATTAATGTATCCATTTGCATGTTCCATACTGTCAAGGTCAACACTTGTAGAATAACAACGACTTTATTCTGAGACTAAAACCAATTAGTTCTGATGATAAAGTTGTGCTGCTGTTTCTTTGACCTAATCAGGCTGTATATCCTCTTCATGCAACTCGGAAGTAAGAGATGTTGTTGTCCAATGTCAGATACTGCTGTACGTTCTCATGCTCACATATTTGTAATTACAGTAACACTGTACCTAAGTAGGGGAGAACGGGGTAAAATGTGACACGGGTTGGTTGTCACAATCGTTATATCTCTGAACCAGAAGGCGCTGTCAGTGAAATTTTGGTATGTAAATATCCAGAATTGGGATCAGACTGTTTGTGTTTTTCATGTCAAATTGAAAATATTTAGCTCCTCAGTTTTTTTCTTCTAGGCTTTTATACAATGGGTAAAGGGTAAATTAATTAGTTGTCAGATGGTTGGCCTTGATGCTAGCAAGAAATTCAAGTTGGGGTTGGTCGTCACATTTTTTGGGGGGTTGGTCGTCACATGTTATCCAAAGGCTGCAACCAGAAAAGGAACCCAATAACGAAATAAATTGTCAAGCTGTATCCTCACTGACACCCCAGAGAATTAGAGAATAGAGCAGGTAAAGGCAGCTAGCATGCAAAAGAAAAAGGGCAACAAAATCAAAACAACCCAGTGCATCCCAAACTAGTCCAGCTGCCAAGGCTACAGTAAGTTATGTAGGCCTATTTGTCAACTTAACAATGCAATTAAACTTTCAGATTTAGTTCTGTTCCGCTTTATTGCCTTCTTTTTAAGATTATTCCCATTAAGATACCATTGTGACAAACAACCCCATAGTGTGTGACAACCGACCCCTTGTTGGGGTTGGTTGTCACAATGTATAAGGGTGTCTTTGATGATTAATTTCTTCTTTATTACAATAAGATAGAAAAAGGTACACATTTCAAGCCAACACCTTAAGCTTCAATTTGATGTAGGAATGACTATTAAAAGATGTTTAGGTGATGAGCAATTCTCACTAGAGTAAAAAGTGTGCCTACTTACCCCGTTCTCCCCTACTGAAGAACAAATGCACTGTAGAAGATTTATTTTGCATCAAAATATCAATTAAAAAAATAATCAAGCGAATTAGTAGTTGCTGACTTTTTAGGCTTGAAATTTCCCCTCAAAATTGATCACATGGTGTTAGAACTTTAAGAAGCCCAGAGAGTTCATATAATCCACTATTTCACAAATTATTTCACAGCTAAGATTACAGAAAAGTCCACAGGCTTGGTATCTAGTCTGCAAACCACCGGACTACATAACTGTATTTTATCAAGTAGTTCAAATGTGTACATAAGTAAAGGAGCTTAGTTACTTTATCCACCACTGCAAATAACCCACATGTGCAAATTTCTGTCATCTGTCCCTTTTGTTTTTTTTATTAGACCATTAACAGCTCAAACTGGCTCACACTACATAGCCAAGTTGTGGAAAACAAATGAGACTAAATGAGTGGAAGACCGTGAGGTTAGCAAAAATGAATGACCCAACGAGCTTCCACGAGGGAACGCTCGAATGTCGGACTTGGTAGCCTACGGCAGCAGCCTGTGAAGACAAATTATTAGAAAAATCTCCTCTGTCGCGTTGACATTTTCTTCACCTGTCAGTCTTACTATTCCTTTCTCTCTCATTTCCCTCTGTAACAGTATTCATATCTTGAACTGTTGGCAAGGCTTCACAGCTGAGCCCATTATCTGCTAATAACTACCCCAACAGCACTCCCTTAGAAGAGGCGAAAATATACGAAGTAAAGAAAAAAAAACAATCTGAGATCTCCCAAGCTCACATTCATCCTCACAGCCTTTCCGAAGAGACGGAAACAATTAAGATATTTACACTAATTGCGGATGTTTTAATTGTTCAAATGTATATTGCAGAGCTCATTAAAACCTGCTTTGATTTGGAAGAAAAGCTTGAGTTTAGGATCTTGGTCCTCTCGTTATAAGTCAGCAGCAAGTTATCCAAACTCTGGAGAGAGACCTTAACATTTTGTGTGTTTGAATATCTTAAAACCCCTCGATTTTGCTTTTGAGAAAGACAGTCTAACAGGGAAACGTAGATTGAAAGTAATGGAGGCTTCAATAACATACGACTTACACAGAAACTTGTGTGAGTCATTTGTTCATCTGTGCAGCTACTCTTGTTGCTCTTGGCCTTCCTATCTGTCTATTTGTCATTTTTATAAGTGAGTTTCACAGAGTCCTGCAGAGTATAGAGTATATGCAATACAAGCATTCACATCGTTAAGTCTATACTGTCCTTTTACTCCTCCGCTGTGTGTCTGCATGTGTTTGTGCGTATCCGGGACAGACTGCACTCCCCCTCAGTCCTCTCAGGTGCCTCCCCTACCGTCTGCTCATCTCGGGTTGTGGTTATTCTGCCTTCTGCTTAGGTACAAAAAATAATAATAAAATATCGACCGTCCTGGCACTGTGGTCTTTTTCTGTAACTCATGGCTTAGATTTGCATGCAGAGAGATGGTTATGTGGCCAACTTGCCGAGCAGCAAACGCTGTAGTCCAACACACACACACACATGAGTAGGGCTGGGCGATATGGACCAAATCTTATATCACGATATAGGTAATTTTATATCACGATATGGATATATATCACGATATAGTATTTTTCCTTAAAATTCAATGGATTACAATAACCGTACTGAACTTTAATCACATTAGATTATTTTCATTTTTGCTTGGAACTTAAATTTCCATACAAAAGAAAAACTGGTGCAAAATACCACACCAGTCTGGCTTTAGTCAGTCAGCGCAAAATAAAAATGACAGCATCAACCAAAGAGCCTACATTTTCCTGACATTGATAGTAGCCTATATCAAAATAATGAAAGACTTGAATTTTCCTGCAGTATTTGCTCATCTTCATTTAAAAAAGCTGTCAAAATTAACAAATGAGCAAATGTCTGGTAATACTTTAACTCCAGCTTCAACATAAATAATATTTTCAAGTTTGACATGTTTTAAAGTTACATAAAACCAGCCTTGCTGGCTGTCTCCAACAATAACAGCACGGGGGTGAAGCCCCGAGTAGGCTAAAGATGTCATTATTAGCCAGCTAGCTCACGAGAGCTAACCCATGTAGTTTGCGGCTTAAAACAAGCCAACTCTGCGTCACGGCAACAGCACGCTGAAGCAGCAAGCAAGTTTCCTTTGCCCGATGACATTTTTGACCGTTTAAAGCTGCTCTGCCACCATGACACGGAGTTGGTTTGTTAACTTTAGTGACGGCGCACCGAAGCTAGACCATGAGCTAGACAGCTAGAGCAACAGATGAGGCTTCCTCTGTTGCGGGTAGAGAAGCTGTATTGCAGCCCAGAACTCTGCTGCAGAGCCCCCGTGTGGCGCGGCGGTGTAACTGCAGTGTAACTATAGGGACTCGGAGGGACAGCTGCCTCCCGCTCTATATATGCTCCCGCCACATGAACTTTTTTTCTCCGCGATATAAACGGTATGGCTAAATCTCTCCCGGTAGACACTTTCATATCGTCCACGATATGATATCGTCATATCGCCCAGCCCTACACATGAGCAAACAAAAACACACACACACACACACACGCAAGCATGCGCAAACACACACACACACACACACAAACGCAAGCATGCGCAAACACACACACAAACACAAACAAATAATCTAAAATGGTATTAACTTCTCCTTTCCTTGCTTTCCTTTTCTCGTCATTCCTGCGTTTTGTCCTTCTTTTCGACTGAGTGACTCTGGAAATAGTCAATGGGAGGTAGAGCACTACAGGGAGGGTTGGCACTAAAGCTCACTCTGTTACACTGTGCTTGAGAGGCTAGAGATTGGAAAGAGGGTGGGATTTGAGGGAAGAAGGATGGATTAGGGGTGAGTCTTTGTGTGTGTGTGTGTGTGTGTGTGTGTGTGTGTGTGTGTGTGTGTGTGTGTGTGTGTGTTTTCGTGGGTGTGTGTGTGTCTGTGCGTGTCCATGCGTGCGGCGAGAGCATGACTGCACTTTTCCACATATTTGTGAGAATGTGTGGATGTGTGTTAATTTTCTAGATATTGGCCACGTGCCACACCAGATAAAGGTATCAGCCTGACTTGGCCTAGTAGGAGTCAGCCCAGACAGGGAGAAAGCTTAGTGACATGTTTGACAGTATGTCGCCAAAAAGTGAGTGAGTGTTGAGCAATTGTGAAATTGGTAGACTATACCTAAACACCAAGGTCGGAGCTGTGAGTGTGGAAGTACCATTGATACATTTGGCGCCTTATTTAAATTTAGTTTTCGGTAGTCGTCTTTTAATGCCAACATTTATTGTTTATTTAAATATCTTAGTAATTTAATTATCTGTTTTTTTTTCAGTTAAATTTTTTAATTTTTTGTCTAATTTTTTTAATCCTGCATTCGTTCTTAGCCAAAGCCTGTACACAAACAATTTTGTCTGTGATCATTGCCCCATTCTCCCCCCATTCATCTTTCACATTATTGTTTAGTTTTATTTGCTTGTGAAACTTTTGGAATGAATATTTTTCCATTGTTGTTTTTGTTGACAAACTGAACACCAGTGTGGGGGCGCCTTTAGCTCAGTCGGTAAGGCGTCCCCCTCCCGGGCCGGGCCCAGCAGCAGACCCGGGTTCGATTCCCGCCCGCGGTCGTTCTCTGCATGTCACTCCCCTCTCTGCCCCATTTCACCTCTGTCTCTCTGCACTATCAATAAAGCATAAAAATGCCCAAAAAATATCTTAAAAAAAAAAAAAAAAAAAAAACTGAACACTAGTGAAATGAGATGGGGAATGAGTGAGAATAAGAGGTGAGGGAAGCGGGATAAAATTTGGTAAAGTGAACCCTTGATTGGCAAGAGGTAAAATAAAGGCAGAAGAGAGTCAGGGAGAAAATAAAACAAGACTAAGATAGTTAGACAGCAATGTATTGTGAGGCGACATAGAGCACAGTTGTAAAACATCAGGATGATGATGAGATGAAGAGCACAATAAAGGAAGTAAGATGACAGAGAGAGAGAAAGAGAGAGAAAGGATTGGAGACTGTCAGCATGGAGACATCCTTTTTTCTTGACCCTGCATGATCTCCACCTGGCAGACCTGCTGTGTCTAGACAGGCAACATGAATGCAGACACGCACATGTACATAGAATCAGACATGCACACAGTGAACTTCGGTGGGGAGTATCTTGGTATGGCTGGTCTGCAGTGAAACACGGACCAGAGATCAAACACAGTGTAAAAAGATGGAGGAAACCACTCCTCCCTCATTCAATTTACATTAGACAGTATCCTTAGAAGTGTTCTTTGAAGAGGTGTCCCCTAAAGCACATATATGTTAATGCTAGTGTGCATGTGTCTTTTCTGCCCTGATCAGACACTCTTTCACCCCTTGTTTTCCATTTCTGGCACATCTGTTGCCATGGTTATCACTTTTGGGTTCAATCTTGGGCTCAGCCTCAACATCTTTTTCTCTCTCTCCCTCTCCTACTAAATTATAATGTATCAGCAGCCACCTTCTTTTCATGTTGTTTTCTTTGTGTCTCCTTGTTTTTCTCCATTTGTCGCCATCCAAGGTCTTGTTAAAAGGATGCGCTTCTCCACGTCCCACGACAACAACAACAAAGACAGTGAGCTATTTTGTCCCTCGCACAAAAACAAAACCAACTCTTGCTTGTGCTCGTCCTTGAGATGTTTTATCCACATCAGAAGATAAAAGTAATTTGGCATCTCCCAACTCGTTCCAGATATATTCACTTTAGTTGTTTTTGTTTTTTCAGTGTTCATGTTCATTTCAACAGGAATACGGGTGTGCGATATTTCCTTGAAATTATTAAATAAATTCACCTAACCTCTTGAGTAAAGTAAGCATAGGTATATATATGCGGTCAGTAAGTATGTGCTTGTATATACAACTTCTTAAAAAAAATCTTCCTGGAAAGATTTCTAGTGGTGGTCCCTATTTTTGAGGGAAAATATGTTACATGTATTGACAGCTTTTTTCATGAGTTTGACCAAATTAAATATAAGGTATTTTTGTTGATTAAACTACCCATCAATATATAAAGTAATTAAAATTGACTCCACAATAACGTGTTGCAACATTAAGATGCTTCTTATTTAAATGCATTGATAATAATGAGCCAACTATAGAATTCTGCAATAGGAGAATCTCCAGAATCCTCAGTACTTCAGTACTACTTTTCATTCTTTGAGTATATTTTGTGGATAATACTTCTGTACTGTTATCAAGACAATTTGAATGCAGAACTTTAACTTCATTTGTATACTGCAGTTTATCTTCTTTTATTTAAATGAAGTAGGAGTTTTTCTATCTCCGCTGGAAGGGACTATATGATGTAATACTATTCTTTTTGCAAACTGATTTGAACTTTGTCTCTAATTTCCCAAAAATTTTACTAAAACACAAAGTTTCGTCAAGGAAACTTCCGGAAAAGTTTTTTAAATTTGGGGTTTTTTTCTTACCTTTTTTAAGGGTCTTTCTTTTTTTCTTTTTTTTTTGTGGTTTTTTAATTTTTTTTATATTTAAAAAAAAAAAAAAAAAAAAAAAAATATAAAACATATACAACACACCCCCTCCCCCCCCCCCCCCCCCCCCCCCCCCCCCAAACAAAAAAGGAAGAAAAAAAGAAAAAAAAAAAAAAGAAAAATTATTAAGAAATGAGCAAATACACAAGAAAAAAAAAGCAAAACAAAACTGGGGCAAACCACACCTTTTTTTATTTTTTTATAAAAAATATATATATTTTTTTTTCCCCCCGGTGCAGATAAGGACCACGCTCTTGTATTAAGATAACTTCTTATTTAAATTGATGGACCCGTAAGACCATTACCCTTAAGTAAATTTAGAAAATCTTCTCCTGTGCTGCCTGAACTAACTCTAATTTAAAAAAAAAGTTTTGTTCTTGTCAGCTGTAATTTTCTTAACAAAGTGATCAACTTGTAGTGGTGAGCCTCTGTCAGGCAGCTCATCAGTCGTCATTTATGACCCACACATGCTTCTGCACACACACACACACACACACACACACACACGTAATCAGCTGACACGCAGGCAGCATGACTGGAGCGGCAATGACGAGAGTTTTGATGTGGGCAAATTGAAGACAACAGGGCCTTTATCATTGAATCCCCATTGCAGGCTTCATGGCAAAAAAAGAAGAAGAAGAGAGGGAGCCAAAGGATAAGAGAGACAGAGAGAGGGAGAGAACAAGGAACAATGTTTGCAATTGTGTTCCTATTACAGTCAAAATGCCATTACCGCCCACCCTGTGTCTGTGTGCAGCTCCGTGGCAGCCACATAAAGACTCTGCAACTGTGTTTAATAATTTGCCAGCAAAGCGAAGACGGATTGGCCAACGGTGACGCTCAAGTAGATAGCACTCTGAACCAGCAGAAACAAAATAAGAAACGCTGAGGTGTATATGTGCCAGCGGTTGGAAGTGGAGCTTCCAGGGGGAGGTAGAAGGTGTTTCCTGCCCTTCTCAACATACGGACAGACACAGGACCAGGTCAATAAAATATCGGCCATTAGCATTTAACAAAGTCCCACCACACTGAGGGGCGCACAGCACTGTTCTTGCTTTGCATGGACACACAGCTTAAGGCCCTGTTCTCACGGTGAAAACGTGACAGTTTTCCCGTTTTTGTTTTTTTTTAAACCCCGTTCAGACACAATTTATCTGAAATCTTCACCCGTACACATGTTTTCAGAGGAAACGGGACGAAATCAATGTAGTAAGCATGCCAGGCCAGCACTTGGCGGTACAAGGTAGTAGTAAATAGCATTTCCGGTGCATCCGGTGTCGGCTGTAAGAATTTAATAAAAAGGCGCGCCTGCGCAAAAACGATTCTTTTTCTCAGCTCTGTGAAAAACAACAAAAAACATGGCAATCGTGCCAGTCTAAGTATGTGGACATTTTGGCGTACTTTTTGGCGCAGTATCCAGCAACAGCACAGCGAATACAGCTCGGTGATCCGCCATTGTTGTTGTTGTTTTCCAACTGGCGCACATGGACCTACAAAGACGGCGCATGCCCATTTATCTCCAAACGCAATGCGCATGTGTGAGAGTGGAGCCGTGGCGTCAGCGTTACCAGGGGAAATGGTTTCGGTATTTACAAGAAACCAAAACCGTTGTGTTTTCCAAAAAATCCTCCCTGGGAGGTGATCTCAAAAACTTGTGGTTTCATGCCTGCGTTTGCTGTTTTCATGTACATGATATAGTGCAACTGCGGGAATTTTTCCGCGTTTGCACCGTTTCGTGTTGTCGTGAGAACAGGGCCTAAGTATATCCTCTGTGTTAACATCCCCCCACAGCTAGATCAGCCTTGGTAGGAAAAGGGCAACAAAGAGCAATTTGAAACACAATTAGATATGGAAACAAAAGACAGACTCTTAGGGGTTATGCCTGTGACAGCATTTTCCATCTAAATGCAGATTTGATATTGCAATGGCATTAGGTACCCTCATCTGTTTACCTTCATTGCCACAAGGGAAAGGGGCAATGTGTTGGTTCTTGTTTTCTCTTCTGGTCTCCTTCATGATGTAATTTAGGCTTTTCAAAAAGGGAAGCTTCACTTGATTTAATTTGATTTAGATGTGTAAATTGCAGCACCAGTTGAAGAAACAAAGATTAACATTTGTCCAACTAAAGTGGACAGAGAGAGTGAAATGGGGGAGAGAGAATTTGAATTGGATTGTAATCGTAAAGCTTGATTTCATTTGTGGCATTATTTTGCTGTTGGAAAAATAAGTAGCATAATGTTACCCAAATTGTGCTGATCCAGGTGGAACCCATATACATACTATCTATGGGTGGAACCTGGCAAAGACATTGACAGGCAGATTAAACATTATCGATGCCTCTTGGCTAAGGAATAAATATGCCTGTTTTTTTTCCAGCGTGCTCTCAGCAAGGTGGTTTAGAGATTGCAGTTTGATTGTCTTCTGGGAACGCACTTTACTCTACGTGTGTGTTTTTGTATATGAGTCTGAAAGGGAGGGGAACATGCTTGAGTGTGTGGTAAAATAAAAGATGAGTGGCACATCCTCAAGGGGGATGAAGGAGAAACAGCGACAGCACGTAGGGGAATCTGATAGACTCTCACGAAAGATGTGTTCTTGGAGTGAGTTTGTGTGTGTGTGCACAAGCCTGTGTGTGAGCATGAATGTGTCATTATGTCAGCCTTAACACCTTAACACCTCCTGCTGAATCACAAAAGTGCATCTCTCCTTTTTCTATTATATCCTCTTGACTCCTTTACCACATCACATCACTCCAATTTCCCTGTTATATATAAACACACACACACAGCACTCTACATTGTGTTATGCTGTTCATCTTCCATCTGTTTTTTTGCCTCGGTCAATGTGAAAGAGAAGTACATCGTTGCGGCTGCTTAAGTAAAACCAATTCAGAATTAAATACATTTTCCTCTCCACCTTCTGCTACTGCAGAGCTCATTACTGTGCTTGAGAAAGCATCTTTGGGGTCAACAGTGTTGTGAAACTCCAACAACTGAAAATTGTCACTGTAACTTGCAGTCACTTTAGTGCCTTTGTTTATGAAATGAAGGATTTGGATACTGTGAATTATACACCGTTAGAAAAGTCCAGAGGGAATGATGGCAGGCAAGCTTGATTACTGAACATATACTTAGTAATGAACGTAAAGCAGCAGTTTTGCAGCAACTTTTGACAATATGCTTTTCTTATCAAGAGTTGAATGAAGGGATCGATACAACTCTCTCGTCTTTATGGTAAATGTGAAGATACAACCATTGGCCAATTAGCTTAGCTTAGCAAGAAGACTAAAAATGGATAACTGCTAGTCCGGGCTCTGCCAAATTGAAACAAAATGTACATATAAAATGTCAGCTTAGGTAGGTCAGGTAGGTTTTGTGACCTTCAGAGACCTAGGTGTTTCCTATTGTTTCCAGATTTTTAGCTGAGCTAAGTTGCTGCTGAATATATCCTTACATTCAATGAACAGATAAATGAGAGAAGGATAATAAGTATATTTTCTAAAATCGGGTATCGCTTTAAAAAGTTTTACCTTATACAGTACATAAGAAACGCCTCATGTCAGAAACAGCGGTCTTGATCAGTGTAGTCATACAGAAGGTAGTGACCCACACTGCTTCTCTTGTCTCTCCTCTCGTCTCCTCTTATCCCCGCACCTTTGAAGGCCTCATTCATTTTGTTTCACAGGTCACCTCCCTCAGCCAGCTGAACTCCTCTCGAGTGCGAAACGATAGGCCATTTCAGAGCACAAAATCTATTTGACGCTGCCATGCAGACTAACATAGATCAGTTGGTGAGCGATTCAGGCCAGCACTGCTTGTCTAAGACGATGTTACTGGCTAAAGCAGAGAAATCTGTATTTATGTTTGTTTTTTACGCATCTGCAAGGAGGGAAAAATGTGATGGGAGTGCTGGTGTTAACCTATTAGGGAGGAGGCACTCAGCCATTTAGCCTGAGCAGCTGCAACAGCATAAAGGCTGCAGGAATGAGCAATGGCAGCTATTCACATGTCTGCAATTTGTGTGTACTAGAATGCACATTAACCATCCAGTAAGGAATGAAAAAAAAGGGTTGGCGCAATGATGCGTGTGTTTGCACGCTTGTGTCTGTGTGCGGAGGGTCTGCATTCAGAGCTTCATGAATAGCAAGTAAGAGATTAGATGTTATCACTTGCGAGAGCCTCCCAGGTACAGCCACACAGTTCATACAGTTCATCCACTGTTGAAAAAACTGTCCATGAAAGATGAGGCGACTGATTTAAAGTTGAATCTGAAATTTGCAGTTAATTTTGTTGTGGCGCAGCTAATGGATAAAGTGTTAACCTGAAAATAAAACAGAAACAATTGTGTGTCTATAAAGGCTGAAGATAAAATAAAAATTTGAAAATGAAAGATATGTTGGTTACTTGGAGAGATGAAATGCTCATCTGAAAGGTGGTAGGTGGTCATTCTGGAGTAACATTATAGGGAGAAAAATGACAGAGCAGACAGAAGGACAAAGGCTGAGTAACTCACGCAGCTGTGTGCCTCTAGCCACTGGAAAAACACTGTCCCACCAATACGCCATGGCGCCACAGGAGTGGGCACCGCTGCAGAAAGTTTGCAAAATGTGCAGTGGAAACTGAAATTAATAAAAATAAATCAATTGACTTATTTTCTCTCCAGCATTGTACCATGCTGGCCGTTTCAACCACCTAGGCAGGGCTTCTTTTTGTCCTTTTCTTCCTACTTTTGCTTCATTTGTTTCCCATTGTGGCTTCCCTCATTTCTGAACAGCTTGACAATAGTTTTCCTCTACCTGATGTAGCTTTAATAAGTTTATTTTACTGAAAAAAGAGCTCTCGGACAAAGAAGGTCTTAAAGCGGCTACGAGTAACATTTAAATATCTTTTAAACAGCCTCATGTTTCCTCTGATAATCATAAATTACCTTTAACAGCAAACGAGACCATCTGTGCAAAGAAAGACGTTTTTATATAGTTTTTATTACTGCTTTTGGTCTGGTCACACACCCAGTCCGATTTTCGGTTCGCTCGTGCAGGCTCTATGGTCACATATCCGTATTGGTCGCAGATTTCAGTGTGAAGCAGCAACGCGATTTGAGAAGCCTATCCCTCCAGGTGAGGGAAGGGGAGCGGGAGCCTTGTTTGAGACAGTTATTTGTCGTCATAATGACTGATAACGGGGCTGAACCATCAAAGAAAAAAAAGTGAATGCAATGAAGAAAAGCTAAAAGGGAGATTGATATAGGCTACGGGCGGGACGAGGGCGTTGCCAAGCAACGTGTATACAATTTCACAAGAGCGAAACTAGACTGCAGTGTTTACTCCTAAATGAATGAGCGGTTGGTACTAACACAAAGTTTGCTTTGCTTCACCATCATCAGATAACCATTATCTGAAATAGTTATTATTTACATCAACAACACAAACACATTACCTCATCGTGATCCATACTAACTGCCGTCTCTCGTTCATTCGCTTTCTGTGAGGACACGTAATCTTTCAGCTCTGTGAGAGAGAGTAGTTAGGTGACGCTGCTGCATCAACTCATTGCAATCAGGTGTGTGTAGCACTGACTGGCATTAGTTGATGCAGTGTCAAAACCACTCTCACGGTGCCAAAAAGAGTCCTCACACTTTCAACACACGGACATGCGCTATATTGCGCCCTTCTCAGTTCACACTCGCACGTCTGCCACGAGCTAGAAAACAGTCTTGCGACAGCGGGCATCGTAAAAATACTACCGCTTTTGTCCAAAGGGGACGCCAACGTGCCATGTTACTCGTAGTGGCTTTAAATGAGACTAGTCATGATAGCAACTCTGTAAAACTGCACACTGTTGCTTTTCATGCTTACAGTGACTATGCGGACATGCTGATGTTTAGGTTATGTTTACCATGGTCCCCAACTTTGTTTTGGTGTGTTACTATAGTATAGTATTTGCTCATTAGCGTAGATAGAACATAGAATACAGCTGTTGGTAAATCTCATACATTTTTCAGGTAATTGGTCATAAACTAAAACATTGAAAAAAGATCATTTTCTTCTACCTGATGAGGGACATGGATGTATCCACTTAATGTAGGTCAGTCCAAAGAATAGTTGTTGAGAAAGTGAACTCAAAACCACAAATGTCAACCCCACGCAGGAACAAGAGTAAAGGTCATGGTAGCAACAAAGTCAGCATAATTAATTCTGAGACGCATGAATGTCCGGACATAAAACCATGGCAATATGTCTAATAGTTGTTGAGATATTTAAGTTTGGACCAAAGCAGTGGACTAGTGGTTAGTTAGGCTACTCATAGTGGCTAGCTGATTTAAAAATGCAAACAATGACCCTGGGCTTTGGGGTGAAATAGATTAGATATGGTAGCAATATTCTCAGCGGTGAGACAAGAGGGAATAGTGACTGATAAGGGATATAGAACATAGTGAAATGAGGCTTTAAGCCTTACATGTAGACCTCATTTGCAGACTGTGCACACTGGATAAACAGAGGCAGATAGTGTTCAGACATGATAACCTATATTACTGTTTGTCAGAGTCTAAGTCACATTTCCCACTTGAGTGTGAATGAACCACCTCTGTCTTTTCAGGCAAGGTTACACAGAATTAGAGTATAATAGTAACGTATGATATGACTAGTCAGGCAAAATTAGTTTTACACTGGTTACGAGAAGAGACAATGGAGAAAAATGCAAGAGAACCTTGTATCATGTGTTATTTATTCATTGTATAGCATATGTTTTATTCCATGACAGGCCTGAAAGGCAACATTTCAGTGAACACACCTTCATCACACTTATCTGAATCACCTCTCATATACTAAGGTATGCAGAGATCATTCTGAACATCTTGCAGAATTTGCAAGATGAATTTTGAATTGAATTTTGCAGAACTAAATGGCTTCAGAATGAACTGCACTCTGAATTTCCATGTAACAAATGCCTGTTCTCTCTATCATCAGTTGTTTTGAGCAATCATTTGATCTCTGCGGTGGGGGTGGTGCTTTAAGCTTCAAAGAGGTGGTTGATATCGATCCCCATAATGCGTACCAAGGTTTGATGTATGGCTTATGAAAGGACATTTCATATCTTCTCTCCACAGTCTAGCGTAGCCTCCCACTGTTTAGGTAGCATAGCAGCGGTCTGCTGGATCAATGGCCAATAATCAGAAAGACACAATGAGCCTCTGTTCTTTCACATTTACTCCACAACAAGGACAATTTGATGGAACAAAAGAACCTGGAAGGAAAGCATGGTTTCTTCTTCAAGAAGCAATTAACTTTAGCGTCTTTTCAACGTAATGAGAAATAACATCGAGCGGCTTCATTTACAAGACGACATTGATTCCTCCCCTCTCCTCTCAGGCGTAACCAGCGCAGACTCTGTGGTGAATATGCGGAAGGTGACCCATCAGACCATTAGCGAGGAGCTGTCCAAAACCGTTGTCCTGCCCTGCCTCTTCACCCTCCGCCCCAGATCATCCCACGAGCCCCCCAGGATCAAGTGGACCAAGGTCTGGGGCCAGAGAGGCTCTGACGGCCTGCAGAAGGAACAGTCTGTTCTGGTGGCCAAAGACAATGTGGTCAAGGTAGGTAGCCTACAGTAAAAGCTAAGATGGACCAATATGAAATGTTTGCTCCTTATTTTAGATACATATGGTTCAGCTGTGGTTTAGTTGTTTCCCTCTCTTATTTTCATCACTCCACTTCCTCTTGCAGGTTAAGAAGGCCTTTCAAGGTCGTGTAACACTGCCTAGTTACCATGAGAACCGCTACAACGCCAGTCTTGCTCTGTCAGGGCTACGTTCCAGTGACTCTGGTCTGTATCGCTGTGAGGTTGTGGTGGGCATCAACGACGAGCAGGACACAGTTCCCCTGGAAGTTACAGGTAACTAAACATCTTTGCAAATAACTCGGCCATTTGCATTTAAAGGTGGAGTCAGCGCAGAATTTTCGGACTAGAGATAGAACCAGCCGACAAGAAAGAATCTGCTACTTCCCTCATGAACCTTATTATTTCCTTGATTAGGAATTATCTCATGGCAAATGTAACATTACCATCAACTAATGAGTGGTCATATACAAAGTAGTTTATTTATTTATATATATGCAGGATATCAATAGGTGTTATGCATGAATTCATCCACACAAAAAGTAGTGTCACATTGAATCAACAACACTATACTCTCTTTAGTTTTGTACAGCTCCCCCATTGCTTTCAAGGTCTGCCACTATGAATAATAATGACCCTGTTTTCTATGTCAGGCTAACACAGCCATTACACCAAGGGTTGTTTACTGTCCATGCAGACAGTATGATGGAGGAAACTAGAACACATTACACATCATTGACCTGGGCCACTCAGGTGCTATTCCTGCACTCAAAGCCTAATGAAACTAATCATGAAGCAACCCGGCAGTGTATGCTATTGTCAAATAGTGCTTTGCATGGCTCTTGTGGGTTAACTAAATGGGAAAACTATTAACTGCATTATCCGTATCCAGGACACCCCTATTTGTGGAATTACTAGACTAGCTAGAGGTATCTCACTGTAGTAGAACCCATAATTACTGTGTTAGTATTTTAGCTGCAGAGCTTTCATCAGATTTTTTCCAGGTCACTCACTATTTTTTATAATCAGTTATTATCATAATGGCCACAGGGGATCACACAATGCAGTAGCCACCGTACACTGCCAATGTGTTTGCTTCCAGAAATCCACGCTAGTGTTGCTAACATCAGCTGTAAAAGCCCAGTAGCCTTATTCTATCATCCATACACAGCACGCTACAATGACCCCTTTGTTTGTCAAAGGGGTCAGAGTGTTACACTGATAGCATTCACCCTATTACCTCTATAATGCTCAGTGTAAATATGAACATTTGGAAGCAAACAAATCTGTATGTGTGTGGGTGTTAATACAGGCCACTATATCTTTATAATTTCTACAGTGTCTAAAAGGATATGCTACCATCCAAAAAGGCACAGGGGGCTCAAAATAAAACACACAAAAGAGCAATCAAAAGGCACCTTATGGTGTCACAAAGGCCAATTTAAAAAGATCAGTCTTTAGTTGCTTTTAAAAAACATCTTCAGAGACCACTGACCCAATGTCTAGAGGAAGAGAGATCCATAGTGTTGGAGCCACGACCTCAAAGGCATCCCCTTTGGTTTTTAATCAAGTTCAGGGAACACCCTGTTGACACTGGTCAGAAGACCTACGCAACCTATTGGTGATATAGGGATGAAGAATACTCTGGTGCCTGACCATGCAGGGCTCTTTGAGATAAAACAAGGATTCCAATTTAGGAAGAAAGACCCCTGTCAAAATGCTTCGAAAACCCTTCGTCCTCCCTTTCTCAGCTAATCGATAGACACGCTATGAAAACCACTCCTTCAGGGAGAAACCAATTAAGAAGCTGGCGAGGAATAGCCATCTCTAGAGCTTAGTCTTAATTGGCAGTCACGCTACATGGCAGACCACAGCCGCCTTCACACTTATTCTACTGAGTGCTTAACGTATTAATTAGCAGTTATTGATACTGCTCAGCTTTATCAATATCATATGAATCCACACTGTTCCACGCATGGACTCATTTTTTTCTTGCACTAAGCCCCTCTCTTGCCATCTCTTTGTTAATTTCTCGACTGCTGCCTCTGTTTTGTTTCCATTCTATCTTGTCTTGGCACATATTGACTGGTCAGTTGGCTGCTTTTCACCATTTAAAACACAGCGTCATTGATTACTTGGGTCAGCTGTTGTCTGTGGTTAGATATGGCTGCACACGATTAACTGGTGTGAGGACAGTAGAGAGTATTTTGAGCCAGTTAAGATATGTTTTAGCAAGGTTCTTTATAATTGCACCCTAAACAATTTTAAATACATTCATGTCATGAATAAAGTATACAAAGTCAGGGCTCAAGACTAACTTTTTTTACTAGGAGCACTGTCGCCCCTAACTCAGAATTGTTAGGGGCGCAAGCAGAAAATTTAGGGGCAAACATTAAATAAACCTGCAACGCATCTATTAAAATGTTTCCCAATTTCAACTATATTAGGCCTATTGATATTGTATTGCCAGCATGTTTTGTACCACACTGACAACAGATGATACATTTAATTGTGTTTTTGATTTTGCATCACCATGTGAAATTCTTCAGACATTCCTTTAGGAAAAGGATTTTTTTTTCCCATTTTCACCACAACCACTTCTACATCCAAGCCCTCTGATTGGCACACGGTGCTGTCTGCTGGCTGCTGCAGGAGGCCGGGGGCTTCTATCAGTGTAAATAGCCTCGTTTGGGATGTCGCCGTCTTGCCAAGACCTGTGCAATTATGACACTCGTCTTGCTGAGCGCACAGCATTTTTGTTGTGCGCTCAGCAAGACGCGCGTCATAGTTGCGCAGGTCTGAGCAAGACGGGTCCAAGTCGAACGAGGCAGTTGGCAACATGTTAAAGATGTGATGACAGCGGGACACTGAGATGAGAATAGGTCACGTGATCGCTGTTGATCGCGCGCGTGCCCCTAGTTTTAAAAACTACTCGCACTGTCTCCAAAAATGGTCGCAAAAAGCGAGCATTTGGTCGCAGTCTAGAGCCCTGAAAGTGTATATAGTTTGCAAATACATATCTAAATCTTGGTATCGCCTCGCTCTAGGTTCCAAGCGAGCTGAGCCGATGCTAAAAGGTAACGTCAGCAGACTACCGGCCACTGATTGGCCAGAGACTCGTGTTGCTACCAAAACCAAGTTTAGTTAAGTCGAGTTGAGTCGAGTAGAGCTAGATGTGCGGTGGGTAAGCGCCATTAATTTGTCCGCAGATGTCTGACACCTGATGCCATGGGAAATGCCAAATACTATAGTATTATTGTTATTTTACTTTTGTGCACAAAAAGTTAGGGGATTTCAAATATCAGTTTGACTTTAACAGTAAATGTTGTACTTTATACGTGGTTATACAGTGCAGTGTACTGCCAAGGGACACCAACCTCTCTCAACAGTGCTGCAATGAGGGCATCATACAATGAAGCATATGGCCTACCAACAAATCGTGCCTTCCTGGTTGTCTCCTTTGAGACGGTCTGTGGGGACCTGTAAAGTGTGAAGGGTAAAAATAGAGGGATGAGGAATTGGGCGTTCAACCCGAATGTGGAATGGGAAACCCATTTATTTCTCTAGTGTACGTATTAGCCAGGAAGCTAGCATTTCTGTTTGGGTAAGATCCCACCGCCTCATAGAGGAAGGTTAGGAGAATGAAAAAAATTAAGATAAAGAGATGATCTATGCCTATAATTTTTATTAGGAGGAAAATAAAACCAGAATGACAGCATGGCTAGATGCACTGCTGGGGATTGTGGAAGCTGTGTCTCACGTACATAGCCCTGCCTGCTTTCTCCACATGTAGCCTGGAGTGGTAATGCTCACAATACCATGCAGCACTCCATCTCGCCGGAATCTCTGTCACTCTTCCAGACAATGCCAGCAATGATAAAGGGGGGCCGTGTTAGTAGCCAGACGCTCACCGGCTTTCATGTCGCTGGATGCTCCTCAGGGGAGCAGCACAGTGTGAATGGCAGGCAGAGGTGGGAGGTGAGGGAAAGTTAGATGGACACTTCAGAAGCTATTCCATTTTCATTTAACTGGAATATTCACCTCTCTTGGCTAAAGGAATTGTGTCTCACTTTATTCCCGGTGGATTATTTTTTTTTAGCTTCCACCATTTTTTTCAATTTAACCTTTTTTGTATTCCTGTATTGTCTTCCTCTGTCTGTTTTTGTGGTTCAGCACATGCATCTCCTTAAGTGCGGTGTCTCTGTCTGTTTCTCTGTCTCCCTTCTTTGTTTTTCCATCATGAATGCGCCAGCAGGGTGACATTGTGTGTTTGTGTGTGTGTACTATTAAAACAGTAAAATGAACATCACCATTGTTTGTCATACACTGTATCCAAGGGCAACATCTCTCTTTTCTCTGATGCAAATGAGATTTTTACCAAGGCAGATTTCTGAACCTGAATGCAATTATTTTCCAACCATGCACAGATGGAACGATGTCACTACATGATGAGGATGTCAGAAGGGGCTTTATGTGTATGTGTCACTCTGCGAGTGTGTGTACATTGTCGTTTCTGGACAGACTTTCAAAAACTGTGGTGGTACCAGGATGATGAAAAAAGAGACAGCTTGATGCAGTTGAGGAGGTTTTCCGGAACAATTCTTTATTATAAACAAAAACTCAGACTGCAATCAAAAGAACGAAGCCAATCAAAATATACGAAGTATTGGAGTCAAATTTAAAGTGAGGTAGATGCATCATGAAAAGCTCCTAGCAAAACCCGCTATTCTTCTGATTCTAAGGCCTTTTTATCCTCAGACTCTAAGTAAGATGAGTGTCACTTTGGTCATAAGGATCTGCCCCCTTGTTGTCCCTGATAGGTGGACACTGACTATTCCTTAAACTATAACCAAAAGAGGCTTAGTGGGAAACATCATCTTCAAAGGAATGCACCATGGGGTGCCTATGAGTCTACTCAGAATTTCAGAATAGTAAGGTTTAACAACTTCACATAAACTAACTACTGTTAGGCTCGTAAAACAGTCATTCATGAGCCTATTTTAATGTATGCAAGCTAAAGCAGAAATACCGGAGGTTTTCCCTTTCGATGACCAAGCCAAACAACCCACATTCCTGACCCTGTCTCTTACCATTCCTGGGTGAGCACTATTTATATAATGGCCTTGTTGTGGGACACTACATGACAGTCCTTTCCTATAGCTCAGCACACATGGAGAGATGCATTTTGACTTGTAGATATCTTGTTATTCAGTATAATGGTTTTACTTAATTAAACAGTCATTTTAGGATGTGTTATGACAAAATACACCACAACATGCTTGTTGTTCAATGGTTCCAAGGTTCAGTTCATACATATCTCAGCTACACAGAGGTTAGCAGGTCATAAATGTATGCGATACTTTTTGCTGGAGTATCCGTCATATTCACTGTCACATGCTGTATCTCTTTGCTCCAGGGGTAGTATTTCACTACCGGGCTCCTCATGACCGCTACGCCCTGTCCTTCCCTGATGCCAAGAGGGTGTGTCTGGAGAACTCTGCGGTCATTGCTACTGCGGACCAGCTGCAGGCTACCTTTGCCGATGGATATGACAACTGTGACGCTGGCTGGCTGTCTGACCAGACTGTACGGTGAGGTCTTCAATTCTGCATTTGGTTTATATACAGAATCAGGTTCAAAAGGTATAGTTTGGCACTCAGCATTCCACAGTATAGGGCATCCTATCCCACCCATGTATGTAATACAGTAGAAACGTTAAAAGAAGATAAATAAGATAAAGCCTAATTAGCCCTCTTATTAGAGTTGGCAGGTCATCAAATAAAACACAGCTACTCATGCGTTATGGGAGTCATGAACACAGTTCTGAGCTCTTTGAATTATGAAAGCGCTCCCTGACACACATGCAGCACTAGCCATTGGACAAAGTCTCAGTCTGTCGTGCATCTATCCTCTTTCATCACCTCTGAATATTTTCAATTGCTGTGAGATTAAGTTTAACGATATAGACAAGAAACCAACCAAAATCTGAAATGGGGGTGGGGGGCAATTCTCCATATAAGGTTTGCTGACAGCTCTTGTTTGTTGGATCAGGTTACTATTTTAAAACCTCTATTGGACAGTTGTTTTAAACACAATCTTTTTGGTAATTTGCCACATGATCAAACATGGTAACAAAAATAAGTAGACTGTAAATAAAATGAGAGTGATTTAAACTAAGTAGAAGAATGAGCTATGGCCCCGCAAAAGTCATTCTGATCTTTCTTGGTGTTTTTATGCACAACACTGTGCAACATAATTTGATGTAATTGCTTGTTTGCACACTGCAAAGGCAGTTAACTACGTATGCCCCCTCGAAGCTGTCTGTCAGGCTTGCTGCATTTGTTTCAGCCTGTCACCTTCCATAAAGTCCCTTACATAGCCAGTCAGGGCTCGTCTCTCAACGCTGTTCTCCATATCTACATTTTAATTTCAAGTCGCTGTTGCTCCAGTAGACAATCAGATTGACTGTTGCCTTCCTGACAGCTTTTCCTTCAGCACAGCTTCCTTCCCTATTTCTTTCGCTCCTTCCCTCCTACGCTCCTGTTGTTCTCACTCAGGAGCTTTCTAATTGGTCCAGTTTCCAGTAGGCTTCGAATGCACATCATCAGCCAGGAGAAAAGTGTCCAATTAATACCATGGGGGAAAAATACAGGCATCAGCCACCAAACAGAAATAAAGGGACTGAAGCCAAAGACACTACAAGTCATAGTTCTCTTGTTATAATCTGATAAAAGAAAAACAATTCACTGTCGAAGAAAAGCACCGCAGATTTATGGTTGCGAGCAGGCATTTGTGTCGTCGGCATGTATGTTTGTGTGTGTGTGACTGTGTCTTTTTGCTTTTGTGTATATGTGTTTTCCTAGTACTTCTGAAGTCCCTGTATGCCCAGCGTAATCTTTTAATCAGCCTCTTTGCCTCTGCCCTGGTGCTGCTGGAATCATTGTTCTTGTGGAATAATTGCTCAGTTGGAGTCTGAATATAGATCGCTGTTTTCTCGGCCCCACAGGCACGCCTTACCACTGAAGGAATTCCTGATTTTTTTAACCTCTCCTTGACTCCTACCTTTCCCGCCCTCTCTCTATCTATCTATCTTCTTCTCTTTTTCCAAAGCTGTAGCGTTAATAAAAATTCTTGTATTGCCCGAGCATTAAAAACATTTAGTGTAAAATGGTTGGGTAATTATTCTGTGAAACTTAGACTAAGGGCAGAATAAGTATAAGAAGAAAGATATTGTATCCATCGAAGTTCTCTCCAATTGTTGTCCTGAGGTTGTTGTGGCAATGTAATGAATGTTACTGTACACCTCACTTTATCTTTTCAGACAGTTTTAGGGGGGATATTTATGTGTTTACATTTCCTTATTCATTGGATAATATATTTGGGTAACCTTTTTTGTTTGCGTGTGAACACAGACTCATCCCCTGGGAGTGTGTCTGTGGCTGACTTTTTCATGGGCATGCTATATTAATCTGTTTCTTACTCTTGTCTTTGTCCCCATCTCTTGGTTTCCACTGCAGGTATCCCATCCAGTCTCCTCGGCCCGGTTGCTATGGGGATCGCGAGGACTCACCTGGAGTCCGTAACTACGGCAATAGATCTCCCGATGAGCTGTTTGATGTCTACTGCTTTTCTAAGCAGCTTCAAGGTGGGAGTCAAGAGCTTCAAGCATAAATGTGGGTTTAGTCATGCATGGATCCACTAAGCCGTGGGGGGCTGCAGCGAGAGAAAGCTGTGACCGGGACTTTATACACTGTTAGCACAGAGAGGCAGACATCAGTAGGAGATGGAGTGAGTCCAGCTGTCATGTTACTTCTGCGGGCTTAGGCTAAGTGGGTCAGTAGGGTTATCCTAAAAGTTTACTTTTTGATTCGAAATGCGCAAAGTGGTCGACAAAAGCAAGCACGCTACAACGGCCAAAAACATTTCCATTATGAGAAATGTGCTGCAAATACAGAAACAGTGCAGAGTCAAAAACACACAAACAGACGTCCAAAACAAACACAACTTACCACTGCCACTGGTTTTCTTATAGCATTTCTGCACCTTTACCCCCAGCCTTCACCGCCTCTGAGTTTAAGAAAAATTCTACCATCACTCCCTGCTGTGCTTAGCTTTCCTTCTGGGGAGTCAGAGTCAAAAAGTGATACATAAACAATGCACATATTAAACATTCATGTTATAATCAAGTCCACAACAGTTGACAGATTGAAATAGTTTGAGGTATGTGTGATATTAGCATATTCCAAAGACAATCATGAGCACAGCAGGTTTTTTAACAATCCAATCAAAACCACTATAGGGGTTAGTTTATCTGGGTCACTTGTTTTGAGGTATGTCAGGTATGTGATCAGAAGCTAAGCAGAGAAGATGCCATGACTAGACTTCGTACACAGCTATTTACAATTCAGTAAAAAAAAAGAATTGGCACAATTTTCTTTAATAAAACTAACATTGATAGCTGATACATAGATTGTGTTTTCTGGTAATTAATCTTGGTCGAAATGAGTTTTCTCTATCGCTACACATATTTCAACATGTTTTGGTTTTCTGTATCATGTGTTTAATATCTGTCATATTTAATTGTATTTATTCCATCTTGAATCAATATTAATCAGCAACTTCTCACCAGCCTAACAATAAATACTTAATTCATCTTATTACATTTCTTCTCACCCTTCACTCCTGGCATTCTCCCATTATTCCTCTTTCTTCTTTCATTTTGTTGGACTCTTCACCTTTTACCCTTAATCAATAAATCAGCGGCACTGTTCTTTACTCATGGCATAAATCTCTTGGATTCTCATATCAACGTTGTTCATCCTCATTCTCACTGTCCACTCGCCCGGCTCATATTTTTTTCATAGCAAGCTGGACTGCGAGTTGATTTTCTGATCATATAATTGTATTTGTGCTGTGCACCACATTGGACCTCTTGAACTCTCTCTGTCTGGCTTTTGAAGACCTGTTTTTGGATCACTACTGTATTTTATCCACACCAGCCTTTCTTCAGCTGCCTTTAAACTGCTTTGAACTACTCAAACAATTGTTTTCATAAAGTCTGTCTAGCCTAAAACCGTTCTTATAGCAAACTACTTCAATTCTCCACCCTTATGGTTTGTCAAATTTGATAAAGGAGAAAATAATGTCTAGAACTTATTGCCTTACAAGAAATACTCACAGACTGATGCACACATACAGCAAGAACAGACTGGCTCAAATGTACCTACATCACTTTGTACAGCCACGCAAACCACAATAATAACTAACTAGTGATGAACTAAAATGCCATAAAAAAAATGCCATAAAACCCATCTTCTCCTCCCAGGTGAAGTGTTCCACTCTGCAGTGCCTGAGAGGTTGAGCCTGGCCACAGCCTCCACCCACTGCCATGCCCTGGGAGCCCAGCTGTCCACAGTGGGGCAGCTATACCTTGCCTGGCAGGCCGGCTTGGACCAGTGTGACCCGGGCTGGCTGGCCGACGGCAGCGTGCGCTACCCTATCAACGTCCCCCGGAAGAACTGCGGTGGAGACGAGCCCGGGGTGCGCACTGTCTACAACAACCCCAACCGCACAGGCTTCCCCGACACCACAGCCCTGTTCGACGCCTACTGTTACGGAGGTACTGCACGCTTCCTGGGGAATGATAAACTCCAGGCACCGTCATTGTAGTGATTGCCATGGCAACAACAGAAGGGGTCAGGGACTTGCTTTCTATTCTGTTTATTAATTAGCACGAGATGTTGTTGAGTCACATAAGAAGTAGTTGCGGAGAGATTGTGTCCGTGTCTGTGAGTGCGTGTGTGCGTGTGTGTGTGTGTGTGTGTGTGTGTGTGTGTGTGTGTGTGTGTGTGTGTGTGTGTGTGTGTGTGTGTGCAAGCATGCTGTGGAGAGAGAGAGAGTGACAGAGACAAAAAGAGAGAGGGAAGAGTAAGCTAGAAAGGGAAAGGGATAAGAGTAGCAATGAGTCCAGCTGGTTTGCAGTGATTCAGTGGCTGACCTTGTCTTTTATAATGTACAACCCGAGATTGAAATGAGTTAAGTTAAAGTTAAATTCAACCTGACTTTGATTTGACTTTACTGTTACAACAAATTCTATTATGTATTTGATCATTTATCAGAGCCATAATTTTGCAACAAGAGCTTATGTTTGTTTATCTGGCATCCATTGATTGTAGCATTGTAGCAGATTGTACCACAGATTGATATTCAACAAATACATGTCCAAGGATATGGAGGATGGGGGGAGTGACTTTCTAATCTTTCACAATCAGCCAATTAAATTATGGCTCAAGCGAAGCGTCTGCATAACCCAATCATTTTAAGTAAAAAAGAACAGCATGAGAGGAGAGAAGCAGCACATTTTTCAAAACAAAGAGCTGATCGATGAACCTCTTCATTTTACCAACAGTTGTTACACATTTACATTGATATTTAAAAACAAATGAAGTCGTCCAGATAGCTAAAAGCACCATGTTAATAATGAACGAAGTAATAGCAATATGTTTTGTTTAATAGCATACATTTGATTCATGTGTAGATGATAGTGTCGACGGAACCTCATTAATATGGCATGAGCACAATAAGTGCACGTTTGTTCATTTGAAAGTGATTGGATTTAGTGGTAGAAGAATCTGAGCTACATGTGATTAAACCTTGACAATCCAGCATAATTTGTATTTCATCTTCTTTGTGTAGCGACAGAATTGTTATTGCAATAAGAGTAGAGAGGTCAAGTGTAGTGCAGCAGCAGACAATGTGGCTCAAGTGAGAAAAGGCCCCGTTGCTTTTTGTGAAATGTGGCTTTTGTGTGTTGCAGCCCGCCAGCCAGCCGGGGTCCAGGCTGCAGAGGCAAGGGCTCTGTACCACACTGCTAACCCAGAAGCAGAGGCCATCTCCTCAGTCACTGAAGCCCAGCGTAGTGTCCCTTTTTCCAAGACCTCCACCTGGACCGGTCTGGTTGACTTGGACGATGCAGGAGTCCCCTCCCTTGTTGGAGCGAACAACTCTTCTGAGATCTCCGAAGAGCATGTAGTCATCCACTTGCGTCCAGAGGAGGGCTGGAATGAAAAGCAGGAAAGACCCAGAACCAGCCAACCCACCCGGGAGGAGTTGGACGAGGCAAAGAGTAGCAATAGCTTGGGCTCTTCTGACCTCGGAAGCCTGGAGCGCCATGGAGGTTCTGCTCAAGACGACGTTGGCTATTTTGGATCATCTGACAGCCCGACGTTATCCTCCTTAACCTTTACCACTGACCAACCCCAGGCTAGTAACGGTGTGTTGGCTAAGTTTGTTAAAACACTGATGAGGCCCTTGAGGTACTGGACTGGAAGTGAGGGTATGGAGGAGACAAAAAAGGGCCTAGAGGAAAAGTCAGTAGAGAACCAGACACAGGGAGAGGCATCCAGCAGAAGTAGTATGCCAAAACTTAGTGGAAACAAGGGCAGCGTGGACAATGCCATCATGGATCACAGGGGCGGTAGTTTTCCCTTCAGAGCTCCTACCAGCGAACAAAAGACTCCAGAGGAAGGTCTGTCTGAGCAGGAGAAAGAGGTGATGCCGTTGATTCGACTAGTGCCTGCAGTCCAAAGCACAGGGCAAAGTGACCCGAACATTCTGCCTGGAGAACCAGCCTCCAGCACATCTGCTGACAACCCTACATCCACTGTTAAAGGTATGAGCGTTTATTTTGTATGCTTTTTTTTTTAGAAGTGTTTAGGGTTCACCTTTTAACGTTTAAAAAATGTAAAACTAAGTGAATTGAAACAGAAATAAGGTTGAATTGACACTGTTCTATTTCAAATTTAAATTTTGTTGTTAAATAGTGGATCTGTTCATGTCATGCTTTTTAAACAGTCTCTGTCTCTCATTTCCGCTCTCTTCTCTGCCCCTTGAGTATTCTATAATATATTCCTCTGCAGGGCAATTTGAAGTATCGCTGTAGATTAAATTAAACAGTAATTGCAAAAAACAAAACAGGGAAATAACAAATACAGGAATGCAAAATGTCAGCACAGTCAATAAATATTCTCATATTTATTGACTGTGCTGTGTTTACAGTGCATACTTTTGGAATGGGCAAGCAAGCTTTTCTTAACTTTGTAATCTACTTTGATGCCATAAAGGATGTTCTAGCATATAAATAATTAGTTTGAACAGCGCAAATTACTTCTTCTTTTAAACCACGCAAGATGACCAGACATTAATAGAAATTATATACAAATGCAATCTGGGCATTGTTTCTTAGTGAGTGTGTGTGTGTGTGTGTGTGTGTGTGTGTGTGTGTGTGTGTGTGTGTGTGTGTGTGTGTGTGTGTGTGTGTGTGTGTGTGTGTGTGCATGCTGAACGTGTGCGTGCTAAAGAACATGGAGGACCTTTGAGATAGGTAACATCCACAGTGGAGTGAATTACTCCCAGGAATGGTGTGGTACAGCACCCCTAAGGATAGAAAAGGTCACCGCTTTCAGCTCATGTCTTCGTGAAAGCAACCTGGCACCAAATCCAAAATCAATCCATCTTGTTTATAACTTCAGGCAGGGTGAAGGACTAAAGATTAGAGAACCTGCTTGCGACTGGAAGGTTGACAGACCAATAACTGCCGGAGCAAGGCACCTACTGTAAAACTGGATCACAGCTCAGACACTGATCATCAGAACAAAAATAGAGAGATTTTGTACCAAAGCCTTGGGTGAAAAGAAAGCAGCTTTTTTCTTTTAATAGCCACCACAAATAAAACATCATTGGCGTTGGCTAAAGGGGAAGGATACAAAAGGAGTCTTAAGACTCTGCCACAGACAGCCAGAAGAATCCAATAAAGGTGATCGTCACCTAGGAATCGGCAAACTTTATTAATATAAATACTTACTGAGGTGCTACCTGTAATCCAATGCCAACCCCCAAGGTATTGATGAAGAAAATCTAAGCTTTAACTCGCATGCATTATTCACAGCCGTATCCAATTAACGTGGAGGCTGGGCTGCACTGCCATTTGCTCTCACCTCCATCTATGTCTCTGCCAATTAGGCTGTGGCTTTGTGAACGTTGGTAGTAATGATCACTAAAGCGAGGATGAGCAACACAGGGGGACAAATGGAGGGAGGAAGTAGGGAAAAAAGGGGAAGATAGAGAATGAGGGATGAGGAATAGTCATTTTCGTCCTTTAATGTTGCCATGATGGAAAGCTGCCCAACTGATCTATCTTCTTAAACTCGCATCAGTGAGCTGAATTAACTTAGATACTGCACACTGCAGGCTATCCCTTGGATCTCAACTCTTCTCAGTAACTGATGGTGCCATGTTGCCTCTTTGACTCAAAGATTCACTCCGCTTAGACAGTGCTTCCAATAATGATCAGGCCCGGTTCTAGAAAGTCAGACTTGGATGGGCCTGTAGAAATTTTGGGGGGGCACACTGGGCAGGGAGACCAAAGATGGGCAAGCGCGCAACGAATTTTTGCCCTTGTAAGATATCTGGTCTGCTTTTTGGCACATTTACTGTGAATTGTGTAGAACACAATATGAAATAAACTTTGAGTGTTGTTGTGTGGGAAATTTGATTCTTGGATGTTTTTTTCCAAAATGTTTATGAATAACATATAATATACATTATATACAACATAATGTATCTTTTTTTAATCGCAGTATTAACTGTAGGCAGCCTGAGCTGATTGAAGAGAAAGCTTTGGGACTGGGCAACCTGGATGGTGGTAGTCCAGAGCTATATACTATACACACTATATAGATGTATAGTCTTTCCACTATTGCTCTGATGTCCAGCTGGGTGAAAATAGTAGCCAGCGAGGTCACGACCCTGTAGGGGGTCCGGGGTATGACCCCGGGAGATTTTCTTTTGCCTTTTTAAAGTGAAATGATGAATCTGGTGCACTTTGAGAGGAACATTAAGAGGCTAAATCTGAGGAATTTTGTGTGAACAAATAATTTGGAGACACTGGGTCGGATTAATTAGAAGCTATTGAAGAAAGAACATGGATTTTCCATAGAAATATAGAATTGAAATAAAATATTATGCAGGGTCCTCTGGGATGGGCTTGGTGCACTTTTTCTTTTACGGGAATATTTTTCTGTAATATAATGAATCAATTTAAATGCAGTGAGAGGAACGAAGCAGAAGAACTCTGTTGTCCAGTTATCTTTTTTCCACAGACGAGGCTGAAATATGCTATAGACTACAGTATACAAGTGCATGGGAACTGAGGGCAGCCCCATTTTCAAATATTTTTAAATAAACTCAATAAACTGTGATGATGGACTTGAAGTGACGTATCAGTTAACCTCGGATTACCTCCCAGATGAACTGATTCAATTATTAAGCTATTAACTATCTACCAAAACATTGTATTACTTTTATTGTATGATAATTTACATTTAATAATATGATGTTGATATCAAACACACAAACTTAAAAAAATTGAGGGGGCCCCCTGGAGTCGGACCCTAACAACCGCTCATTCGCTATGCCTCGGGCCTCTGTGACCAGTGACCACTATAAGCGGGTGGGTAACTTGGAGGCAGGCTGACCTGCAGGCCCACCCATAATAAATTAGAAGAATGATGGCAATGGTATATTCTTTAGTATTAATTAATTGTCTGAATTTTATTTGACATTTTTTGGACAGGAATGAACAGGTGTCATAGTGGGTGGACTTCACTAAAAAAAAAAAAAAAAAAATAATTTTTTTTTTTTTTTTTATGATTGGGTGGGCAAGCCCACATCTGGGGGGACGCCCACGGCCCTGGCTACCGGCCCTGATAATGATCCAGATTTGAATATTGAATCAGATTAACTAGAAAATTTGAAAAAAGACACCATATTTCTGCATTTTATTGCATTAGGTGTTATAATTTTTTAAGCTCCTTGTGAAGAAATATTCCTCCAATACACGCATGTAAAGTTTGAATTCATTCAAACCCTTGCTGTCTGTCAAGGAAATGCATGTCTGCCTCTCACTGGTCTCATCAAACCCACAGACTGCATTTATGTGATAGAAGACAGTGAGGTCCGTGAACTGACACTCAATGTAGACGCTTCTGACATGATTCACGGGGCTGCGCAATAACTTACCCTCACTCTCTTTTATTAGATGTCATATCTGCAGATGGGCTGAGGTGGCATTGGGTACCATTTCTCTCATTTTCAGCCTCCACTCTCACAATTTAATATCATGTCTGTCTGCCCGACCCCAGGGATTCTCTCAGCCGTTTACTCCAGTAGAGTGGAGTCAACACAGCAGAACTGCTCGCAGTGGAAGCACATTATTACCATCCGAACAGAGTTTATGATAAGTTTGTTTTGCAGCATTTCAGCGTTGAGATTTTACAGTGCCAGAGCTGAACTTAAAACAGTGCTCTGAACCATGAAAATTATCCAAACCTGTGTGTAATTGTCTCATTTTATTTATTACATGGGTCATTACGTTGATGATCAAACCAGATTAATGTGTTTAATTATTATCACGCTCCTCAGTGTGTGTAGTAAAAAAGTATGTAATTAGCTATTTGTATTATTAATAGGACAATTAAGCCGTTCTACATGGCTCTTATGGAAATAAACCTCGGGCTCATAAACCTCACTTAGGCATAAGGCAACAGCGGCCCTTTTGAATAATTTAGATACGTTTTAATATTTTACGCATAGACATATTTGTGTATGTTTTCCCTCTCGTGGTAATTTGTCCTGCTGGGTTGTGTTGCACACAGCCCATGCAGTATCGCTGTTGGTTTACAGACATGTTAACCGAACCGAGGGCAACCCGACCAAGCTGAGCGATTGATGGTGGTAGCAACACTAGCTCGGCCTCTCAGTAACACGACTGAACTGAGTCTCACACCAGCCGTGAGTCACACATGCAGACAGAATGAATTATTGATGGTGTCTGGTTTAAAGCCGTAAGCTGATAAGGTACAGTGGAGCACTTCATCTAAATAAACGGCTCTAGATGGAGCTTGTTGGTGGAGCAAGTCATTTGCTTATCATGTTGCAAGGGCTCCTGCGTTTTTCCACATGGCTTCCCTCACCACAGGCAAGTGTGTTCCCTTCAGGAGGTTGTATGGGTTAACAAAAACCCAGAGGCAATAAGAAAACAGGGACTGACAAGAGAAGTGTGAAATTACTTTGCAAACATCATTCCATCCTTTTGGTATGTTTGTGCGTGCACACGTGTTAGTTTATGGGCTTCCAGAAGAGATGGCTCCCATCTTTGTCGACAAACTCCAGCGACTTTGGTAGCACTGATCAGCTCCACTGGGGAGGAAAAAATCCCAAAGCCTCCATCTTATAGAACATTCCAGTTAACCGGTACTTTCAGAGAGCCTTGGGATAAGAGCTACCTGAGAATATATTAACACGTAATAATGTATGTGTAATAAAGTTTTATTGTTGAGTTGTTGGACCAATTTTGCCTCTGAATTTGATGCCAAAACATATTTTAAATACTTTTTGTAGGGCACAGATGTTGGTTATGAAAATCACACTTATGGAGGTGGTCTTAGTTTCTCCTTTTATTTCTATACAATTAACTTTGCTATCCTACATACTGGTTTATAGTGTGGGTACAGATTAAATAAACTCTTCAACAACATCAAAAACAGTGACTAAGTCCACACAAGACAGAAAACCATACCAATGACTTTCACCACTGATATCAGCAGTCTCATATTTTTATAATAATTGCCTGTGCTCCCTGCTAATTCCACACCATAAAATTAAATCCACCCCCAACCTTCCCACCCCCGTAATGGAATTTATAATAATTAATCTATTCTGTCTCTGTGTTCCCTTTAGAATTCACTCCATCAACTTCCAACGATGGACCAACACCCAGTGAACATGTCAACATATCTGCTCCTCAGGGTCCCAAAAGAGGCCCAGCTTTTGCTCCCGCCCCCAGCAGCCAATTTTGGTGGGCAATCAAGTCCATGCGTGGCTCCAAACTTGGCCCCCCTGGAAATGTGCCCTATGTGGGTAACCATCCCACCTGGGAGCCTATGGAAGCCAAAGCAGGGCCGCTGGAGGAGATGACCCTGCCCACCTCCCTTCGACAGGACAACCCAGAAAACTATTCAGGCCAGGGGAGGGACCAGGATGGAGAAGATGTGAAAGCTCCATCGGCTCCCAGTGCTGCATCAGGGGAGGAGAGGGACCTAGAGGGGAGCAGTGAAGGGAGCAACTTCCCTGGTGGCTTTGGATTGAAAGCCAACAACTTTGACAGCAGAAATGTCAAACTGAGTCTTGAGACAGAGCCTTCACTCGGGGAGCTTGTGACTGTGGCAGAGCACACTACTCTGTCCCAGTGGCAGCTAGTGGACCAGCTCACCACCACCACCCCACCTCAGGGCTCTCAGGAGCCACAAACAGCAGAGGAGGCCAGGGGGGAGATAATCTTCTTCCGTCGGCCTACTGACACCCTCTCCTCCTCCACTTCTTCACAAAGAGGAGAGGGTAGTTCAAATTCAGGTTTCACTCCTGTCTTTAAGAAGCAAAGCACTGGCACAAGCATGAAGGAAGTGGTGGCGACCTCTACACCCAAAAACCTAGTGGAGGTGCTGACAACCTCCGAGGTGACCACGGTGCAGCTACTGACCACCAGAGACACACAGAGGACGGATCCTACCACCGCAGCAGCCACAGACTCTGAAAATTCCCCAGAGGAGCTGTCAATATCCATTTCCTGGGTTCATGAAGAGAGGGAGCTAACGACAAGCACAGCTGACCTGCAGAGCCACCTCTCAGCTGATGCAGCACCAAGTGCGGGATCTCAAACAACTAGCGGTGGTAATTCAGTTGACTACCATTGCTTCGGCTTCAAATGGTGGTGCCACCGAAATGGAGTCCAGGTCTGCGGTGTCTGAGTCCTTTGTGGTTGGAAGTCGATGGAAGCCTGGCAAAGGCGTGAGACAAAATTCAGCTTCGACAATGACGACAAACAACAAAGACAGCAAAGACACAAGCAATCCTTTTGGCATCCTTGTACCCAACTGGGCCTTTGGGCTTCTCCCATCAGGTACGTAAGCTTCCTGGTGTTTCCAATGAATGAATTATCTCTTCCTGATTATGAGTTATTATGTAATCAGTAGATAGTTATTCAATTATGAATGCATCTCAGTGAGAGCCAGAAACATTCTTCACATCATCGCTTTCCTGAGGTGACATACAGTACAGTAACAGCAGTATGTTTACAATGCTGCATGCCTTCCCCATGAGTTCACAGCTCTGTGAACCATTTTAAATATACAGTATACACCTTTATTTACAGACTGACTGTCCCCTGTTGTTTCATCCTACTGTTCTCCTCTCTCTTCTCCTCTCTGACATTCTTCATGCATTCTTAATCCTAGCTTGTTCTTCCTTTTTGCCTTCACATCCTCTTCCTTTTCTCTTCCTTCCTACCCTGTTGACAATAGAGAGAAAGCTCCGGATAGTGAGGCACTGCACTCAGCTGAGACCAACTAGGTCTTAGTGAAGTAATTAGTGGGTCAGAGTGAGTGCAATTAAGTGAACCAGGGAGAGGCCGAGATCTTAGTCCCCAACAAATCAATGTAGACACAAACCGCAAGATGGGACTCGTAATTGACTGCAGTCTCTTCTCCTTTCTCATTTTAAATTTTGGCCGTGCTCACTCTTTCTCTCCCACTCGCCTCAACTTTCTTCTCTCACGCTGCCTTGTTGTTCAGGATAATAGCTGCGTTTGCTCTGTTTGTCTCAGCATGCTCGCATTGATTTCTTTTGATAGTTAATGGACCTGCTGCTGTGGCAGAAAACCACAGAGTAAATTAACATAACAGACATTTTGTTCTCAGGGTCAATCGTCTCTTCCTGTTCTAAATTTGTAATTTAAACACAAGGAAGATGTTGTTTGCCTAATATTTCTCTTGTATTTTTCTAAGAATCCTTGCAACATTTCTTGTGCCTTAATAATGTCACTCATTCCGCCTCATCTTGGGGTCATACTCTGAAAAAAAATTCCGAAAAGAAGTAAACTTCTATTCTCTGGGATTAACATGGCAAATTATAGGAGAATAAAAAGATGTGACATTATCATTTAAGAGAATATTAGAGCTTTATTCTCGTAAATGTGTGGGTCTTTCTTGCAAATGTACCACTTTAATCTCGGGCAGTATCCAAGTTCCACCAAATTTGAATTGTCATGAAAAAGAAGACTTTTCATATACTGTGAAATTACTGTATGTTGTTTTTATTTTCTGTATGCTTGCCCACTGTCATTTATAGGCACTTTTCTAATATTGAGCACTGTACTGTATCAGCATATTTCCCCAGCAGAACTATATTTGGTTTACATGAGAGTGTGAAGCGGGGGATTTGCCTTTGTCCTTTTAATAACAGCCAGTGGAGGAGATATTGATGAAACTGTGGTTTCAGTAGAAAAAATCTTAAAGGCTGAAGACAGGAACATCTTGTTCACTTGAGGTGGAGTGTTGTAGCTTACTGTGGAGCATGACCATGACACTACTCTACTTGTTTAACTTTGTGAACATAATACAAATTTCAGTTGGATAAGAAACAAACAAAGATTGCAGCTTGCAGGACATTTGCTTTATTCACATTAAATGTTATCATATCAAAATAGAGAACATCCTGCTGTTATTTACAGAAAGATAGGACATGAGTACATTTTGTCTATCACTATTTCTGATACAGTGACATTTGGGAAAGAGTGAGTGGCCCTGCTCTTGTTAAGTGATTAGAAGCATGAGATGTCTCCCCCTGAGTGACCTTTTGTAGGTGTCAGTTGTGGTACAGACAACATTACTGCAATGGCTGCTGCGCATGACAGCAGTGAAATTAGAGACAGAGAGGAGGAAAAGTGCAGAAGGATGGACATCTCTGGAAAGGAGTTAAAGGGGGTGAATGTTTCCTTCATGATGCTGTAGAAGGGTGTTCATATACCTATTTAATCAATGATCAAATACTACAGTAACACGGTCCCATGGGCCCCCAGAAAGCACATTCCTCCTCCTCCTCCTTCCTCCCTCTTTTTCCCCTTTACATTGCTGTACTTCCTTCCCGCCTCCTTCCTGTTTGTTATCAGAACAGTCTCAGCCCCCTGTATGTCCCATTTAGCCATATATCAGAGCGATAAGACGCTGGTATATAATGCCACATCCAGCTTTTTCCAATTCCCCCATCGCTCTGGCCTCCAGCTAAACCCACACAGATGGGTGGACACACACACACACACACACACACACACACACACACACACACACACACACACACACATACAAACTAAATATGTGAACAAGCACCAGCATGCCAAGCCTGCTTCAGGAATAAACCTCTATAATCCATCCCACATGCCGCACCACCCCATATAAACACACACACATACACACGCACACACACAAATAAACAGACTATATGTCTTAATCCTTCGCTGTGAACACTGTGAGAAAGTAAACACGTTTAATTTTATTTCATTTTCAATTACTCATATCTTTATTTCCATATTGTATAATCCTAAACACAGTGTTGAATGGAAGTTTGTTACAAGCCACAAGAAAGTTACAGGAATGTTTTATGAGGCCCAGAGAATCGCAACAAGCATTGATAGGCCTGCCCAATGGTTTAGAGCACCTGCATTCAACCGTTAGGGGTGACGAAATGCGGTGGGTGGAGGAGGAATACAGTGATGTTGGCTTTCTGTCCAGCTTTTTAAATTACCAATGCCACTAGCTGAAACTCTGGCAAACAGGGAACCGGATCTTGAGTAATAGCCATCTTGACTTGATATCCTTATCCCCCCAGGCTCAGGATGGATCAGACCTCGAGCCGCATCAATAACTCGGCAGGCAGCCCTCAACCAAATTACAGTGTTACATTTGGAGGAGAAAGAGCCAGTTCTTTGAAGTAGTGCATGTGTGTATTGGTTTGAAGGAGGGACAGAGGGAGATAAATGGGGGAAAGGGGACAGGCTGTGGTGGCAATATCAGTATGGGTCTGTGTGGATAGATGTCCATTTTGTCTGCTGGCTGTTGGGAGTCCTTTAGATATAGGCTGTCAAGGGGGCACATTCGGGATGCTGCATATAGAAGCCTATTGATTTTCCTGCCTCTCCCCTCCCTGCGTCTCCCATCTTTTTTTCACACCATCCTTCTCTTTCCCTCTCTTGTCTTTCCCTCCCTATTTGGCTTTTTTTCCCAGGTCTCCTTCGATTCCCCGTCTTCCCAACTTTATGTATTTTATTACTCCTCTGGACATTCTTATGGCTCTCTCTGGCATAATGTTTTGATAGCCTCTTGAACTCCAATGAGGTACAAGACAAGACAGGCAATTGGCGTCTAACCGCATATGTCCCACACGATCTTCGTCTGTTAAATAAGAGTCACCTCCCTTTCATGCATCCACTGCCTACATCTGTCGTCCTCTTATCGGCTTCTTGTCTCTCACACTATTCTTCCCATCTTTCATTTTTATGGTGTAATTTTTTCCATATCATAGACTCTTACGAAATCTAATTCTGTGCCATTGGCTGCTGCATATTAATGGAATGGGATTTGTTTAAGAACTGCCTTGAGGGACACTGAGCTCCATTACAGTGTGGGATAAAACGGCGCTACACGCAGCTCTATGCTGACTGAGCATAGACCCTTTGTATCCGGTTAACCAAGACAATAACCAAGCAACCAATGTGTCGAAAATGAGCTTAAGTAATTTGTGGTGAGAAATCACACTGACCCCTTTGCATACATCACGGTTGATAATGATTATCCACCAATACAGTACAATTAAAGCTGTAATCCATAATTTCCTGTTAAATTACTATCCATCAAAGAGTGAAGTGATTGAGCAAATGATTTGCCATATTTGCAGCTTTGCAGAGTAATACAATTTGGGTGTCTGTGGCGACATTCCTGAGCTAAAAGCTTTAAGTCCCAAATATCACACTCTGCGCCAACACTTTTCTATATTCCTAGATGAATCGTGCTGCCCTTCACATTAGAGTGAAGGCTGTCCACTCCCAGCAGGTTCGGGCTGCCAAGGATAGAAGGTCATATATATTTTTATGTTATATAAACAAACGCTGCTTATTACAAAAACAGCTCAATCTTAATTGGTCAAAATGTAATTGATGCTGACTCACCGTGCTGACTTAAGTCAGATGTTAGAAGCTTTCCTCTATGACATCGCACTTCTTCATCTTTACGTTACTGGTACCAACATGGATGATTCAGTGACGCTGAAGCTAGTAGTGCTGTGAGCCTTCCTATGCAAAGCCAACAGCTTCAGATTAGTAATTTAAGCAGAGATAAGATATAGGCTTATTTACCATCACGTCTCAATATCAGACGCCAGGAAGTGAAGTGATGTGCGATATGAAGTTGTGCGTTGTTTCAAATATGCCATTTTTAAGTTGTTGTCACAGCGGTTTTCAGCATTAAAGAAGTTTTTAAACTGGTAAAGTAAAAACTCAGAGTGACTAAATATTTTAGTGCAGGATTTTCCGTGAAGGAGATTGAGAAATGGGCTAGCAAAATGTCTGTTTGTAGAGTGTTCATTGATATTTTGAGGGGAATAGCAACTGTGATGATACACATAAAGGGAATGAAACACCCAGCTTAGTTTGTAAAGCTAATGCACCATCAAAATGTGGGTTTAATATTCTGCAGTGAGCCTGAAAAAAACACTGAAAAGCTGTCTTAAACGGGCATCATAAAGATACTTGATTATGCTGCCATAACAAAACCCGGTGATTATTCAGCCTCTAGGAGCTGCATCAAGGGCAGCTGTACTTTATTTTCTAGATTGTATGACCCAGAGCTCCCATTATGGCAGATGAATGACTGAATCTCTAGGCTGTTTCTGGTAGCAGATCTGCAGCAGAACTGCAAAGCAAGTTTTGTTGTTGCTTTCATGAATATTTTCTCATCTCACAGCCCTCCAAAGATCAGTCGGGCGGTAGACCAAACTCCTATGTTAACTTCAGGGACAAGGTAACAATGAACGCTAAGCTCAATTTGTTTTTATTTAGCCTGGCTGCAACACATGCTTTTTTATCATGTGTTTGTTTTGTTGGTAAAATGCCTTATGCTCACATATGCATAAAGAATTGTTGTGAGAACATTCAACTTTTTATTACATTTTGGTTTGGATTGTAAGTTAACAATTATTGGTGCTATTCCCATGTTAGCCAAACATGGTGCAAATGTACTCCTCTTGGCTTTTGGAGAGCACACAGTCCGAATTAACTGGCTCAATGGGGAATAAAACTACAAAGTAAAAAGCCACACAGCAGATGAGACCCTTAACTGCCTGTTGGAGCATCCAGGCGTCCTCATCTCCCCTCATTTTATTATAGTCATTTTCATTTAGCCGCATCTGTTAACCGGATAAGAAAAGACCTCTGCTCAGCCATATGCCAACCCATTCTTATGTGTTCCCCGATGAAGCACTTCCTCACTTTCAATTGTCAATTCAATTTTAGAGCCTCTCTGGGCCCCATGAAGGTGCGTAGAGTTTCATAAAGTGGACCTGTTTTGTCCACCTGTTTTTGTCATCAATTGGGGAAAGGTGGGCAGGATGGATGGAGACAGACAGACAGCATGGCAGGGTCCTGTCAGAAGGAATTTAATCCTCTGTGTGGAGTCATTGTGTGGCTGTGGAGAGCCGGAGAGACTAACCTGGTCGGGTTACTTGGCTAACCGTTACAATGGAGCATTCAGAAAGTGTCAGATAAGACTGTCAGGGAATCTGCTTCCTTTTGCTGAAAGACTATTTCACCTCTCTATCTGTATCTAACAGCTCCATCCTCCCTAGGGGACACATAAGGGAGACAAACACTAGCAGTACACAGCCATGTTGTTTTGCACATCAGTTTTCTCTCTTGTTTTATCAGCTCTAAACAAGAGGGATTTGGATATAGATTTATTATAATGTGACACTGCGACGCAGATACAGTGAGTGTCTGAGATCTGTTAAGCCTGAAGCACACCCAACAATATTTGAATATGGCAGCGTCCCTGAGATTGTTTCTGTCGTGTTTTGCATTCTCCATTAATTTACAGTCAGACACACACACTCATATCCGTCGGCAACTCAGCCTGGTCACACATGCGGGCACATGCTGTCGAAAAAACGGAACCGCCTGCCATCAAGGTTAACAGTAAAATGTATGATTTCAGATTGTGGTATTTCCTAGCTACAAAGGAGTGGCAGCGGAGAGGATGAGTACACACACAGCTGGGTTTTTTTATTCTCAAGCTACTAGACTGCCTGACTGACTTCACTCCCGCTCTATCTCTCTCACTCACTCCCGCCGGCGCTGAAGGCAGAGCAAAGGCACTAGCAAGGGTGTTTGGCTCCTGGCGTCAGTCACAAAGCATCATGCAAGCAGCCAGCCCACAGTGGGAGGAGGGTTTGAGGGGTCCCCTAATGCAGAGCTTGTCTGACACACCCACAGAACTGTCCCAGAGGGGGGGATGACTCACAAACAGGGGAAAAATGAAAAGTCTTTAGGGCAAGGAGGGTTTCTCAAATGGTGTGGGGTGGTGGATGCAAATGTGTAAATGTGCAGGATCTGTTGAACTATAAAAAGAAAGGATGTTTTTTTGCAAATTGTAGTGTAAGCTTAGGGGAATTTTGGCGAAGGCAAGCTTCTTTTCAGAGTTTCTGCTGGCAGGGGCACTGTGAGGTCATGTAAAGTAGTTTTTCTTTGTCGAGTTTTTCCAACGGGTCTCCAGGCAAACCCTCCTGCCTACAGCTTGCTTCCCCTAATCGCGCTTCTCTGCTATCAAAACTACGTCTTGATAGTAACCACAGTGGAATATGGAAAGGGAGTATAGTCTCCCCAATCTGTGTGTGTGTGTGTGTGTGTGTGTGTGTGCGCATCTGTGTTTGTGTGTGTGTTTCCTGCTCTTTTGTGATGGTATTTTCATAACGAACTGCGCAGCACACTAGGCCTTATGTGCAAGGTCAGTGACGGTGTGTCCAAGTGTACTCGCTATCTTTGTTTACATCAGCGCAAAAGGTTTGGTAGAAGTAGAATATAAATGGGAGGGCTTAGGTGATCAATCATTGTCAGTCAGTCACAGTATTGGTTCCGTCCCTGTAAAGCAGCTGTGCCCATCACAGTGGGACATGATGAAATAGGCTAAACCAAATGGTGAGAAGACACAAGTGCAAATCAGCTTCTCCGCATAGGGACAAAGAGTCGTTGTCTGTATACTGGCTGCATATTACAAGACACACACAACACACATGAAAACACTTGGCATAAAAGATGAGTCTTAAATTTAGAATTAAAACCTAAATAAACATACAGTAAATTGAATATCGAGTATGGTTGAGTATTCAACTTTATATGAGCAGCTACAGCCTGCAGATATATAAAGTTATGTCCAATTGATTTGATCGCAGCAGCCTGGTGTTGCTTGATGTTGTATGATTATGTCTATGTAACCACAATGGGCCATTGTGCATTTTCGTATGGCACTTATCAATTAAGAACTGCAGTTCTACGTCTCTCCTGCTGCCTTCAAATTGCTGTAGGGATTTAATCAATTGACAGTCTTTAAAAGCACTGGAGGAGATTAAAAACTGAATTACTCATATCACAGCCTGTTTTACACCCATTCTGGCTGTTATCACTGTACAGTTATATTTTTGAGGTTTGATTTCAATCTGTAAAGTGTGTAGGCCTAGTGAATATCCAATTAAGAGGGTTTATGTCAATTACTGAGGATTATTACATTATACAACCATTTTTCTATAAGCCGGCAGGTGGTACCACATCATCAATGTTATGCTATGTTTGACACGGAACCAATTTAAGTGGGAATACCAACACCTCTGCTCGCATTTCATTTGCATATGCCGTCGCTCTCACTGGTTGAACCGGGCCTTGCACTTTCTCACACACTTGCTGTGTGGGGCAAAGAAACGCACACTTGATTGGCAAAGTGCATTTCAAGGTTAAAAAAATATCCATTTATCATTGAGCTTCTTGCACTACATGAATGCGGCACTATGAAAATCATAGTTGGTCTATGGATTGTACTTGAGACAGGAACTCAGCCCTCCTTTCCCTTTAATTAATTTGAATTTGTCATGCATACATGCTTGTTCACTGCACTGTCATCACTTGACGTGTAACAATACATGTTCTTTTCCGTAATCATGCAAAGTATGGATAATTCATAGTGCATCGCTGACAGTAACTGTTACATTCTCTTCTTCTCTGCGTACTTTCAGTCAGCATACTGTATAGAATATTATTGGATAATTAAAGAAGGGGAATGCAGTTTATTCAATATTCTCATTTCACAAAGTCCTCCTGACAGTGTGAGCAAAGCCACATTGAAGAGAAGGAGGGGGGAGGGAATCCAAGGTGTGTTTGTGATGATAAGCTAGGATGGATTATTTTCCTGCCACTCTGACAGCCCAGATAATGCAATTTATTTGGGACCAATGGAGACACCACAAGTGCCGCTCTTGTAACAATAGACCATCAATTTCTCCGTCAGTCTCGCCCGTGCAGTCGCACTGAATTGGGTTGTATTGAATTGCTGGCATGTTACTCCTCCCTGGTCCTCTCCAGGCTGATTCAGTGTGACGCTCGGTTCACAAAGTGCTCACTAAGAGCGCATCGGCTGCTTTCTGCTGTCTCAGGCTTCTGGCACTGTGGCTAATTGCAAGTGTCATGCTTTTCATAGTGTGTGTGTGTGTGTGTGTGTGTGTGTGTGTGTGTGTGTGTGTGTGTGTGTGTGTGTGTGTGTGTGTGTGTGTGTGTGTGTGTGTGTGTGTGTGTGTGTGTGTGTGCTTGTGTTTGTGTGCAAGTGTTTGCGTGTGCAGACGACAGGAGGAAACTTTTTTATGGAGTTGAAAGAGATGATGCTGAAAATTCAAAGGCTCGAAATAAAAATGATCTATGAATTATTTTACTGCTGTATTTCGTGTTTATTTTCAGTGTGGAAGTATATTCAAACTTATAAGAAATTGTTTGACTTGTTTTCTTCCTGTATCTCCGTAGCTCGATTTCCTTTGTGTCACATACACCTGCAGGGTTGGCTTAACTACTAATTAATAAATAATGGCACTGCTTAAATAGATAATAACTTGGAACAGTTCTGTATATTGGCATGGTAGTCTTAGTCATTTGAGTAATCCAGTGTTGATTTCAAACTCATCGTGCTCAGTAATAAATAATGCATGACTGTAATAGATAACATGAGTTATACTGCATTTGACATGTCAGATTAGGGTCTACATCCAGTGCCTCTTTCATCCCTTTCGACCCCCGGACACACGCTCTCACTCATACACAAATGTGTGCACTGTATATGCTAGCCAGGCACCGGGCACCACACGTGGTCAGACAGACAGAAATAGCTGTTCCCGACCCCTGCAGTGATCATCAATCCTAGTTTGTCAGAGGTTGCTCTGCCCCGTCTCTGTACAGTAATCACATCACTACACCTGCTCCATCTACAACCTTCCCTCTAAGTAAGATATGACCACATTCCTTGAAGGATGCACAGTGGCGTATGCAGCCTTTTTTTTAACCGGTGAAGATGGGTTCAAGCCCCGATTCAGCAAGTATGTTTTCATTTGCCCTTGAGCACTGACTTCCTGCCAGAAGCTGTGGTGGGGAGATGAAGATGAATATGATGAATATTAAATCATTATTCCTTACAACCAACTTAATACTGTATGGGATCCCTTTGATATACAGTATTTACTTTATGTGACCCTTTTGATTTATTTTTCTGTCGTTTTGTTGTCTTTGAAGCTGCAGGCCCAGACCTATTTCATCACCACACGCATGAAGACAAGTCTGTGTCTAGATTCTCAATATGAGAAATGTAGTGCCAAAAACCCATGGTAACCACTGCTACAAGCATGTTTACAAGCCAACTAATCATGACATGAAATGAAGCAGATAGCACTATGGTGCTAGCATAATGATATGACTAAAAACATATATGTTTATTTACATAGATGAATGTGATATGAATAATCATTTTTACCTCAACCAACTTTGCAGAGCTGGGGGTTTTTTTTCCTGGCCACAACTCTGTAGACATACGATTCACCGGGTTTTTCATCACTGTTCTAATATTGTGTCAGACACAGACCACAACTTTGTATTGTACTTTGAGGCTTTGTATATGTTCAAATTACCCAGAAGTTTGCTTGATTAAAGGTGAAGTAAGCGATTATTTATGTTAATATAAGTGTTAAATCGTTCTTTATTCATACAGTGATCACTTATATAGTGTTCGTGTTTCATAAAGCCGATCTCTCAGTCACCCGCTCTGCATGTTCTTAATACAGACAAAACCAAATATATGTGTTTCTCCAGAGCAAAAACTACACATTTTAATGATTTTAATATGTTTACAAAGAATGGATTTTTAATTGAAAGAGTCACAGAGTATAAATATCTCGGCATCTGGTTAGATGATAAACTCACTTTTCATTTTCATATAAACAATCTTGTTTGTCGACTACGACAAAAAATTGGCTATTTTTATAGGAATAAAACCACCTTCCCTTTATTTAGTAGGAAAAGGATTATTGAGGCAGTTTTCATGTCTGTCCTTGATTACGGTGATGTGGTCTACCGGCATGCATCACATTCATGTCTTAAACTCCTAGACTCTGTTTTTCACTCTGCTTTAAGATTCATCACAGGAGATGCTTATGATACACACCATTGTCTCTTATATGAAAAGGTTGGGTGGTCCTCCCTTAAAGAGAGCGTGACGCACATTGGCACATTTTTATTTACAAAGCCTTGACCGGGAAGCTTCCTCGTTATTTAACTGAAATGCTGCACATTTCAGATGGGCTTTATCAAACCCGCTCCACTGACATGCTTATGCTTTATGTCCCACAAGCCCGGTCTGAGCTGGGAAAGACAGCTTTTAGCTTCAGTGCCCCTGACTCCTGGAATAACTTACAGCAACAAATTAAACTAAATACATTCATATCCTTTGGCCAATTTAAACAGACTATCTTGGATCTGCCAAACTCTACTTGTAACTGTTTTAATTAGGCTATATTGTACTTTATTCCTTTTAATTGCTGCCACTCTTCACCACTTTGTAAATATTTCAATTGTTTTGTTTGTTTTGTATGTATTGTTGTTTTGAATTTGTTTTGACTCGACGTCATTGAAAATGAGGGTCACCCCTCAACTGGTCTCTCGAGGATAAATAAAAGTTAAATAAATGAAAATGAAATGTAATCGGCAAATAAACTTTTCGGGGATCCCGAAACTGATATCCAATCAGAAGAGAGAACGCTACAAACCTGCACCCGTCTCACTGCCAGTGCACGCGCAGAGCGACAGATCGGTGAATGTTTATGCGCCTACAATGGCGGAGCAGGTAAAAATCCTTCCCAATGTCTGTTTTGATGGTTTTTATCATGTTTTATCACACTTACTTATCTGAAATGATGCTAGATAACTCGCTGCTTTAATGTGGTGACGTGGAGACAAGGAAGGGGACTGCTAACTGCAGTCAGTGACAGGAAGTTACCTAAACTGACCATTCCGCTTACTGAACCTTTAAGTAAATTGTAGAAAACAATACTATTTTTTCCATTTTCATTTCGCAACCCCTACCCCTGGGATGTATTTATCCCACACACCACTACGGTCGACTGACAGTAGGTGCTGTGGGTTAAAAGGGAGAGGTGGAAGCTTGGTTTTCACGGAGGCGAGGCGCACTGACCCCTCTCCATTCTGTGTATAACCTCGAGGACTGTAATGATGAAGTGTTTGGTGTAATATTCCACACTGCGGTCCGTGAGCCTCTGCACACATTAGATTGTCCGACTCTGCCGACTGACTGCAGGGGCGCTGACATCATCAGCACCAAACCCAGAGCAAGTCCGCCGACAAGAAAAACGTAGTGTCTGTCTCTCTCCATCTATTCTTCTTTCCTCTACCACCTCCCTGCCCCTGAATTTCCACCCTCATGTAGTGCTTTTGTAAGTCAATTCCTTTGAAGTTATCAGAGTAATGCATCCTGGTGCTATGTTATCCATATTTCAGCAGAAATATGTTTCATATCTCACCCGGTGTGTATTTAGAATGCCCTGGCAGTAATTGTAGCTCATCTGCAGTATAAATGACTTGCTTGGCCTGTCTGTGGGGACACATTGATACATGGATCATATTCCTACCTGTGATTCCGTCTGATGCTGTCCATCCACGTCAGCGGAAGAGATGGAAACTTGGACTTGGATACAGGTCACGCAGGCGGCTCAGTGAACAGCACACATCATCGCAGCTACTTTTTAGCTCCAGCTGGCTGGAGTTCCAGATCATTTTCTGTACCGGTAGACGAATGGCTATGCTGTGTTTCATATAACATTTACGTACTGGGTTTGATTCCGGTCATGGACCTTTTATTGCATGTCAATCTCACTTCTTTTTCTGTTTGCCTCTATACTTTCTGTCACGTTTGACCCAAATGCAGCACACAACCCATAGGATACAGTTGTTAAAAATGTCTTTTAAAGCCACTGTGACCCCAAATCCACTTTTATCTTTCTAACAATGTCTTTTGGGAGTCAGTTGCATGATAGTAAGCATTTGAAAAGAGTTTCATCAATCCAAATTAAAGATATTGTTTGATACACTTTACAGAAATTCGGTGTAGATGAGGCAGGTTATGTTTTGGTTAACAACAAAACACTTGTTACCCATACAAAGTGTGAATGGGTAAACTATATTTTAGATTGTGGTTAGCAAGCTAATTAGTTGTCAGATGGTTGTTGGCCTTGATGCTAGCAAGAAATTCAAGTTGGGGTTGGTCGTCACATTTTTTGGGGGGTTGGTTGTCACATGTTATCTCAAGGCTGTGGCCAGAAAAGGAACCCAATAACGAAAGAAATTGTCAAGCTGTATCCTCACTGACACCCCAGAGAAGGACAGAATAGAGCAGTAAAAGGCAGCTAGCAAAAAGGGCAACAAAATCAAAACAACCCAGTGCATCCCAAACTAGACCAGCTGCCAAGGCTACAGTAAGTTATGTAGGCCTATTTTTCAACTTGACAATGCAATTAAACTTTCAAATTTAGTTCTACTTTCTTGCCTTCTTTTTAAGATTATTCCCATTAAGATAACATTATGACAAACAACCCCATAGTGTGTGACAACCGACCCCTTGATGTGGTTGGTTGTCACAATGTGTGTCTTTGATGATTCATTTCTTCTTTATTACAATAAGATAGAAGAAAGTGAGGGGTACATATTTCAAGCCAACACCTTAAGCTTCAATTTAATGTAGGAATGACTATTGAAAGATGTTTAGGTGATATGCAATTCTCACTAGAGTAAAAAGTGTGCCTACTTACCCCGTTCTCCCCTATTGATTGTTACTACTTTTAGAGCAGACTTCCAGAGGCTTTAATGCGAATCACGGGTGAAGACATAAGCATGCAGGAAACACACAGGCAGAAACCTGGCACAGGCAAACAACTAGAGGGTTAGGTTACAGAAGGTTAGGTCAAGCAACGAAGAATCGATCCAAAAGTGGGGGCTGGAGACACTCTCATGGCAGGGTGAAAGAAAAATTTGTGTGTGTGTGTGTGTGTGGAAAAATGGTTTCTGAGTAAATAGGATCAGGTGTGTGAGTGAGCAGGTGAGTGTCATTGTCCTGATTGCAGCAGAGTGGAGGGGCAATAATAGAACAATAATTATATTTTAAAAAAAGTTTATGGAACAACTTTGTGGTTCAACTTTGACCTATGTTACTACATAGATTGACATACAGCATTGATGAAGGGAATGACACTGCATGTATTATGTATGTCTTTTCTTGCTTTGTATCATCTCTGATCGCATGAAACACATGTTCGCTGTAGCCACCGTGCAATTGACAAGATGAATATGTCACAGTGCGGACTCATTGAGCCATCACAGCGATGATGACAACGACTGTATATTTTTAAGTCCATACTTTGCAGTGCTGTTTAGCGCAGCCATCCATCTGGCTCTAGCTGTTCCGTGTGCCTGAGTAACTTTTAAGTGATGTACTGCAGCATTACATTTTTAAAGGGCCAGCTCTTGGCAGGGCCCAGGTGATGGCTTATCACACTCATAGATGGGGACTACTTGAACAGACCAAGGCATGATCTCTGTCTCAGTAAATCTATTACAAGGTTCAGTGAGCCCAGGCACAGCCTCACAGGGTGATAAGCAGGTGTATATACAGCAAATGTGAGTTCATGATGTGTGTGCAATTTTTTGCTGTGAGTGCATGGCACATGTTTATTCCTGCAGAGTTCAGTGTTTTCTATCAGCGTAACTTATTTTTTCTCAGGAGGCTTCCATAATGTTGAATTTGCCAGCAACTCAGCTTCAGACTTCACAGAGTGCGGGATGTTTCTACTTATCGACAATCCTCTTTTACGGTCCTTTCTAAATCTGGGGCGTATGTGTGCGTCGACTTGTGGAACTAGCTTCTCAAATATGCCAAAAAGCTAAGATAATCTCTCTCCTGAGAGGCTTAACATGACCCCATAGAGCGTTAAAATGTCACACCGAGGAACATATTTCAGGAAATTTCCGCACAAGACTGAAGAGATGTTTCAATATTTGCTAAATGTTAGGGGAGAATATTTTACAGGATGTGTTTTATGAGTATAACCGTGGACCTCGACTTCAAAGCTTAGCCCCTGTAAGGCCACATATGTCTCTCTTTCGTTTCATCCTCTTATGTGACTATTTTATAAACTGGAGTGCTATATGCAGACTTTCTCTTCTGTCCTCTCTCTCTCTTGGACTTCTGCCTCATCTCTTCCTCTTTTCCTTTCTTCCAACACAGAAAAGGAGACACACAGTAGGAATAGAAGAGGCGACCTATTTTAAGACCAGTGTGTAATTAATCATAAGCTAGCAGCCAGCATTACGAGAGGAAGGAAATGTATGATAGCTCCCTGTGTGAATTTCTGTCCCTTCTCAGCTGACATTTTCACTCTCTCCAGTTCTCAGTCCACCTCACTCTCTCTCTCTCTCTCTCTCTCTCTCTCTCTCTCTCATACTTCTCCGTGCTAAATTTGTATCCTCTCCTCACCCTTTTCCTTTTTCCCATTGACAATGGGGTCTCTCTGTCCTTCCGCTTTCACTCTATCTCTGCATGCCTTTTTGTAATCTGTTTTTCACATGCATATTCATCTTTAGTTTCACATCTTTGCACACGCACGCACGCACACTCACGCACACACACACACACACACACACACACACACACACACACACACACACACACACACACACACACACACACACACCTAATTAAGAAATCTGCAAAATGTCACCCAAAATAAAAAACTGCCCTGACATGAATGTTTAAACACTATACCAGCCACAACCCATTTGAAGTTACCTGTTCCACGGTTGTCTCTATGCGTGTTCACCCAGTCATGCAGAACATCTCTTTGGACTAGGATGTTGATGTAGTCACACAATCTGTAAAATGCTGTCTCATTTCTCTGTGCACCGTTCCTGCTGTGTCACCACTAACACGGCGCGGCTACTCTTTAGTGGACAGATGGTGAAGAACACAGTCTCATTTGTATGTAATAAGTCATTACTAATTGTCTGCAGATTGGATCAATGTCCTATTCTGCTCCAGCTCAGCTCTCTCTGTCTGTATTAACACAGGAAGCACAGGCACCATTTATCAGTGCTGGTAGAGAATGGCTGCGGAAAAGTCCTTTTCATCTCTTATTAAGGCCTTTTTGCTGAAACTGGTTAAAATGATGTCAGTGAATGGTTTCTTTTGTGGAGAAAAATGTGTCCAATAGGAATACACAGCTATGGTTTTTAAGGCATGAAACGCATGCCTGCCCGCAGATACGTGCACACACACACACACACACACACACACATACACACACACACACACACACACACACACACACACACACACACACACAACTGTCACACAGCTGTCACACACAAGCTTTGCTCAGATTTTTCCCTTTAAAGTGGTGATGCCGTCCACTAAAATCCTAAAGAGCTTATCTGCTTATGGATTACAGTTTAAGGTATGTCACTCTTGTGTTTCACGATGGCAAAAAGAAATTCCTTTACAGAATTAATAGACGTAACAAAACAAGCCAAAGCTGCAGTATTGTATCCGCAGCTGTCAGTTACACTGTGCGCATGGCTGACTTTTTCACTGCAACCAGATGCATGTCTACCTGGGCTGTGAGTCAAGGTGGACAGGCATTTGTGTAGCTGAGATTAAATATCAACACCGCATGCAGAGATACTCAGATGTCAGACTTATCTTTGGCACAGTACAAGTGTGACACAGGCAGAGATTAAGTCATACAGGGAGGTTTATAGAACAGAAGGGGTATGTTTTAAGATGTTCCCAACTAAAATGTAAGCATTTAAAAAATAAGAAAACCAATATATTTCAGAGCGTTCACTCTAAAATAAATTCTTGCCTCAGGCAGTTTTATACCTACCGCTCAGCATGTTGGATTTAAGATCGACCTTTGTGTTTATTCTGGGGTAATATGTTACTCCAAATATGCTAAAAATAGGCCGACATATGGAAATATGTCTTTCTGAGGCAGAGTGCATTCCTTTCTTAGAGAAGATCATTCCTTGTAGCTTTTAACATTGAGCAGTAGCACTGTAAAGCATGTATTAGTTGCTGACTTGTTTCAGTGTATTAAAACATTTGCTGTACAGCAATCACAATTACTTTTTATATGCTGATCCCATCCTCACATCATTTTCAATTTGTCCAATATTTTTTTCAAAGACTAAATACCTGTGTAACTAGTGACATTCCCATCAGCCTCGGGTGTATTTTCTGTCTGTTAAGTCCCTATTAGCATACTAACACCAAGCTATGTTGGTGAACATGGTAAACATTATAGGCTAACTGCTTAGCATCAGCAAATTAGCGGTTTCATTGCGAGCATGTTAGCATGCTATTACTGGCACTTAGTTCAACGCACTGCGGTGTCTACAGCAGGTAGGAAGAGAAAGCTGATTTGATTTGAACCTCACAGAGCTGTTAGCATTGCAGTGTACCCTCAGTCAAGTTTAATTAAAATGTATTTCTTAATAGACCTTACTCACAACAGACATATTGACATGTCACTGCAGAAAAGCACAGCAATGACATTTTCTGACTATTTTACCTTAATAAATTCATACAATTTGCATAAAAAAGAAACAAAAAGTGAAAGATACCTTAAGACAGTCTTCTTTGAAAGTAAAATAGCAGTATACACAAATAAAGGGTGTTTCAGCTTTTTTGTCCATTTCAAATAGTTTAAGAAAGACGTAATACCTAACGTGTCTATAAATAACAAAAATCTTTATGAAATGTTTTCGTATTTACTAATGTTACTTGCTTATGCTAGTTTTCGTCATATATCATATAGCGGTTAGGTTAAATGCATGCTCTTGTATGCTGTATCTGCTTATACTACTCCAAATGAAACACACAAGCACCAATACATACACAGTTTGAAATGTCACCTTGATCTTTCAAAGAAAAGATTGGATTTCACAGTGAATTTGAGAAACCAACTGCTTGGAATTGCAGGTTTTACTGTAAGCATTTTTGTAAAAAAGTGATACACAAGCAGCCCTTGAAAAGCACATTTTCCCCCAAAAAATATATCACGTTGGCATTTTGGATACATCACCCAGAGTGAGCATTGTTTGAGTCAAAATAGCCTTTCATATTCCATTAGCTATACCTACCCTGAAGAGTGAAGAATGTCGGGGGAGGGGGGTTCTTGCTGGTAGTCTCAAGCCTCCACCTATTTCCCCTCATGAAAACACACTGAGGTTTCTGAATGGTGTCCATAGGCGTATGATGAAAATGTGGCAAACAGCAAACCCATGATTTGAGCTTTCTTTAACCACAGCAAGCCATATAAGGAAAGGATGGAAGTTGCATCACATTACACTTTGGTTGAAAGTAGAACGCTGTATTAAAATGATGTTTACTACAATACTTCTGTATTTCAAATAGGAAAATCCAGTTAAGTTTTATAATTGTAATTAGGGGTGTCAAGCGATTAAAAAAATTCATCTAATTAAATACAGGCTCTGTGATTAATTAATCTAAATTAATCGCATACTTATATGACACTTGTATGCCTGTTTATAAACAACTGTATAGGCTACCGTTCGTCTCTCTCTCTCTCTCTCTCTCTCTCTCTCTCTCTCTCTGAACTCCTAGCGCCGGAAAAAAAACAAGCAGGCTAAATGACGACTGTCTATCTCCCACAACAGACAGCGCTGCACTGCCACACAGGTGTGCATAGCCTATGCTGACTCATTCAACATCGTCCTACTCATAGCCAAAAATATTGACACACGCACACCACACACACACACACACACAAAGGCTGTGTGTGTATGTGTGTTTGCTGTAGAAGGATCGCAGCTAGCAAACAAAATTGAGACAGAGGAAGATTGAGAGTTGTTTTGAACCTACATTGTTAATTAGGCACCCACTAAATCAATGCACAGACACTGCGGAGAATAACATAAGACATATTCCTATACCTTCTTGCTTATTTGCCTGGAGCAGCCCATAAAACGTACATAGAGCCCTCTCTATGCTTCTTTCTTCACTCTTTAATCCCATGCAGCTCTGCTATTGTCTCACCTCTTTTGCACCGGGTCATAGGGCAATATAGAAGTGCGATTAATCTGCGTTAATTTTTTTAATCGCGTTAATTTTTCTGTGATTAATTAATCGAAATGATTGCGTTAATTTGACAGCCCTAATTGTAATACATAAAGGCCCTTGATACAATATGTGGGAACAGGAACTTTTTTAGGGAGTTACAGTAAGTTAGACCTATGGTTGCATGGATGGAGGGATAGATAATGACTCAAACATCTCCATTCATTTACCTCATCCTCTACTCCTTTAGCTGACATCATTAGACCCAACCAGGCGCTCACATTAACCATATCCTGTGTGTGTGTGTGTGTGTGTGTGTGTGTGTGTGTGTGTGTGTGTGTGTGTGTGTGTGTGTGTGTGTGTGTGTGTGTTGTGTGTGTGTGTGTGTGTGTGTGTGCGTGTGTGTGTGTTTTATTTTATGTGTACTGCACTGCTCAGCACTTGCAGATTTTACCATCTCCTTCAGTACATCATTAACCTTTAAGCAATTACTATTTTCAAAACACGTACAGTGTTTTTTCTTCCCTCCCCAACCCCGCTGTTGATTTAAGAAATGAGCCTGTCTCTAATGGCTTTCCTCATTCGGCGAAATCACTTTTATGCATTTTCAGAGGCAGCCTTTCCATCATCTCCCCCTGCCCAGCGTAAATCAACAGCAGCAGTGGGAGCCTATCTCCCTCTTTCACAGGAAATTGAACACAAACTCGTGTTACCGTATACTGTATATCACCACCCTGCAATGAGTCAGGGTCAGACCGACATCCAGAAAATACACGCACATATGCCGCGCATAAATGACAGTATTCCAAGACTTTCAAGCAGAACTGCACTCTGTGTTCTGCACTGCATCTCAACGCTCATACATCATTAAGTGAGCCTGGCTGTTATTATGGAGAAGATGCAGTGTATAAGTTGGCCTGACGGATTGTGTCAGGAGGGGCTGCAATCCTATCAAGGGTTGGATAATAAAAAGGCGGTTAATCTAGCCCGCTCCCTACAGTCTTTCTTCGCACACAGGATAAAAACTCCTGACATGCTCTGCGCTATAACTGCTCTTGTCAACTTCTTCTCTTCACCTCCTTCCCATCTTACAGTAAAAGAGCAATAATTACGACTCATCTCCTCGATTTATCTGCAGAAAAGTGAAGAAGCCTTAAGTTATACATTTTAGCCCAGCAGCGGTAATATATGTTTATTACCTCCTCTGCAACCTCACTAATGTGCCATAAAAAATAGGTGCCCTCGCCAGTATGCATGACTGGTAGGTGATCAGCTGATTTAACAGGACCTGGGCTCATCAGTAGGACACGTAGAGGGTCAACTCAGCACATTATCCTTCGGCAGGCGAGAATCAGTCATGATAAACAGGGGCCTGGACAGACACAACAGCAACCAATCCGTCACCTTGTAGAAAAAGTCGTAGAAACAGGGACGGTTGCAAGAAGTACTGTCTGCCTACCTCTGCTCTTCCTCTGTCTTTGTCAGGGAGAATAGTAAGGATATTGAGGCCGGGGGGGGGGTGGGGGTGGATGGGGGGGATACTGCTGGCTCACTGCCTGTTGTCGTTTGTCAACATCTGATGTACTTTTGTAATGCTTTTTCTCTGTTTTGAAAATACATTATGGATTTGCATTCGTCAAGTTAACCCTCTCGCACCCTCTCCCTCTCTCTCTGTCTCTACAGTGGAGAATAACCCTTGTCAGACCAACCCCTGTCTCCACGGAGGGAGCTGCCTGCAGGAAGGTGACGGCTATAGCTGCTACTGTCCTCAGGGCTTCTCTGGGGAGAGCTGCGAAATCGGTGAGTCACTGCTAAGGCCTATGAGGTCAGCGAACGCATCAAGGTGGCATACGGAAAAAGAGACAGGCATATGCTGCCATAACGTTTCCCAGAAGTAGTCTGCTGTGCACAGAATTTAGAAAGGAAAGCACCAGAGAGTTTTCTTATGTAGATCATTATACGCTAACTTGTTATGCACTCAAAGCAAAGGGGAGTGTTCCTATCACATCCAGTAGCTTCGGATAAACCTCTCTGACTGAAAGTGAACAGGGAATATCTCATGTGCTGTATCTCAAGTCAGCCAGTTGTGACAGAGGTTCCTCAATGTGTGTGTGTGTGTGTGTGTGTGTGTGTGTGTGTGTGTGTGTGTGTGTGTGTGTGTGTGTGTGTGTGTGTGTGTGTGTTCTTTACTTCTGCCCCAGGTGTAGTAGGTAGCTCATCTTTCCGCTGTGTGATGGGCGATTGTGATTGTCAGAAAATGGCTGATCACCGTTTTAGTTGCGTGTGTGAGTGACGGAGACATGGACAAGGACACATTGGCCACAGAGGAGCCATGAGCTCAGTGAGGGGTGAAGCAGCTGATTAAAAAGCAGGAGCAGTGGCACATGCCTCTGCAGATGATGGAGGACAGCAAAAGAAAGGGGGAAAATAAATGTGGCATTGGTACAATGTTGATGTTGACTGCGTTCAGTCCGGCACATTGATTTGGAGTCCCTGCCAATGAATTTATGGTCAAACAATAGTAGATAGTAGATCAAGTCCCGAAGCTGGGCTCTTTTGTGATGTGGGCATTTAAAATCGAGTCATATATTGTTGGCTTTAGCTGTATTTAAGCAGTAAATATAAGCTAATTCCTGTTTTTATGATTTGATTCTCCTTAACCTCCTTAACAAGAAAAGACCACAAAGAATGTTGAATCTTGGGAAGGTCCGATTCAAGATCTGTGCGGTCCATATTTATGCACACACAAGACAACAGGTTGAGTCGAGGTTTTAAGGGTCATCGCTTATGGAAAGAGCTCATAGACCAGGGGTCAGGGGTCATGAGGGGAATGTGGCCCTGGGTCTGATTATCAATAACCTTTAATGCTTCTATGCAAAACAACATATTATGCATCATTTGGGTGTGCCCGAGCATGAACACCAGTGGTGATCAATCAACAATCTGGTGTTGGATCAATCGTTCGTGGCAAATGCCTGTTAACTTGGCATGAATTACGCACACATGTGCTTTGTTGTAATTTGCTGCGGTCGATTGGTTTAGGTTTACTATTGAATGAGACAGAAGTTATTGGTTTTTGAGAAACAGTTCCAAAATGCCTAAATGCTGGGTGAAAGGCACAAATGTACAATTGTTGTTATTTACTTATAACTTCTGCACTTATGCGTGTCTTCCCTAAGGCTTTTCTTCTCAGGGCGGTTTTATTGCCTTTCCCGCTGTTATTGCAGTGTTGTAATGTTGATTATGTTGCTACACAGTTGCATATCTAATGTTTTTTAATAATAATTATGGCAAAAGGTTAATTGCCTGTAACGGCAAATACTTGAACCCAATTTAAGCTAGTTCTAGAAGAGTTAGGGTCTCAATTTCTGTGTTGCATTCCTTGTCTTCAGCTCCCATTTCATCCAGTGATCATTAAGGGTTGACCATCACTTTGGAGGTTCTTTATTTCTCCTTCACTTCCGAACTATTTAAGATAAATCCACAGCAGCCCTATTATAGCCAGACAGGCATATAAACATCCCCTGCACTGCTTCTGCTCTCCATGTGAAATGATTATTTAGGCAAAATGAGGCACTGGCACCAGAGCTGCAACACAGCTTGGAGGCAGTCTCCAGGACGTTGCTCGTAGCTGCAATTATTTGGGAAGGAGCATTTTGGGAAGCTGCATTATTGATGGTGTGTGTTTCTACTGTGGGTTTGTGTAGTTATTATTATTTATGAAGGTAGAGGAGAGAGAGACGCTGAAGACATCTTGGTGTTAGCACTCCAGCTCCACTAGATCCTCATCTATAGAAAAGCCCTCCTCTTCATCTGTATTCCCAACCTAATTTCAATTGATTTCAGGGCATCAGTAAAGACACAAGGACAATAATGTGTTGCACCCGTCCATTGTTAAAAATCCAAGCTGTTAATCATAGTATCTACTTGATAACCAGGAACATTTGGTGGATCCTGCATCACAATGGGTGATAAACAAAGCACATCAAAGCCTTTCAGTTAGACGGCCTGTGTAGAAACAATATAAATAAATACAATATATTACCATTCCCCATTGCTGGAATAAATATTTGTTTTCAGATATGAGATAATAAATTATAGCCCAAGACAAAGATGGAAAAGATGCACCTCTGGGGGATTCTACTACACTGATTATGTCTAGATAAAAAATAACTAGTCTAATATTTCAGTGATAATAGTCTCAAAGTCTCTAAATCTTTCTTTTGCCAGATTAGCAGTGACATTAATGAAAATATTGAAAAGATCCCTGTACATATAAGGAAATCAAATCAATCCACTTGTTTCCTCTGGTGACATCTGTCTAAACCGGGACAACTTGCGACTTCTTCATTCGTATTCAGTACAATTCCCAGCACATCTTCCAACCCAACTTCAAGTCTAATCGGTGAGGGTAATTGAATCAGCTGTGTTGGTGAGCAGAGCCTTTAGGTGGACTCAATATGTATCAAGCTGTGCAACACAGTCAAAGTATCACTCGGAATCTGGGTTGCATCTTCAAAAAAAAAGTAGGCAAGAGCACACAAACTGAGCACACCTAAACATTACAGCATTGGTTTTGAATGCGATATTCTTTATACTTGCACATGTCCTTTTATTACCTTATATAATATAGTTCAAATGTGGTTAAGATAAAATATGATCATTATATGAAGATTCAAGAAGCCATACATAAAAAGTGATGAGATCGCAAGTAAGGTTAAGATACAACACTCTTTTACATTCATGCTTGGTCTGGCTTTTCCCTTCGTGGATCATTGTAATGGAATAGCTTTCTTTTTTCGATGGCAGCAGCTGTGGAGTTCAAATGTTGTTTGTCGGAAAAGGAAACACATTAAGCCTTCTGAGACTATTGCTGAACGCAGGTCAACAAATCACTGATTCGAACTGGAGCGGGAGAAAATTATTTTTGACCCGACTGCTGCTTGTTCTTCAGAAAGACCTCAATCATATCAGTCAGTCAGTCAGTCAGTCAGTGGAGAGAAAGAGAGCAGGCTGCTAAATTAATTTGAGCTGTGAGACGGTATAAGCATCTCAATAATAAACCAAGAAAACGTGCCTGACACATAAATGTGAGAGACTCACAACGATAGCTGGTAGACGCTTGCTTTTTGGATTTCAAATGCAGAATGTGTTGTGGGGTCAAGACAGTAAACGATCCTCTTAAAATGAAGAAATTACTTTGATTGCACTAGCTCTTCCTCTCATGGCCCCCATCTCTCTCATCCATCCAACCCCCCAACCCACCCACCTTTGAAATTTTCTCCACTGACTGCAAGTTGAATTGGTGTAACCCAGGAGGTTCAGATACCCCATTTCCAATGAGGAAGTATTGAGCCCAGTTTGGAGCTTACGTCAGGGGCTGGGGGCGGGATTATCTTGACCAACCAGCCCAACTAAAGCTTTGTGACCGCCATATTTAAAAACGTCGCTACTACTTGACTTAATCAAAACATAACCATAGTGATCACAATGAGCAGCACAAATACGCTGGATAAGTCGTGTTTGGCTAACAAAGCAAAGCCAGACTCAAAACGCTAGCGTTAGTGATAGCTGGGAGAGCGGTGACGTACACAAATTTATACAGTGACGTCTTGACTTGGCTTTCTTGCGCGTGGAAAAGCAAACTTTTATAGGTTCCCAAGTCGAACTAGTTGGGACCTGGCACCTGGGACATGTTGGTGGAAAAGGGGTAAGAGAGACCGAAATATTTTGGCCAGACTCTCTCCAGTGTCCTTCTCACACTCTCTTTTTCCACTCCACTTTCTCCTTATCAACCCCTTTTGGCCACTTTCTGTGTTATTTTCTCCTTAACTCCTCAAGCAAATCAGTTAGCAACAACAAGCAAGAAAGAGTGCAAGTGGGTTAACACGCCACATGTGAAAAAGACCATCCACTGGCTTGACAAACGACAGTAACACTCAGCCAGAGTCACAGGTGGTTGGAAAAACTCCCAGGTCGATTTCAGGGAAATAAATTGAATAGCAACATTCTCTATCTGTTCACCCAGCAATGACCTCAAGTTGTTTTTCGCTCTGCTCTACAGGAAACACACCTGATGCTTTTTTTGAATATTATTTTTGCACATCCCCACACTCTGGCCTCGTTTCCAATCATGGCGATTAGATCTGAATGTTTTCTCTACCACTTCCTTTCTGTTTGCATTGGTCTCTCCATCCCTGCTCTGTACTTTTATTATTATTATTTTAAAATGTTTGTTTCTTTTTCTTTCCCTTCATTTATTTCTCTGTTATCCCTCATTATCTTGCTGCTATTATTAATCCTCCATTTCCTCTTTCCCAATACGCCTTTTTTCAGTTTTTCTTTCTTTCCTCTCTCCTGTTTAGTCCACCATAAAATAAACACACACACACACACACACACACACACACACACACCACCACCAATCTTATCTGCATTACAGTGCTGTATTGAAATTGCTCCGCAGTGCAGAGATTGGGGTGACAATAAGCCTGTACCCCCCTCCAGCAATTTGTCCCCCTCCCGGAATAACACATTTAATTTCCTGCCACACTTCCTTAATTCCCCTACCACCCCTAACCTCTCCCTTTCTCCCTTTCTCCCTCTGGCTTCTTGCTTCAGCTTCTTTCTCTCTTATATGTATTTTCCTGTCAAAGGCCAAGACAATTATTCATACAGAAATGCATCTGTACTCATGCATAAAATGAAACTTATTCAAGCTCACACGCTCACTCACCTGCATACTCAAATTGCCAAATATGCTCACAGGGGTGTGCACAAAATATATATTCTCTTTTTTTAATCTAACACAGATCTGGCCTCCCACAGACAGACAGACACACACACACACACACACACACACACACACACACACACACACACACACACACACACACACACATGTATAATGAGTTTTCTATAAGACCCAAATGGACCCAAGACTATATGAAGAGCTAATGCATAACTCATGTTTTAAGAGGGCAAGAGAAACACCACCCCTGGGCTTCTGTATTAACTAATTCATCCTCTGAGACATACTGCTCCACCATCAGCTCAAATGATTGAGCTTGAAAGGTTCATGAGGTCGGGACTATTTATACCAGCGGCCCCTAACCCACCTTACCAGTGTGTCCACAGATCTGAGCAATGGGGTCAAAGAAGGGGGAATTGTAAAGGAGAAGCTGTGGTTGATGCTAGTGGATGTTTTACTGTAGATACACCACAGGCAGTGGTGATATTCGTCAGCATGTCCCGCTTAGAAATCGTGTGATTCACAGTGAATTGAGGCAGAAAGTTGAAGAAATTGGCATGCATGGCGCTAGAGGTGTTGCATGGGATTACGCTGACGTACAACCAACAGTGTAGGACAAGAAAGAAAGAAAGCTGCTGATAGATGGATAGATTCTCAGTGAGTTGTAAGGGTATGTAGGGGAAGACAGATGGAAAGGGCCGCTGCTACCATGCTGCTCCCCTCAGGACATCCCATTCAGTCCTTCATTAACGATGGAGTGGATTTATGCGTTTGGCTACCAATCCTCCCAAGTTCTAGTGGTTCAGTCAATATGATGTAGAGTTTTTACGGCTATTTCTTGGCTCCTACTTTTCCTGCAATGTTACATCTGGTGCTGTTGCCCCGTGAGGTGAAAGAGTGCACCATCAGAGAAATGATGACTCATGTAATGATAAGCTTCTGTTGCTATTCTAAGATTCAGCTATTTACCGGAAAGTCTTGAGAAATATTTTCCCTTTTCCCAGCAAAATAGCTCCAGGAACCTGACATTTTTTGATACTACTTGTGTAGTTGTGCAGAAACAGACGCCTCGTTGAAACCTCGTTAGCACAACCATCAAAGCGAAATGTTCAAGTCTTACCTTAAAAATGTAGCAGGGTTTTAACCAGATGAACTTTCAGCTGTAGTTCATTTCAGTGACTAAAACTGCTGCTCTTTCAAAATGTGTATGAGTGGAAGACAAAAACAATGCAGTTCAACAAATGGTTTAAAGGAATAGTTTCAAAATGTTTATAAAATATGCTTATTCACTTTCTTACCAAGATTTTGATTTGAAGGTCAATAGCATTGTCATGTCTGTACGATGAATATAAGCTACCATCAGCAGCCAAATAAATTAGCTTAGTTTAGCAACTGGCCTAACTAAAAATCTCCCTATAAGCAACTGTAAATATGACTAATTGACATCTAATATCTCAGTTTTTCAAGCCAAGTTTATATATGCCATTGTGTAGTTCTGTGATGTGCCAGAGAACCTTACAGTGGCAACAGGAATGCACAAGAAGTCACTGCCAAGAATCTTAATGCTAAGATAAGCCACTTTGCTACTAGCAGCAGCTTAATATTTACCATACAGACCTGAATGATGTTGATCTTCCCATCCAAATCAGTGCTTCCACATCAAAATGAGATGCACGTGAAAGGTTTTCCTCTGCTCTACAACTAGTAATAACCTCAGGTCCGAACTGCAAAGACGTATATATGCTACATACTGTATCTCCACTAAGAAGTAATAAAAATGAGGGTGTATGGGCGTAAAAACAGAGGTTTGGGTGATTCTGAATGATAGGAATTGTGTGAGGATTTTTTTTTACCTAAAAGATGGTGTGCTTTAAAAAGTAATTCTCATAATAAAATCTTAATGCATAAATTCCTAATTATGAAAACGCACCATTTAAAATATTTGATGGTGAATTAAACTTAATTTTTTGTGTTTTTTTCCCATCTCCTGCTGCCAGACAATGAATGATATAACAACTTCTGATTCAGCACAGTGACTCAGGTGATCCTTGCATTAGGCTGGATGTGACATGGAGTGTGAAAATGGCACAGTACGTGTCTTTTGTGTGATTGATGACCAGCGGTTTGTCATAGTTTGTCGGCAGCTGAGGAGCTCCTAAAGGGCTATGATTGGCTGGCTCAGCCCATATCCACATGCCTCATTAATTAATTTGAGTCACTGGGGTCTTCAATCAGCATTATGATTGGATGTACTGGGAGTGCACCATATTGGAGCTGCAGATGACTCGGGCAGTGATAGACAGACATTTGCATATACACAAGTATTTATTCACACAAAAACGAGGTACACTTATACAAAGAACTGGTAAATATATGCACAAATGCAGTCATGATATAAATTAAAATTTAAATTCAGCAACAAACACACACACATAGAGGCACACAGATTAAAAGCCCCCACAAATACTACCCTAAAGCACCTTCAGGTGTGTATGAGTGTGCAGTTAAACTCTGTTCACACTATATAAGAGATGAGTGGATGGCATAATTTCGCAGTTTTCAATCATCGTGAACACTCCATCATCTCCAAACTCCTCAGGACAATGAGAGACAAAGGACAAACTGGCTGCAGAGTTGAATGACAATGAGCTGCAGGGACTGTGTGTGTGTGTGTGTGTGTGTGTGTGTGTGTGTGTGTGTGTGTGTGTGTGTGTGTGTGTGTGTGTGTGTGTGTGTGTGTATGTTCCAGTGTGTGCATGTGAAAGCTAACAGCCTCAAATGCGTGTTGCAGTGTGTGTGTGTGTTGCAGTGTCTCTTTGGTATATACACACCTGCAGATTAATGAGCTGCTGGCCAAGTTGCCAGGACTCATCTCTCTCTCTCTCTCTCTCTCTCTCTCTCTCTCTCTCTCTCTCTCTCTCTCTCTCTCTCTCTCTCTCTCTCTCTCTATCTTTACTGCCCCTCTCTGTTATTTACTCGTCAGCTGAAGTGGCTGGTACAGTGAATGAATATGCATGTGTGCGTCCAATATGTGTTTGATTAGATCAGCATGTGAGTGTGTATTTGTGTGTTTGTTTGTGTGTTGTGCTGTGTTGGATGGATGGATGGATGGATGCAATGGCTCTGTATACACTGGGGTGACAGTTGAAGTAAGAAGAGAAGCATATAAAGGCTAGCCACGTAGAAAGCAGGACAAATTGATTTCCCATGAAGACCGGGAACTGTTTTTTTTTTACACAAGGGGGTCCTTATCAGCATTTACACAACAACACACACAAACAGACACACAAACAACCGCACACTGGGATACCTCAAGTAATGCACCACTTTGTAATGTGATTCTGAATGCGATATTTTTCTGCAAAATCACAACTATGTATTTCTGTCTCTTTACATTGATCAGCAAATGTAAAGCAAATCCGAAGCTTCAAACATCCTCCTACAATAACTGTGGAATGTGCAAATGTTCTCACTTTTGCTGTATGTTTCTCATCCATCTATCCCTGTGAGGATGTCAGATTCTCATACATGTATGACTACATCTACACATGCCGTACACACCGACGTTACCTAACCCAGTCCAAAGAGTTTTTTCCCCATGGTAGCAGTCCAGAGAATTAGAAAACCAATAGCATGAGAAAGAGGGAAGATGAAAGAGAAAGTGAGAGAGCAAAGATGATTGAGAGGATAGAGTCTTTGACCTGGCTCGGGTATGACTGAATGTCAAACATAAATTAGCGGAAATGATTAAATAATTCCTCTGTAAGATTTGCCAGCTTCTGTGTGTATGGTTCGTGAGCCATTTCTTTTCAGATGCGGATAGTCGACATCAGAGCTCCCTCCACTCAAAAACACATCCTTATATCATTTTGATGTCAGTGATTCATAGATTCTGACAGCACGAAGGAAAAAATAGTTAATTTCACCTTATTCCTTTTAAAGTATGTCAGAAATAGCAACAGGAGGCAGAGAATAGCCTGTCGTTCTACCCTCTGGGGAACTGTTCTACTTTAAGAGTAGAGTTATTGTATTTTTATTTTATTTTGAGTGTAAGCTCCCACAAGTATGGACCAAGGGAGAAGGAAGCGAAGAAAGGACAGTAAAGAGCCACAGTATTGGAAATCCATTGTTAGAGTTAGACGCATAGCTCCTTTAAGCTGTGGCGAGGTGTGTTAAGGATCACACCCTGGGTGTCTCAGGCAGATAAAGTTATCAAGGAACGGGCCAAATCCCATACAACCCAGACGGACGTTGCTGCTGCTAACACCAGGAGCCATAAAGGGGGCACCTGTAAACCCTCCTGACTCTAAAGAAATTAGCCTGGTAAGACCCAATGGGGCAAGGAAGATAAACTTGCCATTTAGAGTTCTCCAGAGGGAAAGAGAGAAAATAGAGGATGAAGAGACATGGAGGTGACCAATGAAAAAGAAGTATGGAAGGCAATGGGAGGAAGGAGGGAAATGAGTAAGGAGGAAGAGAAATGAGAAGGAGGAAGAGAAATGAGAAGGAGAAAGAGAAATGAGAAGGAGGAAGAGAAATGAGAAGGAGGAAGAAAATATGGGACTTCAAATACTGGTTCAATTTAGGAACCTACAAAGAACGTGTTTTCTTTTCCACGGGCTAGAGAGCCACGTCATGGCATCAATGTATACATCTGTGTATGCGCTGCGCTCCCTGGCTGGCGCTAGTGCTAACTTCAAGCACAACAAAAAAACATACACATTTTGGCTCTGGCTTCTTTGTAAGGCAAACACGACACATCCAGTGTATATTTGCTGCTCATTCTGATCACTACTGACAGCAATTATGTTAAAATAACATCACTCAGCTTTTGTTGGTCTGGTTAGTCAGGATAACCCCGCACCCGCCCAGTTCCAGACCAGAAAAGAATTGGAGCCGCTCTGGCACTAGTTTTCCTAGTTTTTCTTTGTGGAAAAGCAAATAACTGGTTCCCGATTGGGCACCTGCTTTGAACCGGCTCCCAGTGCCTCAGTGGAAAAGGTGTATGTCTAGACTACTCTACATTTCCCGCAAGTCCACTATCGTTCTATCCGCCCTCCGTCTGTGACGAGCCAGAAATAGAGAATGAGGCTGCATGATACTGGTGGCACTGTGGCAGCTTGCTTGGCTTCTCCTGTCCCTGGCTTCATTTTCTTGGCCTGTGGCCGACTCCCACACAAAATATAAACAGACAGTGAAGATGGAACCAGTGAATACACACACACACACACACACACACTCATAGTCAGTGAGCGGAGTCAGGCTGTCATAAGTGAAGGCTAGCAGAGCGATGTGAGATGTTGTGACACTTTGCCTCATTACATTTTCCCAGGCTGTTGTGAAAGTTACAGCAGCGCTGTCAAGCAAAGCGAAGACCTGTCTAAAACATGCTGGGGGCACACGCATCCACACTCACACACGGCAGCCACACATATCCATTTACATATCCACGTAGTAGCACACAAATTAAGCTTTAATATCTTGTGTTGTGGTGTGATTTGGGGGAAATGTCTACAAGGCAGGGTTTTGGGCTCACTTTGCTCGCTTTCCTCCTGACACACAAGAAACTCCGGCAAACCCTGACTATTTGGATTGCTGCCTTGCTGCCTAGCTTCACGCGGCTTTCAGTACATAACCAGGGCTCCTGAAGAAGTAATTGCGTCTGGGGCTAGTTGTGAGGCAACATATCCCTGTTCATCCTAACATCTTAGCCAAGTAAAAAGGATGAGGCATTTTCTACATTTTCACCAGAAATAACCTCAGGATGAAGGAGGTTTCTCCAGACGCTGGATCCTCTGATACGTTGATCGGCAGTGTGCTGAGCTCTCTGGAGAGCAGCACAGAGCCTTGGGCTGTACCAGAGCGTCTGTGTAGTCTGTCTGTTTCCTCTTCTCCCTGCTGATCCTGATCCCTTTGTAATCCACCCGCACCCAAACACAGCTGAAGGCCTGAGACTCAACAGTATACTGCTGTCACAGACACAAACACAGACTAGCAAACATATATAGTATATATACACACCAGTGACACCATGCTATGAGAGACAAGCACACAACTCCATTCATATGGATACAAACCCAAAGTTGCAAGCAGATCGCAGAACAAGCACATTTGCATTATGACTTTTACTCCACTTGTTAACACTGAAAAACAGAAATCATGTTATAGTTTAGGGTAGGGGTTAGTTTTCAACCTTGAAAACAGCAGTTGATAGGAAAAAAAATATTAACTGCATTTCGTAGCTCTTGTGGGTTTTTAAATTATATTACATGATCATCATGGCCAGATAATGTTTTTAATGGACCTGGAGGTGAGATTGTTTTGCATCTAATCATATTAAAGTTTGGTCTGCTTATATAATGTGATAACATAACTCATACGTACACTTCTATTGGCTTAACATGGTTTCCATTCACAACATTTATTATATACATATTAAGAGTTCATATATGTATTTACTTACACTTAAGTAACTATTAGCTAATTTTCTTTTCTTCAAATCGTCATTTAATAAAAACTTAATTATATTCACATTTTAATTTTTATTCATTATTAGGAGCAAGAGGGCACTTGTATCCCCTTGCAAGCTCTTATATGCAGTATCTACATGGATATAATTATCCTATCATAATTCTATACCAACCAGATATAGTAATCCTGTATCCTGGTATATATTATGGGCCAGAAACCCATAATATATTTTTAAGTAAAAAGCATTAAACCTCTGCTAGGTTTCTCCAACATCTAGTTGCTGAGATAGCAGGAGAAACGTATCTTGGGACAATAGGCAGAAATCTATTTACACAAAATGATCTCCTATTTTATTTTTCAACATCTACAAGTTAGGTATGTCTGGTCTGGTACCGTTTTATAAATTGATGTTTCATACTTTATCAGATTTTACAGGCTGTAGCTATTGTAGCTGCCTGTAATACACTGTGTGCACAATTATTAGGCAAGTTGTATTTTTGAGGATTCATTTTATTATTGAACAACTACAGTGCTCTCGGTCAATCCAAAATGTTAAAGAACCTAAACCTGATTGTTTACGAAATTAAAAGTGAGGTTTTGTCTTTCTTACGAGAATATATATATGTGCACAATTATTAGGCAACTATTAATATGCAGAATTATTATGCAACTACATAAAAAAAAGAAAATTTTCCCATCTCACTTGTTTATTTTCATCTGTTAAAGTCAGAATAATAAAACAACTCAAAATTTACAAATAAAAATGTCCGACATGTCAAAAAAAAAATCAGTGACCAATATAGCCACCCTTCTTTTCAATAACGGTCACAAGCCTTCCATTCATGGATTCTGTCAGTTTCTTGTTCTGTTGACGATCAACTTTTTGTGTAGCAGCAACCACAGCCTCCCAGACACTGTTCCGAAAGGTGTACTGATTTCCTTCACTGTAAATATCCTGTTTTAGCAGGGCCCACAGGTTCTCAATAGGGTTTAAGTCAGGTGAGGAAGGGGGTCATGTCATTATTTTTTCATCCTTAAGGCCTTTACTGGCTAGCCATGCAGTTGAGTACTTCGATGCATGTGATGGAGCATTGTCCTGCATAAAAATCATGGTCTTCTTGAAAGATGTACCACTGCTTGAAGAAAGTATCTTCTAGAAACTGGCAGTAGGTTTGGGAGTTGATTTTGAGGCCAATCTTCAACCCGAAAAGGTCCAACTTGCTCATCTTTTATAATACTAGCCCATACCAGTATCCCACCTCCATCTTGCTGGCGTCTGTGTCGAAGTGGAGCTCTGTGTCCGTTACTGATCCAGCCACGGGCCCATCCATCTGGTCCATCAAGAGTCACTCTCATCTCATCAGTCCATAAAACCTTTGAAAAATCTGTCTTCAGATATTTCTTGGCCCAGTCTTGACATTTCAACTTGTGTGTATTGTTCAGTGGTGGTTGGGTTTCAGCCTTCCATACCTTGGGCATGTCTCTAAGCACTGAACACCTTGTACTTCTGAGCACTCCGGGTAGGTTGCAGTTCTGGAATATGGCAGAACAGATAATGGGTTCCTGGTAGCTTCACGTTTGATTCTTCTCAAATCTCAATCTTTGGCAGTTCATTTGAGTCTTTTTTTCTCAATACGTTTCTTGTGACCTTGTTGGCTATTTGCAACAAAACGTTTGATGGTTCTGTGGTCACGCCCCAATATCTTAGCCATTTCAAGAGTGCTGCATCCCTCTGAAAGACTTTTTACTATTTTCGACTTTTCAGAGTCTGGTAAATCTCTTTTTTGGCCCATTTTGCCTGAGAAAGAGAAACTGCCTACTAATTATGCATACCTTGATATAGAGTGTTGATCTCCTTAGGCCACACCTTAAAGGCCTACTTCACCGGTTTGAATATGAAGGTGTATTGAATTCTGAGATCCTATGTAGTATAAATGTGCAAAAAAAATTGAAATTGGTTCATCCTAGCCTGAGAAAAGGCAGAAAGAGTGTTTTTTTAACCCTGTTTTTCTCTTTCTCGTGACATCACAGAAAGAGAAATATAGGGTTAAAAAAACGTACTTTGTAAATATTACTGTGATGTCACAGTAAAAGACATCACAGTAATATTTACAAAGTAAATACATATCACCTGGTATGCTTAAATCCAATAAGCACTTAGGTTGATATGGCCAAAATCCTCACTTGCCTAATAATTGTGCACACAGTGTACACCTGTGCAGGAAATTTTCACAAAAGTAGGAAGTAGGCATGCGATGAAAATGTCATGCCAAAATAATTGCATTATATGATAGTATTATCCCGCTAACCTTCAAAATATTCTTATAACTCTTAAAATGGCTCAAAAACATACTGGAATTACTTTACGTATTTTTAAAGAAACATATAGGGAAGAACGGGGTAATGTGAGACACTTTTTACATTTTCTCCCCTTTAAGCGAGCTAAAATGATTTATCAGTCAAATTTACACATTTCCCATTAATTCAGGATGTTTCCTAGAAATGGGCAGGAGCAGAATTTATTCAAGATAAAGGGCAGTGAAAATATAATTGTTTTAAAAAAAGTTGTCTTGTGTCTCACTTTACCCCAGCTGTGGGGTAAACTGAGACAGACCAGAGTAAACTGATCCACTTACTTTTTCCACTCTGAAACTGCCATAACAACACATGTTGTAACAATAAGAATCCTGACAGCTACTGTACTCGGACTATTAACGGAATCATGGGGTTTGGTCAATTAAGCAAAACATTTTTCTAAACACTTGAAAGTAACTCTGATCAAATAATAAACATATCATTCATATCTAGTAATTAACATTCAATTGGTGTGTGCCGTAACGTGGGTTGTCGTAGATGCCGTCGGGCTTCTTTCAGTTGGAGCAATTTGATTGGTGGAGGGCTAGCGAATCAGTGAAGCACGGAAGTGAGGCGGGTAGCACAAACAGCTAACAGTTAAAGTTAGCCATTGTTTTAATGTGTTTGTTTGTTTGTTTCGTTCAGTGAGTACTCACATGCATCAACCCTTGTTGACTGCTCGACACCATGCTCGACACTCTTTGCTAAAAATGGTGCTCTTTATGGTCCATAAATATAAATACGTATTTCTATCTATGTTTATGGTCTAGAGAGCTGTCCCATCATTTCCGGCTTTCGTATTTTTTTGGGCCACAATACAGATTAGCGCCGCCTGCTGTTATGGAGACATTACGTCCCGCGCAAGCGCAGAGTGTACGGAACGTCAGTAGTCGGCTCGGTGTGTTCTTGGCACTTTTTTGGCCGCGACGGGCAGACTGGAGCTGCCTAAAACGGCAGACTTCATTTTCGGGTAGTCGGACCGGTGTGTCTTGTCTTGGCCTTTAGAGCCAGCTAGTGTCTGAGGGTCAGAGCAAAGAACAATCAGAACCAGCTAGACCACCCTGGGACTCTGAACACAGGACTAGACCCAACTGTCATTTTCCATCTTTTGAGTCTTTGAGTAATATTTTTCTGCATTTGTTTTATTGGGATCATTCATTGAATAAAGACATATTACTTAGAGTCTATTGAGGTAAAGGTTAAACCATGCCTTTGCTGACACCCCTTCAACCATCATCCCCCACCTCCAGCCCACATTGTCTTTTGTCTTATTCAAACTAGTCTCCTTGCTAACTCAAATATAATGGATTCATTAAAAGAGGGCACAGACACTGTCTCTCTTTACCTCACAACATTTGTCTCACTTTACCCCACTGCCACAATTTGAGAAAAAACTACCTCTCTCAGCAATTCAGGCTAATCTTCAGTTATCATCATCACATAGTTTCATATGTTGGTAGTTCATCAACATGTATGATAGAAGTTTTTCTACCTGAATCAATTTGCTTTGGCATAACAATCGATTAAGTTGACAGCAAGAAAATGTACTTTTACATGCAAAAAATAGATTTTTGTGAAAAAAACATGCTTACAACATCACCATGGGGTCCTCTCTTTCATGGCCAAGGGGAAATGAGAGGGGCTTGAAAACATATATCTAACATGACCAAAAATGTGTTCAATTGCCTAGATACAGGGGGTGTCTCACATTACCCGATGTCTCACATTCCCCGTTCTCCCCTACTTATTTCATCACAGATAGGACACACATCTCTTTTTAGTGAAAAGAACAACAACGAAAATCAAACAATATTTAAAACTATGAAACATGAAATAGCTAGGATTTCTTTACCACACCTATAAGTACAGTAGGTGCAAAACGTCACAAAGCAGACAACACACACAAAACAATCAAACCAAAAATAACAGTTCTTGAGACTGCATACAAAGATAAGATTTGCAACAAAGCATTTAATCTAACACGATCTGAAACTGTGTTGGGTTCAATACAATGGATGGGATTACTGTTAACTGTGCTGTGTTATTGTTTTAAAATAATTAATGTGGCAAATGTGATAGCAAACTCTACACATCCAGCAGACACACAGCAACACAGGCATTCACTTTGTTTGTCTGGCCATTTGGCTGTTGTTACGTCTAATAATCCCTTTAGAAGAGTCAATGTGAGTGGTAAAACTGAAATATAAAGTGGCAGTTGAAAGTTGAAAGATGCTAAAACTCTTTATAGAGCTGAGGGGAACTGGAGAGTGATGATTGTGTGTGGAATAGTCACCACAAGTGACTCCTTTGACATAACACGCAGTTGTTCAATATTAAAAGTTGATTATTACAGCTTTAGTTTATTGTGGTTGAAAGTGATCGAAACGTGGAAGGCAAAAGCACCTCTTGCTTGACATAGCAAGTTACTTTGAATAGACACACATACACCAAGTGTTTGCGTTCAGCTGCAGATCCATTCTGCAAACACACACAATGTGTTGTGCCACTATGCACACAGGAACACAAACATTGTTGTTAAGAAACTATTTCTCTCCTGCACACAAGATCCTTACACAAATAGACACATATATCTATGCAAGCTCACACAAATGCATTTCATGCCCACACTCATTAATGCAGCAGTGCATGCACAGCACACAGGGGCGTTATAGTTATTGACACAACACAACATGGCCCATTGAGTGGGCATGCTGTTTGGACGAGTGGCGGTTCAATAGAAAGGTATTCATCTTTGTAGAAGGGCATGGAAATGTTAATGCCCCTCAGCTAGCCAAAGGAAGTCAATCATCCAGGGTCTCGCACAATGAGAGATGAGAAACTCAAAAAGCCTTTCAGGGAAAAACCTTTGTGTGGCCAACATTTCCATTTCAAAAACCTCCATTTTACATGATATCATGTCAATTAATTTTTTTACATAATGTCGCCTGTGGTTCGGAGGCTATTAGGAGAATGTAAGAAGGGTGGCAAGATATGTCACTGCTGTTGGTTGATAAGAGGTATAGTGTTTCCTTGAGTGTGTTTATATACTGGTGTGTGTCACGGATAGAGTGACAGGGAGTATGCTTGCATTAATGTGCATTTTTTTTCATGAAGTTGCTAAATAAAGTCTTCCTCTATGTCACATTAATAGTGTCCCTCCATGCCCTCCACACCAGCCTGTCTGATGTGAAGCCTGCAAATGGGATTCACTGGTTCAAAGGTTCTTTGTGTAATTGATCCGACTCCTGTTTGATCTGTACATCCGGTATTTAGTCTACGGAAAAAATAATGTGCTTTTCCTGCTCTTTCAGGACAAACTGTCAGGCTTTCAAATGCTGCTGCCATGCCAACAACTAAAGCTGTGTGTGGATGGATTGTATACATTGTATAATGACATTTCCTTTGTTCACGTTCCACTCTGTGCTTGCGGATCTGTGTTTGAGTGCTTGCATAATTAATCAACCCAAATTGCGATACATTTATTTACAGACAAACGCAGCACTGTAAATGTGTGCACAATTATGTTTTTAATTCTCCTCAATAATGGACCGTCCTTTATCTCTCTTTAATGAAGCACTTTTTCTGATAATGGTGAATCATAATTTGGCAAAGCAATAGATATTTTGCAGAAACACCATTCTCGGTCCTTTAGAATTTTTCCCTCAAATGTTAAATAATTTTTTTTTAAAAGTCAGACATATTACTAAATTTCACTGCAAACAGCACAGTCATTAGGGTGGCAGCCGGCAAATGGCTGCAAATTTGACCCTCTCAATAGATGTTTGTAGTAGGTTTGTCATTGAAAATGGGAAGCTGGCATCTCTACCCCCTTTTTACTGCACTCAGCTACATAGCAAACAGAGGGGACAGATAAGAATACAGACAGAATGTGGTTCATAAATCAGTGAACTAAAAAGGCTTTCCTTGGAATAATAAGAGACCTGACTCGGTGGCATCATGCACCGGTTTTCTATATGTTGGCCATTTGACCTAACTTCATCAACCCAGTATCATAATGCTCATAAACAACATCATTACTATACATAGAATGTGTACAATTATTTTTTCTGCATGATAATTATCAAAATTAACAATTAGGGCCCTTAGAAGCTGTTTTGGTATTTGCCAAAGCTCTTGGATTGGTTTGAAAAGGTGTCTTCGAACACCTTCATAAATTATTAACCTGCAAAAGGTGATAACAGAGGATTTGATATGAAAACTTCACCATTTTGGAAAATAAACATAGTAACCGAAGACACAGAAGATCTAGTTCACACTTGCCAACATTGGACCTCACACACATCTGGACCTATGTATTTAATCCGGGATGTATATTATAAAAGTATTGAAATAATTGCCTCTGGAGTGTCAACGTTTACTGTCTCCCTCGTTTGATCAAAGTAATTGTTGGGGGCGCCCTTAGCTCAGTTGGTAGGGCGTCCCCCCCCGGGCCGGGCCCAGCAGCAGACCCGGGTTTGATTCCCGTCCGCGGTCATTCTCTGCATGTCACTCCACTCTCTGTACTGCCCCATTTCACCTCTGTCTCTTCAAAACTATCAATAAAGCATGAAAAATGCCAAAAAAATATTTAAAAATTTAAAAAAAGTAATTGCTTGTTTGTGTGGGTGGTAAAGTGGTTAATCTTGTGTTACTACAAAAACTCAACTCGTGGTTCTTTAATTATGTCGATGTCTTGAAGAAACCACTGTGCCCTGGATGGGGTACGTATGTTCAGTATATATTGAAATAAATGGCAATAAAAGTTTAGCAAAAAGTGTACATATTATTTATTATAGATCTCTCAAAACATACCTGTGAGATAACTGAAAGTGTCTGAAAGATTGGCCTAATAATGCCCTCAATTCAACTCAAAGAGGCGACTAGCGTCTTTAAACACTGGTGACTTTAAAATCTTTGTCATGAATGATTCATCATCCAAAGTGTAATAGTGCCATACCATACGATTATGGCATATAGTCACTAGACTACAAAAATTATATTACATATTTTAATGCTTGTCAGTCCGTAGCTGAAATTTCAATTATTATCAGTATTACCTTCTGTGGACTCTCTCTCTCTCTCTCTCTACTTGTCTCTTCCTGGCTAAACCAACAAGGACTCAGGCCATGAGGTTGCTGATTGCAGTTCAGGTCCCATTTATAAAATGAGAAAATAGCGGTTTACTTTTTATTTTGGCCCAAGCGTTCGTGAACACCGTGAAATTGAAAGCATAAATATCTGTCGTGAAGCATAGAAAATACCCTCCAGAGGTGGCACAATCATATAGACAACAGAGAGATGAGTGGTGTTTGGGGTTGGGATGTGTTTGGCCTGACATAGCTCTGATCAAGTACACACACATAAAAAGAATTGAATATGATCCATTGAATTGACAAATAATCCCAAAAGGGGAAATGGGGAATGGCTGAACCAGGATCTCCTCCCACCCAATTTCTGTTTGCTCTCTGTCTCTGTCTTTCACCCCATCTCCGTCTTTCTATCTCTCTCTCTCCGTCCCCTTCTCAATTATTCATACGGGGGTTGCGACACATGCCTGCAGTAAGGCTCCAGACATTCTGTCAACCCGACACCACCCCCGGTTTGTCGGGTGCCTTTCTCACAATCCTCTATCCGATATTCCCTCATCTCTGTCTCCCCATCCTTGGTCCTAAAAGTCTCAGCTCTCCTCAGATGGAGGCGGGGGGGGTAAACAAAAAGAGCAAGTTTATCCTCCTATCAAACATTTCTATCCAAACAACGTATTTTTCAATCAGTGATGAACCACTTTTAAAACCTCAATTTCATATTTGTATCTCCGCTGCCATTTGGTTAACCACATCGACTTTTTGACGTTCATTTGCGCCTCTCCTGATGGATTCAAATGAATAGTGCTGGCTAAAAGACAGACTTGGTAGAGTTGCCTGTGTGTTTGCTGCACCCGGCAATTACCACAGTGGCTGGCACAGGTTTATCCCTCCATCCATTTTTGTGCCAGCAGATAAGTGGAGCACTGCTCTCCTCCTCTCCCAGGAGAGTCCACTAGTGCCCAGGCCTGATTTTGTCATACTGGGGAGTAGGCCAGGGAGTGACGGACACGCACATATAAATTCACAAATACAGTCCCATGAAGACAGACACTGCCACCTGCTTAAGTTGGATGGTTCTCTCATTAAGACATTTGGGCAGAGTGAAAGCTGAGTGGATATTGGGCTGGACAGGCCTCCTGGGCTCTGGCCCTCATTATGACGTTTTAGTAGAGGAGAGGAAGGTAGACAGTGAAAGATACCAGTATTTCTATACTTTGGAAAGCACAACATTGTTTCAATCAAAAGGCCTTACTTGTATTATACTGGAGTTTAGTTTCCCCACATCTGCATTACTGTGCTGAGGTGTGGGGAAACACTTACAAAGGTAAATTGCACCCATTGGAGATCCTTCAAAAAAGGGCAATGAGAATAATATATCAAGCAAATTACAGGGCACACACTAATAACTTCTTTATTGAAGGTAGAATTCTCAAATTACGGGACGTAGTAAGTTACCACACCGTACAAATGATGTACAAGGCTTCAAAAAAAAGCCTTCCTGTCAGTTTACAAGCAATGTTTGAAGAAAGAGGAGTCTCGTATGATTTAAGAAGAAAAAGAAGATTCACAGAGAAAAATATACGGACCACACTTAAATCATTTTCGATTTCTGTAAAGGGTATTAAATTATGGAATGAACTTGATGAAGATATCACAGGGAGTTGCAGTTTGCGAAATTTCAAAAAAATGTATGTTTCTAAAATTATGGAAAATTATAGACTGAAAGCAGAGCACTAATAAGCGGAGTAAATGGCTACAGTGGAAGGAGAGGATAACAATGACTAATTAAAATTCATCGGGAAAATGGATAGCATGTCAGTTGTGCAAAGTCAATGATTAAGGAGAATGAAAGTTGACTGGGCATTGGACTGCAGCTTAACAGACAAAAAAAATGCATATTTGTGTGTTTTCTTCCTTTTTTTTTTTTTTTTTTTTTTTTTGTTTTTTTTGTTTTTTTTGTGATCAGTAAATGTGTATCTGATTCTGAATCTGATGAAATTGGGGGCGGGACTCGATAAGCCTTAGGCTTCTTCCGTCACCCTTCGGACAACACTAATTAAGATGTATGTTGTGAAAGAGATAATTGTGTATTGTGTGGAATTGTCCGAAATAATAATAATAATAATAAACACCAGGAACAAAGTTTTGTCAGAGCCATATGGTACACAGTGGCCATGGTATAATTTTATGAAATCTGTGAGTGCACATTTTGACACAATGATCTGCTAAGAAGGAGGGTTCTCCATACTCAGGTTGTATCTGAGTTTGAGATGTGTATGGATAGGCATGTTTTTGTGAAATCCCAACTAGTTTAGAAGCCAGTCATTGTCCGGTCAGCGACAGGAGTGAGGTGGAAACTTTAAGTGTCCAGTACGAATACTATGAGAACTAACATGGTAAAGTGTAGTAGGACACATGTTGTGTCCTGCAGTTAATTAAATGAGCAATGTTTGAATTTTCATAAAAATGTATTCTCAATTAAATTAAAAAACTGAAATGATTATTCTATTCTAGTATTTGTACGTATTGACACATGCCTGAAGGGGGTCTTTCATTCTTGACCTTGGAAAAAAGATTAACTCGAGGTTAATTTACTATTGATTTTTTTAGATTTCAACTGAATCCCACCTATGACAACCTATTGTAATGTGTGTATAGAGTTAATCCATCAAATCATGATGTTGTTGGGAGGTTCTCTTGGTGGACGGCCAATATTCCAGACACAAAAAACACAGTAAACTTCCATTTAGTCAATGCTCCCTTAAATTAAGAGGAATTGTGACCAAGGTATGTATAGAGTTGGACATTGTACTGTATATGCAGTACTCTGGTGGACAATCACACGTTTGGCATATCTGTATCTTTTAATTTCTTGTAAGCCATCTGCTGACATGTACAGTACACTGATACCAATATATCTTCTGCAGTAAGCTAATATATTCAGTATCTGTTATGTCAGCCCATGCCAGTTTATTGAACAATCCCTAGAGATAAAAACACAAAGTTACTTCAATCAAATTTCTTTTTTATAGCTAAAATTAGACCTGCTCTTTATCATAGGTATATTAATATCATCCCATGTGGACTTTTAATTGCTTGCTCAAGTGTGTATGTCTCTGTGCCTGGTGGGAATTAATCACTACTGTTTGTCATTGAACTTCAACACCACACCATTAAACACCATTTACCCAGCATGACCTCTCTTCACTGCAAAGTATTGCATGGACAATTGGCCCTCAGAGACTCATGTTTGTTGGTTACTGGCCCCAATTGCCCAATAGGGCTTTTCTCTCAGTGGTGTTTGGTGCCTGCTGGGTCTTGGTTAATTGGAACTTTAATGATAATATTATGTTAAGCTGTAATAAAGGTTCAATATTCATGAACCTTATGTGGCTGACACCTCATGCACTTCCTTACTGTTAATCAGTCCTATCGTCTAAGTCAGTTATGGACTTATTAATAAAGCTGCAGTCTATCAACCAGGGATTACTTTCTAACTGATGATACTGATGTAAATCTAGAGGCATGGATCTCTGAAAAATTAGAACCATTAAAAAGAGCTCTTGGGCACATATGCGATAAGATTAAAAATGAAAGGGGTCCTCCAGCAAATTAGTATCACACCTCTTTAAAGTGTACAGTTTAAAAAGAATATTATTATTATTATTATTATTATTATTATTATTATTATTATTATTATTATTATTTATTAATCATAATGGTGATACTTGAAGAACCGGAGGCAAAGATGTCTTGACATTTCAACACGATACTAGCTCCAAACACATTGGATCCTACAATGCCCATAATGCAACTCAACAGCATATCTAATTAGACCCTCCTTGCCTCTGAAATAGCCACCTTTTCTTTCAAAGACCATATTTCCAGTTTGTAATGCAGCCTTCTCGAACTTCTCAGTCTCAAATTTTTAAAAGCCTTCTACAGATGGAGACATTATGCAACTGTTGTTGTCAGATTATCTGTACCTGACTTTTCTTCAAAGAAAGAAAAGAGTGTATTTTTCTGTGATGTGCAATGTCTGACATCCTTTCTATCCCTGTTTTGTTATTTTGTTTTCTTTTTATATTTTTCCATCCATCATGAGTCAGACAAACAGTTATACATTGATATACTGTGATACGCTTAAACCAACATGAATGCCATCTCATTTCAACTCCTCTGGCTGTGTCTCTACCCCCTGGATCCAAGTCATCCTTTAATATCAGCCTGCCCAAAGCGGGGCACAAGCAATGAAGATGTCACGCAGTTTTATCCAAACAGACTCTTCCGCTGTCTGCCAGCAAAGCCGCTGTAAATCCAACCCTGAAACCTGCCAACTTCCCATACTCGCAGCATCATATAACCTCACACACACTTGTTTTTATTACCTCTCCTTCATACCGCTATTCTCTGTTTCTGAGCATCTCTTTATCCCCATCTTTCTTCATTAGTCGGACTTCCTCCTGCCCCCCCCCCCTCCCCATTCACTTCCCCTCCCCTCCCACGGCCTCTTGCCAAGGCCCCAGGGACTCACTCAGTTGTGGGATACCAGCTGCACTTTTTAATGATTTCGCCTCGAGCCCAGATCAGCCAGAGAAATACATTTACAATTTTATAACAGAATGAAAACTCTCACCCCTACAACGCCTCTACAAAATACATTTGTGTGTGTGTGTGTGCGTGTGTGTGTGTGTGTGTGTGCGTGTGCGTGTGCGTGTGCGTGTGCGTGTGTGTGTGTGTGTGTGTGTGCGTGAATGTGCATAAGATTGTGTGCGTTTTGCATATACATTTAGTCTTGATTTTGATCTTGCATCTAAGAAATGCCCTCCGACTGGCGGCATCCTTTTCGTCGCTTTTTGCACATATTAGAATGGATTTGCGTACATACAGATTTTGTAATCACTAGCGAGACGGCTGCTGCTTCAGGTTGGCCAGTGTTGTTGGAAGATGGGCGCTATTCCAACTGAATGTCTTCCTCCTCGCTCTAATCTCTCCCAGAACTGCGGCACGTCCTGCAAACATGCTGCAATTAGCATCACGCGCTTCGGTGCGTCCCAAACCACTCCACTGATGAAGTTCAATCAATTCTCTTCAATTATAACTTTCTCAGAAAACACCTTTAATCTTTCCAAAAGTTTGTTCCCCTGGAGTTTGCTCGTAAAAACAACTAGGAAGGTAGTTCGAAAAATAGCCATTTTTGGAAAGTGCTATTATTGAGAGTAAATGTGTGTGCTGTTTGTATCTAATCGGCCTAATCCCCCTCTCGTTCTCTCTCCCCCCGTTTCTTCTCCCATCAGACATTGATGACTGCCAGTCTAATCCATGCCAAAATGGAGGGACCTGCATCGATGAGATCAGCTCCTTTGTTTGCCTTTGTCTGCCCAGCTACGGAGGAGCTACCTGTGAGAAAGGTATAACGCTGTGGACTTTAAAGACTCTGCTTTCCCATTTCAGTCATTGCCTTACTCAGCAAAGGGGTGTGTGTTGGGTAGGAGTGTTGATCGCTGGTATCATCACGATACGATATTAGACCGATTGGACAACAATGTAATATTTGCCAATATTACAAAAGTCTGCCGCAATACTACTACAATTCGATTGGATTCAGGGACCTGCGATCGATATGTGAAGATATCATATTCCAATTTAACACCACCTGTTGCGTTTATAACAACTCACAAAAAAATATGATTTAAAATAATTTTTTGTTTAGCTCTTCCGGATATTTAATTGAACAACAATATATTATTTTAGTGGAAATAGTGTCACACACAAACTGTACATGCAGAGAGATTGTCAAAATAAAAGACAGCGATATGCATCGACTTTTGGGCGTTGCATTGATACGATTCGATCATATCAGAATTGATAAAGAGGGCAGACGAACCAGCAAAGGAAGAGAAGGATCAGACAAAGGAGGCGGAGAAGCAAGGTGATGTGTCAGTGGAGGTCAAAAGGGGGGAAGGGAGGGAATGTGAGGAAGATGGCTAAGGAGATTATGATGATACCAGAAGAGCAGGATGTGGAGACAAAGGTGGAGAAAAAAAGAGGTTGGGAAAGATGGGGTTCATGATGTGGATGTGTTAATGAAGACGGAGGAGGATGGGAATATAAACAAAGAGGTGGAGGAGGAGGAGGAGGGAGGAGGAGGAGGAGGAGGCAGGGGAAGATAAGGGAGAGAGGGAAGCCCTTTGGAATAATGCATCAGGCTCATACAGAACACCTGCGTCCAGCTGGTTTCGTCTCTCATTACAGGACGTCCCCTGTGAGAAAGGGGGCCTAGAAGGAGGCTAGATATTCACACACTGCATGTTACATGAAAACATGGCCGACATCGACCTGTCAAAAACCAACAGCTGGTTGATCGTTTTGATTGTTGCCCATTTTTAATGGATAAACACCCAGATCTTTCTTCTTTCCTTTTTACCAATACAATTATAGATTCCCAGAATAAGAATAATAACCCTAAAATAAAGAGCATAGTCAGCATATGATGAGGATACTACAGGGTAACAATGAGAATGAAATATGTGTGTGTATTTGGAGTTTCCTCCAGCAATGCAATTACTGAATAATGCAAACTCTTCATGTCTTAAAAGAAAATATTTAAAAAGCACAATAAAAAGAATGAGGATAAAGAATGAGAGTTGTAGAGAGCGCGAGATTTTAGCGAAGGAGACATTTTTAGGAGATGGTTTGCCGTGAACAGGGGAGAGTGGCAGTGAAGTTTAGCAGTCGGGACTGCTCTGAATTACATAAAATCAAGCTATATTCCATTGATCTAGCATGACCTTTGGCCCAAACTGTCTGAAGAGTTGTGACTTGGAATATCTTTCGCCTTTTTCTGCGTGTTTGGCTTGCAGTCTCTCTCTCTCTCTCCCTCTCTCTCTCTCTCTCTCTCTCTCTCTCTCTCTCTCTCTGTGCTTCACTGCTCTGCTCTGGGGGGGCTCTGGGACTTTGAGGGCAGGCAAATCGATAGAGAGGAGAGGGGAGGAGGGCAAAGCAGCAGAAGAATAAAGCAGGACATTTTAAATTCTAGTATAGTAGTTTTGGCAGGCTCTAACAGAGCAAATTATGTTTTTAGAACAAAGAAACTGTGCTCCAAATGATCTCTCTTTACTTTGCTTTGTGTGCAAAAGCTAGTTGGCGGAACTAATGTAGATTGGCACTCATCAGCTGCTGACTTCAATTGTCACATTTCTCTTCCATTTGTCCCGTGGAAAAAGCTCTTCCTATACAAATTCTTTAACACAGCCTGGGGGTCTGGACCTCATCGAAGGATGGTAAATAAATATGCCACAAGAGGATATACTATATAGGAGAGAGAGAAATCTTGCTATTTTTGTATGAAATATTGGATAATGCTCTTAAAGCCTCTATACATTCTCTTGATTAAGCCAGAATTTGTTTTCGGTAAAACTACTCACAGCTCTTGGACATATGAGATCTGCAGAGGAGTCTCAAGTAGATCGTAGTCTTAAGAGGTCATAGACCAAAAAGGTTTGACTTGTCTTCAGCTGATTGCCATTGTGACAGCTAATGGGGATCTTTTAAATAAACGTATTCGTGCCTCTCTTCTACGGACCAAATTTAACTATAGTGAAGATCAGTTAACTTGTGAAGTTATATAATGTCCTCTTTGGCTCTGGTGGAGCTTCTTGAAATTGGAAAAAAAATATGTCGTGAGCTTGGATGTGTCCCCCCCTCCCTACTCCCCCCGCTGGCCCGTGGTCACACTGCTCGTGGCCTGGGCACGATTGTACCTTGCCTACGTCACCGTGCGCGTTTAGGATTTGAAGCCTAGTCTACTTGTAGGCTATACGACTGTTTGTGAATATTTTCATCCGGCCAAATTTGCATAAAATCTTCCACTTCCAAATTAGAGCAACGAGAATCCTTAATCTATTTTTTTTTTTTTAAATGTAGCCTTGACGTAATAGGTCGCGGTGGACAGTCTCATATTTGTGCAGCACGCTGTTTATTATTAATATAACGGCCCGCCATCAGACCATACGTACCGGATGGTTTTATACACATCGATCGCTCCATCAAGTAATCCAAGTCAGAACTTTTTGTATGGGCAGAGATCGTTTTTTTAAGTGTCTTTATAAAGTTTCTTGTTAAACCTTAGTGTAGGCTACTGTTCCCTTATCACCGGGCCGCGGAGTCCCGTTGTGTGTTGTTTTGTGTTCGTCTCCACCGCCATTCGTAAAGACAGTATTATGACAGCTGACGGGAGGAAAAAGAAAAAAATCATCTGACGAACGTGAGTAAACACGAAAACCGTTTTGCTTTGCTTTCTGCGCTCACCTATTTAGCTCTCTCCCTCTTTTATTAGCCCACACCTAGGCCTACACACACGTTAATTCTCACACATTTTATGTGTCATCTCATTAGCATCTGTACTTTGGCCACGGCACACCTCTCCCAAGTGTGCCGTGGCCAAGGGGCTGTTCCGTGCTGGAATACGGATGGCGTGGTCACACTAGCCAAACGTTCTAGACTTTAATATGCAAATGAGCTCAGGCACGGGGCCGCGGCCCTAGTGTGAGTGGCCCCTAACTGAAAGGTCCTCGGAGCACCTTTTATAAGGAAAAGCCTGAGTTATAAAATGACATTGTGTAGGAAGGTATGGAGTGATTGAAGATGTTTTTTGAGCTGCATATTAGGAAATGTACGGTCCAGTGATGTTTGAGCTGGGCCTATTTCAAGGACTAAAAATCAGGATATTTATGCCTCTTTGCCTTATTTGAATAATATTTTTTTCAAAAAAAAATCTTTTCACCAATTTCTATTGAAGTGCAATCTTGGCTGCCTTCTTTAATCTTTCACCACAGCAAATGTAACTTTTTGTATTTTTTTTATATGTAATTTCCCTGTGGTCATGGTTGCCTCTTTAATATTCACGCTCCTCCTGTGGTGGAGTTCATACATAAATAGCCAAATAGAAAAACCAAAGAGATGAGGCAGTGTATGAATTTGTATGTGGTGCTCTGCTCAATTGGGTTTTAATTCCAGACAGTTTAAACCTCTCCATAAATGTATAAAGCTTTGTTACATCAAGACAGGTCATTAAAGCGCAATGAGCAGAACCACCAGTTCTCGCAAGTTGTCGTCCCACCAGTCTTAAGTATTGCATGTACACCTACCAGTATTTCCTCTTTTCCCACACACACACACACCCACACACACATACGCAGAGCCTGTGCCTGCGCCTGTCATTGGACGTGCAATAGAGCTGTGCATACGTTTCCCCTCCTGCCGAGTTGCTTCCTTAATGGTTGATTGGGAGCAGCAGGTCTGATCGCTTGAAATTTGAAGTGTCTTGTTTCTGACACTTTTATCTCTCGCTGATCCGCGCTGGCAGCAGTATAGAAATTTCCACTGTGAAAAGTACAATTCGCAACAGGAGTCGCTCTGCCATATCGGCATGAGCTCAGTTTGATTTCCAGAGGGGGGTCTCAAGTGCCGAATGAACGGTGGAAAATGAACTCATTCGTTCCGCCGAGGCTTCCATCCATTTAAATGTCATCCAATTGGTACCTGTCTCTCTAAAGTGGTCTGTCGCTTTCATTTGCTGCTGAGTTCTTGAGTGTGTGTGTGTGTGTGTGTGTGTGTGTGTGTGTGTGTGTGTGTGTGTGTGTGTGTGTGTGTGTGTGTGTGTGTGTGTGTGCTTGTGCTTGTGCTAGTACTTGTGTGTGCGTGTGTGTGTACGTTCAGGTGTGTGCATTGGAAGGCTAACAGCCTCAGATGCTGAGCAGATCAGGTGCGCTGCTGGCTCCCTCTGTCCTGTTACCATGGTGATCCCATCTGAGAGTCAATGATATGCTGAATACCACCAGTGAATGTACTGCAGGAGAGGAGGATATGGCTGGTCATTTTTCTATGCGTTACAAGACTGTTTTCATTTTTAAAGTTAATGTTGTTTGTTGGTGGTTTTAGAACAGGATGCTTCCATATCACAGAGCTTTAGAAATGTTTTATAATAAGCTTTTCAGCAGTGTTTTGATCAACGCCGTGGTTGTAGCTGAGCGAAACAACTGAACCCGTCTTCCAACACTTATTTGTTCCACTAGTAGTTAAAAATGAAAGGCTTAATTAAAGTCCTTTTTGGTCAGTTCAGACTGTTAGCGAGCTTGTTCTCACATGCACTATCAGGTCCTTTGTCACTAATGAATAGATATTTGTTGAAAAAAAAAGGCAGCCGTGATTAGAATAACAAAAAAACATCAGTCAGTTGTTTTACTTTCCTCTCATGCCAGCACTGAGACTGATTGTTGAGTCCACACTGTTTTTTGTCCCACTGTCTAATCTGTGGAGGCAGAAACCAAATCTTTCTCAGCCTGACTGAAGTGAAGAGTGACAGAGGAATGCATTAGCCGCTTTACTCTCAACATCTTCTTTCCTCCAGTCTGTCTTCACTCTGCATCTTGCAGTCTTTCTTAGGGGGGTGACTATGTGAAAGTGTGGATTGTTTACTCTGCTATGCCACGACTGTAGACACTGCTGAACATCTTGCCTTCCTTTTATCTTTCTTCTGTCACTCCATGCACTTTTTGCGGCACTCTGAGTGTGTGTATTATCTATGTAAGTGTGTCTGTACAGGCTGCATGTGCCTTTTTGCAGCCTGTGTGTGTGTGTGTGTGTGTGTGTGTGTGTGTGTGTGTGTGTGTGTGTGTGTGTGTGTGTGTGTGTGTGTGTGTGTGTGTGTGTGTGTGTGTGTGTGTGTGTGTGTGTGTGTGTGTGTGTGTGTGTGTGTGTGTGTGTGTGTGTGTGTGTGTGTGTGTGTGTGTGTGTGTGTGTGTGTGTGTGTGTGTGTGTGTGTGTGTGTGTGTGTTTCTTATAAAGACCCTCATTGACACAAAGCATTCTTCACCCCTTAACCATTGCCCTTAACCTTAGCCACCGCAACAAAATGCCCAACCATTACTTTAACTTAAACCCTTAAACTAAGTCTTAACTCTCAATCAGCCTTTTTTCTCAAACGTGACAACCCACCTAAAATGTCCTCACATTCTCAAAGATGTTGAAGGTCCCAAAACACTGAAATTTGTCCTCAGAAAAATAGAGAGAAGCAGCTCACATATCCTATTGGTTGCTTTGGTGGCACGCTCATATTTTCTACACAAACAAACAACCCGTGTGCCCTACCAAATGTAATAAAAGATTTATTTGTATTCAACAGCAGCATATGATCACTCTCACTGGGGGTGCAATAACTCATAGTTACAGAACAACCAGCTAATAAAACAATATCCAAACCACAGTAAATACTTACTTTCTATCTCTCTCTCTCTCCCTCCCTCCCTCCCTCCCTCTTTCTCTCTCTCTCTCTCCATCCCTCCCTCCCTCCCTCTTTCTCTTGCTGTCTCTCTCTCTGTTTTCTAACAGAACACGTTGTCTACAAATTGGGAACAAAAGCGTGTGTTAAAAAGGATTGTTTGGTAATTAATCCCAAGGTGTCTGCTGCTGCTTGGTTATCTGCAAGGCATTTTGTTTGCATTCCCCCTAAACTCACAGAGAAGGCCTGGATTTCATCTATCTTCTCCTCCACCTCTTTGCCATGCTTCCAAACACAAAATCATTAATTATCATTTTGGACTATTCGTTCTGGGAGAGAAGTGCTATATCCGCCAGTAGGTAAGACACCAATGAGTTTAGCAGGGAAATATTGTGTCATTTTGGTTTGCAGAAAAGGCCAGTGAGACTAGTATCCACCATCCATTTAAACCAATGTAAATCCAGTTGAAGTCAAATTCTTTCAGTTTACCATTGTGCAGCCATGAGATAGTGTGGAAATTCACATTTTCAAACAAACAGAGCCCAGGCATAAATCATTGAGATGCTTCTAACACGGATACACAACCTAGACAGTTACAGAACAACTAAAGCAAAGTGGAGCACACATTCCCCTCCAAAGAGGTCAGCAGATGAATCTGGGGTGAGTAAGTTGAAGGCAACAGCAACTGCTGCAGAATAGAAGCAGGCAGTAGACAGTGTAGTGTGGCCTAGACACTGAAATTCAGGAGGAGAGAAGACTAGGCTGACTGACAGCAGTGGTGAGAGCTTCAGAAAGCACCAGATGATATAGTCCCTCTCTGTCACTCCATCACTGCACACCGTTTGACACTTTCTCAGTCAAACTAATCCGATTTCATATTCTGCCTTTTCACATAATGCATCTTCTCTTTTTTTATTTTAGACCAAATTATGTTACACATTATTTAGCTGACGCTCTCATTCAGAGTGACTTCCAATAAATGCTTTTAAACATAGAATAGCAAGAATCATGTACATTACCTTCAAATAAGTCAAACTACAAAATGCTACATACTGTATAAGTGCAACGCCATTTTTTATCTATCCCTGTCCTCTTTATGTTACTCTTGCTTCAAATAAAGATTCAGGTTTCTACTGATCTGGATTCAGACCAGGTTCTGAGCACTTCTCATCATGTGTTTGTTTCTGGGCCAGATTGGTGTGTTCTCAAAACCCCATTGGTCAATTAGATATGTTGCTCTGAGCGTATCTCCTCCCTACACTCTTGTTAACCCACAGTACACTGAGCACTTTGGCTTATAGCTTGTGTTCTACGAGCTGCAGTTTCCTGTTTATAAGGAGTCCCTAGTTCTTTGTTGGTTTGTTTGGCTTTCAGACTTGACGGACGCTGAGAAGGAAGGTATCTTAGTTTGCCAATCGCAATGTTCCCCTGCTCTCTCCCTGACAACGCTGCCAAAGTCTTAACCAGCAACTCAGCAGAAAGCTCCACTCGAAATGAATTTATTGTGCATCCTCTTCTTTAGAGGCTATTAATGCTAATGAAGATTAATGTGTTCTAATAACACGTCGAGGGGGACACGTGCCAAGACTGAGAAGAAAGGGAAGTGGAGCTTCTTAGTTCACCTCAGTGCTCTCCTGAAGAGAGAAACTCAGTGCAAACACACTCAGTGAGGTGTAAATATGAAAAATCCCTGAAGTGTTGCCTGTCTGCCAGAAGCTATTCAAATGAATGAATAGCAAGGCATCTCTCTCATTCCATATGCCATTGTGTTCAACTCTTGCCAATTGTCTCTCATAACTGGAAAGTTGGAAAGATGACGGGGTAATATTTTGTCATTCAAAGTGCTTAATTAGAAAATGTCCCCGAAGCAACTGTCATTCTCTTCTCCTGAGTGAAGGAAGTTTAGGCAGGAGAAATAGATGAATAAAAGAGAAAGAAAGGAAGCAATGGACCAGGTGTAACAATAGATGAGAAGAAAGAAGGCGATTGAGAGGAGAGTCCATGTTCCTCTGCTGTGCATTAATGAATGTTTCTTATTGGCTCGAGGCTTTTCTCATATTTCCTAGACAATTGTTAAAGTACTCTAATGGCCAAGTTATGAAGTATAGCTTGTAGGACTGCAATTCCTTTTGTTTTTCATTGACTGTAAACACGCAGTTATTTTCATCACAGGAAGCGTTCTTCTTAGGAGCAGTAGAATCAACAACTGAAACACTTTATGGGCGGGGAGTGGGGGGCAGAGAGAGGGATATACTGTATATGTGGACATATTACATGTTCATGGTCAACACAAAAAAATCCAATTGACCCATCTTGAACTAAAAAGCACTCGCAGAGCACACTTCCAACAGCTGTGCATTCCCGAGTTGGATATCTTATTAGGATAAAATGTTTTAATTTGCATCTGGCTCTACATCAAACTGCTTCATCCTTGGTGAACTGCTGGCAGGTTGTGGAAAGTGGGGGGCGGGTGCAGAGGGGTAAAAGACATCTCTGCTCTCTCGTGGAGTCTTTGCCTGTCTGGATTATCACTCGAGAGACTCCATGAGGGCCGATGCATATGTTCGGGTTCGGAAAAAAAATATTTAGATCCCATTCGGTGTAACTTATGTTGGCTCTTATAATTAATAGTATTTAGGGTCTGACTGACACGTCTTACCGCATGATGGCCTCTCCTTGATAAAGTGGACTACACAGAGACCTTTACAGAACCTTGAGTAGTGAACCGCATAAAATAATGTACCACCCTCACTGCTTCAAGCAACCTCTCGGCTCCCATTATGGTAAAATGCAGGACTGCCAAAGCAAGTCTGTAGAAAAAGTAGATTGTGAGGTTACGTTTTATGTGTGAGCAAAGCCAAATGAAGAGCCAACATAAAGAAATCGAGTCGATCAGAAACACAAAGCTCAAACAAATGCAGTCTATTACAACAGCTTAGCAATAAATTATTACTTCATGAAAGTCATGTTTTTGTGATTTGTATAACACCTTGTTCATGTCATTTTGCTCTTCATCTTGAGAATGGCTGAAACAGCAGATATAAAATATGATTCATATACGACGGAGCTGCAGAATTTAACACATCTTTCAAAACGTAAGTTTTACCCTGCAGAATGACCCTGTGATTTACCATCAGAATATTTTATGGCTAGAGTCCACTGGACTGGACACAAAATAAACCAAGCACCGGCTACTGTAGATTGGAACACTAATCATTTTCAGCCATATACTGCAGTCAGTATGTTGCACCTGTTTCCACTATGCCGTGTTTATAGAGGTCACGGTTCACCACGTTTTGCCTCTTGGCCTCCATCACACCTGAATCTCCATTGGGAGTGGACACTGCAGTCCAGTACAGGTGGTTAATGATGGCTGCTCTCCATAGTAACAGGCCCCTCACACTCCCTCTCCTTTGCAGCAGCATCCAACTCTATCCGTGACAAAATGTTAAAGAAGAAAAATGACCTCTCTCGACGAGCACTGCAACACTGGCCGCATCTGTCCTTACATTACTGCAGAATCTCCCAAAAAATCTGATAACACACCAACATTACCCCATATGAAAACAAATGATGAGCATTATAGCAGTGCAAACAGAGTCAGTGAGCTGTAGCTAGACTTCAGGGTCTCAGATGTTTGCAAACTCAGGTTCTGAGATTGTGCCTGCTCATGTGGTAGGTTTAACAAAGTAGAATGCTAATGTTAGCTAACATAAGCGATGATGACTTATTAGCTAGTTGGTTTTACACGATAGCTAAGTTGCCTCACAACAATAGATACTAACCACACGTTTTTCATTATTTTAATCATTAAGTTGACTAATTTGAAAGTGGGCAAACAGTATCAAGCGAGACTTACGGTGCACAGCTTGCATTCCTGAAGGTGGCAGTAATGTTACTACCCGTCTGCTGATGGTGGTGATGAAGCAGCTGTGTGTTTTGAGGTAACTGCAGCAGCTGTCATTCTCACACAGTCCTGGCTTCGTTATCTGGCCCTGAACTGTATTACAGATGCAGCATGGAAGTCCAGTCTCTTCAACAACAACAACCTGTATGTGCAATTTGCACAAACACAATCATAAGTCATGATTATAAAATGGTGAAATGTAATGTAAAATGACAGATTTGATTTGATTTGATTTAATTTTATTCCAGACACAGAGAAAAATGGTCCATAATACAATACAAAAACAGTAAAAAGACAAACAACAATAAAAAAGACTAAAAAAGACTCCAGCTGTCAGTTCCACACTACACAAAGAGTGTTCAGATATTAGCATATAGGCTAAAGCGCCAATGGTTCCATAATGTGGAAGTGAACCTAACCGCACTCATTGTAGGGTTCACTAGAGTTGTGATTATGCCATTACATGACTCCGATAGTCTACATATACATCTGTACATAAGATTCCTGAGCACAGCAGGACAGGTGGGCACATTAACACTGACAAACATTTGGCTAGCACTGCTCCAACGTGGCATATGAAGCAGCAGCCTCATGCCATCATTATATGCTACATTGAGTTTCTGCATACTGCTTTTCTTATAGCGTCGCCACAAGTGGGCAGTATACATTGGGGTGCAAAAAGCTTTAAAAAGAGTGGTCTTCACAGACAATGAACACATACTAAACTTGCGCTTCAACATATTAGCTTGTGCATACATCATACAGTACTGTCTGCGGATGTCCCTGTCGTCAGACAGGTCAGCAGTTATAAAGTGCCCTAAGTATTTGACCTCCTCACATACTTTAAGGACAGCACCGGACAGAAGAAAATCAGGAACCAACAGTTTATTGTCCTCCCTGCTTCTAGCGATCATGATATTGCTCTTTTTGGAGTTGTACTTAATATCAAAGTCTGCACCATATTGGGAGCAGACCCTTAGCAGCTGTTGGAGGCCAGCACTGTATGGACAAAGAATCACCAGATCATCTGCGTACATCAGGTGATTGATAATGGTGTTCCCGATCACACAGCCTGTTCCACAGTTATTTAGCAGCTTTGAAAGATCATCCAAATAAATATTAAAAAGAAAGGGAGATAAAATGCTTCCCTGCCTAACTCCGTTACTTACATTGAATGGGGCAGACATAGAGTTACCCCATTTCACATACATAGACTGATGAGCATACCAAAAAGCCAAGATTCTAACTAAATATTTGGGAACCCCTCGGTTGTACAGTTTGAGGAATAGCTTCTCATGATTCACACGATCAAAGGCTTTTGAAGCATCAATAAAACACATAAAAATTGTGGAATTTTGCCTGTTATACACATCAAGTACCTCATTTAGGGAAAAAATACACATATCTGTGCCATGTTTAGGTTTAAAGCCGAACTGGTTGTCAGAGGTCAATAGAAAATGCTCCAACCTATTCAGTATAATCCTCTCCAAGACCTTGGATAAAACACTGGCCAGAGCTATAGGCCGGTAGTTATCCGAGCTGTTAATTTTTCCAGCTTTGTCTTTAATGATGGGCACTAATGTGACAGATAAAATAGAATCAGGTAGAATACCATGGGTTAAGAACCCAGTGAAACAAATAGAAATTAAGGGGCATAGTTTTCTACTTGCATGTTTTAAGTGCTCTGCAGATATCTTATCCATACCACAAGCCTTATTATCTTTTAGCATTATAATAGCATCATATATCTCTTGAGGGAAAACCATCACGTCTTCATTGCTATCAATGTTACTCGCTGCGAAAGAGTTACTTTTAACACAGTTGAGGAGATCATAAAAATGTTTCTGCCACAACTGAGTAATTTTCTCTGAGCCGCTGACACCATCAATATTTGTTGGTAACGATGTTTTACAATTATTAATTCTTTTGATTTCCTTCCAGAAATCAACAGGACTATTGTATTGCATTTTTTTTGCAAGAGAGTCAGACCTCATTGTATTTTCATTCCTCAGAGAAAAGACTGACTCACTTAGTAACAGACACTCTACCACTAACTACTGTGCATCAAGCTGTGGCAGGGTCAAGGACACTGACTCACCTGTTACATGATATGATGCAATGTTGGGAAAGAAAGTGTTTTTCAGAGCTTTGCTTTAAACATCTACTTTACCTTCTGAATCAGTTACTGTTCTTTTTTAAACCAAATTAAATATACATTTCATAAAAACTTGAACCTGTATTTCAACCAAAGTAGCCTTGTTTTGGGTTTTGGTTTCTGCCCACCAAAGTGCCTGCTCCTGTCGTATTATTCTGACTCTCAGCACTCAGTCAGACTTTCAAAAAACAAACAGTGGCTGCATGACTGAAGTATCAATATGATGTTTGAAAAAAAGTTGGTGAAGTGACTTCCCAGCTAGTCTAGAAAAACACCACAGAGAAAGTTTGCAACAGAAAATGTTCCATATTTTCTTCCTCGATTGTTGAAGTAGGTACACAATATGAAACATAAAACACGGCACATCATTGTTTGTTTTTCTGGCCTGTTGTCTAAGCTTTCTGGCCTTTTTAGTCCTTCTTTTCCATTTCCGAAAGTCACTTTTCGAACATGCAGAGGTCACACAGTCTGACAACAGTTGTTTGAGAAACACTTTGACTATGACTATATTGTTGTCTCGTCACATGCAACAAAAAGCAAAGCCACAGCTTTTAATTTGTCACTATTCTTCAAACTTGGTAGAAAAGTAAACAGGAATGAGCTGAAGTACAATTTTTTTCCAGAGATACATTTTGAGGGTTCTTGGCAATTAACTCAAAAATACAATCAATCACTAATCAAATGTTAACAAAATGAACTAACCACATCACTCAACATTTTTTAACTGATATTTTTGTTTTCGTTTCTGTTAGGGCCGGTGCTGCCTGCTACGACATGTCTAATGGCTTATTATGCAAAATGAACCTTCAGACTGGTGTCGACCATTCATGTTGTGCTGCTGTGTAGCTGTTTTACTGTAACATCCATTACCCCTAATTGTGAGAATCACACTATTATGACGTTCCATCAAACAGCACTGCACTCATAGTAACCATTAATAATTCCACAGACGTTTCTCGCACAGTCTCCTCACATTCTCTTCCTTATATCCCTCCCTCTATATGTATCTTACCCTCTCCCTCACTCTCTGTCTCTCTCTCTCACTTGCATATTACCTCTCTCCGGACTGGTGTCATTTGCCCTCTTGCAAATGGCACACTGAGCTGTCAGCCTTCACAGTGTCACACAGGGACGAGGGGAAATAGCAGGGTGCACACACACACACACACACACACACACACACAGTTTCATCATTCAGGGGATTCTAAAAAAGCCAGTTGAAATATAACTTGGGTGATGTAGATAAATGACCCAATCAGTCAGATGGAAGTGTATGGCCTTTTATTTACTAACTGCCGCTCGCTAAAGTCTGTGGGAATATTAATCGCTGAAACATACCCCCTACATCTCTCTCTCACTCTATCGCTCTCTTTCTCTCTCTCTCTCGCTCCGTCTGACAGAGGGAAAACAGTAAAAAAAAGATAAGACAACATGAATAATGTCTAAATATTTGAAGAGGTTGATGTGATGTCGGGCTTTGAGCCTCACTGTCAGTGAGTGGGAGAAAGGAATCAGCAGAGAGACTAGGTTGAAGATCTGAGAGGGACATAACATGCCTGTTTATTTTTCTGTCTCTGCTTTTTCTTTCTTTCCCTCTCCTGCTCTCTCTCTCTCCCTCTCCTTGAAACTCTTACTCTGCCCCGCTCTCATTTTCTTCCTCCCACCTACTATATGCGCTTAGTTTCTCTGTCTTTTGTTTTGTTTATTTTCTTCTTGTGGACAGCAAATTATTTCATGTATGTTAAAGGTTCAGTAAGCCGAATGGTCAGTTTAGCTAACTTCCTGTCAGTTACTGCAGTGAGCGGTCCCCTCCCTCGTCCCTACGTCACCACATCAAGTACCCCTGACTGCGGCCCGCAGACGGACATTGAGGGGGAGGAGACATTGAGGGGGCCGGCACATTGAGGGGGGGGAGCTTGAGCAGGCACTCGCTGTCTGCTTGTCCGTCTCTTTCTCACACATTCACTCGTAGAGGTCCGCTGCAGCCGTTAAGCTAGCGGTAGCCCACGCTCTTTATTAAATGTTACAGAGAGATGGCACGGGAGTATTATGACTTGCTATCTTTCTTGCTGTGTACCATCGACCTATTATAAAGTTAAGCATAGCCTAAACGACTTGCTTAATTATTTGCATGAAGAACGCATTCTTACATCCGGTTTAGTGATATCAAAATAAGAGTCATGCATGCAGCAGTAGCATAGGCCCTACTTGGAATAATAACCAGATATAAGAAACATTTAGATAATTTTATGTTTAACCTATAGTATTAACCGGTTAAATATCTTCTTAAAGGTCAACAGGTTAACAATGGACATCCCTTCCTACTATGTTGATTGCTTTTGCTATCTTGTAACAGTTCACTTATGAGGACATAGATGATCCTGTGAGTGTTAAATTACTGTTGTGTCTCCCAAGGGTCAGCAATGAGATCTATACTTACAAAAGCAAGTATATATGTATGTAAAATGATTAAGTGTGCACTGTAAACAATGTGACATGTGCTAAAGAGAACTCCTGTACCTGTCTGTCTGTGACGGTTGCAGGCCCAGCTGCCTATGAATTAAGTAAGAGTCAAAATAAGATATGGGGAACTATGAAGGGGTCACTGTGACCCCAAGGTATGACCTTAACAGATGCAATGTGACCACATTTAAGGCTTAAAAATATACCTCAATTAGACATAACTAAATGCTACAGGTGTGACGCACATTAAGTTACACCAATCACAGCAGCCCTAACAACAGTCTTATTATTCAACAGAACAATGTAAAAATAACAACTACAAAAAATACATAGTAAACTATTAACAGAAAAGATAACTAATCAATAAAGTGTAGAACAATCAAAGAACACATATTGTCCTTATTTTTACCTTATACTCTCTCTTGCCATAGTCACCATAATTCACTATGGATGAGTCTATTTTAACAGCAACAAAGGGACAATTGCACAATCTATTAAAACCGTTATTGGCCGCGTTTCCCAGAATCCCAAAGAGCCTCTTTGGGCAGAGTTCTTCTTTGGAGCGCACTTAAGAACGCTGTGAAAGAAGAATGCGTTTCCCAGATTCCTTCTTAGCGAAAGTGTCTTCACTAAGATGGACTGTCGACGACTGACCCTCTTTCACCTTCTTAGCGACCAAATCGTCAGTGATCATGCCGGTAGGGAAATTTATTTCCTCCACTTTTCGAAATAATAAAACAATGCTCAATGCGGACCTGGCGCAATAAACATAAACTAATAGAGATTTTTTTTTTAATGAATTACAGGTTTCGTTTTCCACACACAAGAGTTTATAGTACTACACATAAAAAAACATCAACAACCCTGTGGCATTTCACAGATATCAAGGAAACAGATTGAATTGAATTCAGCTGAACCTCATTGAGAGCGGATCCACCTGCTACTCTATATAAAGGCGTGCCAAAGTCGCGCGTGTAGAAACCATGGCTGCAATACAGCAAATTCTCGCTGCCAACCAGCCGGTCGCCGTGCGCGAAGCCAGACGGTTTACATTAACGCCTACGTGCGTCAGAACTTCTCCCCACTGGACGTGCTGTCAGACGGGCCTCCAGGCAAAGTACCGGCTGCCCCGTGCGGAGATCCAACGACTAATAACTCTGGTGTCTCCACACATCCAGAGAGCAACCCGCTGAATTTTGCCCTCAGCCCGGAGGTGCAGCTCCTGGCTGCTCTGCGTTTTTACGCAGTGGGGAGCTTCCTGGAGGTGGTGGGGGACGGCACCGGCCTCAGCAAGGCATCGGTGTCACGGAGTGTGGCAGCTGTGACACCAATTCTCCTGCGCCAGCCCGACCCTATCAAGATGGCCACCACACGGGACAGGTCGCATGGTCCACCAAGGGTTCCACGCAGTGGCTGGGTCCCCGGGTGATCGGTCTGGTAGATGGCACCCTTATTCCAATCCACAATCCCTCCCTGGTGGATCCGTGCTGGATTGGTCGCAAGCACTACGCGCCATAAACACGCAGGTGGTGGTGGATCACAATGGCCTCATCACGACATCGCGCCAGGTGGCCAGGCAGCACCACGACAGTTTCATGTGGGCCAACTCAGCTGTGGGGCAGAAGGCGGCAGAGGAGTGTTTGGCGGGGCATCATCCTGGGGACAGTGGCTACCCTCTCCGGAGTTACCTCGTCACGCCGTAACCAACCCAGCAACACCACAGGAGGAGAGATTCAAGAGGCCCACACAAGCACCAGGACGAAGATCGAACGGGTGTTTGGCATTTGGAAGTCCCGCTCAGGTGCATTCATCGTTCGTCGGGGGCTGGCTTGTCACCAATCAAGTGTTGCCAAGTGATTGTTGTCACCGCCATGCTGCACAACATTGCAGTGCGCGTTGGCGCAGATGAGCCGCCTCCTGTTGAAGAGCAACATTCAGAGGACGAAGCCCCAACCCCGCCCCCGCAATGTGCGAGCAGTACTGCATCAGGCCGGAGCCCAGACCAGACAGGAACTTATCCACCTCTTCTGAGGTCCAACAACCCCAGCCCCTACCCCTTCACCACAAGTCGCCAAGCACTAATAAACCCACAACCATAAACCCACAACCATAAACCCACAACCATAAACCCACAACCACTGTCAGGCCTGAAGGCTGAAATAAATAAACAGAACCAGCAGATGTAGGCTACATGTAACGTCCTGCACACTGATTAATTGCTTCAGTGTCCGGGTGCTTTACCTGAAAGTATGGCACTGGATTGTTAAGGAAATATTGTTGCATACAGTATGTGGGAGTATAGTGCCCACATTTCTGAGGTGACCATGTAACAAGTGGGAAATTAGCGCAAAACATGCTGTGCTGAAAGGGCGCACAATACGCACATGTCATGAACCTACGCTTAGATAAATTACAAATTGCCTGGGACTTTTTGTTGCTATTTGACACCCTCATTTCAATGCAAAATGATCCACACAATACATGGTTGAAAAGGAAACCAAAGTAGTTTTTGAAACCATATGATGGGGGGGGGGGGGGGGGGGGCTCCGCGCTGCATTTACTGCTGGGCCTCTGCATCACCTGCAATGAAGGGAGATTGATTAGTGAAATTGAACGGGATACATTGGGTAATGCAGATAAAACATTGAAATACCCATACCTGAATCCTGGGGAAAGATGATTGGCACCGAGATGGAGGGACGGTTGAACTGGGCCTCTGCAAGGCAGTGTCCGGTGCAGCTCAACCTCTCCTGCTTCATCGGACCACCTCTTCCTGCAGGGCAGTTTGTCTTTGGAGGTGGCCCTCCATCCCCGCAGCACCTCCAGCTTCTCCCTCTCCAGGCGCACCAGCGTCTCACTGCAGGTGCAGGTTGTTATCGCGGGCCGCCATCGTGAGCCTCCACGCATACGGACACCGGGCCCTGCTGGTTGGCGCGCAGGGACAGGCCATGGTTGTTGGGGGTCGCCTCTCCTGGTGGCGTGACGTCCCTGCTCTGCTCCCGGATGGCTCCTCTTCATCCTCACTTATGAGAGCCCTCGTCCCCCAGACATCGATGCCCCCACTAATGCCTTCAGAGGCCGTCTTCCCGATAATTGAGAGGACTTTCTCCTCGTCGGGAGTGAGGGTCGTCCCACCCGGTGCTCCACCACCCGTGCCCATGGCTTTGCTCCTCACCTTGGCACTCTTCCTCTTAGTCTGGCTCTGGAACTCCTGCCACTTCTTTCGGATAGGCCCCAGTCACGCAGACCACATGGGCTGGAGGGGGACATCTTTTGGGCTATGGCCTTCCAAACATGGTTCTTGACGGTGATATTTTTTGCCCTTTGTTCCCCCGAATAAGATATCCTGGTGCTGCCAGACCTCGTCCACCAAGAGCCCATCTCCTCTGCGGTAAACGCCGGTGCCCGCTTGCTTCTTTTGACGCGGTTCTTTCCATTCTCACATATGTGTGCCTATATCCACGGGGGTTATATGCGCTAATGGGCCTGATTACTACTTGGATACACCTGTTGGACACACACACACACACACACTGCACCCACACAAACGCTACATACTTAAACTAATTGAACCTGTGCGGGGGCCACGGGGCGCTGTGTGTGACTTATGCGCTGATAAAGAGGTGGGTGATCGATTTGCCTGGCATCGATTTATTCAGTTTCAGCACGACCGTGGTGGACAGCTCCCACCAAAGTACTTCTTTCGATGCTTCTTTCGCTTCATCTTACGGCTCTCCAAAGAAGGGACTTAAGAAGCCATCTGGGAAACACCCGTATCTTAACGCTCCTTCTTTGGCGAACCCTTCTTTCTTTGGCGAACCCTTCTTTCGACCCTTCTTTGGCCCCAAAGAACGATCGCATCTGGGAAACGCGGCCATTATTGTTTATTTTCACAAGCTGTAGTGTTTCAGGGCTGACCTAAAATGTGACTCAATAACAAAAGTATCTTAAAATAAAGATGTTTGAATTGTTAAATGATTAATTGCATTTTTTACAATATTTCCAGACACACACTGCTGTAAGTAGACTATAGATGACACTTGTGAACCCTTACTGAAAAGATTTCCTTCCCGAACAAGGACAGGATTTTCCAGGCATATAACACTTTGAGGCTTTAACTGATCATGGATACATGTATGCATGTGTCACAGCAAGGCGAAGCGATGCCTCCGGGGCATTAACTGTGGTGTTTAATATACGGTGTTAAGGTGCTGGAAAACAAACATTTAAATTAAAGCGGTCAAACTTATGTTTCCACAGTGTCTGCACTTGATTGTGACATTGCCAGACTGACACCGGCTGCCATTCTCAGGCGAATTTGCGGCCCAAAACACGCCCCTTGCCATCGAATAATTCAATTAATATTACTAATAATTAATACACACATATTCAAGGTAAAGAACAGGATGGCTGTAACAGCATGTATATTCTGTGGATACAATCCATAATAGCTATGGGTCTTCACGCTTCACAAGAAAGGGGTATTTAATATGCCAGGTCAGCTTGATAAAATGTTGTTTCACAAAATTTATTCGAGTCATTCCACCAATCCGGTACTGTGATCGTGAAGTTATCTATTCATTAAAATTAATTATTAGAATTGTTTTTACCTAATGCATGTTGAAAGCAATTTGAGTCTAAAATAAACTCTAATTTGTATATGTCCCCTTCAACCCCGTTAACATTTTCAACCCTGTTACCCTAGTTTCAACCCTGTCACACCTTTATGGTATGTATTCCTTTAAGCTTATAAAAAATATATACTGTTTGTTTAACTATGTCTTAAATATTTATGGCAATCATAAGAATATTGATTTTGGTTAAAAATATGAAGTAAAACCACATCTGTGATCAAAAATGGTGTGATCGCTGGCACAAAAAGGGCCCATTCCCTGTATGCTACTGCTCCGTGCAGGACTCTTATTTTGATATTGCTAAACTGGATGTAACAAGGACTCTTATTTTGGTATTACTACGGATGTAACAATGCCAACTGCCAAAGTCAGACCAAACTACAGCAAGGCTACGTAGTGTTGTGTTTGTATTTAAAGGCCTACTTCACCGGTTTGAATATGAAGGTGTATTGAATTCTGAGATCCTATGTAGTATAAATGTGCAAAAAAAATTAAAATCAGTTCATCCTAGCCTGAGAAAAGGCTTTTCTCTTTTCGTGACATCACAGAAAGAGAAATATAGGGTTAAAAAAAACTTACTTTGTAAATATTACTGTGATGTCTTTTACTGTGACATCACAGTAATATTTACAAAGTACGTTTTTTTTAACCCTATATTTCTCTTTCTGTGATGTCACGAGAAAGAGAAATATAGAGTTAAAAAAACACTCTTTCTGCCTTTTCTCAGGCTAGGATGAACCGATTTTAATTTTTTTTGCACATTTATACTACATAGGATCTCAGAATTCAATACACCTTCATATTCAAACTGGTGAAGTAGGCCTTTAATTAACAGCGTGGGCTCCCGCTAGCTTAACATAGCGCTAGCATTAGCCTGCTTGAGGAGTGAATGTGAGAGAGTGGCTGTGTCTTGATTCAGAGACCGCGCACTTGGTAGGACGCAGTCTCGCGGTCTATGAAGGCTATAGCCTATGAAGGCCGATTTTAAGGCCAACGAGCCTTGTTAAACGGGACGGTCTCCGCAGGTCTCCGTTTACGAGCATTTTCGGTTCACGTAACAAGCCGTTACCTTGCGTGACGACTCGCCGCTCCTGTGCTGCCTAGCAACCCTGTTTGCTGCCAATGGAGACAGCCTTGTCAACAGAGGAAAAAAGAAAAAGAAGTTGCCTACCAGACGAAAAGAAAAAAAAGTACAAGAAAAAAAGAAAGGAAGATAAAAGTTAAGAAGATGGAGCAACACGTTGCTGTTTTGTTATTTTTTATTTTATTGTATGCAATCTCTGAAAAAAACGCAATGAATCATGGGATATGTTGGGCCACGAAGGATCCATCTGATGCAGCCTTCAAAACCGTGAAAAGAAGGCTGCATTTCTCGGCCGCATATGAGGAGCCTTGCAAGGAGCCTTGCAAATGGGACAGCCTTTGCGCGCCGCTATGACGCAATCGGTCTTCAAATGCAGCCTACGGGTGCAACCCTTTATAGGTCCATGGTGCAACCCCTGAATCAAGACACAGCCAGTGACAGACAGTAGTGAGAGCCCTGAGCGCCGTCCCCCTCAATGTGGTCTTAGGCTCCCCCCCCTCAATGTGCCGGCCCCCTCAATGTCTCCTCCCCCTCAACGTTGGCTGCGGGCCGCAGTCAGGGGCTTCTCCACCACATTAATGCACTGCGGTCTTCAAGCAGCGAGTTATATAGCATCATCTCAGATCCATAAGTGGCATAAAACCTGATGAAAACCTTAACATGCACGCAGACTCTGGGCCGACTGCCATTCTGGACCCCGGCAGCAGTGATTCCAAGTGTGTAGGTTTAGTGTATGGATGTGGGTATGTGTGTGCTTTTATTCTGTCTCTGTGAGATCACATGTTTGTGAAAGAGAAAATACGCTTTCAGCTAAGAAAATGACAGCAACGTGGGCTGATTTTGGTGCCTTGAGACCAGAGATGACAGCAGTAACATCGCTTCTAACTATTGCTAAACTACTACTCTCTGTTCTGAAGCACACTGGCTGAGCTACCAAGAGGATTATGGCTGCAAAATGCTGATTTTAATGCAGTCAGCCTCCCGTCAAACTGAGAATATGTCCAACATAAGCCAAACCTTTCCATTAATATCCAGTCCGTAATTTTAATATTGGTAGGTTTTAGAAATTATTGAGGAAATTTAATTCCTCAAGGGATGGTTCAGTATTTTTGATGTGTGGTTGTATGAGGTACTTGTGCATATTCTGTAACCTTATGGAGATAGCTGTCAGTTTTAATTTTTGTGTTTGGGCGTGACGTCGTTGTTGCAGAAGTAATTTTTTCGCCAAATATATAAAAGCTTAACTCAAAAATAGATATCCGTTCAATTGTAAGCTAAATTTAGCATTTTTTCACTGCTGATTTGCTGGCTGATACACGGCTACACAGCACTGGCAGACAGCTGTTTATTTTTTGCACTTTTTTCAAGCGTATTTCAAGCGTATAGCGACTTTAGCTACAGCAACGTATCTTCCAAACTCCTTATCATGACAGCACTGATCGCCATCTCCATGAAGGTAACAGACCTAACAGCAGACACAGACATAACTACCTCATACAAACCCACTTCAAAAATATTGAACTGTGCCTTGAAGTCTTGAGGACACAATGTCAAACAAACATAGGCAAACAAACTGTGTAGATCGCCGTTCCATTAGTATGCTATTTTGTTTTATCTTATAATGTTTCCATTGAAGTTGTCTCTTTCATAGTGACAGGTTATCTGTGTTCCCACCTTAAACGTAATAGGATACAATCAATACATAGTCAGTCACACTTTTTGTTATGAACTTACCCGTAATAAGAGATCTTTATATGCATTTCTGACCTCCCTTCACCGTTGCGCTTTCCATCATCCGTAGTAAATGTTCACATTGATATTCTTGAGAATATATTAGTCCCAGTCCACACCTTGAAGGCACATTAAGCTGGATGGATACAAATCGTTTTTTTTTAAACCCTGATGAATGGAACTATCTGCACTTAATCTTAATAATTTGTATCCAGTTTATTCTATCAAGCAACTGAGTCGGCACAAGCATAATAGAGGGATAGAGTGCACATATTCACAAGTAGATTAACGATCCTCACTGTGCATTGTGAAAGGAAATCTATTGTTCAATGAAGAGGGCAGTCCGAATGGGAAGTTAAACCAAGACTCATCTCGCTATTGAGGCAGGAGTGCTAACCAGTAAGTCACCGAGCCACCCAGAGGAAGCTGAAAATGTTCAAGTGGCAGGTCATTAGCATGTATCTATGTCATTAATAAAAATGGCCAGCATAAAGTAAAGTAGCATAGGCCTATATTTTTTTTCTTTTTTTTTTAACATTTGCAATAATCGTCAGACCATCTTACATTGCTGCTTAGAAGACATAGCTAGATCAGGTGAGAGTAATAGTAAGACAGTAGCAGTCATCCCCTTTATCATCTGACTGGAAAGAATCCTCATCTGCAGTTGTTGGGAGAAGCCATTAGTCATCAACCCTTTTCAAAGGCATATTTGCTTAATTGCTGGGTATAATTTTTAATGTTTTAAAAAGTACAATAACCAAGTTTCAGTACATTTGTTAAAACAATACTTTTGGTATACTTTGTGAAATCTAAAATTCATTCATTCATTCAAAATCTTTGCCTATATGGAAAAAGTATCATGAAGTGTCAAACAATGAGTTGGAAAGCGTACAGTGCATTTTAAGATACATTTCAACAAATATCGAGGTTCTTTCCTCCACCCTACTTGTGACACTCCGAAATGGTGGTAATAGAACTGTTGCAGTGTGCCACCACACCTACAGGACTGAATGGCTGCATGTCAAACAGGCCAGTGAATGAATGATGAATTTCAATTCTACCAGAGCATCGAAGAGTGATAATACTGGACAGGTTCTTGCCTCCTCAAACTTTCCCGATATGTGCAAAAACATCATTATCTTCCTCGTTCATATCTCTCTCTCTCTCTCTCTCTCTCTCTCTCTCACTCTCTCTCTCTGCAGTCAACATGTCATGTATGTGTGAGTGTTTCAATGGTTCATCTTTGTCTGTTTGTCGACTTGTCAGAGCTCTTAGAGAAATTACCTTTGCAACACTCAAGTATATTGTAACATGTATTCAATTTGCAGTTTGGACACATCATCATCTCTCATTGTCGGAAAGTGTGTTTGTCACTTTTACACTGACTGGCGGCATCTGGCTTCTACGGCAGATTTACGCATTGAGGTGCAAGAAACATATTTAAGATTAGCAAATATATAGGTTTCTTGAAAGTAGACATGAGTTTTGCAAAAACCTCACTTTAAGAGATGAAATGCCGCTTGACTAGGCAGAGTTGCTATCAACCAGCGAATTGCATTTTGTGAAATGGTGTCATTGCACTTTACAGTATTACACCTCACAACAAGGTGAACCGGTAAGAACCATGAAAAGCGTGGCAGTAATAGGGCTTTAAAGCCCTTATTTCATACAGCAGTAGTATGCAAGGGCTTCCATAATGGACTCCTCTCGTCTCTCCCTCTTTTTTGTACCGCGGCAGAATCGGCATCTCTCTGCATAGTAAGCTGGGCCCCATACAGCCCTATTTGCACCACCCAATTTACTGGTGTCGCTTCAGATTTGTTGGAGGAAAAGCTGAGGCCTTTTCCCTGATCCAGACACTGCAGGGAGGGAGGGGGCACAAGAGGGGGGTTGGAGATGAAGGGGAAACTAGAGATGGCTTAGCTGACAGATTGAGCCTGAACCACATCAACTATACGTACATTTCAAAAATTTCAGATGTACGAACACTATGCACACCCACGTCTATGCACATATTGAAAATCCACAACGGAACGGAATGCAACACAGACACAGACACATACATCACATTTGAAATGTACTCACACAGCTAACCCCCAGTCAGATGAGGGTTCGATAGATGAGAAAGATGACGGGAGACGAGGAGGAGGTATAGGGATGGGTTTAGGGGGAGCGAGTGTGCTGACAGGACTGTGACAGGGTTTAATTACCAAGCGAGCGCTGTGCACTGGAAGCAATTTCTAAGGATTGTTGTCATTTGAATAGATTAAAACGCCCTTTTCACTGGACTAAGCTGCTCCTTACCGCTGGCCTGACTGCTGTGTGGATTAAAAGTCAAATCATAAAGAGAGCAGCACGTAATGAGAGATGGAGGGATGGGGACAGAGAGGAGGTCCACAAAGGGCATATAAAGCAAAATGGGAAGAAAGGAAGAAGGGGAGGGGGGAAAACAGTATGTGTGTTGCAAATGGAGGAACCTGCAGTGTGGACACAAAAGGGAATCCTAAGAAATAATAGTCATACTGTAACACTGTCTTCACAGTCTCAGTACTCCTACTTTGGTTCCTCTGCAATGCTATTGTTTGACACGGACACGGATGTTAACAAACACAACAAAGCTCACATTTGTCTACCCACATGGATTTTTTCTATTGACTAATCACTCTCACTGTCTTTTTAAATCGCTTCCCACTTTCTTTTTCCCCAAATCCTGCAGACACCGAGGGCTGCGAGCACACGTGGAGGAAGTTCCATGGTCACTGCTACAGGTACTTCAGCCGGAGACACACCTGGGAGGACGCAGAGAAGGACTGCAGGGAGCACAGCGGACACCTGGCCAGTGTCCACAGCCTGGCAGAGCAGAACTTCATCAGAGGTGGGTGGACGTTGAGGCAGAAAGAGAGGACAGGGACCGACTTGGCAAAGATAGTGTGGCCCAAAGGCTGCCTCTTAGTGCAGTTATTTTTTTCTGACGAGATTACACAGCAGGAATTATTTTTTATTTATTTTTTCAAAGGTATTTTTTTGCATTTTTATGCTTTATTGATAGTGTAGAGACAGAGTTGAAATGGGGCAGAGAGGGGAATGACATGCAGAGAATGACCGCGGGCTGGAATCGAACCCGGGTCCGCTGCTGCCCGAGGCGGGGGACGCCCTACCAACTGAGCTAAGGGCGCCCCCCACAGCAGGAATTCTTGATATATATGCAGATAGGTTTGGGTTCCGCAAGTAAAAAAAGTCCTATTTATTATTCTATAAAGTTATGTAAATGCTAGGTGGAGCACTTCCAAAGCTGTATGAGCATACAAATAGTCCTAGTTGTATCTTCAGTAAACAAGTGTTTAAGACCCTGTTTCCACCTGGCATTAATATGTGGTTTTTAGGATCCGATCGCGCTAATTACAGGTGGAAACACGCTCAATGCGCATTGAATGCGCATTGAAATTATCCACATTCGGAGGTGGTTTGAGACCACTTATCCACATACCCATTAACAGTGGAAACGCGTATGCGCATCTCATACACATTAGGCCCCGCCCACTCAACTGCGGCGAGTGACTGGGCGGAAACACGTACTCATTCACACGACAATTCACGTCATAAAAGCGCACCGTTGCAGGTAAACAGACAACAGAAAACATTGAAGATGGAGTGTATAAGCGGAAATGATGTACGAGCTGATTTCCATACAGCGCGGGGAATTCGAATCCGGATCGCAAACGCATTGTTAAGGCCAGGTGTGAACAAGCATATTACATTTACATATAACGATCAGATTCCTCAGAACCACATATTAATACCTGGTGGAAACAGGGTCTAAGTCTATAGGAAATGCTCGCACTTTTGTAGGACTGTCCTGATGCCCAGCACATTCAGCTAAATGCTAAAACTAGCATGGGACTGGCAAAGCTAACGCATTCATTTTTAGCAAATGGGAAGTTTACCATGTTAAAAATAAAATACAATTTCTCTTTTGGGATGAATCAAGTAATTACATATCTATTCATCTATTCACCATGTTAGTTTAGCGTATTAAGATGCTTGACACTTGATAAATGGCACTAATTGGAGGCTATGGTGGGAATGTCAGTAGGTTCACTAACCAAATGATTGGACAAAAGACTGGTTCACCAAATTGATTACAGCTCATCCTGTGGGGAACTTGAATGTCTCTATCCAATTTCAGAGCAACCCATCCAATAATTGTTGAACTCGCTCTGTTTCAAGCTTAAAAGTCGGCCGGCTGACATGCTAAAGGCTACACGGGTAAGCTAAAGCCAATCTCTGCTGTTCAAATCAGTCAAATCAATCAATATCCGGTTCCTGGTCAATATGACAATAGTTGAGCAACTGCTGTGATGTTCTTTTCCGACCATTGCAGCAACGAAGCATATAGCATTTTCTACAGTAATGGTTTGCTTTTAATCAATAGAAACAGCAGCTGAGGCTCATGGTAATTATAGCATTTAAACTAGAGCAATCCACCACACCAAAATAACAAAAAAAAGAATTTCACAGAAACAAAGTTGAAATCAGATCCAGTTACAGAATCATTCAATTGTCAAAGAGAATCACATTCCTTGTTTCTATGTCAAGGAAAGCTGAGGAGAAACAATAAAAATGGAAATTTGAAGTGTAGCAAAAGTGTCTCTTCCTACTTTCCAACTCCACAACTCAAGATATGTCTTGAGTCACTAATCAAATTTAAATAATGACAATCACAGCTCTCACTTGGTCGTCTACTGCTACATGCTGCTTTTACTGCCTGTTGATTGATATGTACTCTTCCACCTTATTATTACCATACTTGGCAATGACAGCTCTTGCCGTATGTGTATTCCATAACTCGGTAATAAATGCTTGTCTAGTTCTGCTCTGAACGGCCCTAGAAGGGGTTTATTGCACTCCCCCTGCTGCAAGACCGCCTCAGGAGCCGAGGCTGTTCAGCCAAATAAATATGTATCACCGTTTGTTACAATGAAATGGTGCTTTAGGCTCTGACATAAGTGTCTGTGACGGAACATTTAATATACTACTCTTTTCAAGGATGTGATTTGTAATCAAACAGGTGAAAAATATCTAACACTGGTGGAGGTAACTCCATTTGTCCACAGTGAATGAATTATTGTGTCAATATGCTTAAACTGGATTAAATTAACATCTAGAGAAAATTAAACTCTATTTTATTTAGGTTCTTGTTGATTTTTATGTGGAGAGATGTGGAATTGTTACTTGCCTTGGGCGCGTTTTTTCACCCATGTATTTAGAAAATTCTGATTTTAACACTCATCGTTAGATTCAATGGGGCAAAGTACGCCCATCTGGTGTTTAAAGCACTTGTACTGAATCATTTGTAAATGCTTTTTGAAACTTTGGCGCAGGACAGCAGAACAAAACATAGCTACACTTAAGTTTTACTGCAGTTTTTTGGGGTCTTTCACTGGAGTCCAGTCTTTCATTGGTGCCTCATAAACCCATTATCTCCTCATTCTTAGCTTCATGCCCACTGGCAGTGCTCCACAGCCACGTGTTGTAATAAGGCCAGAGCCACCTTCTGTCTTGGACAGATGCCAGGACAGTGCCATCTACCTACAGTAGCACCATCTTTATTCTGCACACGCACAGTTACCAAAAAGTGTTTTTAATTGCCTCGAAAATGGACGCCTCTCCACCCCTGCAATAGGGGAATCAGAGCCATTAGGAAGATTAATGGGCCTGGTAATGATGTTAATCAGATACACCATGATTGAAATTCCATGACATATGTGCATGTCACATGCACGCGCCCATACAGCCGTGCAAACCGTTTAACAGTTTTTCACTTACAGTAAAGGTCAGTTTACCAGTCCTGGAGAAGCACAGCTGAACTGTGAAAACATGAATGTTTTCTGTTACTCTGAAAAAGCTGTTTGTAGTCTGAGAAAATAATATTTTCTAGGGTTAATATCTCTGCTGTTATAACAGAGTGCCTGCGTTACAAACTGCGTGTTTAGTGTAAAAGATGTGGGCATTTACTCGACATGTATTAACTCATGAAAAAGTTCCAGGACAAGTCAGGATATCCTATTTTGTGGCTCCATCAGTAAATACATTTCTAATGCCTAAAGAGCTTGAACCCCTTATATAACCTAGATGGTTGCTGTTTTCAGCTGTACCCATGGAGCAATACTGTGCACAATACATGCAATGGCTAGACTCAATATCAGAAAATCTACTGCAATCCAAAAAAATTCGAGAACATTTTGAAACTGCTTCACAGACAAACAGACTTTGTTTGAAGCATGTTGCTTATCCATCTCCAAAGTGTAACGGCTGGATCAGGAGGACACAGGCGCGGAGACAGTAACAGTTTTAAGAAGATTTATTTTGGAAGTAACCAGCAGGGGGTTAGGACCATGATCCGGGGGGGAAGCTGGCTGTCATGGGGCTCCAGGGAGAGAGCAACGGGGCAAGTCCAGAGAGCTGAGTGTGAGCAGGCTAGAGCAGGCAGGCAGAGGGGTCCGGGAGGTAGTGCTGGCGGGCGAGGGCTGGAGCTGGTGGCTGGAGTCAGGCCGGGAGAGCTGTGGCAGAAAAGACAGGAGTTAGCCAGGAAAAATGCAAAAAGCGGAGCTGCAAACAGGTTAGCTTAGAGAGAGGACTGACTGTGTGGAAACAGAATCTACAATCTGGCAGTGTCTGGCAGGTAGGGCCAGGTATATGAAGAGCAGTTGATTGATGATTGATGGCAGCTGTGAATGCTGGTGATTGACTCCAGCACACCTGACTCCAACCCTGCAATAGACCAGCACATAGACAAGGGTAAAAGAGAAAAACAACACAAGGGCTTGAGGCCCAAGCAGGATCATAACACAAAGCTTTTCATCCATTGAAGGGACAAAACATTGCAGCAGACCAAAAACACAGCAACTGTATCAAGCAATTGATAAGGAGACTTAAATGCTCTTCAAATGCCTAATTTCCATCATGCTTTTCACATGGTTTTCCATTGTTGGGATTTGACGCACTCTTTATATCACATCATCTCTTAAATGGTATAATGACGCTTGACTAAAATCAGCGCCAACAGCTGTATACTGTTCTACTATTAACAGCAGAGGATGGAAACGCATATTTATTTGCTTTTTTTGTGGACATTAAAATTAAAATATTAGCCCCATTTGGGTGGACTTAAGGCTAATATCTCTATGAAAGAAACATCCTCTTAGTTGAGACCGTGCCAGAGAGGTGTCTATTCACATTAATACAAAGTTTCTAGAACCTTAATTTTTTTCTGTTTTTGTATTAGATTGATAGAAGTTCTTATATGAGAGCTTATGTATTTTTTGGATCTGTGTGAGTTTCCGTACTGTGAGTTTTTCTTTCTTTATATTAATTTTCTCTGTGTGTCATTTTCACCTCTTTACTCAGGTCTAAGCCACGACAACACCTGGATCGGGTTAAATGATCGTACAGTGGAGGATGATTTTCAATGGACCGATAAGATGGACCTGGTGAGGAAGCTGTTGATCCTAGTGGAGTTTATCGCAGCAAAGGGAGTCTTTACAATTGGAGTTGCTCAGTAACGCAGTTGGGAACATGAAAATAGCAGTTTGTACTTAAAAGAATGTTAATTAATTTTTGTTAACATTGTGATCCCAGCAAAATATTCCCACTCTCTCTCTCTACTGATAATGACAGCATCTTGCTTATGCATTTAGAAATACATGTTGTACTTTTTTGCCATTAAGATTTCTATTCCCATTTGTCGTCATTACATACAAAACAACAACATCAAAGGAAGAAAACAAAACATAACATTTTTGATGAAAAATCATTTTCTTTCCATAATTGAGTAATTGGAAAAAGGAACTGTGTGATCAGTGATTAGTGTTTAATGTTGAGAACATTATGTCTAATTAAAGTTTACAGACTTTAATTAAAAATGGGTTTGTTTGACTAACTCAGTGTGTGTGTGTGTGTGTGTGTGTGTGTGTGTGTGTGTGTGTGTGTGTGTGTGTGTGTGTGTGTGTGTATGCAGCAATACGAGAACTGGCGAGAGAACCAGCCGGACAACTTCTTCGCTGGAGGAGAAGACTGCGTGGTTATGATTGCTCATGAGAACGGCAAATGGAACGATGTGCCCTGCAACTACAACCTGCCCTACGTCTGCAAGAAGGGAACAGGTGAGGGCACCGTGGTGTACATAGAGGATATGGACTGTTCTAGGATGTTTAAAAAAAATGGACGCAGGGGGAAAAAAGCATGTATCTGTTATAAAGAGCAGGATTGACAAATCAGAGCGCATGAGGCAACAGTCAAGTGAGGAAAAGAAAAGAAAAGAGGAACAATCTGGCCTTGCTGTCTTAAAGGTCACATATTATGCTAAATGCACTTTTTAAATGTGTTCTATCATATCCATGGGTCCACGGTGTGCCTAGAGACTGCCAAAATATAAAAAAAATAACAATCTCTCCTTTTCTCACTCTCCCCCTTTCTGAAACCCCCACCCCTCCCCCCCAATATACTCCAGTAAGAATTTTCGCCGACTATTACGTAATAGTCGGCACAGCCACATCCCCATATTTTCTTTATATGTCCATGCTTCCCCCCAGAAACGTCCACCGTGCACTAGTCTATGATAACCCCACCCCCCCATTTCTTATTGGTCCACGGCCCCGAGATCCGATGGAAAATTTTCCGAGCGACAGCCATGTTGTTTTCCCCGCTAAGCGACAAGATGCCCTTAGTACAGCCTGAATGTTACATACACCAACACAGAATGCTTTTGCTCATACTCCACTAATTTATCTTAACCACAGCAGTCTATTAATGCCTCGTTTTTAATAACACAACGGATAGGAGTCTTACTTTTAGCGTTAGCGCCCATGTAGCTTCGGTTGTAGCACCAAGTTTTGCTCCTAATACACTAACTTAGCTTTCCTCTTGCAGTCTAATAATGCCTCGTTTTTAATAACACAACGGATAGGAAGCTACCTGTGTTTTTTTTTAAACGGTGAAACTAAAGTAATAGTTTTTATTGGTAGTTTTGCCTGACTGGTGTATAGCTATTAGCTTTGGGACAAGCAACCAGCATTTGCTCATAACACGCTGTTTATATTCCCCACAGCAGTCTGAAAATGACTCATTTTTAACATGACAAACGATGGGAAGATATTCCTGTAGAAATCACACTTTGAAGCTACTGTTTTCACTGGTTTTAAATCGTCTGAGTCTTATTTTTAGCGTTAGCGCCCATGTAGCTTCGGTTGTAGCACCAAGTTTTGCTCCTAATACACTAACTTAGCTTTCCCCTTGCAGTCTAATAATGCCTCGTTTTTAATAACACAACGGATAGGAAGCTACCTGTGCTTTTTTTTAAACGGTGAAACTAAAATAATAGTTTTTATTGGTAGTTTTGCCTGACTGGTGTATAGCTATTAGCTTTGGGACAAGCAACCAGCATTTGCTCATAACACACTGTTTATATTCCCCACAGCAGTCTGAAAATTACTCGTTATTAACATGACAAAGGATGGGAAGATATTCCTGTAGAAATCACACTTTGAAGCTACTGTTTTCACTGGTTTAAATCGTCTGAGTCTTATTTTTAGCGTTAGCGCCCATGTAGCTTCGGTTGTAGCACCAAGTTTTGCTCCTAATACACTAACTTAGCTTTCCCCTTGCAGTCTAATAATGCCTTGTTTTTAATAACACAACGGGTTGGAAGCTACCTGTGCTTTTTTTTAAACGGTGAAACTAAAATAATAGTTTTTATTGGTAGTTTTGCCTGACTGGTGTATAGCTATTAGCTTTGGGACAAGCAACCAGCTATGGCTTAGCTCCGGGTAAACACTGTGTTCGCAGTCACGCAGTGTCTGTCTAGTATCGCGAGAGCATGGCAGAGACGGTGGGAGAGTCCCATGGACATATAAAGAAAGCCTGGCAGAGAGGTGGGAGGGGCCAGCCAGGTCGCACAAATATAGGTCATCCTGAGACCAGAGGACAATCAGGGTATAGAGGCTTGCTACAATAAATTATCTAAACGGGGTTTTCAGCAAACATCTAAAAAAATAACTATTAGGGACTACTTAGACCATATAAAATTGACAGCAAAGTGCATAATATGTGAGCTTTAAGCCTTAAAGGGGATTCTATAGAACACTTGTTGTCAAAATCACTTTTTGTCAAAATCAGTGAGTATCTCCTCACGATCCTTTAACAACAAACGTTCTCCAAAAATCGCTGACTCGCACCTTTAAATCCTTTGAGGGGAATCATAAGTTAGAAAGTGTCAAAATGTTCTTTAAGCTGTTTTTTTATGTAAAACATCTCCCCAGTGTTACAGCCTATTTCTGTTAAACCACTGAGACTGACAGCGTGTGCCTTCAGGGGATTCTGAACTCCCAGGATATGTCATACTTTACATCATCCATTTTCTCTTTGCTGGGGAAGAGATTGGCACTGAACCACCTCCCCTCAGTCCACGTACTTCATACTCACTCTCATTACTACACACCATGCTCTACTCCTCCTTCCCTCTCTCATCATTTCCCCAGCTCGTCGTTCAAAAGCTCTCCCAAGTTCTGCTCATAACACGGCTCCATTTGCTCCGCCAAATGTTTCAGCGACAGAGAGTATTTTCTGCTTAATGTGAGGGAAAACTTTACACTCAGTAAAACTAGGCACAGCAAACTTATCGGTCGGTTAAGTTCCTATATACGCGGCGGCAATCTCCGCTTCATGTCCCCTGTTGCAGCTGCCACTTTTTGGGACTGGAGTGAGGCCGACACATGCTCCTCTGAGAGCCTGTTACGATATTTTGTTTTGCATAGAGGTCAGACAGTGCACGGATGGCAAGAAGACAGACGTTTCGTTAGCAAGATGGGGACACAAGAAACCACTGTTGGCTGTATTCTCCAAAACATTCCCTGGAACTTTGAATCTGACAAGCCTTCTATTCTAGCTGTAGATCTGGGCCAGTATTTGCACTGCTGAAAGTTATAGATAAAAGTAAACGTCTCTGCCAATTTCTTATCATATCATCCCCAATTCATAACTATATTGTTGTTATGTATTTTTGTGTTAATTGCTATGCGCTTGCGTGAATAACACCAACATTAAAATTAAATAATTGATGCTTGTTTTTAATATGTCATTTACTCCTACACTTCGCTCTGAGTAAGTGTCAAGTTGCTTGATGAATGTACAGTATATCATTGCCCCCTTTTTATACTCAGAAAACTGGCATTGTATGGAACTGGCAAAACTGGCATTTGTGGAAATGTATTGATCTCAGGATTGCCCTTTACTGGGCAGGTATGGGGGTGGTGTGTATTTTAAGCCTTTAGCCTTTATTACAGGCAATAAAGAGATGACAGTAAATAAGGGAGAGAGGGATGAAACAAAGTCCCGAAACAATGACCGTTTGGTTCAAAGTTGGCATCTTAACAGCTACACAATAGGGGTTACCCCTACTGGTTGTGTTTAAACCCATTCTCCCTTGTCATAGATAAAACATCTGTATCCTGTATCCCTTTCCTTTCATAACTGATTAAAGGATGAGCTTTAACACATAGTCATTACAGGTCCTACCGCTGGTCATTATCCAAATTCCTTGTGACTTAACAGATGGTTTGTCTTCCAAGGGCCACAAGCGTAAAGAAAACACTTCTATGGCCTCAGGCAAAAGAGTGTGTCTCTTCAAACACCTGGCTCTATTCTTCAATGAAAGGAAAGGTATTTCCCTTCACAAGCAAGGTGTTGCACCACTTCTGCTGCACACTGTCGCAAGTCCCCTAGCATCCAGCCCACCTTCTGACCCTAATCAGTCAGTTACAATCACCGGCATCTTTCCATCTCCCCCCACTCTTCCCGGCCGGCCCCCTTTTCACTCTGAGTAACCTCATTTAATGTCTTGTCTTATCAGTGGAGTTTGTCAGCGCCATGCCGAGTGTTCTCCGTCTGATTTCTAATGCTCAGAGCTCAGGTGATCTGCTCATCAGCAGGCCCCCTAGGCCTGATTTGATGATAACAGCGCCATGTGAGCTTATCGAACACCTCAATCAGTCGGCCAGGGACAAGTGAGGGTGATGGGCAGTGCAGATGGTAATATAGTCTTTTCATATAACTGAAAAAGGGGTGAGACTGTCATCTGATGAGGCCATTTTGGGGGAAAAGAGAAGCCAGGTAAATTATCTGTACAAACCACCTATCATTAATCAAACAAACCCCTATTGAACCTTGGTAAACCTGCCGATTTGGCCCCACCTCTAATTTCCAACTAGAGCTAACTGGCCAGCTAAATATCACTTTGATGCTGTTTACATTATTTTGTTTTTAAGTCGACTGACTCCTGCAACAAATGGATACTGCTGTAGTTTTCATCTATTGCGCAATCGTTTTCCAAGCTTAAGACGTGAGGACTGGAGAATTTTAAAAAATAAGCCCAGATAAAACGATATACAATTGACTTTTGCCACTTTCTATTGTTGAGCGTTTACCCATATTGAAGCAGCTGTTTCAACATTCAGAAGCAGTATTTGATCGCCGGTTCAATATCCTGTCAGGGAGGTTAAAGAAAAAAAAAATCTTTGGAAAACAGTGTCACAGAACAAGTTTCACATTTACGTTGGGATAAAAGTGACAAGACAGTCACGTATAGTCTTCTGCCTCTGAGCTCCATCATTGAAGTTGAAAGGGAAATTACGCACAACATGACATGTAAGTATTACACCATTATTCCATTATTTTTGATGGGTTATTATGTACAGACACAGGAAATCAAATTTTGCATGACATACCCTGTGAGCTCTCAGAGTGCTTCAGGAAGTGATGGGCTGTTGTCAGTGCCTTTCGCAGTTGATGTGTCCATTGGTGTGTACTGGAAACTGTCAGAACTGTCATTGCTAAAATGTATTTTGGAAGTAATGGAGGGAACCGTTTTTATTTATTTATGAAGTACATGTAGCCACAGAGCAGTGTCTGTTTCATATAGTGTTGTAGGCTACCTATTTGAGGCCGAACCCTTTCACATATTTCCAAGAAGATGATAATCTGTATGTGCATTTGGGTTGATTGCTGAAGTTCTTGAACCAGCAGCCCTCACAGGAGCTTCTATATCACTCCAACAACACTCAATGGACATACGTATCTGACCAAAGAAAGATTTTAATTAATCATGTAGAGGTAAAAAAATAACAATTTAACATTCCCAACACAGATGCAACTACTTAAATGAAAGGAAAAGTTAAAATGTTAGGTAAAAAGCTTATTTCCTATCTATCCGGGTGTTATATGAGATTGATGCGACTCTGATTGAGGTGTGCCAGAAATTCTATTCTAACTATATTTTAAAAAGCCCTCCATTGTACTCGATACCCTTGTGGAATATAACACGCTAAAACAATAAACATTTTCTCTCAGTGGTACCTCAGCAGACATTTACACAAACGGTTGCAGTATCTCAATAAACTCGAGCCACATTGGTCCACATCTACTGTTTGCATGTGAGGCTCACTCCCCAACAGTGTTTCTGTTAGACATCCGCACTTTCATGTTTCTCTGATGTATTCTAACAGGATTGGTTGTAGGGGTGCGGATGCTTTGAGGCCATGAAGGAGTGCTGAGAAGAAGCAGCATGTAACTGTCTGCAGCTCTCCCCATGCCACTAACTCACACTGACTACCTCCTGCCACACAGTGACAATAAAGATACCTCTTGAAGCATGATATGTTCACATGCTGTATGTTACCCGCATGCAGGAGTAACTTCCTCTAAGCTTCTAACGTTGGCTTAACCAGCTGCTGGGAACTATAACACCAATGCCATCTGTAAGATTGGCACATAAGTGAAGAAGTGAAGAAAAATCTTTCTACCCAGTGATTTTATGGACATGGAGCGTTGTAAAAGGTTGTTCACCAAAAATGACATCTAGGACCATCCACGATCACAACCTGGGTGGACAAACTTTGCCAGTTGATTACTGACATTGAAAAAAAACTTTTTGTATTACAGTATTTTCCAAAATGTTTAAATAAATATGAAAAATCATCAATATCTTACTAATGATGCGTAAATCTGCATATCTGCAAAGCCCCAAAATCTAGATGTTGGAAGAAAACAAAGTCAATTTGTTTTTAAATTTTGAAAACAAAACAAGTGTTCAACTGCCGAAGCCTCTCCTAATCACAGTTCAAATTTGATCAATAATTCATTGAAAATGTATTTTTTACAGTTACATTTCATGTGCCATGGACCAAAAGTGTCCTTTTGGAGTCTCCAGCTGCTATTTTAGGAAACTGCTAGACATTCCCTTGGAAAAATCTGTGTAAAAAATTCATTTTCTATGGGTTATTGATCAAATTTGAACTGTGATTAGGAAAAGCTTTAGGCATTTGGGCACTTGTTTTGTTTTCAAAATTTTCAAACAAATTGACTCTGCTTTTGTCCAACATCTAGATTTTGGGGCTTTGCAGATATGCAAATGTATGCATCATTAGTAAGATATTGATGATTTTTCATATTTATTCAAACTTTTTGGAAAATACTGTAATACACAAAGTTGTTGTTTTAATGTCAGTAATCAACTTACAAAGTTTCATAATGATATCTATTATCTATTAGAATTATTAAAAATTCCCTATTAGCCCACCCCCATTCGCTTAAACAGTGGTTCTGATTTGCTCTCTCGGCCCGCTGTAGCTTTCCAGCAGCTGATTGACCAGGTTGTCCACCCAGGTTGGGATCCTGGAAGGTCCTAGATATCATTTCTGGTGAGCAACCTTTTACAACGCTCCATGTCTGTTTTGTTTTTTTAAAAAGGGGTTTTGCCCCCTAGGTATCCTGTCTTTGTGTTTCATCTCACATCCCGATGTATCCTCAGCACAAGTAAATCATCTCTCCTCTTTAGTCTCCTCTCTACATTTTCTGTCTTTCTTCTCCATCTTCTTATTTTCTCCTCCAGTTTATCCTACAATTTTAAGTATTTTAATATTTTGCTTTCTAAGCTAGCAAACTCTCTTGAATGGGAAAACAGGGTTACTACTACTGTTATAAGATGTAAAAATCATATTTTCACTTTTACTTGATATGGCAACATGGACACCCATAAACTGTTTACCAGCACACACAGTGCAACATTAGCGTTTCTAGCAACTCAACCATTAAGGTAAAATATACCTCCACCAATCCCTGGGGAAAATGTTGGCTCTTTAGCTGCTCTGCGCTACATTATGATAGATACACTTAACTTAAAAAATAGAATAAAAATAACTACTGCATGCTTTGTATAGCAATATAGTTCAACCAGGCCTGTGAAAACCAAAACAATAAGTTGAAAAATGCCGATTGCAACTGCAGAGTTGAGTGATAAAACTTTATGGGTTCGTCAAGACAAGTACACCTTTCATATTACATAATAGTCATTTCTTCTTTTATTGTAATATACTGTATATTAATATTGTTTAGTGCAGCTTTAACAACAGCAACTAACTAGAGAGTTGTGGGACTTTTCAAAACCTGTCTCTACAGTGAAAGTAACAAGTGTTTTGAAGACATTGTCATCATGTAAGAAAAAGTAGTGAGTAAAAGAGTGAGTACCTTCAAAAAGTCAGGGATTTAACAAAAATCCACTCTTGTGTTTTAGCAATTTAGACCACTTCTTAAAAGGTTGAGAATCAGCGATGGAACATTTTGTAAAGTACATTTTTATGGTTCCCTCGGTAGCAGTCCAGCATGTCCTTCATGCTTTATTTGTACAAAAATACCTTTACCTATGGGTATGGCGTCCCCCCAGTAAAACCAAGCCTTCATTTTTCTCAGTTTAGTGACATTTTCTTTTATCCCTACTTCAATACATTCTGACTTTTGCTTGGCCCCACTGAGAGAAACCATTCAAGTGTACGTAGGTGAGGGCTAATGGAAAAATTACCTTTTTAGCCTTTCATTTGTGTTGAGTCAGGGATCGTCTCAAGTGATGAGGGAAGTGCTTATTGCCCACTTCCCTCCACAACACATTAAACTGTAAATGTGGCATTAAACCTTTCATGAGAGCTAATGACACTGCTCTCTCTTATTAAGAATTTAAGAGGTAATAGGACAAGGACGTGGAAATTCAGAAGGATTGTAAACATTTTTCTGATTGCAGATTGGGTCCCCGCATGGCCACTTTTAGCATCCAAGTGTTAAAATCCAGTCACAGGAGGATTCAAAGGTTGTTTCTGGTGTTGGCAAAATAGGTACCTTTCTTAGGGGGAGCATGGAATATTTATCCCCTCAACCCTTCAGACTGCCAGCTATTACACGTCTTCTCTCTGGATATTGTATGGTAATGGCACTGTGTAATTATGATAAGATCCCAGGATTACTGTAGATTTGTATCATAAAGGCAATCAACACCATGAATTTTATGTGGATATCATAACAATGGAATTTAAGATGATACACATTTTATGGATTGCTCAATGTGAATGTTTAGTTTAGACCTACAGTATTTGTTAGCCAATCTATGGTTCACAGAAGGCGGTCGCTGCTACATTGTATTTGCTTTGTTGCCCATTGTTTCCACCAAAAAAGGAATGAAAAATAATAGACACAGGGACGCTAACCCAATGAGATAATGGATTAACAGCACTTCGAGAGCCCTTACCTGCACAGAAAGCAGCCCATACGGTACATTGGTACCCAGTTTCAAAAGATTATAACATCTGAAAACTATCCAACAGGACCATGGGAAAGTACGTGAGGTGAAACTGAACGGGAACAAACCTATTTTCTTTCACAGCAGACATTCCATTTGCAAGCACAGGTGGAACTTATCACTAGATTAATTGCTTCTTTCTGATAATAGGCAGAACAGGACCATAGTTCACTTTGTTAGTTCCACCTAAGCTTTTTCCTGCGACATTACAAGTTAAAACAATAAAGCAGAGAACAAAGGGTCCTTAAGCTAGCAATGCTATTGTGATTCAGGTTAGCATAGTTTATGGAAAAAGTGTGAAGCACAAGATCGAAAGGAGAAAAAAAGACTGCGGAGGCTTCAAACAAACACCTTCAGTCAATTCCAAGGTATAAATAAGCCTTTTGTTTTCTTTTGCCCTCGAGCTCCCTGTCAATATGGCAGCAGTTTGCTGTGTCTTTTGAGTGAAATGGGGAAAATATATCAGAAGAAATGTGCAGTTCAAGTTTGTTTTGTTACTAGTTTTCCTTATATATATTTGTGTTTATGTCGTTGATAATGAAAAAGTTCAAGATAAAATAAGCCTGTCATTTCAGTTGTTGCAGCAGCACAGGAACCCGAGTAAATGCAGATGAATAGAGAAAGTAAAAAATAATAGTAGTAACTATAAGAATACAGAAGCAAAAGATTGCTCTGTAAAGTGACAGCATTGTGATTAATTAGTAGAGGAGTGGGCAAAACTAGTATATGTAAACAGTGTACAACGTACACCAGAGTATGTAATGAGGTGTCAATAAAACTTGTTTATCTGTATTGATATCATATCAATCATATAGTTAAGGATAAGGATAATAAATCAGTATAACATATTAACCTTGTATAGTATAATATAGTACAGCATATGGGTAGGGAGAACGGGGGAATGTGAGACATTATGTAATGTGAGACACCCCCTGCCTGCATCTAGGTAATGGAACACATTTTTGGTCATGTGAGAATTATGTTTTCAAGCCCCTCTCATTTCCCCCTGGCCATGAAGGAGAGGACCTCATGGTGCTGTTGTAAGCATGTTTTTTTTTTACAAAAATATGTTTTTTGCATGTAAAAGTAAATTTTCTTGCTGCCAACTTAATCAACTGTTGTGCCAAAGCAAATTGATTCAGGTAGAAAAACTTCTATACTAACTACCAACATATGAAACCATGTGATGATGCTAACTGAAGATTAGTCTGAATTCCTAAGAGAGATAGTTTTTTCTCAAATTGTGGTGGTGGGGTAAAGTGAGACAGATGCTGTGGGGTAAAGTGAGACAGTCTCTGTGCCCTATTTTAATGAATCCATTATATTTAAGGTAGCAAGGAGACTAGTTTGAATAAGACAAAATACATTGTGGGCCGGAGGTGGGGGTTGAATGGTTAAAGGGGTGTCAGCAATGGCATGGTTTGCCAGGTATGTATGTGGGAGACAGAAGAGTGACCTTTGACATCAATGGACTCTAAGTAATCTGTCTTTATTCAATGAATGATTCCAATAAAACAAATGCAGAAATATATTAATCAAAGACTCAAAAGATGGAAAATGACAGGTGGGTCTAGTCCTGTGTTCTGAGTCTCAGGCTGTTCTAGCTGGTTCTGATTGTCCTTTGACAATCCTTTGTCCCCAGACACTTTCTGGCTCTAAGGGTCCTTTGTTCTGACCCCCAGACTGTGTTTTAGGGTGTATTCACACATGCCGTGTTTAGTTCGGTTGAAACGAACTCAGATGCACTTCCGCTTCGGTGCACATCTTTCAGGGGCTGTTTACACTGTGAAAACGTGATAGTTTTTACAGTGAAGGTTTTTAAAAAAAACACCGTTCAGACACAATTTATCTGACATCGTCACCCGTGCACATGTTTTCAGAGGAAACGGGACGAAATCGATGTAGTAAGCATGCCAGGCCAGCAGTTGGCGGTACAATGTAGTAGTAGATAGCATTTCCGGTGCATCCGGTGTCGGCTGTAAGAATTGAATAAAAAGGCGCGTCTGCGCCTATTTGCTTGTAGGAGCGATTGTTGGCACGATAACAAATTCATCAGCAACAGCACAACGTCCATGAGCACAATGAATACAGCTTGGTGATCCGCCAATGTTGTTGTTGTTTTCCAACTGGCGCACATGGACCTACAAAGACGGCGCATGCCTATTTATCTCCAAATGCAATGCGCATGTGTGAGGGTGGAGCCGTGACGTCAGCGTTATCAGGGGGAATGGTTTCGGTGTTTACAGGAACCCAAAACCGTTAAGTTTTCCAAAAATTCCTCCCTCGGAGGTGATCTCAAAAACCTGCGATTTCATGCCTGCGTTTGCTGTTTTCCTGTAAATGATATAGTGCAACCGGGGAATTTTTCCGCGTTTGCACCGTTTCGTGTTGTCGTAAGTGCCCCTCAGACATGTGTGAATACAGCAATCGCACTCGAGGGCGGACCAAACAAGCGCTCCGAGGCCCAGCTGAAGAGGTAGCCTCGATGCGCTTCCATACACACTCTGCTGCAGTTCGTTTGTGGTGTGAATTTGTCTGGACTCAATCCGACCCAATTACAGGAAGCACTGTGCCTTTTCTTTTTTAATAAATCGCCGTCAGCTTCACATTATGGGAAAGTGTTGTTTTCGCCATTGTTAGGAAGTTTAGTTGTGGTTGGACCGGAAGCCCCGAGCGAATATATTACATTTGATAGACAGGACGCGTAAACATGCTGATGTGTTCAGCGATCAGATGAAGGAGAGGGGAGCGTCTCCCGCACAGTGACAACAGGTTCACGCTGCGCTTTGTATGAAGTGCGTGTTTTTATTTTGCTTCCCATGTTACAGACCATCAATACTATCCCCGTGTCAGTTTGGAGCTGAGCCGCGCCGAACTCACACCCAGCTGACACACGGCTTAATCAGCTGTGTGTCAGCTTGAGCCTATTCCTTGCAAGCTGCGCGTCCAGCAGCAAAAATACAGTAAATATTATGTTTCACATCGTAGGCTACAAACCACACATTGACACAAGCCTACATATTATAACCATATGAAACAACAATAATTTTATGTTTTTTCACTTTATTTATAGGCTAGATGTAGGCCTATTTATTTACTTATTTATTATTTTTAACCCCATATCGTATCAGTTATATATTTCGCAGTTTTCACTTCGTGCTTCCTGCTTCTCTCCACCCCAGAATGTCTGTCCAATGAATGAATGACCTCAGATCACGTGTGGTTTTACTTCTTAATGCTGGTTCACTTGCAAAAGGGGCAATATGAAAACAAAAAAATCTAAACTCTATTTGGTCTGGACCAAAGCAAGTGAACTAGCGGACTTTCCCAGTGTGAATACACTCTTAATCTAACTGGTTCCATCTGTTATTTGAATGTTAATTAAAACATTACGAATTATATGTTGTATTTGATCAGAGTTACTTTCAACTGTTTCGAGAAAAAAAAAAGCTCTTAATTGACCAAACCCCATGATTCTGTTACTAGTCCGACATTAGTTCTGGAATATGTTGTTTTCAAGCTAGCTGTCAGGATTCTAACTGTTACAACAGGTGTTGTTATGTTAGTTTCAGAGTGGGAAAAGTAAGTGGATCAGTTTACCCCCTTGATTTCTCAGTTTATCCCTAAGCTGGGGTAAAGTGAGACAAAAGACAACTTTTTTAAAAACGATCATATTTTCGCTGCCCTTCGTCCTGAATAAATTCTCATAATGTCCATTGCTAGGAAACATCCTGAATTAATGGGAAATGTGTAAATTCGACGGAAAAATAATTTAAATTTGCTTAGAGGGGAGTATATGTAAAAAGTGTCTCACTTTACCCCATTCTCCCCTACCACTAAACCAAAGATTACAAGCCATAGCTAATAACTTAAGTTCTACAAGCATACATCTCAGTTAGCATAATCTCCTCAGCAGTACACTGAACTAGTAGCCATAGAGCTTCTTCCACCTCTTGACTATACAATGATGTGTTCTGATGCTGTGCACTTTGATAACAATGTGTAAAGACAGTTATATTGTCAAATCTATAGCTCATTTTGAAGTCAGAAATGATCATGGATGAAATGGCAAGTCAAGGTGGTGACTACAAACATTTTCATGGTTTTGGTGGACACCATGTTGAAATGCAGGTGGCAGGGGGGCTTCAGACTCAGATACTACTACACATTCACCTGCTGTCTCCGCCGGGGAGTCTGGCACCCCGAGACAGGAGAATTAAAGAATGTGTGAAGTTGTTTGAGTTCCTCCCTGAGGCTTTTACGTCCTGTCAGTCTCTGACCAGAGTGTCAGCGCTCTCTCCAACTCAGCGGGTGTAAACACTTTTATGATTCAGCCTCCTCTCTTTTTGTGTCTAAAATGCTGGGTTGCTGTGACAGCCACTCACTCACCCACACATATGGACAGACACGCTGCCCTGAAGACACTTACATCCAAAATGTTTTGTTTGAGCTCTTAGCATTTTTTTGACATCCGTTTGCTTTAAAATCAAAGTCAGAACGCACTCTGAATTTACAAACCATTTGGGACATTTAACGGTCTGATTTAATGGTCTTCCTTGTGATGTCTTTGCCCTCAACAGTGCTTTGTGGAGCCCCGCCCAATGTGGATAATGCCTTCCTGATTGGTCGAAAGCGTTCCCACTACGACATCCACTCTATAGTGCGCTACCAATGCGCCGACGGTTTCCAGCAGCGCCATGTGCCTACTGCTAAATGTCGCGCCAATGGCAAGTGGGACCGGCCCAAGATCATCTGCATAAAATGTGAGTTTTACACAACATGATTTTCACAGAGCGGGATGGCAGGCAACAAGACTTAAAGCAGTTTTTCCATTTGTTAGGTCATTTTCATATTTACATTTTCATATTTTTAGCATGCACACCACCTTAGGTCTGTTAGGGCCCACTCACACTAGGGCCGTTTGCCTGTTCCGTGCTGCAGGAAGATTCAGCACGATTCCCCCCTCCCTCCCCACTCCCCCCACTGGCCCGTGCTCACACTGCTCGTGGCCTGGGCACGTTTGCACCTTGCCTACGTCACCGTGCGCGTTTAGGATTTGGAGGTTTGTGAATATTTTCATTCGGCCAAATTTGCATCATATATTCCACTTCCACATTGGATCAACGAGAATCCTTAAGCTATTGTTTTTTTTTAAATGTAGCTTTGACGTAATAGGTCGCGGTGGACAGTCTCATATTTGTGCAGCACGCTGTTTATTATTAATATAACGGCCCGTCATCAGACCATACGTACCGGATGGTTTTATATACACACACATCGCTCCATCAAATCCAAGTCAGAACTTTTTGTATGGGCAGAGATCGTTTTTTTAAGTGTCTTTTTAAAGTTTCTTGTTAAACCTTAGTGTAGGCTACTGTTTCCTTATCACTGGGCCGCGGTGTGTTGTTTTGGGTGCATCTCCACCGCCATGCGTAAAGGCAGTTATGACAGCTGACGGGAGTAAACACGAAAACCTTTTTGCTTTGCTTTCTGCGCTCACCTATTTAGCTCTCTCCCTCTTTTATTAGCCCCCACCTAGGCCTACACACACGTTCATTCTCACACATTTTATGTAGCTACAAGTCCAAGTGGTGGGCAATTCTGGTGCCGACTAGTAAGGCAGCGGACGTTAACGGACTATGCATCCTTAATAAATTCACGTCAGGAATGCGTGCGCGTGTCATCTCATTAGCATCTGTACTTTGGCCACGGCACACCTCTCCCAGGTGTGCCGTGGCCAAGGGGCTGTTCCGTGCTGGAATACAAGTTGGTGTGGTCACACTAGCCAAACGTTCTAGACTATAGTATGCAAATGAGCTTTGGCACGGGGCCGCGGCCCTAGTGTGAGTGACCCCTGAGACGCACCTCCTACATTACTTGCCCTCGGGAGCTGCTGTCACCAACATGCACATTCAGGCTCACCATTCCTGCTCTCATTATTAATAATTGCAAGCAAAAAGATTTCCATGGCTACAGACTGTAAAAAGGAAATCCCCTGGGCACACTTAAAAGTAGTCGGGTCTCCTTTGAAGTGCTTTACGCTTGAGGTGTGATTTTTCTTCTATTTTTTTGCTTTTCAAAGCAAATTTTTGCAAATCGGTTGACCGTTCATAGAATCCAAAGGGTGTGTGCTAAAAAGAAAATTAGGTGCATTATGTTCAACCAAAAGTGAAATTACTTTTAACTCAAACCAAAAATATACCTTGTATCCAACCAGAGAGTGAAAGTAGGACATTGCAGTGTAATAAAGTGAATTTCTTTTTAAGGCTCACTCGAACTATGATAGAATAGACGTCGTAACGTTTTAACGTGATTTCTTTCTTCTTCAGAGGAGCTACAGAGGGTTGGTCTATATAAATATTCAACAAACTGCGCCTTGTATTCCATTTCACTCTGCCCACAATGTGACAATAATGATGAAACACTGCAATAATGTAGCCTCTGTTGAAAGTGATAAGAATATTTGTTTTCCTACCACTCATTATCTTTGGACAGAGTTGTTTTTATGGCCCAGAGTTATAGTGACATTATCGTTCATTGCAGACGACAATTCTTTTTGTTGCCAATTACCTGAAAGGGATCAAGCAACTTCATTTAGCAGTACACCCCATAGATACGGGCTTATTCTGAGGCTGTGTGAGTGGGTGGTGGCTAGCTCAGTGTGCTCTTGCTTAAGGCACCCTTGTCTTTTTCTGACTGTGAGATAAAAACAGATAGCGTCAATGTGGTGGAAACTGGGTCAAATCATCCCGAGAACATGTGGTTTTTGACCTTGCTGCATTTTGATACTTTTGTCCCGCCCGCATCTTGCAGCTTACTTTGGCTTCACCTCCACCCCTGGATATCTGTCTGAATGCTTGTGATGCTAGTCAGTTATTCATCTCCCCGCTATATCAGTTTTGCTCTCTCAGGCTTTCATCTTGTACAATCTCTGACTTTGCCTCTGTAATACGTACACACTTTCCTTTTCATTTCCTTTTTTCACTGTCTCTCTCTCTCTCTCTCTCTCTCTCTCTCTCTCTCTCTCTCTCTCTCTGTGGCCCTGTTTTGCCTCTCCAGCCCGGCGGGCCCACCGTTACCGGCGCCACCACCACAAGGGCAGGAGGGAGCGCAGGAAGCACAAGAGACACGGCCACAGAGAGGGAGCAGGGCACCACGGAGGAGAGATGGGCCAGGGCCACAACAACCATGTCCACTTCTGAACCGAAAAAAACACCTTTCCCTTTCCTGGTTCTCCTCTACTGTCGAAAATGCAGTTTGCCTGTCTCCCTGTTCTCTTTTCCACTCGCCCCCATTTCCCACAAACACCACTGCATACCTTACAGCCCCAGAACTCTCTTCCCCAAGACCCCCTCCACCCTACCCTGCACCGCACTGCCCTGCCCTTAGCTCCACCCCCTGGCCCACCGAGTCAGCCTGTATCAGTCAACTCTTGACGCCTGCCCTAAGTGCTGACAGGCGTCAACTAAGGACAATAAAAAAATCCCTTTGTACTTTTTGACTTTCCTTTTCTCTGTTTTATCGCCTCGTCTTAACTCGTCCGTCTTTCACCTTGCCCTCTGCCTCGACCCCCTGGTTGCTCTATGATGACCTGAAACGTGGGGCTATACACTGACCCGTTTTTTCAATAAAAGAAAATTCCTTTGAGATCCACACACCGAACATTCTTCGGAGAAAAGTGCTTTTAGTACGGACTCTAAATAGGGACGACATCGCCGCAAAAATGCCGTATCAACGTGAGGCGAGTCAAGGAAGACATCCATGGTTGCCGACTTGAGCCATTTGTCTGATGAACACGTTCATTCTTTTTTTAACAAATTCTCAGTGTATTTTTCTTGATTCTGCTGCTTTTGGTTTGCTCTTTGTAAGACATTGTGCTTGACTTGATTCCAAAAAACAGATTGAATTGATAGAATTTAATTACTTTAAACCAGAAGCAGATGTAATTTGATTATTTAATCTTAGCGTTGTGTCTTCATGTCAGTATGAGTCAGTTACTTTAGAACAGAGGAACATTGGAAAACACATTACATCCCATCACACGTCAGTCACTTTTCAGTCCCACATTTGTTTTCTGCCTTTTCTCAAAATTGCTGAAAAATGGCGTTGCCGTGATTTCATGAAAGCGATGCAACATCTGTTTGGTCTGGAGTTTTTTACGTCTTCGATCTGAGAAAATGACGCTGTGAGCCAGGCATGACAGATACTTCAAGGAGCTCTCTCATATGCCACAGAAAGCACAAGATATTACACAGAGTTTAAATGGCATGAAGCCTTTCAAAACTGTTTCTTAGTGCATTATTGAGTCTGCAATTGGGGGGTGAGATAATCCTTGCCTGTTTTTTTTCCTCCAAGAAGTGTCAGTGTCAGTATAGTATACCTACATCAACTTCCCTGCTACTTCCAGGGACAGAATAAGGCAGAACCCTGTTTTACTATAAAGTAACATATCATTCTTGAATAATACAACAGCATTGGTCTAATGTTATATCACTTTAATATGACCTTTGTTTGCATAATTGTTTTTATAATGACACACAGTACTCTCTCCTGTTAGCGAAGATGGACTGCGGTACACATCCTGTCTCTTTTAACAGTTATTTGTTTTCACTGTGAAGTCCATCTATTTTCCAGCAGTTTTATCTGTTTTGAATATAACCATACTGTATCCATGATGTATTTTCCCTGTCTCTGTGGTTTTGTCCCTGCAAGCGTCACTTTTCATATTACAAATTGTCTTTTGATCCATTGTTTATAGAACAAAATTGATTGGAGCAGCTTTTAACATTAAATGACTTGTTAGATGTAGATTTTTTTGCAGTGCACATTCCTCTGCTGATTTAACCAGGCGTGAAGACTTGCAGAGATTTATGTTAATGAGTGTTGGATTGAGAATCACAGCTGTGTACACAGGGTATTAGGAGGGTTGTATGGCAGAAGAGACAGAAATGAGATCCATCTCATGTGAGTGTGTGTGTGTGTGTGTGTGTGTGTGTGTGTGTGTGTGTGTGTGTGTGTGTGTGTGTGTGTGTGTGTGTGTGTGTGTGTGTGTGTGTGTGTGTGTGTGTGTGTGTCAGTGATTGAGGATGTTGACCAAAATCCCAGAGGATGATGATAGAGAGCCCACCTGTGCTCACTCCTGTTTCAAAGTGGGGATTGACACGGATAGAACAAGCGCTCTGCTCTCTTTTTCTTCACTTTTACCGATGGGTGAAATTGGTGTTTTTTAAAGCCAGCACTTGAGGTTGGCTCTTCTGGGATTATGTCCCAAAAACACTATCTCCAGCACTTCTATCCTTTTCTTTGTTGCCTCTCTCTTAATAATCTTAATCAGGATAAAGACATGTAGACTCAGTCAAACCAGTTATGTTCAGTGTTTTTCCAAAGCCTTTCGCGTAACTTACAAAAAGCCAAAGTATGCTTTACAGTTTGATCGTTAACTGATCAGTGTTGATTCTTGTCTTGCAGTTCATTCTAATTACTGCGGTTAATTAATTACATTCTGAATTGTTTCTCACATTTCTAAAATACATCTCAGAACTCATGTTTTATTCTCATATATTGCTTGAGTTGGACAATTGAGAAAATGTACCAGACTAGGAGGACACATTGGACATACTAAGATCTCTTACTTTGAGGGGAGCAGTAGTTCAGTCTGTGGGGACAGTCCAGCTTTGGGTCACACATTGGGTCACTTTTAGTATGGACTGGAAACTAGAGAGGTGACAGTTCACCTCCTGGGCACTGCCATGATGCCCTTGAGCAAGGCACTATATAGGAATCATACTTCTCACATTTGTCCAATGAAAGTTTCAGACTTATATCATGTGCTTCTTTTCACTATAACCAGGACAGTTAGATTAATGTTGTACAATGATGATTTTTTTAATTGCTTCCAAGGGTCCAGCTACATTTAGTCTCAACGGATCAGAATGGTCGATAGATAAGCAACATATGTTTCACTATGTGAAGAACAAGTAGAATCAGGTTATATAAAGTCACATGAGGTGGGAAAATCAGCCCTGTGCACATTAAGTCTGTGCCTTTGTCTCCTCTCACCTTGGCAATGACAACACCCCTCCGCCCGGAGAAACATAGTCAACCTACACCTCTGTATCAGTTTAATTAATCTACTGCATGCCTAATTAACAAGTCGCATTATCCGCACACCCTCGGCGCTGCAAAGACAAGGGAAGGGTTGGGTTTGACGGACAGCCAGTGGAAGGGTTTAGGGTGACGGACAGGACAGGCCCAGAGAACTGTCACAGCTGTCACACCCCTGTCATTTCTTAGATGTCGGGCCTGCAACGGGCCTCCTTTTTTTCTGTCTGTCCAGGAAAATTAATTTAGCACCGTTCGATGGATGAAAGGGCAGACAGAACAGAAGCCCCTCTCACAGTAATTTAAAACCAATGCTCACAGACAGTGTAATTACGCTTATGTAAAGGTTTGGCTGGAGAGTAGAAAACTTTGCGAAAAAATGATGTAGGGGATTGGGCAACTGAGTTTGAGAGCATGTTTGAGGACACGTTTGGACGAAATTGTATTCATTAAGACTACAAGTAAGTAAAAATTACAAACCACATAATTAGTTATGTTTACGAATGAATAATCTTGTTTTCTTTCTTACCTTTACCTTTTTCTTCACCTCTGGAGAGTAAAGTAGGCCTGTTACACAAATTTCATATCCAGATTTATGGTAATGTCCTATCCTTAATGATTTGGACTTTCCATTTTTTTTTTTGATTGTTCAAGTCTTAGCAGACTCCTTACACCAAGCTGCCCAAAATGCCACCACATAAAAGTTATTTTTTAGGATGGTGATGGTCTGGTTTTTAAGTGACCAGCTTTCTCGTAGCGCCTTTCCAAAAATCCCACAAACACGCTGTTAGTATTGAATTCACACAAACACACATTCTTTTCGCACTTTTGCTCTTCAAATTTCAAACACACTTACCAGTGTTCTCAGAAGTGTGTCCAGCAAAGCCCTAAGGGCAAGGCCGATACACAGAGAGGAGGCCTTCTATTTCTGAGTCTTAATTGTGAAGATGAGTGACTTAACAGAGGTTGCTGCCAGCTGTCTTTTGGCTCAGCAGCAAGCACCCCGCCTGAGGGAAAAGCAGCAAACCATTGAACATCTTAAAAGCCAGTAGGCCTGCTCTCAGCCTAAGCCACCTATCCTATTTGTGACAAAGTTTTTAGAGTTCAGCAGAGATGAGATGAGAGTTGGACTGTTAAAAGTGCAACCATATCTCCGTGGGCTTGAAGCTGTTTTTGTACTCTTGTTTAAACGGTAATGGCAGGCCAGGCTTGGTTGTATATGTTGTGAGAATGTGTGTGTGTGTGTGTGTGTGTGTGTGTGTGTGTGTGTGTGTGTGTGTGTGTGTGTGTGTGTGTGTGTGTGTGTGTGTGTATCAAGCTGCATCAGTGTAACAGAACAAGTGATATGAACAAGTCATACGAAATTGACTTTGGGTGCACTTGTGTCTCAAAGGAATTGCCAGGTGGTTGCAGCAGCATTCAGAAACACCAATATAATATTATTTTCATGCAAAAAAATGAACACACAACAACAAAAAACTGTCAGGGTGAAGGAAAAATAACCGAAAAGAGCACTCACTTACTCACTCAATATCCAAGCATGAAATCAAATGTAATGGAACAACACAAATAGCAAATAAGAAATCTTCAAGGGTAAAAACAAATTGCACTTCAAGGTATATGAATAAATCCAAATGTTCTGTTCTTGGATGGCACATATTCAATTGACGGTGGAATGATTTGGCTACTTAGTATTCATTTAAACATTCAGTCCTTAATTTCAGACAGAGGTTGGCAAAAGCAAGCCTCTTATTTTTCTAGCCAGTACACTGTTGATTTGTGCAGCTGTGCTTGCTAGCTAGCCAATTAAGCTAACATTAGCTCTGTGATTTGATTGGAAAGGCCATCTCCATGGGGACCTTTTAAAATGTCCGGACTAATTTCGAAGTCTGTATGACACATAAAAGACTCTTATATGGATTTGGTGGTCACATAGTTACATGGAGTCGTGTTCAAAGGCCAAGGCTAAAGCTGCATGTGCCAGGCAAGACGTTAGCACCAGTTGATGAAGTCATGGAGATAAATACACTGCATTGCTCTTAGCCCTAGTATTGCACACTATAATAGGGAAACATTTAAATTATTACTCTTTTGTATTCTAACACAGACCCTGTTTGGCAGCAGAACAGGGACACTAATGTTGGTCCACACACTCTGATGTAGCATCCAGGACCAGCCTCCACACATACACAAAAATACAACATAGTGGATGTGCTCGATGGGATCAGGTTTTTGATTGTTTGTTTTTTTTTGCCTGTGAATGTGAATTAAATTGTAATATCAAATGCCACTGGCCTGACGTCAGCTTGTCTGTTCCAGAATTATTAGTATCATAAAAATCTGAAAAAGAAAACTTGCTTCCGACTTACTGTGCTGTGATGGATGGTTGCCTTTTTTAACCTGGCGCATTTAAACGCAGCACTCTTCGGCGATGGCTGTGCGATACGAGTGGTGGAGGGTTGATGTCCTCAGTCGCTTACAGACAGACTATTGATTTCATGATTAGGCTGTCTGTCTTGGGCTCCTATTAAGTCTGTCGCTGACATTGACAGTACAATAGTGTCGACTGACCGCTGTTTTTTTTTCTTCTAAATGACAGGAAAACAGACTGTCATTTAGCTCCCTGCTCTACTCTGTGTCTTTGTGAACAAGCCAGCTGTGTAATCTCCCATGTAATTGGTTCTACTCAAAAGCTGATTCTGCATAATTTGCAACATTATCTGGTTTCTGGCTTCATCAGACTTTGCAAATCTCTTTCCCTCCTTTTACGGGCTGCTGCATTCCTTCTTCACACTGTACAGGTACACCCCTAGTGGTATTTGTATGACACTGCACTGCTGTCTGATATTTAGTTAAGACAGTTTATCATTGCTGGGCAAGTTGGCAGTAGTCTGTTGGATGGTTGGCTGAATGGATGGATGGATGGATGGATGGATGGATGGATGGATGGAGAGTGAGCAAAACATGCAGAGCACACCCCAATGACAAACAATCCTTCTCCTCTGTGATGTAAATAGTCTTTGAGTTTTTCTTTACATTTTTTTTATATATATACATTTGAAGTCTGGGTGTGTTTGTTGCTTAGCCTCTCTGGACCATATTCATACAGCCTCAGTAGATCCAAAACCAATCTCCCTCTTTCAATTTCTCCCTTTTACTCAAACTGGCTGCTTTTTAAAAACTGTTGCATCAGAAAAGCGGTAACGCTACGATCCACACAAGCTCTCCAGGAGAAGGAGGAGCCAGAGCCGAGACAAATATCACGTCTTTGGCTCTGTTCCCCGCACAACATTTCAGTTTGCAGCAAGCTATGTGATCATGGTGACTGCAAACATACAAATAAACTGAAGCTGAGCCCATCTACGGCTGTGTGAATCTGGTCCGCAAGTATTTATCCATATTTATTGAAGTTTGTTCTTATGAATTTCAAGTCCTGCCATTGTATTATGTTCCTTACAAGACAAATTATCATTAAAGGAAACCCTTGTTTGGATCTGTTATCCCGATTTGTTGGAGTGGTTATTTGTGTAAAATTGATTGAGTTTCATTAAAGGCAGTATGTGTAGACTTTTGTATGTCATTAAAAACCTCCTTTGCATTACGCCGTTGGCATATGTTTTTTGCTTGTACTGTAGAACATGAGAATGGAAGGGGTAGCAGCAAGTTAGAAAACTGTCATGGACACCTTCAATGGCAAAGGCTAGCCAGACTGTCAGAGAAAACCAATCCATTCATTGTAGCAGCACCTCTAAAGCTCACTAAATATCACTTTATGTCTTTTTCTTTTGATCCGAACAAAAACAAATTGTACAAAGAAAAAATAGAACAATATTGGCGGGCAACAAGCGGAAATGACAGAAAGTCACTGATTTTTACTCACATTCAAAAAACAATTCATATGACCTATTGGGCGTTGTTGGCAGATTCCGATACCTTTTGGACTAAGCCACTAGTTGTTTCCCCTTGTTTGTAGTCTGTATCAGTAGCGGCGCCAGGATTTTGATTATGGGTGGGCCTTCAGAAAACTGGATGGGCCAGTTAAAATAAGACAAAAAAAACAAAAAAAAAACACAGCGTCATCATCGTCATCTCCGTTTCAGCACTTTTCTGCGGCGCTGAGGACAGCGACTAATACCTATGTGGCTCTTCCGTCGCTGTCCTCAGCTCAACTAACTTCATATCTCTCTTGAACGTTCAATGCACAAAAAGACTGTAACGGAATTATATCTTTGGAGGGTGAGGGTCTGTTTCTCTCTCCATTTATTCTTAATTCATTCTATTCTTATTCAGATCAGAAACACATTTGAAATAACATGGAAAAAACTCAAAAACAGCAGGGAAACGGTCCCAAATGAATTTTGCTGTAGCTTATTTCTCCAGACGGGAATTTGGAGTACCACCTGCCAGAAAAACTCCTAGCTTTCCCTGATATGTGTGTGGCTGGGAAGGTACGGAGTTTGTGCTGGCTTGCGGGCTCATCTATTGATGACAGGTCTAGCGGAGGTTGCTGGGGAACGGCGTTTGTTCTATGCTGCTGAACCCTGTCTACTATAACACATAAAGCGCTATCATAAGTTAACTTACTGCCAATATTATTTTTCCCTCCAGAAAATGTACATACAGACAGCCAGACACTAACGTTAATGCAACCTGATATCAGAAATCCCACTGATGTCTGTGAGATCCGATTGCATTCACGTTAAGTTAGACTGTTAGGCTACTTGCCTTGCTGCCGGTGTGAGGGGGTGACTACGGGAGGTGATGGGGGGAGAGCTGCCGAACTGGATGGTAACTCATTTGAAGAGGCAGGAGTTTCCTCCTCTTGCTCCTCGGAGTGTTTCTTAGTAAATTTAAAAGAAAATAAACTGCTTTGCTTGGCCATTGTCATAGATGTTGTCATAAAGCATCGTAAAGCTTGCCAAATCGCTCTGCTTGTCCGGCGTCTCCCTCTTAGTTACCGTTGCTAACTCATGATTGGTCAGAGGCGGCTCTGAGGCGGGAGTCCGGGACTCAGCCTGGCTGCAGGCGCCACACGTAGGGTAGAAGCCGCTGATTGGCTGAGAAGCTTTCATTCAAAGCTTTCCTCGGGATGCTTATTGGATGAACAGCTAGGATGGGTGGGCCCAGCCTAAAATGGGTGGGCCTGGGCCCACCCGGGCCCATTGGTAGCGCCGCGGCTGGTCTGTATGCTAAGCTAAGTTTTGCTTAATAACTCCTGGTTCCATAGTCATATTGAATGCATAGAGATGAGACTTTATTAATCTTCGGGAATAAAGCAAAATCTTTTATAATCAGTATAGTTAGACTAGATGAAACTCAGAGCTAATAGTCTGATGTGCATTGAGGTTTATGTCACGTTGTGGCAATTTCCTCACTCCAACTGAACTAGTCTAGCCTGGCTCCGCCCGCCCGCCTACTTCCGGCCAAATTTTATTTTCCCTTCAGTAGTCAGTCTGGGTGTACAGCCCATTTCCCAGTTTTGCTGGAGATTCGACAGCCGGTCCAATCAGCGAACAGAGCGAGTGGCTGAGAACGATGACGTCGAAGTCGCGCTCCAGTTTCAGTTGCCAGAAGCCGGCTCATGACACACGTGACGACCAAACGTTATGCGATTGGTTGGCTAATCCAGAGTGGCACTGGGCAGATCCAATAGTTTTAAACTTTAACAGACACCCGCCTTCATGAGTGAACGTTTGCCAATTAAAGCACTGCCAGACCTTCTGTACAAATGAAATGAAGTACGATGGTCTGGTAGCACCAGGCTAGAACTAGTCGGTATGTCGATATAGACTGACAGTCTGACAGAGGTGCATCCTTATCAAAGTAAAACATTTGCTGCTTTCAATCTTAAAAGAGACAAAATAATAAAAATAAAAACTATTTTTTTTACATACTGGTTGAACTTTAAATCCTGGATTAACTACAATGCCTTCCACTTGAAATTACTAAATGCCAATAAAGAAAAACAGAGATCTAGCCATGGGCTGTATTCCTCTGTTCCAAACATCTATTTGTGTTGAAAGATTGCATCGACCGCTTTGTCAAGAGTTTATTACTCTCTCCTGAAATGTTAAATCTACTTTTGTGTCCTCTCCTTCTATTATCATGTTGTTCTGTGCTATACACGAGAGATTTGGTTTTGCTCTAAGCTGTTTTCTTTTAGCCGGAGAACAATGTGCACCTCTTGTGACCTTCATGTGTTGAGGAGATGCATTTCCAATCTCTTTGGATTTGGTAAAACATTTCTCTCCACTTTGAAGTAAAACAAATAAAAAATGTTGCTCACTTTTTCTATATTCCAAATTTGCTGCAGAGTTGGGTAAGCTAAGCAAAAGAGAGTAAGTCACAGAGGGCAAATCCCTCAGCGGCATGAATGGAAAAGAGTGGGAGGAAGAGAGGGAGAGGACGAGTAGACTGAGAATTGAGAGGAATCAAAGGTAAGAGAAAGGAGTGAAAAGGAGAGGCTGAAAAGAAAGATTCAGTTAGTGAATACACCCTACTGTTGCTACTATCTAACCTCAAGGACCTTCGATTCACCTGAACTTCCTCTCATGAGCAGAACATGAGAGCCCACTCTTATCAACGGATGGTTTCATCACCTCACAGCGCTGTCTCCTGTAAAAAAAAAAAAAAACACTGACTCTCTCTCTCTTCTCTCTCTCTTTCTCTCTCTCTTTCTCCCTGCCATGTGCTCTCGTTCCTCTCGTCTCCTTTGATATGTGACTCATTCCATTATTATTCACGAAACACCGGAAAAGACCACACTGCAGCGTTGTGTTTTGCGTCGACAATCAATCACACTGAATCTAGAAAGCTCTTTTATTCACGTCCTCCTCCTCTCTTCTGTTCTGGCTGAGTGATGTTTTTTATTTTTTTCGCTCAGCCCGGTGAGTTCCAAGGACGGCGCTCATTAAGGCTGTTTCTCTTAAACTCATAGCTGGGAATGACCTTAAGCTCTGCTGCTCTGTTGCAGTGCAGAATAGTGACAGATTCAGTAAGAGCCACTTGGAGAGAAGCACTCCAAACAGTCACTGACATAATCTCGACAATACAGTATGTCTCGAGCCCTGTAATATGTTTGGCTCTGAAGACAAGATGTGAACTCGTGCACTCTGAATTTCCATGGATGGAGTTTACATAAGCTGTAGCCAAGTATCTTTCTCAAAACTTTATGATAGCTAATTAAATCGCCTCCATGAACGCACTATTGAAACTCCAGATTTGTCCTGATTCTTTTGAATGCCACACGCTTTTTGAGACGAGCAAATAAATTAGAGGCATGAAAAGACTGCTCATCATAACCTTGTTATTGGGTCGATATCAGGCTCGTCTGGCAGCCATGGCAAATCGATGGGGATCTCTGGTATTATCCTGCATTATCTCCTAATGGCCCTGCCAAAGTTCAACGAGATTATGAAAAGCAACAAGAGGTTTAGCATCATCTTAGGGCCTGACAGTCTCCTACTCAAACACAAAGCCACACTGCCTGTATTCCTTCCAGATGTACTGTCTATCCTTATATCACACATAAACATGTGCCAAGGGGGCTGCCTGCAAAACACTCCGTCTCCACACACAGGCTTTACTTGCTCACCAAGCCTCTTATCCACATAAAAAAAGAGATTAATATGCATCTTAACCCCGTTTATCTTCCTCATTTTTATTGCAGCCAGGTTGCTGAATAGCTTCACACATGAATCTGCATTCACGCCCGTCCTAATGGAAGCTGCAGATGGCTGCGTCTCGGCTCACTAACAGCTTCTTTTACATGTGTGTGTGTGTGTGTGTGTGTGTGTGTGTCACACCTGAGGAGCTAAGCCAGCAAAAACATCAGCCTGAGCCAGGTTTTTCACACGCCGTCGCCTGCGCATTCTGCTCTGCCAGCTGTGTGTACACTGCACAGTGTTTTGTTACATGACCCTGACTGACAATCTGAAAATCAGGCTTTATTAAATTGCTTTTAACACACCCTCAACAGTGATAGAACGTTACCAAATACATTCACACAAGAATTATACAAACTTGAGGTGATTTTTCTTCATTTGAGTGGTCTCTATGCAACTTTATGTTTAGGCGAAGAGGTTTAAAGTGGCGTAAATTGGAAATACTCAAGTAAAGTATAAGTACCTCAAAATGATACTTAAGTTAAGTACCTGAGTAACTGCAGTTATTTTCCACCACTGCATACGTATAATGCCAACAAAGAACTTCCTTCACATATGCTCCACAAATAAAACATATTTGTATTATTATATTTATTATTTGTAGCACGTATGTGAATACTATACAGTTTGTTTGTTTGTTTGTTTTCGTAATCATTCAAACTGTGGAACTCAGCAGAAATCGTTTGACTAACATCCGTCTCATCTAAGTCACATGAAAAAAACTCCTCAACCACCCACCCGGGTCAGTTCTCTCCATTGTCTTCCCCTCTTTGCCCCATTTCAACTCTGTTTCTCAAAATCTGTCTAATACAGAAAAAAATGCCAAAAATTATCTTTAAACATTTTTAAAAAATTAAAACTCCTAAACCATTATACTTCTGGATTTTCACACATTTGAAGCAGAAAATAACTTTATTTTCTTCTTATTCTCAACATTTGTGGTGCTCTAATCACTCTAACGACTATACTCTGCACTGTTTCCTGTTGGACACAAAGTATATATTTACAAAGCAAAAGGCAGTGCACTGTTGTGGGCCCAAATTACCTTATGAAATATTAAAATCGAAAGATGTGTGATACTGGAAGTCTTAACGCATCCACTAAACAACACAGAAAAATCTCGACGTGTTTAAGCTGCATTGTGCCTATTTTACACTAGCTTCCTCTGGGGAAGTCACTTGAAGTTCCTTAAACGATAGAAAGTGCACACGGGCCATGAAGTGAATTGTAGGTGTTGTGGGAATGTTTTTTTGTGACCAAGGTTAGTGTGTACGTCAGGAGCCACTCAATCGTTTTCCCTCCTGAAGAATCACAATAGCTCACTGACCAGCCAATTTCTGCATGCCGTTGCAGGACCAAATACCCTTGAGTCTCCCTGCATTCCCCAGCAGACTAATTCCATCCATTTCTCTGCCTACCCCCCACCTCTCCAATACACACACAAACACACACACATTTTTCCTCTTATCTTTCTGCCTTCATTTCATTCCCGCAAACCCCTTATACTCCCACCTATCTCTTTTCCACACATCTTATTCTCTCTGTTGCATTCCCTGCCAGCCTTTCACTCTGTCCTTCCCTGTGACTTTGTGTTTCTGCTGAGGCTCTCTCCTTTCCTTCATCTTTTCCTAACAGACACACACACACACACACACACACACACACACACACACACACACACACACACACACACACACACACGCACGCACGCACACACCTCATTCGCACACAAAGGGTTTGAACTGTTTCATTAACCTCCCACTATTCTCATTCGACCAAATCCGGGATTGTTGTAAGAGCCTAGTGTGTGTCCCACTCTTGATGTGTCGGTGTGACAGGCCGCTACCAAAGAGGAAAGCTAATAGAAAGTTTTTAAAAGGCTGGACTTTGGTGAAAATGAAGCACACTTTTCTCTAAAGGCATCTATAGAAGGAGAGATCACCCCGCTCCCATTCATCTGCAGAGGTGCTCTCAATTAGATGCTTAACACTTTCAAATAACTCAACACTGCTGGCTGTTTAATATGGCCCCCTACCCGCGGGGTTAAACCTCTCACAATTTGGGCCAATTACCCACCTCCACAGACCAACTGCTATTCAACACATAATATGAATGGGCAGCAGCATGGTCCAGTTAAATTTCACACATGGGGCATTACGGGAGATCATTTAGGGAGATGGGGTAATTTCCGAAGCTATTTCCCAAGGGATTATGGCGTCTGTTTGTGTGTTCAATCATATCAATGTTTAGGTCTGACGCAAAGTAAAACTTAATTCCTTCAGGGAAAATGTGTTATAAAAGTGTTTTATTGCACCCCCCCCCCCCCCCCCATTAGGCAGCAATGTTACAGTCACCAAATGAATCATGTGCTATGTTATTTGTATAGAAGAATAGAAAAAGGATTTCACCAGTTTTAAGATCTTAAAGAGGACATTCTTTTTAAAACATTCAGAATTTAAAAAAAAATGAGAAACAATGAACAATGCTGATGTTATCATGCCAGGCCAGTAGGTGACAACGATAATCTGTCACGTCAAACACCATAGAGGAACCTTGCGAGCGTGCATATTGAGTGTCTTCTTGAGCGAGTGTGCCGCATGCTCAGTATATGTTAACAATTGCCATGTGCAAATTGAGGTCATGACGCCAGCGTTTCTCCAAAAACACCAGTTTCCCTGTCCCCAGAAATACAGAGTTTTCCAAAATCTCCACTTTGGTCTGAGTTTTCCAAACTCAAAAAACAGTATCTGGTTATGATGTTTGTGTGTGGACAAAAGGCCACACTGCACAGAAAAAGATGTGAAGTGAGTGTGTTGCTTTTAAATTCCTCCCTATCAATATATTTGACTACTTTTAAACCTTTTTTTACTTTTTCTCGTGTCACTTTTTCATCTGCATTTATCTCCTGCCGGTTCTCAGGCCATGACCTCTGTCACAAACTGATAAATGAGAGCCAAGTGAATGTCAGGGCGAGACCATCCCTTTGTGTTTTATGTGTGGCAGTAGCCTGTTGTTATAGGGTCATCTAATTTCATTTGATGCTCATAAGAAAAGGCGATGAGGGAGCCTGATTAAATATAGACAAGCCTGTCATCTTCTGAGCCAGCCATAAGGGTTCAATCACATTTCTGACATAACTCTGTATTTGCCCCATCCTTCCATCTGTCTATCTGTTCCCTCTATCCTTACATCAAATGTTTCTCTTGTCATTGGATATAAAGGGAGTGCGAAGAAGCTTTAATGAAGGCTGGTTGGTCCAATATCTAGTTCCGGTACTATCTGGTTTTATTCTTGTAACAGACACACACTGCTCACACATTGCTGTATGCCAAAGCTCTAGCATTCACATTCTGAACTAGTAAATGCTATTTACGTTGACCTTGCTCTTACATGAGCTGTAGTTTGCTGCTAAGCACCGCATGCAAAGTGAATATTGAGTGGGTTTCTGTCAATCCTAAGCTCATGAAACACATGTATATGACAGTATCAGTACGGAAATGTGGAATACATAATCCTCTTTAAATTAAAAATGTCATGGTGCGTCACCCAGGACTTTTTATTTATTGATTTAGTGTCTGTGACTCTAAAATTCACACAATACACAGACTAAATGGGTCTGGTGAGAGTAATTAAAATGATCAACTTTGATCAAGGCCATTTGTATGCCTCTTTTTCCCTTTTGAAAAATCCTCAAAGCTGTCAACACAAGGCAAACTACATGGATTGTGTTTACAACTTTTCACAGTCATTATTTCATGATTGTTGGACTAGCGATACACTTGACTCAAATGACATGCTGCCAGTTGCTATGACGATGACATGACTTGTTCTGCTGTGTTGGCGCAACACCAACATGCTCCCACTCAGAGCCAGGTTCAGTGCACAGCTTTTTTCTCTCACTGGCAAACATTCAAACACATGAGGCAGAGCGAAGCACGTAACACTCCACAATTAATGAATTAACATTAAGTTAAAAGTGCCATTATGCTGGTATCTTAAGTCTCAAAACTTAAAGTTGCGGCAAGGAATTTTCAGTTTTTGTTGATTCTAGCGGCACCTTTGGAGAAATGGAGTAGTGTATTTACGACGCCAGTGCCCAAGCGCGTGCCAGCAGCACGTGCATTTGTTCAGGAAGCGAGTGAAAAAGAGATCGCAGGATGCATTGCTATGAGGTATTAATAATGCTAATATGCGATGATGAAGTACCATTCAGGAAAACATAGGCTGCTCTGGTCTGCCTGCCATAAAGAATTTTGTCAAAGTTCCCTGTAAATCGTATCCAGGCAAAGGCATTAAGAATAACTATATTTTAAAAAAAGCATTGTTTTCGCTGATGGTCTCGTTTGCTGTTAGAGATCATGTTTGATCGTCAGAGGAAAAATTGGACTGTTTCATAAATATGTAAAAGTACCTCTGAGGAGGTTTAAGTCTCAGAATTGTCTAAATTGTTTGCTGTACAATGAACATGTGTTATCATTTTATTTTTTTTTTTCAGATATTTTTGGCATTTTCATGCTTTATTGGTAGTGTAGAGACAGAGGTGAAATGGGGCAGAGAGGGGATTGACATGAAGAGGACGACCGCGGTCTGGAATCGAATGGGCCTGGGGGGGACGCCCTACCAACTGAGCTAAGGGCGCCACAGTGTTATCATTTTTAGCCACAATAGCTATTTGGTTCCATGAATGGCAACATATCGGTATGTCCAATTTGTTGTGTACCTGCAAACTGATGATATTCCCATCAGCCTCAACCATACATTATGTTTCCTGCTAATTGGTAAAGATTAGCATAATGACAGTCGGAAATATCAAACATCAAATCAAAGCAGCAGTCCATTTAAATTTCATTCAACTTGTCACACCTTGTAGTGATCGCTTGAACTAGTAAAAGTGCATATTGTTTCACTCATTTTATCAAGTCTTTATTTTTTATCAGGTTTATTAAGAAGACTCCAACCAAACACAACAAGAATTTCAGGACTTTTATTTTTCTCCATCTCTCCTCATTCAAGTGACAAACATACTCTGTAATAAATGTTGATGCATGTAACATTCATGGTGTAACTGGTTGCCCAGGTAGCTTAGAAGTGCAGTATATGAGGTAAATAGCCAGTATTATAGCTTTGTATTGCTCTTTATACAGCCGCCGCAACTATTCTCAGCCAAGCAATACATGCTCGCTTAAGTCTGAGCTAAAATGTAATAATAGAATAAAGCTTTATTTATTTAAAGTGCAAATATTTAAGTGCCAGTGCAATATCTATTTCTTGTGCTCTCCAGTTCTGCTGATGAGATTGCCAGGTCAGTTAATGAGAAAGATGACTTGCCCTGTGCTAGAGGTTTGCTAACCACACATGGCAACCGGTTACAAGCACTTACAATTGGTAGGCCTACAATCGAAACGTATAGTGCATCTTGGATTTCACCCTTTCAATGGGATTCTGGCCCAGACTGGAGCTCAGGTGCTTCAGTAATGGCCAACATTTTATCCACACACACACACACACACACACACACACACACACACACACACACACACACACACACGTAAGCAAGGATATTTATAGCAGACGCTCTGATCTGATGTGGGTCTGTCTGTGTGATGACAAGCTGCTGCTTAATCTTACAGTGTTCCAGCGACAGATGTGCAGATGATTGACTGACTGGGAGACGAAAGAAAAATCAGCCTAATAAAGATGTCGCCCTTAATTTTACACGGCCTTGCTTCTACTCTCTGGCATATCTGCAAATGAGAACATCTTGTCAGGGAGTCTTTTACTTTAAAAAGCGATGAATGCGGACTGTCTTCTAAGGCGTCAGTTGTTGCAGTCAAATCTAAAATTGCTCTAAGTCTTTCCACCTTAAATCACCCGTGTAGCATTCACGGGGAGGCCGTTGCTGCTCTTGCTCCTTGTCAAACTATCTGCTGGGTTCTTTGTCATGTCGGTACCAGCTGCTGTTTCCTCTTTGTTCTTGCGGAAACAGTAGACCCCGTAGAGGCGGAATTTTTTATCAGGAAAGCCCAGGTGTCGGACTCCTGGCTGGGACCCTCCACAGCGAGAGCGGGGGTTGACTATGGGGTAACGGATGCTGCCGTCCTGTAGCCAGCCGGCTTCACAACGGTCCAGGAGCTGGAACTTCCACGCAGCGTACAGCTGACCCACATTTGCCACCACAGAGCCGTCTCGAATGCAAGCCTTCACCGCCTCCGCATAGTTCACCTTCTTAAAGCGTTTGAGGAAGTAGACTTTGCCTAAGGGGGATATATGAGGGGCAGAGGAGAGGAGAGAATGTTTGTTTTAAGAACATGTGAAAAGCTGAAGTAAAACAGATTGTTTAGGTGGGCAAAAATAAAGAAAAAGAGAGAGAGAAATGAAAGGAGAGAGTGAAGCCCCAGAGGCAAGCCGAGTCCTGAGGGGAGATATTCTCAGTTTTCCTGGCATCCCCTACCGATTGTGCGCAGAATATCAAATCATTCCAACAACCATAAGGGTAACTGTTCAACAATTGAAAGGCAATACACTGTTAGTAGACATCACTCTAACTCAAAATTACTCTTAAAACGCTTCCATTTTTTGCTCTCATATTGCCTCAAGGGAAGAATTTTTGCCTGGCAGTATTATTAGAGAATCTGTTAGCCAGATTGGCTGAATTATTTCAACTGAACTGAATCATGTGGCTTCTCATTTGGAAAGAAGCAAATGATAAAGAGCTCAGCCTAGAATAAAGAGGTTGGTGGTTTCTCCAAACAACAACTGCTATCATGAAAATCATGTCCCCAGCCCCAGCTTGCACTTGGCTCGGTTATTGATTTTATGCTTGTTTGTGTGACTGCTGGCTATTAGAGAGGCAGAATATTATCTCATATTTCCCCAGGGGACACTCAGTAAATACCTTCCAGCTGGAGTGAGCAACAGTATCGGTCACGACCACAGCTGAAACCTCCTGCACACAGCAGACTGTCCACAGTAATTAACACACAGGGGAAGACATGAGCAATTGTCATGTTACTTTTTCCCGCTGAGGAAAGCACTGGTAGTGCATCTTTTTCAAGTTTAGACAATTTCGAAATTGTTCATGGTTCAAATTAACGGGCATTTTCATTTACCTATATAATATATAATGGAACTAATGGAAAACTATGTTTCCCTAAATGGTCAGTGTTTTAAACAAGTAGTTAGTTTGTTGGTAAATACGCTTGAGCTTTCTTGCCATTCTTCCATTGTTTCCCTGTTAACGTTTTTTGGGGGGAGTTGTTCATCAGCCGAGTTGTGGGTCTAAGTACAGAAGGTGTTATATTGTTGTAAAGATTAAAAAGCCCACTGAGGCAAATTACTATTTGGGATATTGGGCTATATAAATAAGAATGATTTGATTTGATTTTGCCAAAATGGAAAGCTCAATGCCACTCTGCGACGATCTCAGCACACAGCTAAAAAGATCAGGTTGTAACTTAAAATAGAGAAAGTGGAGACTATGGGAAATTGTAGTATCAAACAGCTTGGTCTTGCTAACTAGTATAATAATGAGGCTATTGTTATTTTCCCAGAAATAAACACTATAGCTGTCTGAAAACACCTACAGTCTGGCACATAACCTCCTGTAAAATGGCTAATTGTCCATTTTACACTTTTTTTCTTTGCACAGTTTGAACAGGCGGGATGTAATGTGATAATTGGTGAGATTTAAAGGTGCTGGTGGGTGGATTTTGTGGCGGTTTGCTCCTGTCTCTGCCCATAAAGCAAACCAGCTGCTGGCTCTAACTTGACATTTAGTGTACAGACGTGAAAGTGGTTTCAATCTTCTTATCTAACTCATGGAAGCAAAATGAAAAACTGTAGTGTTAACAAATTAACTGTACATTTTCATATTTATAATGAAAACATTTATTGCTGGTGTGTTTCAAACATAATGATGTAACTGCTCAGTAAAACCATTTCTGAAACCTTTATCTCCTCATGCATGTAGACTTGTTTCAGCGGCCCTGAGACACTACACGTAACTTCTGCCATGATGCAAAAACTAATCGAGCCTCCGACTTTCCTACGTTTGCGTGAGCTTATGAACCTGGAGGGTGTGTGTGTGTGTGTGTGTGTGTGTGTGTGTGTGTGTGTGTGTGTGTGTGTGTGTGTGTGTGTGTGTGTGTGTGTGTGTGTGTGTGTGTGTGTGTGTGACAGAAACAAAAGCAGGCTCTCTGTGGGGAATGTGATGTAATTCAGAGAAGTGAGAGATGAAAGGCGACGCTTGGCACCCAGAGGACACTGTGGCCCTAGCACAGCAGAATTAACACTGCCTGATCTAAATCCAATGGCCTTAGGCCTGCAAGATCAGAGACATGGCCCTAATTTCCCCATGGATCCAACAACATGATGTATCATTTCTCTTAGCAGTATCACAACAATTCAGCTCCCTTCCAATCGTGAGCCACAAATGCTGGAGACACAGTGCGATGTTTGTATTTAGTTGTGTGATCATGTAGATGGACTACAAAGTGTTTCTGATCTTCAGACACTGAAATGCATGTGTGCCGAGCTACAGCCACCAACTTCCATCTGTCTCTATGTATCTCACCATTCAGCTTGGAAGTGAAGCAGAAAGCGTCGTAGCGCTCGTCCTCCTTGTGTCGGTAGCCATAGTTGCGGACACCAGCGGGGTTGTTCTTGCGGCCGCACTCGTCTCTGGGATTAGAGATAGGATACTGGACTGAGCCGTCCTCAAGCCATCCAGCATTACACCAGTCTAGTCCTTCCAGCCAGGCCTGTGGAAGGTTGATTAAATACATATTTTAGAGAATAAATGATTTGGTTTTATCTCCTCTGAAATAACTTCATCACTTTGCATATGGCATTATAAAAACCTGAAGTGACATTTCAGGTGTGTAGACATAGGCATATAATTCATGTTAGACTTGCTGCTCTTAAACTGTTTATGACTAAGGACAGTAGCCTGCACTGCATTATTACAACTTAAAGAGTGGCCTATAAATCAATTTGCTATGGAAAGATTGATTTATGTGGCTCGGGAAAAAAAATCCTCTGTGTTGATCCTTGACTTCAACCCTAGTCTCTCACTGATCCAAATTGAATGATGGACATCTGAACAAAAGGAAAGCCGTCGACTTACCTTGTGCAGTTGAGAGTGGGAGGCAAGAATGGCGTCCTGCTGTTTGCAGGCATCCTCCGCCTGGTGGTAGTTGAGCTTATAGCGCCCCTCAAGGGGGTAATAGGGAAACACCACTCCTACAGGTGACAGATACAGACTTGCTGATGAGTGTGAGACTGGGAAATGTAGGAATGTCACTTTCAATCTCATGTAAAGTGGTCTTCTGATAGCCAAACAGAGCAACATAGCATAAGAAGTGTCAGAGCTTCAGCAAACTCTCATCTATTTGCATTTTCAGTTCCTGACCTTCAAGGTCGAGGTTTACAAATCCTGTATCGTCTTCCATGTCATCAGTGACTTCACACTCATAGCGTCCGTAGTCCTCCAGTGTGACATTTTGAATTATTACTGAGGCGTCACCTGGACCTGCCTGCTCCAAAAACACTCGGCCTCTGTACGATCCAAACACACGCTGCTGGCTGAAGACATTTGAGAAGTATTTTAAGTTTACAGTATTTTTTCCCTCCTGATAAACGTTCCTATTATCAAAACAATACTGAAATGTGCTTAAATATGGACTTCATGTGGCATTCCTTACTCAAGAGAAATGTTATTTTGTTTTATTATGTCTGAGTGGGTTTGTGAAAATACTCACATTAAATATCACATTGTGAATGTGTGGTTAGCATCTATCAATCAAATCAACATACTGTATGTTGTCAGTATATTTTACCTCCCAAGTTTCACAAAGACGTCCTCAAACTGCAGTGCGTCAGTCACTTTGGTCCATTTAATCCGAATGCGAGCCGGATCGGTGTCCTCGGGCTCATGGTGGAATCTGCAAGGCAGAGTGATGGAGCCACCACGATGTGTCACTACTTTACCAGGAGCTGTCTGCACAATCACTGCACCGCTGTCATCCTCTGTGGGAAGAATATATCAAATCCAATATGCTGTATTTGGGGAATGATAATTATCTGACATTTTCTGTAATCTTGCTGATTTTCTTTCCTTCTACTTTTATATGTTTTTTTTCACTGACACAGTTCTACTATCTTGGTCAGAAATGTAGAAAATTGTGAAATATGCAACTTTATTGAGTCAATGGTAAATAAAATGTTAGATTTGTTGAAGAACTAATATGTGCAGTGAAATCATGTTTGCTGTTTGTAATAACACTTGATACTGCCAATACTTTTATTAGTTTTAGTAACTTTTATTCTTACCAAAAACAAATTAAATGTGCATTTCTTTGTATAGGATATCTCGGTGGAAACTGAGAAATCGAATGCTAATAAAGCATGGGCTGTTTACTTTAGCTGTCACATTAGTGCTCAGCTTATCAAGAGTGTAGAACATTGTTTTGGTGAAAGAGTCCCGTGTGTGGCCTGATGCACCTGCTGCCCAGTTCTATCATCAGATTACCCACTCCGAATTTCAATGTCAGTCTCAGTTGACAGCAATTCAACGGAAATTAATGGTAACCACAAACCATCTCTTCCAAAATGGGCAATAACAATGACCTAGTTTGCATTTTTGGCAGACATTTGTTAGACGCTGCTTGTGTGTGTGTGTGTGTGTGTGTGTGTGTGTGTGTGTGTGTGTGTGTGTGTGTGTGTGTGTGTGTGTGTGTGTGTGTGTGTGTGTTTGTGTTTGTTTTTGTGTTTGTGTGTGTGTGCGTGCGCGCGTCCGAGCGTGTCAGGATTTGTCTGCCTAGACGACCGAAGAGTACACCCACACACACAACCAGAGTGGAGTAAACATTTTAAACATTTAATGAGCAGCTGCACAAGGTTTTGTGCTATGCTGCGACCAGATAAAGGCACCTACAATTACCCATGTCAGCCAGCAATTAGTTCTATCCCTGCTTACTGCTCTCTGCAAAGTTGTTTATCACCAGCAGTCTTGAAAGCTTCAAGTGGTATTAAATCAAAAGCTTTAGGCTCATTATTTCCCCAAACTGATGGCAACAGCCTGACGTTAAGACACACAACATCATGTTAGCATTTCATTAAGGAGACATCATTTACAGACATCCTTGGCAGCGGGACTGAAGTTACTGTAATGACAACTGCTGGTGTTTGCAGAACAGAAAAAGGATGTTGTCACTGCACCACCACTGGTTATTCAGTGTACCTGTGTGTCAAGGGAGTTGGCACCGAAAGACAGGATAGTGTGCACCTCTATATGCATTACAGTGTCATGGTAAAAACTGGAAGCAGGCAGCTGTAATAAGCAGCAGACAAGTTTTGGTAAATCCACTGTGTAAAATACCTGCCCCGCACCTGACAGACAGCAGACATACAGTAGAAAGTTGGGGACTATCTGGGAAAGAATGACAAACTTCCTAGATATTTTTCTTGATGAGGACTGAAATACACATGAGGAGAGTATATATAGCACAAACGTGTATAAGGTGTTTTGCTAACATTCTGTATAAGCCATAATGACAATAATGTAAACATCCATATAAATTCAATTGGTTAGGGTACATGTAAGAGGTTTCTCAATTTTCTTCTGCATTTCTAAGGTAATTATTCTTTCTTATTATTCAAGCATTATCATTATTATCAAGTGGCTGTAGTAACTAGTTCATTTTCCCATGCTGACAATGTAAGTATCTGTATGAAAATATATAAAGTGTAACAGATAGAGCATATAAAGACCTTGTAAAAAAAATGCAAATCTAGTCATTTGAGAATATCTTCAATCGACACAAGAACTGTTCATATATTAATTTTCTACATTCCAAATAATAAGGACGGCCAGCCCTCATGGTGTCAATTAGTTTAATGTCATACATTTTAAAATGTTAGAAATCAATTACAGTCCTCAAGTGAATACTTGCAAGTGGTGCTAGAGAAAATGGGATATTAACCACTTTGATAATGTATTAATATTCTAGAGTGACAACAGCATGGGCTCCCAGAGTAGAGTTTCAAAAATGCTGTTGGCTTTTCTGTGCATATTTCTATACGCAGTTTTACAAACCTTCATTTGATTCTTCGTGTGAATTTTGAAAATATTTTTCACCTTTTTTTGCATTGTTAAGTGCTGGGTAAGTCTTAACGAAAGCCTTTCTGCTGGTTTCAAAGACATCATCTGTATAACTCTAAAGTGACCTCTGCAGACAGTGTAGCCTACATCTTTCATGAGAAAGCTGTGACAGCTACGCGGATCAGTGCAGAATGATCAGTATAGTTCCTGACTTTGATGCGGTATGATGCAAGAAACCGTAAAGGCCAGGACACACCAGTCCGACTACCCGAAAATGGAGACTGCCGATTCAGGGAGCTCCAGTCTTCCCGTCGCGGCCGAAAAAGTGCAAAGAACACACCAAACCGACTGCTGACTGTCCGTACGCTATGCGCTTGTGCGCGACGTAATGTCTCCATAACAGCAGGCGGCGCTAATCTGTATTGTGTCCCGAAAAAATACGGAAGCCGAAAATGATGGGACGGCTCTCTAGAGTCTAGACCACAAACATAGATAGAAATACGTATTTATATTTATGGACCATAAAGAGCACCATTTTTAGCAGAGAGTGTTGAGCATGGTGTCGAGCAGTCAACAAGGATTGATGCATGTGAGTACTCGCTGAACGAAACAAACAAACAAACACATTAAAACGATGGCTAACTGTTGTTAGCTGTTTGTGCTACCCGCCTCACTTCCAGGCTTCACTGATTCGCTAGCCAAATCAAATTGCTCCAACTGAAAGACTGCCCGCCGCCCGACGACATCTACGACGACCGATTTCACGGCACACACCAGACAGATTCGTGTCCCCGCCACTCTACGACGGTGATTATCGGGCCGGTGTGTCCTGGCCATGGTCCTGGCCTTAAAAGTCCTTACCGAGAACGTGCACCACCTTTGTCCTTCCCTTCTCTATGTCAGCGTGCAGGTGTGTCACTGACAGGGCAAAATTCAGGATCAAAACAGCAAAGGATGTTTTCCCAAAGGCCAGAGGCCACGTTTGCTTTGAGAGCTGCGGGGGGAAGGGGTGGGGGGGAGGGGGGTGGACACAGCAGAGAAATGTGGTTATCACAGGCTTGTAAACTAGACAGTAGCATTCCAGTGGTGCAATCAAGACCTAAAAAAAATACAAAGGTGAAGAGTAGCAAAGACACAAAAGGACAACAGCTTGACACCTTCTGTGTCCTGGTATTCGACAAGAAAAAGAAACAAGAGATAATTATCTTCATTGCGCTGGCAGCTTATATGACATACTGCACACACATAATGATTGGCTAATGCAACTTGGGAAAAATCCACTCCATTTCAGTCACACAAGAGAACTCACACTGTGTTCAAAGTGGCAATTCATTTCATTACTTCAACTCTCTCTAAACAAGCAAATTAGATAAGCCGACTGCTGTGTTTGGTCTAAGAGTTTTGCTTTTTTCAGTATAGCTGCATGACATGTTACACATTCCAGCTTTAAGGCGACAGCCGTGCAAATTACAGTCACTGTATGAAAAGAGGAGATAGTCCTCAAAGCATAGTCATTACTTAAAGCTTGTTTGTTACTTCTTTTCAATGTTTTTTACTGTGCAGTAACCAGGGCTGTACAGTGCGACAGTTTTGATCGCATTTGCTACTGAAATTGATCACGTGCGATGATGAATACAAGTCCAGTCGCACCAGTGCTAATGAGCAGATGCTGTCTGTTTGAGACACAGAGGAGCTATGCAAAAATACTGCTTAGAGGGCTCTACATTAACACTCTCCAAATGCGGGTGAATGTAGTCTTAGGCGAGTAAGTTATTAATGGATCGTTTCCACCGAGTAGAGGGGGTCGGGTCGGAGCGGCTCAGAGCGGGACAGCTCACTTTTAAGAATCTCGGTGTTGTTTCCACCGCCGACCCTACCCTTACTGGTAGGGCGGGGTTTATGACCCTACCCTTACTGGTGGGGCGGGGTTTAGACTGGACTGCGATAGCCGCCGCCAGAATGTGTGTCAAACTATCGGGCTGTGGAACAACTGTGGTCAAGCCAGCGGTCTCTTGTTTTTGCATGGTCAAACCAGCCGCTTCTTTATTTATTGCCCCGTGTTGTTGTGAGCGTGTATTTACTACTATCTAGGCTATGGCGTAAACACACAGAGACGGCTCGGTGCAACTCATAGAGACAGTGAGCGAACAATGCTGGCTGCGGCAGCTACGCAGTGGGACACAGTGTAGCCAACTGATTAATTTATTGACGAGGAAAAACACCACACAATAAACAGTGCTGTGCTCACATTTTCGCCAAAACACAAGACTCTTGCCGAGGTGACTATACATGGCGGAAATGATTCTTTCGGCCAATCAAATGACGGCAGTGTGTAGCTCCGCATTTTCGGCACCCTTTCAGGCGGCTAGTACCCCTACGGAGGTGTACTGAGATTTGGAGCGGCTGAGAGCGGTTGGGTGCGCTTAAACCGTACCCTACCCAATTTTTGGCAAATGAAAAGCCAAACTACCCGGACCGAACCGCTCCGATCCGACCCGCTCTACTCGGTGGAAACGAATCATCAGTCTACCCTCCACTTTGGCTGGTGAAAGATGTGTGCTCGGGATCTGTGCTTGTGCGGCGATTATGGCGTCTAACTTCACCAACGGTTAAAACAGGAAGGAGACGGCTCTCTTTACATTAACGCAGTCAAGTTAGTGCGTGTGCAAACAGAACATTTCCTGTGCGCCTTCACAATAAAAGTCGGTTACTAGCCAAATGCGAGTTGACTCTTATTTTGAAGCAGGTAAGAACAGGAAGTTAGCGCTTCACAGCCCTTCAGTCAACCATGGACCTATAAAGAAAGCAGTCAACATCAGTAACTATCTATGATTTAAACAAAGATTGACACAACCTATTTAACTTGGCCTAAATTGTATAACTATGTTTACTAATTTATTTAATTGGCTATATATGTTCAATGTTTTAAAGTATGGTTTTCATTAAAATAATGAAATGTTCTAAAAATGTTTGTTATTATTAGCCTAATATAATAATGATATGTTTATAAAAAATATATAGCCTAAGTATAGACATTATTTTTATAGTTCTATGGGGGGGAAATAATTCTGAATCAGCAAAAAAATTGCCATTGGCAGGTTAGACTCTTTTGTCTAAATTGCAATCAGTGCACCCCTATTAATTTTTCTACAATTATTACTGCACACTAGGATATCATATTCATTGAGAATCTCAAATAAAACCAAGATGACATGGTCAAAGGTAATTAGAGCTAAATGCAAGGGTTAGGGTCATGCAAGTTTTCGATCATACTTTGTGTGCTACCGAATTTATTTTTGTGCTACTGAATTTTTTTGCTTGATAGCACCAGTGCTACCACTTTAAAAAATAAGCGTACAGCCCTGGTGCAGTACCAGTTAAAGGGCAAAGAAGTATCTGGAAAGTTTTGATGGAAACAAACTTGTCTCTGCAGAGTCCTCCTGGATGTTACTGTGGCTCATTCTGGTCACATACTCATTATCTTTACAAGCTCTCTCACTATGAGTCAGAGTGGTAGTTCAGAACACTTCAGTGCAGGATGTGTGTATATATGGACCCAGCATGTGACATCCCCGGCAGTGCATCATAAATCAAGGATGGATAGCAAAAGGAGATACATCATTCTGCCAAACATAAACTTTGAACACAAACTCAGATTACATAGGTCTGCCTTTGGCTTCATTGTGGATGAAATTATATCATCATGACAACCTAAAATCCAGGAGTCTATAGTAGGTATGCTGCAGCTGCGTGCAGTGCCAGAGGGTCTGCGTTGTCACTGTCAGCAGTGAATAATGGCTTCCTTTGTAACAGCACTGCTGCAGTAGGCTACATAACATACAAACAGGCCCCAGTGAAGCAGAGTCCCTAAATCAGCCACTTTACATGCACATTGCACACTATAAACAAGCCCTGCTGCTGACTGCATAGTTTTTTTTTCTCAAGGTTAGTCCAATGAACATCCCTGCAGTTCTCATGCAGCACAGAGGACTGCAGAGAAAGAGATGCACTAATGGAGTTATGGAGCACAGAAGAGAACTTACCATGGCTATCACAACAGGATTAAAGCCCGGATGAAGCAGATGTGCCGCTGTGCGCCGTTTAACTCCTCAGCCAGGCTAAATGTTGTGGTTCTGCAGCAGCACTTGCATCTCTCTCTCTCTCTCTCTCTCTCTCTCTCTCTTTCTCTCTTTCTCTTTCTCTCTCTCCCTCCCCTTTCTCTCTCTGTTCTCTCCAGTCCCATCGCTGATCTCTCACACTGCAGGGGAACCACAGAGTTCTGTGTGGGTCCCGCAGTCCTCCGATGATGCAGCACACATTGAAAATTGTGCGGACTGTGGTGTGAAGTCAATCACAGAAATGCTTTCAAAGTGCTTGTGTTATTGCGTCTGTGTGTGTGTGTGTGTGTGTGTGTGTGTGTGTGTGTGTGCGTGCGCGTGCGCGTGCGTGTGTGTGTGCGTGTGTGTGTGTGTACAGGATCAAAGCCCACTGGAGTTTCACACTGTTTGTCACAGTCAATGTAGGGAAAAATCTCATTAACTTTCAAGCTGAAAATGTCTGATCTTTTAAAGAAAGATCGAGATAATGGAAGCTTTTAGGACTGATATTCCTTATCAAGAAAAATGTCATTCAAGGATGCATGCGAAAGTTAAGTCATAAGGAATAGACCTTCAGCTCAAAGTGTCTTGATATATTGTAGCATAATGGTACAGTGATTCACATTAATAAACATACCAGAGACGGAATGTAAGAGGCCTACGTTTACTCAAAGACAGGTTTGAGGTATATGGGAGTGCTGAATGCTTCCTCCATCACTGAATAAATGCATGACTAAACAAGAATTGAGAATGACCAATCTTGTAATCATGGGGGTTGAACTTATTTGGATGTAACTGATGTATTGACTTTATAATCGATGAATATAGAAATATGATGAAAATATGAAAATATGTCAAGTGTGATATAATGACAGTGCTGCACAATAATTTCAGGGAGGAGACGTACGCTGATTACAGGGCAAATGATCAGGATATCAAGTTGGTTTATTGACTTCACTGGCTCTTATTACTGTGGGTCAAATCTGTTTATGAGATTCTGTAGCCATGAACGTTTGTTGTTGCTCTTCATACACTCACCCATGGAATACGGTGTTTACCTAAGAACAGCATCACTGAAGATGTCTGACATTGAAGTCTCTCTCAGGCACCATATGCGCATCTTGTGCCAAATCTACAAGAGCCTTCCATTCCAATGACAGTAAAATAAGAGAGGGCCTTTGAGATGACAGCGGCTGACAATGAGAGCTGACAGGATACTCAGCATGAGGCAGCTGCACTGTTAAACTTTGAAGGAAAAACAGTAGATATATATATTTATGAAACTGTACGGCACGATAGCTACTTTATTACATATGGTGCTGCTGAGATCCAAGTTGACTTGTGGTGTCTTGTAGGACAAGTAAGTGGACCTGTCAACTGCTGTGCACCTGCTTGATTTACATGCAGGCCGGCCTGGCATCGCAGTGTGAGAAGTTACCAGCTTTTAAGAAATGCTCAAGGTCTCCCTGGAGCATTGTAGACCTATCAGTATGAGACGCAGCTCAAGAGAAATAAGGGGCGGAGGGGAACTCTTGGCTATAAAGGGATGCTATGTGGGAGTGAGGCATTCAAGGTCAAAGACGTTAACATTGACAGCTTGAGCACAGGCTTGAGCCAATGGCTGGATGCCCTCAAAGACATTAGCAGTTGATTTGTTGTGATAGTTAACATAATTTTGAATGACACCTTAATAACTCTCAAATGAGCAAGATATTCTCTATACCCTGTATCTACAGGATATAAACAAGGCCTTTGCACAAGAGATGCTCCAGTTTTAGGACCGCAGGGCAGAGCAGAGACAGATTATTCTTGATATTACGAGTTGAGAAATACACCCCCAGGCAACTTTCCGTTATGGCATTGATTGTTGTTCTGAGATAACCTGAGAGAGAGGTTGTGTTCCCAATTAAGAAAATACTTAATAATTGACCTTAAAACTGTGCTTCATAGATGTCTATCAGCAGTGATTCAGTGTGGGCAGATTTTTGAGGACATAAAAGCTCACTTAGCCAAACAAAATCAAGAATTCCTAGAAGGTATAGGGAAATACTATTAAGTGTTGTGTGCGTTGGTGCATAAAACTATCCATTTTAGATGCGTTTTAGAGTTCAGTTTTCTCCCTGGATTTTCAAGTTGGGGCAGAGCCTGTTATGTTTGGGCAAAAATCAATGAAGCAAGTATTTCAGTGTTTGCTGCCTTCTGATGTGCTGCAGATGTTTTGCCTACAAATAGACTGTAAGACAGTAACTCCTCCACGTGCATGTGTAAGTCCTAAAGATACGGACTGGTGATAGCTTAAACTAGAGAAGAGTATTGCACCTGCCTAATAGTGACCAATCAGACATGAATACTCACTTTTTACAGGTGCATACTTTCAACCTAATTTGATCCTGCAGCCGTATAAATAAACCAAATAAAAACATTAATGATAAATGCATTTTATTCATTATGTATTCATTCAGTTAGAAGTCAATACATCATCTAATTGCTATTTAAATACACTAGAAAGTCAATTCTATTCTTTAGAGCCACAGCTTCCAGGCGTCAAACACAGTTATGCAGAGTCCCCTGTGAGTCATATCATGGGGACAGTGAACTGTTTGAAGACGGCAGCATTTGATTTAAAGCCTCTCTCTCACACACAGAAAGCACTGCTAGCATGTGCAAGCAGCGGCGATGTCACACTTCAGCGTGAAATTTCTGCTGAGGGGAAAGTGAAAGTGAATAAATTGAGTCTGGCCCTCTCTGCCTGCCTGTTGGCCTATTACTCGGCTAAGTACGAGGGATAATTACATATGAGTGGATACTGTTATTGATGGGGTAGGTATGAAAGGAAGGGTTACACATCTGTTTTAAAAAGCTTTTAACCACATATATTATAAACCCCTTTTTATCATTTACACAATGTAAGTGCACGCGAAGCATTATAATCTTGAAAAGATCTCAGAGTTGATTTCAGTTTTTGCAGAATATTACTTAAAGTATCGACAATGGCCTGGAGATTCTTTCTTCTGATTTACTAGCTGGTGGTGTCAGTGTTTTTGATTTTGCAAACAAAGACAATCACGAGAGTGACGGCAGACTATTCAGTGTTCCACCCTCACAGGGCGAGCACACAGCAGCATAAAATTAGCCCAAAAAGAACCAACGAGGATCAAGGAATGGATGTAGAGAAGGGATGAAACGCTTGCAATATGCGCAGACAGGATCAGACAGAATGCAGCGTGGCAATCACACGTTTTGTTTTATTACTTAAACAGAGAATGAGAAACTTTCTTTTTCTTTCGTTTTTAAATTTTTTTACTGAGATAGGCTGGCGGCAAACAGCAGCAGCTTCACCGGTGTGAGTGAGTGACAAGAGCTGCTGTTAAAGTATACATTACCCTCTGCAGAACATGTTGCCGCATCCTTGCCACTCAGCTCTGAGTAACGATCTGTGGTGGCTCCAGTCATCTTGAGTGAGAAATAGCAAGCATATATTTTCTGAATTCATCCAGTCCTCCTCCTTACCCACTCAACTCCCAACAATTCCTGTTTTCCAAATGTGTGGGCTAACATGGCGAGATATCTAGGCTACAACATAAACAATATAGATATTTTTACAACTAGTAACTTTTTCATATTTCTGAAATAGTCAAATTTTCCTCTGATGATCATGAATGACAATGAATGACTGACGAGATCGTCAGTGCAAAGAATGCTATTTTTATAAAGTTTTTTTCTTAATGCCTTTGTCATGGGTATACTCACCCAGGAACAACAGCTGGCGTAGTAAAAACACTACCGCATTTGTCCAAAGGGGGTGCTAGAATTAACACAAACTGAAAGTTCCTCAGAGCACCTTTAATAATGTCGGCACCAAACAAGAAAGGTTTCATCGTTTTGCATTTTAAATGCCAAGTAGAACCCCCACAAATGTCTAACCATTAAACATTATGAAATTATTTTTACCATTTTGTATTTTGGGCACTTTGAAGTACACATTTAGCTAGTATAACTACACTTTCTGCTTTCTGCCTCCCTACACAAATACTGAAAAGTAGCAGCCATTTCATGAAGTTCCCTGGATTGTGTTGAGGCAGTTTAGTACAGGTAACTTGAAGATTCACATCCAGTTTCTCACATTCATTGATGCTTCACCTGTGTTCACAAACCCCCTGAGACTGTTCATGTTCTTAAAGATTCCTTGGCGCAATCATGCAAATATCTGTGAGATTTCTCCTGCTACATTCATGGCTGTAAGCTATACTATGCAGCCATCGCTGCTTAGGCAAGTCTATGTTTGTTTGTTTGTTTGTGTGATGTCCATGTCTTGAGGAACAGGACTGTGGCATGGGAATACACTGAGCTTGTGTGCAGTCTAAAATATCAATCATAATTTTAAAATGGTTCCAGTGTCATTTTGGCTGTCTTCAATATATTATTTTCGTGCATCTTAGCTGCTGTAGATATGTTTTAATGGGTTACAATTGGTTTAATGATGTGTCTTTGTGCAACCGGCCCACCAATGGGTCCTTGAGCTAATAGAATGGTTTAATGCTCATTCATTCCCTTTCACCTACAGTCCCATCCATAAGTATCGGAACAGTGAGGCCAATTCCTTTATTTTTGCTGTAGACTGGAAACATTTGGGTGTTACACCAAAAGATGAATATGAGACAATAGCTCAACATTTCAGCTTTCATTTCCAGGTATTCACATCTGGATCTGATACACGACTGAGAAGATATCATTATTTGTAAAGGAACACCACATTTTTAGGCGAGCAAAAGTATTGGAACAGATAGACTTTAAATAAATTAAAGTGAATAAACCGTAATATTTTGTCGCAAATCCTTTGCTTGCAATAACTGCATCAAGCCTGTGACCCATTGACATCACCAAACTTTTGCATTCTTCTTTTGTGGTGCTTTTCCAGGCTTTCACCGCAGCCTCATTCAGTTGCTGTTTGTTTTGGGGGGTTACTCTCTTCAGTCTCCTCTTTAGCAGGTAAAATGCAAGCTCTATAGGGTTTAAGTCTGGAGATTGACTTGGCCAGTCTAAAACCTTTCACTTATTGCCCCTGATGAACTCCTTTGTTGTTTTTGCAGTTGTTTTGGGTCATTATCTTGCTGCATGATGGAGCATCTTCCAATCAGTTTGGTCGCATCTTTTTTTTAAATTGGCAGACCGAATGTTTCTGTAGACTTCTAAGTTCATTTTGCTGCTGCCATCATGTGTTACTGTGTTGTTGTCAAGATGAACCTTTACCAAAGTGATGGAAAGGCTAAAGTTTGGAGAAAGAAAGGATCTACTCATGATCCCAAACATACAGGCTCATCTGTGAAACACGGCGGAGGCAATGTCATGGCTTGGACTTGCATGGCTTCTTCTGGGACGGGCTCATTATTCTTCATTGATAATGTAACACATGATGGCAACAGCAAAATGAACTCAGAAGTTTACAGAAACCTTTTGTCTGACAATTTAAGGAAAGATGCAACCAAACTGATTTGAAGATCCTCCATCATGCAGCAAGATAATGACCCAAAACACAACAAAGGAGTTAATCAGGGGCAAGAAGTGGAAGGTTTTAGACTGGCTAAGTCAATCTCCAGACTTAAACGCTATAGAGCATGCATTTTACCAGCTAAAGAGGACACTGAAGAGAGTAACCCCCTAACACAAACAACAACTGAATGAGGCTGCGGTGAAAGCCTGGAAAAGCATCACAAAAGAAGAATGCAAACGTTTTGTGATGTCAATGGGTCACAGGCTTGATACGGTTATTGCAAGCAAAGGATTTGCGACAAGCTAGTATGTTTTGTTCACTTCAATTTATTTAAAGTCCATCTGTTCCAATACTTTTGCTCGCCTAAAAATGTGGTGTTCCTTTACAAATAATTATATCTTCTCAGTTGTGTATCAGATCCAGATGTGAATACCTGGAAATGAAAGCTGAAATGTTGAGCTATTGTCTCATATTCATCTTTTGGTGTCAAACCCAAATGTTTCCAGTCTACAGCAAAAATAAAGGAATTGGCCTCACTGTTCCGATACTTATGGAGGGGACTGTATGTGGCTGAAAAGAACGGTGCACGATTCTATGAGCTATAAAATAAGACTATCAATGTGAGGCTGTACTTAAAATGATGCTAATATGCTAACAATTAAAATGCTAACATGTGGTACTCAGCAGGTGTACTGTTTATCATGTTCACCGTCTTAGTTTACTGTGTAAGCACGCTAATGTTTGCTCATAAGCCATACACAGCCAAGTACAGCTGACGCCGATGGGAATGTTACTAGTTTTGCAGATATTTGTACGTTTTAGAGAAATTACAATTTTGAACTGAAGGTGGCACAAGAGAAAAAAGTTAGTAAAATATTTGAGGGGGCATGAATGTGTTTACCAAATGTCTGGAAATACAATTTTTCATTCAACATTTAACTAACACGCATGAATATCCCCTTTGTGGTGGTGCCCAAGACATGAGCCAAAGAACCACTTATGTTATAAGAATACATCACCATGATAGTTTGAACGTCAAGCAATCCATAACATTGTTATTTAGATAGCCTATTTTAGTGCGGACCAACAGACCGGCCACCTGGCCGCCATCTGCAATTTCATAAGCGACCCAACTTTGCCAACCAATCACCTGTTTCACTGTTTATGCATGACATAACAAATCAAAGTATTGGAGGCAAACATATAATGAACCACTGAATACAAAGATATTGAGCAAAGTCTTGTATTTTGGCATTTTCAAATATGGCATTTGAAAGAAAACAGCTCTTAATTAACCTCCAACAAGTCAGAGGAGATAAATATTTACTAATTATCTTTGATCTTAGTAACTAAAGTATCTTTCTCTTCACTGTTTGGCAAACCTGTCTGCCCAGGAAAGGGGGATATCTTGAGGAAAAAGTAAGGGTTACTTCGAACCCGCAAGGCCACCAGGATGGGAGTGACTGCATAGAGCAAGTTAGCTGCCAGCACAAGCCAGAAAGCATCATTTGGGATACGAAATGGGGCCGTGGTTTTCGAGTGCAGGGAACCTCCAATGTGGGCCCACTGACACTGGAGGGAGACACAGAAAGCAAGACACAAGTTAGAATGCATATTTGTAATTGCTGTAAACTAATACAGAGCAATTACCTATCAGCACTGCCACTGATATGTCTCCAACTGTCTGTTTTGTTATACACTCACGATTCAAACATCATTGTTTCTATCCACAACCAACTTGGAGGGAGTGCTTTACCATGAGACTCTTTTTTCAGAGTCATTAATGTGCTGTTAAAATATACGGGCACTAAAAGGGAATATAAATCACTGCACAGGAGATGCACAGTCTTAAGAAGATGGGGGTTTAGAAAAAAAGGGAGAATTTATCTTATGAACACTAAACAAAATCCTTTTATCGAGTGTTTCCTTATGGTTCCTGGCTCCAATCTTTCCTTCAGATTAGTATGGGAGAATAAACCATAACCAGTTTGTTTATTACAGAAAATATGCTTCAAAGCATAAATGTAGTCCGAGTATTTATTGGGAGAATGAGAGCTTACTGCAAGGAGCTTAATTGCAGTGACACTTGTCAGACCTCTTTGTACTGAATGTTTCTGATAAAAACTCATAGCTAGTAACTTTTTTTTTTGCAAAGATATAATCCAATACAAAAAACTGTCAGTGCAACCCAAATCCAGCATACAAACACCTGTATCCCAAACTAGGTATTCAGAGCCTGATTCACTTATTGTTACCTGTATCACGGCTCCAGCGAAGAACAGAGTCCAGTCCGACATCCATGTGCACCCAGGCTTGAGGAGACCGTAGACAAATGCACCCAGCAGAGGTAGTCCATAGAAAAAGAGGTGCAGCATCTTCAAAAACAAATGCAACAACATGGTAGTTTAAAGTGAACATTTGTAAGTATATATGAAAAAGTCCTTTTTCCAGACATTGTAAATGTCTTTGATCTGTATTTTAAAATATAAATACATTCTGTGATTCTAAATGTATGTACCATTGTTGAGATTTTAGTGTATAGTGTACAGTCCAGTAAATAGGGATTTTGGTTCCAGAAACATAGTGAAGAAAGATTTCCCCTCCATCACTGTCAACTTGACAATGTCAAGTCTATGTTGTTGTTGGGCTGTGACCAACACACAAGCAAACTAATTATTACAGTGCATCCTCATTCTTCTCTGTCCTGCGCTGCACTTCCCCTACACACACTGAATACAGAAGAGGCTGCTTTCAATGGGGGAAATACAAATACCTACAGTACACCCTCAGAATAAGTTGCACTACCACTGTATCCAACTATATTCTAATAATGCATAATTTATCACATCAATCAATCTGCTGATTAATGTACTGTAACACAGTGGCTGCAGTCATACGATAAATGTAGTAGTAAGTCAAATGAAGTTAAAAAAGTGCAACTATTTCTGTCTGAAGAGGTAAAATTTGCTCTCACAAAGTAGAAATTCTTGAATAGTCTCAATCCCTCTACACAGGAGTGGATTACTGCACGGGCACACCGGGCACAGGCCCAAGGGCTCAGGGGGGCCCTTAGCCCTTAGGGTCAATAACAGGGTCCAAAAAGGAAGAGCCTAAATATAAGGATACTCATTAAAATGTAACAAGATAGAAATCATCATGGGCCCCTCAACTAGTAGGGGAGAAATACAAAAGCAAGTTAAAAACAACAGCATTAGTAGCTCTGTCTAATACAGAAATAAGCTTTCGATGTGTGAATTATAAATTGTTCATAAAAAGTAGCTATCCATCCTTTATCTGTTGAAATGGGCCCCTCTATCATAGAACATGGGTCTGCAGACCAATCTACTGTACTGTTTTTACAGTTGCAGAGTAAAGAGTGCTGCCTGAAAAATGTTCCTTCTGCATCTCAGGATTTGATATAGCCTCGAAAATGTACTCTCAAAGTGCACCAGATTGATGCATTTTACTTTTAAAAGGTAAAAAAATCCGGGGGGGCATGCCCCCGGACCCTACAACAAGGTACAGGGTTCCTTCAACGGTATCCCAAAACCCTGTGGGAAACACTGACTTCCTTAATATGTTTTGCCATTAATTGTATGTATCTGTGTGGAAACGTCAGTGTACCTGAATGGATAGGGACGAGTGGGGGGCCCTTTAAGAGTTTGTGCCCAGGGGCCCATTATCTCATACTCCGTCTATGCCTCTACATTGTTCTTAAGTGCCGTGCAGGAGTATTTTGCTCATATTTGTACTCCAAGCACAAATTACTACTTCCACAAGGGTCATTACAGAGGCTGTCTTGACCTCTAACTAAAAATATTTGGTGCATGACAGCCCGTTTGCCACTTTATAAACCCCTCAAATTATACCACTGTAGAGTGTCTTTTCACTCTCGCTCTGAGGTCTAAAAGAATTCTAATTAGTTCAGCCCGGAGCCAGAGAGCCAATCATTTATGCTCTTCAGGCTTTTGTTGAAATGTCTTTTTTAGTGCTGCCGCGGTAATCTGTCACATATTGTTCCTCATCATCAATGAATAAAGAAGTTCATCACTGCGGAAAACAGTTTAACACTGTGCAACAAACCACATTTCTACATACAAACCACGCAACAGCCAAACGCAAGGGCTGACCAGGACATACTTTAACATGCTGCCCCACACCCCCTCTAGATGCTGATGGGCGGCTTTGGGCTAGGGATTAGTTTATCAAGTTCTCGGCATGCGCTTCGTCTGTCTGATCAATGGCTCGCAATTGTGCCCGGACTGCGGCCCCGCCAAGGTCTTTTGATAACCTATTGACAAGGCTCAGTACACCTAACAAAACACAACAAACCCACAGCGGCACAGGGTCAGAAGGGAGAAACACAAGGGGAGAGCAGACCCACCCGCCGGTCACTGTTTTATCTGTTATCCATTTTACGCAAATGATAGACGGGGACAAAGATGCACGGGCCTCTTAACCCTCGCTCATTGTTGCTGTAATGATGAAAAATGGCTCTGTAAATCAACTGCAAGCTAAAGGAGGTGTGCGTGTGTGTGTGTGTGTGTGTGTGTGTGTGCGTGCGTGCGTGCGTGCGTGCGTGTGTGTGTGTGTGTGTGTGTGTGTGTGTGTGTGGCGATAAGGGCAGGCTTCCAGCACACTTGTTAGAGAGATATCCATGAAGGCTGGGGTACATTTTGTGGCTGGATATTTAAAACAGGCTGGAGAGCAGCATGCAGGAGACACAGAGGCTGGGGAGTTGAGACAGACAGAGGAAAGAAAGGAACCCACCATAACTCTGGGGTAGCCCACAGGGTCCTTCAGGTAGGGCTCAAATTGCTTCAGGTAGATGGAGCAGGCTTCAAGTGGGGAGTCCAGAGCCACCTACAGAGGTTGGACAACAGGAACACCTCTTAATCCTGTATAATGTGATTCATTTTGACAACAGCACCAGAAACTGCATCTGCGCTTTGCAGTAGAATTGAACTCAACATCCAGAAAGACACAAGGATTTTCAGTATCATATCGGGTCATTAGAATAACACACTGAATCTGCTTAAAGGAATGTTATGACACATTTTTCTTGCAGGGCGCTACACGATTATTTAAGCCATGGAAAATGGTATAACTCTTATCACAAATGCTTTGAATTGTTAACAATAAAAACCTTATATAGACATCTTAGCCCAGGAAAAAAATTGTAAATAGCATTTACTCAGCCCTCGCAGAGCTCAATCTCAGTAGAGTTTCTGCATATTGAAATATGTGTATCAATAAATAAGGAGAGTTAAGAGAAGGGACACTTTTTGGTGTTCCCTTTAACCACTTTCTGTCCAGCAAATGTGAGGGTATAGTCGATAGGTTGTTAGCTTAGCTTACTTTAACACAAAGAAAAGGAACAGCTAGTCTGGCTCTGTCAAAACTAAGGTAAAGAAAAACACACCTTCCACCCCCTCTAACACTCACTTATTAAACTGTAACATGTTTTTTGCACTTCAGTTTTTGAACAGATCAAATATACGACTAACAACTTGTTAATTGGTGAGTTCATAAGGTGCTGTTATGCAGCATTTCCCCTTCTATCTATTTCTACCTGTTTCCAGTCTTTGCGTGCAAAGCTGTGCTAACCGGGTGCTGGGAATATCTTAATTTACCATGCAGACAATGTTCTCATCTAGCTCAAAGTTTTTTCATAAAAATATCGAACTATTCCTTTTCATTTCATAATATTCCCTTATTTTAACATGAAACGTTTAGCATAAGCTGTGGTTAAATATATGATTCAAATCGCATTGGCCTCTTCTTTAAAGCCGGATCCTTTTTAAAGAATAATCACAAAATCATTCATACATTGAATTGTTTAGTATATATTGATTCGTCAAGCAAAATAATCTGCACTTCTTGAACCCTTGTAAGCTACATGATTTTACAAAGGACATAACAGCCTGTCCTAAACTTCTTCCCATATGTGATGTTCACTCACCAAGCCCCTGAGGACAGTGAAGGCCATTGCGGCTACCAGGAGCAGTACCAGGATCAGATCCGTGGGACGCCAAATCAGCTTCATACTCTGAGCGTGCTGGGCCTGTATGGATGGATGGCAGTACAATACACAGAATATAGAGCTTTAGGTTACTTGAAGGCACAGGGTGTAATCTGCAAACGCATTTTTCACATATCATTACCTGTTATGTTCATACAGCAACTGTGTGCATATTTACACATTCAGCAGATACCAAACAGCATGAGTGTTATGTTTGAACAACAATTCATAATATACAATGGTAATACATCAAATACACAATAAGCTGATACAGAGACAAAACAATCCAAACATTTAGACAGTGATGTAGAATGGCTACAATTAAAATGAAATAGGTGAAAGTACAATATAGCCTAAATAGTTACAGTTACAGCTAGAGTTAGGCAGATTTAAGATAATATGTCTAAATTTGTAAAAGGATATTAAGGTATTTATTTTAATTTGTTGCTGTAAATTGTTCCACTGAAGCTTAAAGCTGGGTTTCCAAGCTTAGACTGGGCTTGTGGAACATATAACATGAGCATGTCAGTGGAGCGGGTCCGTTAAAGCCTATCTGAAATTTGCAGCATTGCACAGTCAAATAATGTGGTAGCTTTCCGGTCAGGGCTTTATATATAAAAATATGCCAATGTGAGTCATGTCTTTCTTTAAGAGAGGACCACCCAACTTTTTCATATAAAACACATTGGTGTGTGTGTCATAAGCATCTCCTGTGATGAACCTTAAAGCAAACAGAGTCCAGAAGTTGCTCCACTTTGTTCACTAGCTGGTAACTTTTTGTTTGTTTGTTACAATTCATTGTAATTTATTGCAAGGTCTAACCATATATCCACCGGTTAGTGGTCTGTCCTTGGGCCTGGTGAATATTGTGATGGCTCCCCATACAGGCATCAACAGGAAGAGAAAATTGATCCAGAAGGCCGGTCGGATTTCTGACCCATATTTACCTGCCACGAAGAAAAAGAAAGAGGACTTTATCCCATACAAGGACACACTGTCAACAGCATTGCGCTTCCAGAAAGATTACATTTCTATGCTAACGCAACAGTGACAAGTTACAGTAAACAAGTTTGATCTTTTGACACTTCTGTATGCAGCTTGAAATACCAACAACAGATGCTCTAATTTCTGTTTTCTGCTTTGTTCTGTGAAGTTGCGATGGCAGGCGAGGCGTGGGGAACGGGTGTGAATTTTTTGTTGGCGGGCTGAACTGTGACACTGTAATCATGTTCGCTTGATTAAAGCTTGTCATCACCAGGAACAGAAGATGAAACTCACCTGCCACTATACCCGCAATAAACACACTCATGTTGGCACACAAAGAGCCAGCCCAGAACAAGCCCAGGGTACGGTAACCTCTCCTGGAAGAGAAACCCCCCCAAAAAAACAAGAGAGATTGTGTTATTGTAGAGATAGCAGGTTAGACAGAGGGTAAAAAAAACAAGTGTTGTTGAGGTAACACATGGCTCCATAATGGGAAAACTTTTCACTAGTCTATCATGTAGATCTTCGGTTAATCTCCGGGGACTACAGCTGGAAATTAGCCAAATAGGCTAAAGCTGCTCCTTCTCAAAGGGGACTGTCTACGAAACTATAAACAAATAAACTAAAACTAAACTAAATTAATACAAGACCCAGCACAATTTCTCCCAGCGGTAAAAATCTGACATTGTTAAAAAGAAAGATTTCACTTCCCCGATATAACACTTGCCTGTAAGGCAGCGCCCGATCTGAACTCTTGAACCCACCGGCTGCACTTTATGACTAACTCACTCTCGAGGACCCTCTGTTTTTCCAAAAAATAAATATTGTTTCATTCGGGCCATTGTGTGGATTCTATGTAATAAATGCACACCATGAATCTTTGCTCAACCGCATAAGCTATTTCTTTAAGAAAATCAAATGTATGAAAATAGCAAGTCTGAAACTCATCATGATCTGTAAGAAAACTGTAATATAAAGGGTATTACGGTATTCCTGCTAAGTTAAAACGTACATGCATACTGGCAGGACCTCCTAAGCAGCTTTTACCCTGTACATCCCTACAACCACTTGAGGTAAAGGAGCATTCTGTGACTTAAAGGTGGAGTCAGCCATACTGGAGCGCTCTTGTTGTCAAAATCACTTTTTGTTAAAATCAGTGAATATCTCCTTACAAACAGCTACCTTTACATACTGTGTGTGCGCTGAAAACAAATCTGTGTTAATACACAGCTTAGTCTCTGTAAACTGGCATGTTGCTTGTTATGGTGGCCCCCCTTTGTATACCCTTTAACATACTAATTTACAGAGACTAGGCTGTGTATATATAAGAATGGATTATTTTTCAGCGCATGCACAATACGGACAGGTAAAGGTTCTTGAGGAGATATTTACTGATTTTGACAAGAAGTGATTTTAGGACAACAACAAGCAGTCTCCATAATTGCTCACTCCTCCTTTAAACTGGATTGACCATAACCTACCTGTCTGTTATCCTGCTGATCATCACCAGGTACATGATAAAGTGTGCTATTCCATCCCAGTAACACATCATGATGGCATAGGCTGTTCCCAGATAGGGCTCCCCCTAAAACACAGACATCAAGTGAATAGTATGCTAATGATAGATGGCGGGTCAGAATTAAGCTTTTCTGTGCTTTGATTTAGTGTTTGGTTAATCAGCCTCACTGCTGCCTGTCGAAAGTTTCAAAGGGTTTTAGGTCCAGGCAAATATTGTTGTCTCTATGCACCAGGTTCAAATTGTCAGCAGCATTTTACATTATTACAAATAAAAGACTTACTGTCTTTTGGTAGAATTCCATAAAGCCCGATATAATGCCGTCATGTTCCAAGGCACTCGTCAGGTCAATGATACAAGTAAAGGAGAATTCAGCAAAAACTGCAAAGACAAGAAACAGTAAAGGTATGACCACATCTACCTAATACTGGACAAATGCTTGATTTTATAATGTTGTTTGAGGTGTGTGTATGCGTGTTTTTTTTGTGTGTGTGTGTGTGTTAAGCATTTTTCAGATCTAAACAAAAACGTCATTCTGACGCCAATGTGATGTTGAAAGTTTCATGTTACTCTGTCTAGTCTGCTTTGCCTAACTGCTTTGATGACCACATACACATTAGGAAAGAATACCAAGACTGGAATGGCTGAGAACCCCTCTGTCTCCTCCACTCTCAATATTTTAACAACTTTTTGTTAAAATATATTTTCATTCAACTGGCTAGTTATTGATTTAGAAGTGTGGGGAGAACATTTTAGACTTGAGTGGTGAGGTAGGCCGCAGGCATATTTATATGGACCCATGGTGAACAATCCTCTTTGCCTTCAATTTTAAGAGCCAAGCAGAACGGAAATGCCCACAAGTCAGAAAGTGTGGAGCTGCACAAACAAATGGGTGGCGTATGGGGCTGATGAATACGCTTAACTAATACCCTCAGTGACCACACTGGTTGAATTGCTTTTATAGACTTGTTAATCAAAGGTTCTACTCACTAAAGAATGTGTGCATACACCAGCAAATCCTTTGCCGGACTCACAAACTTTCTTACAAGTGACTGGAATAGAAAAAAAATTTCTAACCCTTTGACAAAGGGGTTATTGTGTATGCCAGAGCAGGGTTGTGCATCCAAAAGGCCAAGGGCGGACATTTTTAAGGCAGCGATCTTATTGGTTAACAAGGAATTGACCTTAACACACGTCAAACTTATCAAAGCATTAGTTAAGGCTTGTAGGAGACTTCACGGTAGATAACCGTGGGAGGTGATGGTTGGCCCGGACTTTAACAAGCCCTCGTCAGTGTGCAGCACAGCATGAAATCTAACTTCAGAAGAATATAATTGTCGAGGGTTAACAACCAGCTCAGGGCACACACACTGTACCACTTCTGTCCATGATGAACTGCTTTAGCTTTTTATAGATTACCAGTATAAATAAAGGTAATTTCATAGTGGATAACATGCCCATTGGACTGTTGATGGGTAAATGTTGTCTGGACTGTTTAATCCTGCTATCAACAGCACAGTATACACATTCAGGATGGCAGACTAGGGGGCAAACAATATGTGGCAATGTACTCTTCATCCACGGTTCCAACTGTACACAGTGTTCGGGAAGATATGACTGTTTCAATATCCATATACTGACTCCACTGAAAACACTAGATGGACAGTATATAATAGTAATATCAAACACAATCGGGGTTGACAGAAAAAAAAATATAGAGCTTCCACACATAAGGATTGGACAAAGCAAAACATCTGCATCTGGGATTTGCTGTTGGAATCCGTTCATAAGGAACCCCTGTTTGTGAAAGCCATTACAATGACTCGCTGTCTGGACTTGGCAGAATGTCATTATAAAGTGAATCACTGTGTGGCGTCTCACTGCAGATACCACGGCTTAAACCACTGTATCACATCCTCCTTCTATCTGTCCTTCACATAATCTTTGCACACAAATGCACATATTACACGGCTGATACCCACACACACACACAGACACACCATCCTGTGTATCAGCACCTCTGTAATCCTCAGGACAACAAGGTTTATCTCTTGACATCTAAACAAGTGAGATAGCAGGGTGATTGTGGCTCTCTATCATTGAGAAGAGTCTGCCACAGCTTTGCCCCTCATTGTTGGGGTTCTCCTGCTCTACGCTATTACGACAACCGATATTTATCACTTTGTTTCTGCCCCACTATCATAGCCCCTGGCATATACTGCAGGGATGTGTTTACGGGGGAGACCCTCGGGTAGAAATGGAGTGCATATGTGGCCGACAGCTATACACATAACACTTGACATGGCACAGACCTCTACAGGAAAGTTAATTAAAGGTGTGTGAAAGGTCCACACGCTGCTACTGTCAAACTGTCAAAGTTCCTTACAAAGGTATTCAGAGTGAGTCAGTGGTGGAGTATTATACGAGAGCAGTGACTGTGGAGTCTGCTCATGTACGACCAATGGCTGGGACTTTGCTTCAAGGTCAATCAAGGAGTCTGTCTCAAAAGAATAGCTTATAGGTTAAGTGAGTACAGAGGTATTGGGTCAGTGTTGCCTCAGAATATTCTGACTAAGCTGCCTGATCAGTCTAAGCAGCTTTCAGCATGTTGGCTGAAATCACACTGAATACTATTCATGTTTTCACTACACGACACAGTGTGTGGCAACTGACCCTTAACCCTTAACTGGAGTTGGAATTGGCTCCAGCACAAAGCGTAGCATTTATTAAAGCTCTACGAGTAGTCTGTGTATTTGGAAATACATTGCAAGTATGTTGGGTAAATGCACTGTTAATCACCAAAGAACAAGACGTCCTTCGGTGGGTTCCCGCGTGTGATGAGGAAGTAAAACAGAAACACGACCACCAAGACAGCAACACCAATCTGCAAGATCGCGTAAGGCCTGTAAGAAAAGAAGAGAGAAATTCAGCTCATATGTAAGAAAAATAACAACACATTGTCCAGGTTTTTGACAGTCTGACTGCTGACACTGCACTTTATTACACATCTCCCTTAGATTTTCTGCTTCATTCTCCTCACTAATTAGTTTCTCCCATGGAACTTATGCCAGTCTTCTCCGCAGTGCTAAACTAAATTAGTAAATGATGATGAATGGGAAGTCAGCAAGAATGATTATCAGGCAGCAAACCGCTGTTAGCACTGGGAGAACTAATGCACAAGAGTGAGGGAGAATCTGTTTGATTTATGTCCCTGGAGATTCCTGGTGAGATCGTAATGTCACATTGAATTTTCTTTTCTCATCTCCTGCTATATTAAGTACAAGCAGTAGACTCATATTTATTATATTGTTGATTGTAAAGCATCTCTCTCTCCTGAAATTTGGCAAGAAAATTCTGATGTTGTTGTGCTGTGGTATTTATCTTATGAACCTCATGCACTTAATTTTTTTCTTCAACTGACATAATTTCTTTTTTCATTGCATTGAATGGCTGGTTTTGTAACACACACTATGTATATAACATAGCCTATAAGAAGCAGGCTAGTCTGATCGGGAGAGTAAAGTTACAGAATTATGTATTAACCTATATCGTACACTTGTAGGCCTACATGACAACTTTCCATTGATAAACTACAGATTTTGCGATATTCCACCTCTCACACTGCTTTGCTGGTATGTCTGCCAGTGACTTAGAGCAAAGATTTACAATGCGCAATCAATCACAGGTAGAGGTGTGGGAAGCAGCAAGCTAAGGCCATGTTAGTTCAGCACTGCCCTCCATGTTTACTGGTCAAAGGTAGGCTACCGCTGCCTTGCACTGGAAGAGATTGATGTGCTCAAGTTATCTCCTAGTAAACACAACCACATCCTCGCTAAACCTGCGATGTGTGTTTACAGAAGGAAAACAAATGCCGTGAGAGCAATGGGGAAGCTCCCATGCTACCCCTCCAATTCAACCCGTACAGGAAGATTTATGCACACAATATGGTTTGTTTGCAGGGTTTGCAGGGTGGAAGAGCACCGGGCATATTGTATGTCAAGAGCAATTTATCAAACTCTTCTGTGGAGTCTGTATTGATTGTCAATGTGTGCACACACACACACACACACTCGAAACAGAGCCGGCAGAGATACCCACACAGGAGGAGTTTGAAAGTCTGTTGGAAATGAGAAATATATTGTGGTAGAAAGTGCGAAGGAGGAGTGGAATATATTTTCAGCACTACCACGGATCATTCAGCCTAGAGTGTAGTACGCAGTATGCAATCATCAACTCTAAACAATACTTAGAAGAATCCCAATATTAATAAGTTTCGATAACAAGATGATCTTTTACAGCTAATTGAGTGGGTGTCGCCAATATCATATCAAATTATACCTCCAAAAATTATCATTTACGTTGCTGTCGTTTTGCCCAAATATGCCCCTCCAAGAAATGTTAGGTGTAGAGTTAACACACATTTGGAAAATACCATATGGAAATAGTGGAACTATTAGTGCTCATAACGGTCAAGGATTCATGATAAAGCCACAGTCAAATCCAGACAGAAATCTACGTTTAGTTTTAAGCTAACAGTGAGCTCTAGTGGTGGAGAGTAAATTGTCTTTCAATGTCATCCAATGATACAGGAAGGATCACCTGCACCATTAATTCATATGATTGTAATTATATTGTTATTGTAAGAGTTTTTAAAGTATATAAATAATTGTTAATATAGCTAATAATTTTACATGTTGTGGTTGTATACTAGTATAAAAGTTAATAAATAAAAACAACCCTATAGCAATAATTTACAAGAGTCTCCACCAAATCACTAAAGTGTGGACAAGCATACACACAATATAAATATACTGTATGTAGAAACAGAGCTATAAGAAATCAGTAACTGTTATGACTTACTCTTGAAACTCAGGAATGGTGTTCATGGCATAAAGAACACCAAGGGCAGAAAATGAAAATAGAAAGACAAAGGTCTCCATCTCTTCAAAGATTGTTCAGCCTTCCTCCCTACAGACTCCACAGCACTGCCTGAAATACAATACAGTTATCAGTTTTGAGTCAATAAATTCTGCTCCAGCAAAAGGAGAACTAGGGAAATATATGATTTAATCATTATCCAAATATTAATCAATACATTTAAACTGCAATAAATACAATAGTCTTTAAAGCTAAATTATGAATGTCATAAAATAACATCTAAAAAGAGTTGTGTTATTTTGAAAAGAATGGCATAGAAGCAGAGCAGGCTCTTACCGTCTGGCTACCCTTTCGGTGGATTAATCAAATTACTGCTGGCCTGAGGCACCCATGGCCTTTACTGGCAAAATAATGAAGCGGAGACAAAGAAGCTTTTGGGGGGGAAAGTTACGCAATTGGGTTTTATCAGAGATTTACATAAGTCGTATTAGAGCGTAGGCCTAGAGTACATTCCTCTTTATGCAGCAACACGCTTTTAATTCATACTGATTCCTCTTATATTGAACAATTGGTGTTGTATTTAATGAAATGTGTGCAATTTGTCCCGTCTTTGATATACTCATGAACACCGTTATACAAATTGCAAGCATGTGACAATGTTATATTATCTTTAGGGGCTCAGGCACATTTTTTTTCTTTATTTCTCTAATTATTCTATCCAGCAGAGGTTGTGAACACTTACTGGACTAAAATATGTGGGAAAAAGTCCATTTATCCAAATTTTTGCATTTCAAAAAAGAGAAGCTCGTCCTAATGCAGATGGCTTAATATCTTATTATTTAATTTTGCCACCATACTGAGTTTTATAACAAACACTTTTTTTGTACAAGGTCTTTCATATTATAAGCCTACAATATTGCTCAATGCAGAGAAAATCCTCATGGCAATGGCTCAGCTTTATATGTGTTGCTCAAGCCTGAAATGCCGATTGCTACTTAAATTCTCTAGTTATTTTGCAGTTCATTCAAATCCAGTTCACATCAAATCAAAGTGTTTGCAGTATATTTCCAGCAGGGTGCACTGTATACATTCAAAGTAAAACTGCAGTCACCTTACAAGTGGAAAACAAAGCTGTGGAATTTCAGTTAGTTTTGACATACAGTATAGCATCAGCTAGGCTATACTAAAAGATCAAGAGCAATATAAGGCTGAACAATATATCTGTATACATACATATGTCAGAAATGCTGTGTGTGTATGGAGAAGGTGTGTGCTGCTTCTTTCTCTCACATACCCAAGACAGATTTCTAACAAGGGAGACAATAAAGGCTAATCTAATTTAATCTTAACTGAAATTGTCCTCATAGTGATGAGTTATATGCATTATATTTGTTGGAAATAAACTGCATTTCTACTGCTTGTCCATGCTGTATCAACAACCACCACCTGGCTGATAAAAGACAATACAACATATCAGACAGGGAAAACAAAGCTGGCTGTCAGTATCTCTCTCAGACAGAACCTTAAATTCAAACACAAACACAAACACAAACTCACACACACATATGCACGCACACACACACACACACTGCCCCTATGCTTCCCGCAACCCTCAATTGTTGGGAAAAGAGGGGACTGCTATACCAGGAAAGCAGTGGCACTGTGTGTTTGCTGGAAACAACTGGAGCTCTTCCAGCTCCGTAGTTCAATAATGTGAAATGGACAGGCGGATGCCAAATCGAGACAGTGACCTGCAGGAGGAAGACGAACATGTTCCTCATTTATCATCTAAAATGAAATATGCTTTTATAGAATAGAAGGGGTGATTGCGGGGAAGTAGTCCAAGTAATTGGCTAAAGCTCTGAAAAAGTATAATGGGTTTAATGTAGGCCGTGGCATCTTAGTCAGAATAAACAATTGCAAAACCTTGTCGATAAACAAAATCTGATAATTAAACAAAATTATATAGCCAACCAATAAAGTCATGAAAATCAAATTCTTCATTAAAGGAAAACATTCTAGCTCTTGTACCATGATTTATTGTTTTTTTTACTGAAGGAATCAGATTTAAATTTATTTTGGATATTTTTATTATCATCACCACCATTTCCTTTGACCTAAGCATTTATTTGGCCTAAATCACAGCTGGAAAAAAACTGACTAAAATGAATGGACTTTAATTTTCAACCTGCTTGTTACAGCCTAATATGAATGTGATGTATAGGCCTATAGAAGACGGCCAACACATGTGTAGCCTATTAATATGTAATAGTTAATGTTTAATGGTGGAATATATATTTATAGCCCAAACCTCTAGGCATAGCCTATAAAACGACTTGGTCGAAAAGGCCTGACTCATTTATCAGATATGACAGTATGAGTGAATGGTATAATTGTGGTAGGCTATATGGCCTAAGAAGGCCTAATACAAAGTTACAAATAATAATAATACATTTTATTTATATAGCGCTATTCTCTCACTCAGAGCACTTAAAAATGGCGATAGGCCAAGAAATTATGAACATCAGGCCTATGCCTAGCCTACATCAAATCAAGCTTTTTCTGATTTCATCCTTATGCGCTGACATTAACAACAATAATTTAGCTGTAGCCTAACTGGGCAATTTCTTGTCTCACCTGCCATAATGTATATTCATTTATTTTGCCTTGATGCATTTATCATGTGTGCCAATGTTGGCACACATGATAAATTATCACCAGTGATGAACTATGTTTGGCTCTATTGGCTTTATACTATCTATGGTTTGGCTCAGCTCTTCTATGCTCGCGATCATCAAGCGGCGCGTGACGACAGCGGCGGAAATATTTTTTCGCTATTCAAAATGGCACCGTCTCAATCAGGAAGTGGAGAAAACAACTAAGAAGAATAAGTTGGATAAAATTCATTATTTCTGTTACTTTGACGTCAGTCTTCGTCTATAAGCAACCCGTGTGCTCGGGGTTTGGATTGAGATTAACTAAAACATTCACGGTAAGTGAATTTCGAAGGTATTGGGTAAAGGCGAGCGACACATCGGCAGTTGCCTTAGAACAAGATGCATTCTGAGAAGCCTCTCCTAGGTGCGCATGTTTTTCAACACGGGCTAAGCCGGTGTTTAAGCCATTGCGTTGAGTTAAAAGTTGTCGTTAACGGTTTGGATTGACACTAAATTACGTCGGGGTTGTTATATCGGTATTATAACTCTACCGTCAAGAAAGGCCGATAGAGTTACGTTAGCTTGTCACTTAATAAGCGAATGCTTTGATATTAGCTATCAAGCAGATAATGTGACAAAAAAGCCATGCCATCGTTACTTTAAAGAGATCAACAAGCTCGTTTGTGTGGTAACTACACGAACTACAAAATGAATAATTGAGTCAGAGAAGTACGTAAGGTTGTCTGAAGTATACTAGGGAGCTACGTTACTCTATTGACACACGCAGGCAATGTACAAAACGAACATACCCAAAGTCAGAAAAGGCTACGAGCTATGCTAGCTAGCACAATTAGCTATTCCAAATTACGTCTAGGTTTAGTTATCTAGAATGGGATCTTGCTATATTTTTGGTGATTGTTTACAGAGAGATACACAATTGGATTACTCAGAAATGTTTTGTCGCCCAACTTAATGTTCTTGGTGGCGCTTGTTCTGTATGTCGTTCGGCAAGCTAACAGTAGTAACATTGTAACGCAGATCTTCGGCTGCCTTCCTTTGTGCTGTGCGGAGACCAGTGTGCCTCTGTACTTATCTTAAGAAGCCACATTTCTGCATACTACGAAAGCGTATTTCTGCCAAGCAAAAAAAGAAAACCACATCCGTATCATGTAAAAAGTTTGTTGTGAAAACAATCCGTTTTTCAACGTTATAACATGGCATTTTCGCGTTATTACGACATACCAACTTACAACGTTAACATGATTTACGGTGTAGGCCCTGTCTTTTTATAACGCGAAACAATAAATGTTTACTCGTGAAAACCTTTTTCAACACAGAACGTCAGAAAATGATTGCGTGTATTGTTTAGTTTGAAACGGTTGTATGGCTCAGCCTACTTGGGGGACGGTGTCTCCGTCTTTTAGGGGGTCTCGAAACTTTTAACAAATGCCCCACTGTTCTTATGGTCACAGCAGCATACCCAGCTTGGCTGCAGCTGAGGTAGTTTAGCTTACATCCGTGCAGCCCTCCGTGACCTAACCAGCTGGTCAATGAGAAATAAAGCTACCTCTCCTCAAGGTCGGACTCATTCTTCCTTTCGTACAGCCCCATGCATTATAAAACCCTTCTTTAGTGTAGGCATACTTATCACAATATCATCCACCCACCGTGCTCTATAAAAGCAGAATTTAACAATTTCTTTGCCAAAGCATTACTAACTTTAGCAGAGTGGGTAAATGTGTTATATTCCTCAATGAAATGTTTGCCACACCATTTCCTCAAGCAAACATGTTTTAAGCTTCAACAGTATAGGCTTCTGTCGCATTATAATGTGAAACAATAAAAGTTGTCACATTATAACGTGATACTGATCTGTTTTTCTTTTTCTGGGCTGGCACTGACAGTGTGAAAAATGTTACACAAAGTCCACAATTATACATATTTAATGCATACACATACACACATGTGGAAACCTTAGCTAATGCTGAAAGCAAATGGAATCTTATAGTTTTCCGAATAGTCGACTAACTTGAAATGAATACGGTTGGCCAAAAGCTTTAGGGTGTGTACCTATTGGTTGTTTGTGTCATGCATTTTTTTACAATCATAATCAATGAGACAGCAAATTACGTTAAAATCAACAACATTGTTGTACGCAATGCATTCATCGTGATAACAAACTTTGGGTTGTTAAAAATATGCAGTCAAAATATGGTGTAATGCTATTAAACGTTTTATCCACAAATATTGTTCCTTAAATTTTACTGTGTTGGAGCTGTGTATGCATAAGGTTAAACAATTAAATGCTTGTAAAGAAGTGGCTCTACTGTTTCTAATGTAGTGTAACCTGCATTTTGCCACTGTACTACAATTATGCGACTATTGCCAAACAACAGTAAAGGATAAACATGTCAGCAGGGTCTTTTCTTGAAGTTCGTAGCTTCTGTATGTTAAGATAATAATAATAATAATTGATAGGTTTTATATAGCGCAAGATAAAAATAAGTATATGAGTTAAAACTGTTGTCTTGATTTGTGACAGAAACCAAACATACTGGGGTATTTGGGGGTGACTCAGAAAACCAGAGGAGTGACCGGGAGGAAATGAAAATAGCTGTCCCCTCTAGTTGTTTACTTTCCTGCAATTTTCACTCTTTAGTTTCCAGAGTGTCTTTTACCGGCAGCTAAGGCTATTCTGGCCTCAAGTAAGCCTTGACATAGTAGGTTGCTATGGTGGCTGGCTATTTTTCTAATGATGTCATTCCCCTCTTGTTGATAGACACTATTTGCTAACTGAAGTGAATAGCTTGCTCAGTTCCGGTCTTTTACTCTAGAACCCTTAACCCCAGTGACATGGTCAATGGCCTTAGGGGCACTTTACACGGTGAAAACGTGACATTTTTCCCGTTTTTGGTTTAAAGAAAAAAAAAAAATGTTCAGACACAATTTATCTGACATCTTCACTCGTGCACATGTTTTCAGAGGAAACGGGACGAAATCGCTGTAGTAGCAGTGTAGCAGCCATGCCAAGCCAATAGTCAGCGGTGACACAGCCTAGTAGATAGCTCTTCCGGTACAATTTGATGCAACCTTACTGTAACCGAAAAGTAATGCCATTAACGTTCATAAAGCGGTTGGTGTAAGCTTGGGGTTACAAATATTGTAAATTACAAGCTTTCTGTCCTCTTATTTCACCGCATTGAACTCGTGAAAACAGAAGACATGCTTATAGTGAAGGGGCTTTGTGAGCGGCTACTTTCCTGTTAGACGTACTTCAAAATAAAAGTCGACTCACGTTTGTCCAGTGAAATGCTGTTAATGTTTAGCCAGTGAAATGCTTTTACTGTGAAGCCGTAGCCTTAATGCTCCTTTTGTTGAACAGTAATTTAACCGCTGCGCGCTGAACTATGGATAGTGTTTTTTTAATATAGAGAGAGCCGTGTCCCTGGCATATAGAAGCTACACACGTTTATTTTGCTAGAAACACCGGCAGAGCACAAATCTTTCCCCAGAAAAAGTGTCGGGTGGTCTCAATAACTTACTAATCGCTTAGACTAAATTGGCGAGTGTTATATTTGAGCCCTGCACGACACTCTCCGCTGCTCACAGTGATGGTGCCGCGGAGACACCTTTCATGTTATGTTGTCTTCTAACTTTATAACTCGCGTGTGGGTATTTTAACAGCAAATGTTATAGACTGCGCTTTTCCACCGCATGGTATCAGCTCAACTCGACTCGACTCAACTCACATTTTTGGCGTTTCCACCACAATTTCATGGTACCTGGTACCTGGTAGCGGCTGCTTTTTTGGTATCGCCTCGCTCTAGGTTCCAAGCGAGCTGAGCCGATGCTAAAAGGTGACGGCCGGCCACTGATTGGCCAGAGACTATTGTCTGGCCAATCAGTGGCCGGCCGTCTGCCGACGCTTCTGATTGGCCAGAGACTACCGGCTTCAATCTGTTGTTTATTCTCCCCTACTCTCCGGGACTTTTGAGTGTATTTACGCCGCGTGCAGCCTACTCTGGCTCTCTTTCATTTGATTTGCATCACAGATCCGAATTTTTTTTCCATATATTCGCTAAGCTCACCCAGTGTTGGTTGTTGGGGAAGTTACTTTTAACATACGAGAGGAGACATGTAAGGTAGCTAGGCTAAATAGTAGCCAGCTGGGACAGACATGATAGCGAGCGATTACATTACAAGCCTCGGACTGCATTTGCATTTGAAAACACGTATCCTGAAACTAAACAGTCAACTCTATCATGCCCGTGTTTACGTGCATAAGGATGTACGTGACGCATCCCTACAGCTGACTGTGTGGCAGAGTCACACATCGGGATAACAACCATCCCTTTTAATGGCCCGTAGCAATATTCTTCTACTTCTTTTAGCAAACAGATACAAGGGGGGTATTTCTTAAACATTTTTCATCCGTGTTTTTGGCGGTTGGTTCAGTTAATAGTGCAACAACTGCTCGTAATTTCTGCTTTGCTACTTTGCTCCGGAGTAGGCTTTCAGCCCCTTACGACAACCCCGCCCACGTTCAGGAGGTACTATTTGCGGTGGAAAACGACCCGTGCTGCTACCAAACCAAGTTGAGTCGAGTCGAGCTACATGTGCGGTGGAAAAGCGCCATTATGCCTCGTTTCCACCGAGTAGAGCGGGTCGGATCGGAGCGGTTCGGTCCGGGTAGTTTGGCTTTTCATTTGCCAAAAGTTGGGTAGGGTACGGTTTAAGCGCACCTAACCGCTCTGAGCCGCTCCAAATCTCAGTACTCCTCCGTAGGGGTACTAGCCGCCTGAAAGGGTGCCGAAAATGCGGAGCTACACACTGCCGTCATTTGATTGGCCGAAAGAATCATTTCCGCCTTGTGTAGTCACCTCAGCAAGAGTCTTGTGTTTTGGCGAAATTGTGAGCACAGCACTGTTTATTGTGTGGTGTTTTTCCTCGTCAATAAATTAATCAGTTGGGCGGGCCAGGCCCGGTCTGGCCCGCCCATTCGGTGTCTTTGCCCGCTCATTTGATGTCTTTGCCCTTGTAAAAATAAAGTTTATTTTACTTTTTTATGCTAAGATATATATGATGTCAGATACGATTTAAAATCTCAAAAAATAATAGTTACACTAAATAAAAAATGTGTAGAAAATAGAGATTATGTGATTGACATATGTGTAAACCTATCACTATTCAGAATGCGTCACACCGAACGACAGCGTTAAGCGGCAAATTCAAATTAGTAGCCTAGCCTGCTCTGGTGTTTTGAAAATGGATATCAGACGCTGGTTAAAAACGAATGGGCCTACTTATCCGGAAAAAAAACCCTGCAGTTACAGTAAGTAAAGTTAGCTTAAACCCTGACCGGGCTGAGCCCCATGCTGGAGCTGGATTTGAGTGTGTTTAATGTGTATTATTTGCCAGCTGCGTGCAAGGAAAGGCAAGGCAAGGCAAGTTTATTTATATAGCACAATTCAGACACAAGGCCACTCAAAGTGCTTTACAGGGGCAAGATTAGAATACATAAAACACATTATAAAACATTTAAAACCGAGTGCGTCTTAAGGCAATGCTGTTGGCCATGCTGATGTGTTTGCGCTGCTGTGGACTGTCGCAATTGAGTTTTTTGTAGGCTACACCTGTCTGTCATAATATTGATGCGGGCCCTCTTGTGGGAGCAGTGTTCAAGGCAAACACTTGATTCGCTTTATTTTTTATCTCCTTTCATGCGCATCAGCCTACAACTTGCTCCGTGTGTGTTTGCAGGAGCCGCGATAACTCCTCATCCAAACAGAGGATGGTGGAAAGTACCGGTATTCTCCGTTTCATAAGACTACTCATATTAAAATGTAACGATTTTAAAAAGAGAACAGTTAGTCTAAACAGTTAACCAGTGTTTAACATAGGCAGTGGACAAGATGACGATCAGCTTTTTTTTCTCCCCTGCTCACAGCGTTCTCTCTCCCAGCGCATAAAAATAAATTTTTGCCTCAACTTGTTTTTTATTTATTTTTCCTTTACAGGACCACTTTCAGAACTGAACATGGTTTCCCGTGTCTCCTTTTTTCTCTCCACACAAAGCGTTCTCTCTCCCATTGCACATACACATGCCCCTGCCGCTCCCGAGAGCACAGACAGTGAACCGACAAAAAGATAAAATAAACATAACTTGGACACAGGCCCTGAAGCTATGAAAAGCGAAAATCACTGTGTTAATGGTAATTGTTTTGGTAGTCTTAGTCTGTTCACATGCCGACGTCATGGCTCCCGACCAGCGCTTTCATTGGATTATGATTCAATGTTGCGAATGTTTTGTATGTTTATGTTTATTTGCGCACACAATGCAAATGTGATTTGTATTTGGCTGTTTGTGTGTGTTAATGTGTATAGGCTATTATTTGCCAGCTGCGTGCGTCTTAAGGCCATGCTGATGTGTTTGCGCTGCTGTGGACTGTCGCAATTGAGTTTTTTGTAGGCTACACCTGTCTGTCATAATATTGATGTGGGCCCGCCCACAAAATCGACGTGCCCCCTGTATAGATTTGCTCTGGCGCCGGGTCTGATCAGTTGGTTACACTGTGTCCCACTGCGTAGCTGCCGCAGCCAGCACTGTTTGCTCACTGTCTCTATTGGCGCTTTTCCACCGCATGGTATCAGCTCGACTCAACTCGACTCGACTCGCATTTTTGGCTTTTCCACCGCAATTTCATGGTACCTGGTACCACGTAGCGGCTGCTTTTTTGGTATCGCCTCGCTCTAGGGTCCAAGCGAGCTGAGCCGATGCTAAAAGGTGACGTCGGCAGACGGCCGGCCACTGATTGGCCAGAGACTATTGTCTGGCCAATCAGTGGCCAGAGACTACCGCCTTCATTCTGTTGTTTATTCTCCCCAACTCTCCGGGACTTTTGAGTGTATTTACGCCGCGTGCAGCCTTCTCTGGCTCTCTTTCATTTGATTTGCATCACAGATCCGAATTTATTTTCCATATATTCGCTAAGCTCACCCAGTGTTGGTTGTTGGGGAAGTTACTTACATACGAGAGGAGACATGTAGGGCAGCTAGCAGCTAGGCTAAATAGTAGCCAGCTGGGACAGACATGATAGCGAGCGATTACATTACAAGCCTCGGACTGAACTGATTACCTCAATAAAATATTCAGGCTGAGACACGGCTTGCATTTGAAAACACCTATCCTGAAACAAGCACTAAACAGTCAACTTTATCATGCCCGTGTTTACGTGCATAGGGATGTACGTGACGCATCCCTACAGCTGACTGTGTGGCAGAGTCACACATCGGGACAACAACCATCCCTTTTAATGGCCCGTAGCAATATTCTTCTACTTCTTTTAGCAATCAGATACAAGGGGGGTATTTCTTAAACATTTTTCATCCGTGTTTTTGGCGGTTGGTTCAGTTAATAATGCAACAACTGCTCGTAATTTCTGCTTTGCTACTTTGCTCCGGAGTAGGCTTTCAGCCCCTTACGACGACCCCGCCCACGTTCAGCAGGTACTATTTGCGGTGGAAAACAACCCGTGCTGCTACCAAACCAAGTTGAGTCGAGTCGAGTTGAGTCGAGTCGAGCTACATGTGCGGTGGAAAAGCGCCATATGAGTTGCACCGAGCCGTCTCTGTGTGTTTACGCCATAGATACTATTAGATAGTATTAAATACACGCTCACAACAACACGGGGGGAATAAATAAAAAAGCGGCTGGTTTGACCGAGCAAAAACGAGAGACCGCTGGCTTGACCACAGTTGGTCGAAAGAATCATTTCCGCCGTGTGTAGTCACCTCGGCTAGAGTGAAGAGAGTCGGTGTGTTTTGGCGAAAATGTGAGCGCGGCACTGTTTATTGTGTGGTGTTTTTCCTCGTCATTAAATGAATCAGTTGGCTACACACTGTGTCCCACTGCTACGATGTCACGAAGCTGCTGCAGCCAGCGCTGTTCGCTCACTGTCTCTATCAGTTGCACCGAGCCGTCTCTGTGCTCTCAACAACACGGGGGGAATAAATAAAGAAGCGGCTGGTTTGACCATGCAAAAACAAGAGACCGCTGGCTTGACCACAGTTGTTCCACAGCCCGATAGTTTGACCCACATTCTGGCGGCGGCTATAGCAGTCCAGCCTAAACCCCGCCCCACCAGTAAGGGTAGGGTTATAAACCCCGTCCCTACCAGTAAGGGTAGGGTCGGCGGTGGAAACAACACCGAGATTCTTAAAAGTGAGCTGAGCCGCTCCGACCCGACCCGCTCTACTCGGTGGAAACGAGGCATTAGTGTCACTTGCTGTCAAATCCCTCTTGTAGCCAGGGGCCTCATTTATAACGGTGTGCGTAGAAACCTTCCCAAAACATTGCGTTCGCACAAAGCCAAGAATGTGCTGCGCAAAAAAAAAGTTGAGATTTATAAAACTGTGCTGCGCACAGTTGCACGCAATCTTCCCTTTATAATTACCCACCTGCGGTGAATTGTGCGCGGACGATCTCCGCCCGGTGTCATCCCACTGCACCTCCCAGTTTCATCCCACAATCTACCATACATGGCGAATGCTAAATAGCTCCTGAATATGATAACGCACTTAATAAGCACAGCATTTTGACTGACATGAGGAAAAAAGGGAGGCAACCGGCCACAAAGAAAGCGACTGGGAAGTAAGAAAGCCCGTGCCATGCGTCGCTGTAACTGCCTCACAAACACACACTCGCGCGCTGATCACATATCATGATTGGCACAGTCGTTATAGTCTTTGTTAAGCTGTTTTGCCCAACTTTGTACTGTATGAAATATCACGTATTAGCGAACCTGTAGGACTAGCCTATATGTAGGCCTATATAAAATGTGTTGTGAGAAGTGAAATAATGCATTAGCCTATAGTATATTCCAAAGCATTGTTTACCTCCCGTGAGATCCACACATAGTTTAAACTTCGAGGGTTAGTTGTTGTGGGAAAGAGATGCATAAAATAATTTGCTAAATTCATAACATGATTTTATCTAACAAAATATATAGTTTTAATTAATATGGTTGGCCTTAACTTTGTACAAAACTACTTTTTACACACAGCCTAAAATATAGACTATATGAAATTATTATAGAGTAGAACTATAAGATTCAATTTAAAAATATAACCAAAATATGTATAGACCTACTTGATAAGTAAATCAACCTACATCATTACTGCATGCCATAGACAACAGTAGCCTATATTCGCAACAATAGGTACGCACATATAATTGATTAAATATATTGGGTGCCAAGGATATGTGTGTTTTTCCGATGACAGAGCTTTATTTCGTGTTGTTGCCATTGAGTGTCGCTGATTCCCCGAGTCAGCAAAACCTTGCGTGAGCTCTACGCATGGTCAAAAGTTTGCGTGGGAATACGCACACTTCTCCGCAAAGAATTATTTTATAAATACCACCGTTTTGCCATCGCACATTTGACCGCACATTTCTGCCGTCTACGCAAGGTTTTTGTGCGTAGAAAGCTTTATAAATGAGGCCCCAGGTCTGTAATAGAAGATCGAGCAGGCTGTAAAACTAATGCATTGTAATGCATTAGTTTTCACAGAGGTGTTTCGCTATGGAATCGCTATTCGCACCTGTTGTTCAGCTCATCCTCTTTGCCTGTATACAGGAAGAAGTTAAAAGAACAATTGCTGGAGGGATAGTGCAGTCGAGTGGCTATTGAATGATTGTCTTATTTTAGTTTGTTGTTTTTTTTCTTTTGAGTTTTCTTTTCTTTTTCTTTTTATTTAGATGCAGTTTATTCGTTTGTGATTGTTTGTGGGTCTTGTTTTTTTTGTTTTTGTTTTGTTTGCTTGGTTTTGGTAATTGTTTTCTTTATTTATATATATATATTATATATATATATTATATATATATATATATATATATATTATATATATTTTTTTTGTTTATATGTAACCTGGAGAGGTCACTCGATAAGTCCATTCGGGTTTCTGACCTCTCCAGCACATACTCTTTTAATCTTTACATGTGTTAATGTATTTGTTGAGTGTGTTGAGTGTGTGCAAATAAATAAATAAATAAAAAATAAATTAAAAAAAAATGCAGAGAAACAGGTTAAAAAAAAAGCTCACTGCTTCTTTTGTTTTTACAACCAAGGTTACTCAGACTGTTAGACAAAGTTATAATAGAAAATACTACAGGCATTTAGAAAATGTCTTGTTTTGTTCTCTATTTTGCTGAAACCAAAATTCATAAAATAGATGAAATATTTCTCACATAAAATACATGCTTCTTTTGGCAAGAGATTAACCAGCGTGCCATAGTAGTTTGTGGGCAAGTGCCTCCCTACTGCTTACTTCTCAAGTGTGTGTGTGTGTGTGTTTACTTCATTCATGTGTGAAGTTAATTTCAATGTTTGTGCTGCACATCTCCCCCTTTTTCTACTTTCCGACTTGGAACTAGGTTAGGAGCCTACACTCACTGTAAGGATGGTAGACAGAGGACAAGATTGGCAACACATCAGTAAAATATCCTCGAAATTTAATTTCATAACTCTAGGTGTGTGTAAACTTGTTTAAGGCTTTCCGATACTTTTCTCTAGGAAGTGGCATATTCTCTTTCTGTGTTAGTTAGTTTATGAAAAACTCCCAGGTGGAGTGAGCTCAAACAGCTGTGATGCATGGCTCAACTGTGGCTCATGCCCTCTGCTCTCTGTCACTTGTCCTCCATTCTCTGTCTCTCTTGCTAGGCCTGTTTTCTCCCCTCCCCAATTGCTGCCAGTGATAAATCTCATTTATGGCTTGTTGGATGATTAGAGTGAGAGTGAAAAAAATGTGGAGTGGAGGAGGGGAATCGGGGCTAGGTAATACATTTGATTTAGTTCCTGCTTTCCCAGAATCTGTCTTTCATTTGATAAAAGTCCATGTATTTAACATAACATTAATCATTGGTCATAAGAAAATAAAAAAACAAAACGAGGGACAGTTGTCATGGATATGTGACCACAGTGTTTTTCTGCACTGTGACAAGAAATAAACAGGTATTTTACGATGGGCTCTTTTAAGTATCCCATGTCCCAAGCAGTAACCAGAACTGCAGGCCATACGAACTCTGTAAGAGACAACTGAAATGTAGGAGAGCAGGCCACACTGGCATTCCTCACTGCTTTGCTATATGGCTTTTCTGTAGGCCTCCCCCCCTGAAAAACCATGATTCCAATTATAAGTAAGAACCCCCGCAGTCGATGTAGATCCTTCAAGTCCAGCCATCGTTTTTGTTTTGTGCCTGCGTCTCAAGCCTCCGTTTCACCCGAAACAACATGAATACAACAGAGCGCTCAAAGATCAACATTCAAAAAATACCAAAAGCTCAGTTTTCAGTTATCCAAAATACCAAGTCAACTCCAATGCACTTTTCTGATTGCCTTTGTCTACAGTGAATAGTCAACTCTCTTTATTAAGTAGGCAGATTTGATTCGACTGGGAACAGTCTGTTTTGTGTACAGCCCAAGTTTTCTATGGTTATGTCTGTGTGTCAACATCCTTCTTCGAAAAGCAAACAATTATTACACAATGGGACTCTTCCAGGAAGGAAATATGACAGAAATATTAATGTTCACATTGATGGATGTCCTCTTCATAATTTTTTCGATTGTCAGCTTCAAATTAGAACTAGCTCTCAGCTGTGTGATCAACAGATAATGTAAATAAAAATATTTGAAGGCTAGCTATCTAGACAGTAAAAAGAATGATATAAGTTGCATATGACTTAGAGTGGTCAAATATTCCAAATTTGACATCAAACACCACAAGGCTTTTCTACCTGCATAGGACTATAGCAGAACATCTACGCTGTCCCATGTTGACCCTATGTTAACCAGTTGGTTAACCTGTTACACATGCAGGGTAAATCCTGATCTCTGCGTGGGTTGTTGATATAGGTCACTGGACATTTCACAAAGAACCATTTCCCCCTGATTTTACCTAGTGCAAACTTGAAGAGGATATTTTCACATTCACAAAAAAAAAGTCTATACAATACAAACGATCACTATTGTTGTAAATTCATTGGGTAATATTTAGTTTTCTGTTAAATTATTTATGAAATCTACAAACCAACCCGTGGAATTATTTTGCAACATTTCTACACAGCTGATATACAGTATGTCATGATCATAATGGAACAAAACAAATAACCACAAAATTATTCTTATTTGTGTGAATGCTTCAAAACTAGTCTGTAGCTCATTGCTTGACCACAAGAGTTGAGGAAATAATTGTACTGTAACAGCAGTTTATGTGAAAATGGAGGCAGTTGCAGTAGAACCCCGAACACAGCCATGTTCCAACTGGCCGCTGTAGTCCCTGCCTGGTTTGAGGCCACAGTTTCGGTGTATGATCACTGTGCACCACACCAATGACAAAGCATGTATGTGGAAAATTAACATTTGCAAACTATTCAACACAATTTTTAAATGTGTTTTCTTGGTGCCTTTTTAAAATGGCAGAAAGGCAGTTGAATTGTTGAATATGTGTAGCCTCTGTTTGTGTTAAGACTTTGTTGAAGTGTATTTGCATTTCAAAATGTTGTCTTTTTACAAACACATCACAGGATACCCTAAGGGTCATTTTATTTTGAAGAATATACAACCCATACTTTTGTCTTTGTGCAACTGGAGAACAAGTCCAGTTATTTCGTCTTTATTGTTTAAGGCTCTTTGGAACACAGAATAGCCAGTATCAAGCACACCGCTTTGGACCCCAATGTTGCTGTATGTTCATGTTGCCTAGCACCTTCTTCCCAATGACATCACGCCAAATGGCAAAGGATTATTGGTCAGAGTCCAATGTGTAGTCCGTAATGCCTCTTGGCCGAGGCATGGCATGGATTTATCACTCTGTAATCACCTAATGTGACACAGTGACCGTCATAACGGACAATACTATTGTTTGATCTGACCCAGGCATTTGAGGTGTTATTGACTCAATATAGCTTGTGAAAATGTCAGGCATGTGACATGTCTGATAACAATTAAGGGCACTGCTATATCCCAGTCACATTCGAGTTCATTCGAGATTTGAGATTTGAGTTCAGTAAACTCAATCACTTACATTGGCAACTTGTACAGAATTTTACTCACCTGTGAATTTATTTCAGAACAGGACTTATTATTCTTTGTTGTAATTTGTTTTAGGACTCAGGAGTACAAGCTGTGTAGATTCTGAGAAGCAGGTTTGCTTCAGTGGCCATTTTTAGGATAAGCTTCTCTATAGGTGCTTGAGAATGCCTCCTCCTATTTATTCTATTGAACATGATAGATTCTTATTGTAAGATCTAATCAGCCATTTACACTTTGGCAATTTAGATGTGAAACCTGTCTTGTATCTACACTTCAGTTCAACGGTCCATATTTTGCTTCCTTGTTGTTTCCCACTTGTGGAATTTGCATCCTTTAGCTTTTGACTGGTGTTATGACTGATTCTGAGTACCTAGACTGAGAGGGGCGGGTCGGGGGTGGAGATTCAGGGTCATGGAACCAGCTGCCTCCAATCAGCAGCAAGTGTCCGGCAACAGGCAACGCCACTGGCCTGCTGTGACAGAAGGGGGAGGGTGTTAAAAGAATGAACATTTAGGAAAATGGGAACGTGGAGATATGTTGTGGGCTAGCACATTGCAACTTGCAAGAGAGGGATGCCGATTGAAATGAGAAAACAACAACAAACAACAAAACTCTATGACTAGAAATAACTTAGAGAGGTAGTGTTTGAAATGGATGGATAAATACTTTTGAGAATATCGGGCTGGTGATGGAGACAATAGTGGAAAGGTGACAGTAACAGAGAGGCCGATAATCCACTATAGGAACCTAAATGGCTGATGTGAGTGGACTATACAGCGTAAAGGTGGGAACAAGTATCTGATGCAGAGAGATAATGTACAATACCACTATTATGCCATGTGAACACACATGACAGCATGTCTGTTGTTTTATTTGCGACCTCACAAAAAAATGGAGCTGTGAATTTCACAGCATATATGCTTATATGACTACTTCATTAAGTTAGAGCTTTTTTAATGCAGTTTTTGATGGTAACAGCAGTATTTCCATAGTTTTATTTTGTGAATGTTATGCAAAGTTTTAAAGGACACAAAAAATTGTGTTTAACATACACTATGTGCACAATTATTAGGCAAGTTGTATTTTTGAGGATTAATTTTATTATTGAACAACTATAGTGCTCTCGGTCAATCCAAAATGTTAATGAATCTAAACCTGAATGTTTACGAAAGTAAAAGTGAGGTTTTGTCTTTCTTACGAGAATATGTATATGTTTAGCTATTATTAGGCAACTATTAGTATGCAGAATTATTATGCAACTAAATAAACTAAATAATCCCATCTCACTTGTTTATTTTCATCTGTTAAAGTCAGAATAATAAAACAACTCAAAATTTACAAATAAAAATTTACAACATGTCAAAAAAAAAATCAGGGACCAATATAGCCACATGGATTCTGTCAGTTTCTTGTTCTGTTGACGATCAACTTTTTGTGCAGCAGCAACCACAGCCTCCCAGACACTGTTCCGAGAGGTGTACTGATTTCCTTCACTGTAAATATCCCGTTTAATCAGGGCCCACAGGTTCTCAATAGGGATTAAGTCAGTTGAGGAAGGGGGTCATGTCATTATTTTTTCATCCTTAAGGCCTTTACTGGCTAGCCATGCAGTTGAGTACTTCGATGCATGTGATGGAGCATTGTCCTGCATAAAAATCATGGTCTTCTTCAAAGATGCAGACTTTTTCCTGTACCACTGCTTGAAGAAAGTATCTTCTAGAAACTGGCAGTAGGTTTGGGAGTTGATTTTGAGGCCATCTTCAACCCGAAAAGGTCCAACTAGCTTATCTTTTATAATACCAGCCCATACCAGTATCCCACCTCCACCTTGCTGGCGTCTGAGTCGAAGTGGAGCTTTGTGTCCGTTACTGATCCAGCCATGGGCCCATCCATCTGGTCCATCAAGAGTCACTCTCATCTCATCAGTCCATAAAACCTTTGAAAAATCTGTCTTCAGATATTTCTTGGCCCAGTCTTGACGTTTCAACTTGTGTGTTTTGTTCAGTGGTGTTCGGGTTTCAGCCTTCCTTACCTTGGCCATGTCTCTAAGCACTGAACACCTTGTACTTCTGAGCACTCCAGGTAGGTTGCAGTTCTGGAATATCGCAGAACTGGAGCATAATGGGTTCCTGGTAGCTTCACGTTTGATTCTTCTCAAATCTTTGGCAGTTAATTTGCGTCTTTTTTTCTCAATACGTTTCTTGCGACCTTGTTGGCTATTTGCAACAAAACGTTTGATGGTTCTGTGGTCACGCCCCAATATCTTAGCAATTTCAAGAGTGCTGCATCCCTCTGAAATACTTTTTACAATTTTTGGCTTTTCAGAGTCTGTTAAATCTCTTTTTTGGCCCATTTTGCCTGAGAAAGAGAAACTGCCTAATAATTATGCACACCTTGATATAGAGTGTTGATCTCCTTAGGGCACACCTTAACTCATTACACAAATACACATCACCTGGTATGCTTAAATCCAATAAGCACTATACAGCTTAATGTTGGGAAATATTCCTAAAAATTATGATATGGCCAAAATCCTCACTTGCCTAATAATTGTGCACACAGTGTAAGCTGAGACCGAGATTCATTCAATGAGTACTTATTTAGTAAACAAATTTGTTTAGGTAAAATGAGCTATTGCCTGTTCAACTAGTACTAGTTAAACCAGACCAGAGCAAAGAGAGCCATGGCTAACATTATCATCCTTGTCTTCTGAGGCAAACAGATGACAGAGGAAAACGTGGCTAAGAGGCAGCAAAGTGGCTGCTTCTCTCCGATCTAGTCAGTCTTTTGATCTATATCTGGCGGGTGGCGGCGGTAGAAGTAGAGGAATTTTCTCCTAAACGCGTGTCATCAAGCCATTGCAAACCATTGTTTGTGATCTTGTTCTACTTCTCTGCTCTTTGCAGCACCATCATCCTGCTATGGTCGTCATTGTCAAACTCTTGTCTACCCCACACCAATCTTTGCTAACTCCCTGGCGCTCTCTCCCATAGCCCTATTCCAGTCTTTATTTACCACAACAAAGGCATCCATCTGAGCCACGAGAGCTTGATTAAGTTCCCCCTTTGAGAATAAATCACTTTGAATTTGTTCATTCAGATGGTGTTTGTGGGCACAAAGATATGCATTATCATGACAAAATGGTGCTGAAAAGCCATTTGGAGTGGGTCGATGAGAATCTAAATTAGATTAATCGATATCCTGTTGTAAGAAGCTCATTCTTTGAAGCCGGCCTTTAACTCAGACTACATCATTCAAATGACTGCCCACTTGTTGAATGTCCCGGTCCAGAGAGCCCTTTGGATAAATATTTGAAAGGGCCAAATGCAATAACAGCTCAGGCTCTTAAAACACAATTTGTTTCCATTTCCCTGCTATTGATAAGACAGCAGATTTGGTTACATTTTCCTTTCGATCTTTATTCTCTATCCAGTACACGCTCACTGGGCAGTTCTGCACAGCCCCTTTATGGTAATGGTTGTGATACTGAATGGAAATTCTGTTTGTAAGGGGGGGAATAGGAACAGCTTGGTAGCTAATGTTTATATCCATTTGTGTGTGTGTGTGTGTGTGTGTGTGTGTGTGTGTGTGTGTGTGTGTGTGTGTGTGTGTGTGTGTGTGTGTGTGTGTGTGTGTGTGTGTGTGTGTGTGTGTGTGTGTGTGTGTGTGTGTGTGTGTGTGTGCGTGGGGTGGGGGGGTGGGTGGGTGTCTGTGAAGGCCTTTTGTGTCGAAAAAAAGAATGCTAATTAATAATGTAGGCTGTTTTGAATAACGAAGTCCTGTGTTTCCCCGGGAAGTAACTTGTTCCTTTTTATTAATATTTCATAACAGTAGCTAATCAATCCAGCCATTCTGAGCAAGTATAACCAACTAATAGCCCCCTTGCCGCTCTAGCGTAAGGCTGCCAGCCACTGATCATTTCTAACCTGATTACTGTTGATGCTGATTGACTGACTGGTGATGAGTGAGTGTTATGCGTTAGATTGAGTGATTGGCGTCTGCCATCTTGCTAGTAATGAAGACAGATGCAGACCCAAATAGGAGAGTGACAGATGCCAATAGAGGGCTGTCACATGAGAAACATTTGTATATACATTGCACTCACATGTGCATTGAAAGTGCAGCTCTGTTGCTTAAAACTTCATACTGTATTTCCTACCGCTTGTTGTCTGCACTGACTTTTTCCTGAGCTTTCCACTCATGGTGGACACAAAGATGAGTCCAGTAAATTGCTTTTTTTCCTACACACATTTCAAGTGTTCACACAGAAAAAAAACTATAGGTCTGGAGACAAAATGGAAGTGGGATAGTGACTATGCTCCTGTCTTCACTTTTGTGTGTGTTTTATTGGCAATTCATGCATGTGTTTTATCACCTTAATGTCCACAACGTAAATTCTTGAATCTGGCACAATAAACTGCCTCAATCCATCACATGTGCGCACAAATAATTTAGCAGTGTGGAAGAATGATTGTGTGCCAATATGAATTTGTGAGTGAGATGGCACACGCCGCGCGAGACAGAGTGGTGGTTCTCCTCGTGAGCTTTAATCGTGACTTAGCAGCTTAGGGAAGTCACACTTCCCTGGATGATCCCCATGTGCTCTGGCCACCACTGATGCTGCTCACTAAAGGCCACCGGCACATAACCAGGGCAGTGCTTCCAGCCACAGATTGCATTTTACGTCTTAGCTAACCTACTTTCATGCACATGTTGGGTGCTGTAACCAGCAACACACACACAGTAAACGCACATCTTGTGTTTTTGAAGTTCCACAGACATGGTGCTTGTTAACCTCTGTCTGGCTGACAGCTAGCAGCGTGACTCACTCAACCAAATGGAACCTACTGGCCCTGGAAATACTGTTTCTAACATCACTAAAGATCCATGTTTGCAGTCCCACTGCCTGGATTAATAATCAGTTCTGTGTATTTTGGCATGTTCAGAATATAGTGTAAGGGCGCACTGGGCGCTTGTTTCTGTTTTTAAGGATTGTAAAATTACTGTCCGTGAAATGGCCTAATCTCCCAGCAGTGAGCTGTTGCACCGGGCCACCCACAGAGAGAGATGGAGGGAGACACACATGGGAGGGGGTTGTACAAAGAAGACCAGCAATAACCTTTGAAGTAATTAAGAGATTTACCAGATTGCTCTGCAAAGAGACTCTTTCTTCCTATTTCTCTCTCTCTGTACTGCTTTATAACATTGGTTGTGTTTGTTATTTTCAAATGACTTTATCCTCTTCAGCATATCGCATACAGATTATAAATCCAGATATTTACAATTAGGCCTTTCACACCGCCGCAAAATCGGTGCTAGTTCTGGGCTAGTTCGGAGTTAGAGCCAGTGTTTTGGTTTCACACCGCCAGAAAGCCTGCTCCGGGCCGTAAAAACCGGTTCAACTCATACCCCAGGATTGAGCAGGGTTTGAAGTGAACCGCTTGCGCCAGCGGCCGGGGGAGGGATTATCCTGACCAACCAGACCAACTAAAACCTGATTCCCGCCATGTTTAAAAACACCGCTACTACGAGACGTAAACATAACATAATTACCGAACGTAGCGATCAAATTGACCGGCGAGAATACACTGTATGGGTCCTGTTTGGTTAAGAAAGCAAAGCAAGAGCTAACACGTGTAAAAATAAGACGTATTCGCCGCTGTTGTTGTGCTTAAAGCTAGCGGTAGCTTTAGCGTTAGCCACAAGAGCAGCGGCGTCGGGCGACGTACACACACGTTTACAGTGACGTCATGGCGTTGCTCTCTTGCCGGCTCCATGGCTGTCTCCGGTCGATGTGAAACCAACCGGTTCATAACTGGGATAAGGCTGTAACCAGTTTTGAACTGACCCCAACACCAGCCTGGAACTGACTCTTGGTTCATTTTGGTGTGAAAGGCCTAAATGTAAAAACATTTTGAAATTACTATTCAAGCTAGTTATAAAAAATGGCATATGTGTGTGCTGCTCGTTGATGAATGAAGTCTTTGTCCCTTGTGCTGCAGTGGGAATGTTTTTTTCTCTCTTAATCTTTTGTTTTTCTTTTCCCATATCTCCAACCCTCTGCTCTCTACTGAAAGCGTTCTTCATTACCTCCCTCTTCCTCTCCACAGTGGTAAGCAGTAGCAGGGGGCTTTGCTGTTTTTTCGGTAATGAGAGGCCTTACAGGAAGGAGATATCTGGGACCACGCTCTACAATGATCAGTATCGATTATCCTTAGAGGCTTGCTGGAGGGTTGGGGGGTTGTGGTACAGGGTGACAGACATTTTTCTGTTGCTAAGAGATAGTAAGTGGCATGGTACATAGGAGGATGACGTGGCTCTGGGTTGGTAGGGGTTGGACAGTGGGGGTAGGGCAACATGTTAAGACATTGGGAAGAAGATATTCTGTTTTTTGAAGAAATGAGAACATGCAATGAATGGTGGTATGCTCGAGTTTGAGGATGAATAGGCTGACAGATTGACAGCGCTTGTATGCTCAGGAGAGCAAGGAATGTTTTCAGCTGTCACACACTTATTGAACAGATGATATCCTCGGCTGAGGAATGTATGCTGCTGCTACTACTACTACTACTACTACTACTGTATTACTGTGCAATTATATATTTAAGCTTTCACATAAATTGATGTATTGTTGCAATAAGCGTTTTTTTAAATTACTGTGCCCTTTAAATTGCCCTTTCCTACTGGAAACATGTGTTTGACTCTAGTTTCATAAAAACCCAATTGAACCACATAATTCAGTAACAAAAGAACACAGACTAACACTGCAAAACATTTACATTTTAAGTTTAGTTTCTTTGCCTTTTGGTTTTTGGCGTTGGCTTCTGTCACATTTTTTTCTCTACCTTATCCAGTCCGTATCACAGCTGGCAGCTCGAAGGTAAAATGGCCTCCCTTTGTGTATGTTGCCTATGTGAGTTGTAAATAAGTTGGGTCAGGTCTTTGTCTGTCTTTCTCAAACACACACGCGCGTGCGCACACACACATGCACACACTCAGACACACAAAGGCCTACTTATTTAGACCCTCATAAACTCTATTAAAATGTATTACCTCAGCTTTGTCCCAAGTGAACTTGTCTGGCACTGTCCAAATTGGGGACAAATTGCAGGAGAAGAGTGAAGGAAGGTTACAGTTTGATAAGTTTGGTCTGTGTGAGCATATCAGAAGGAAGTAGGTCATTGTGGTCAGCTTTCCAATTAAATGTACTCAAAGCAGGATCTCTTAAATATAGCAAGTTTTACATTTGTAAACATGAGTGTAACTGGTTACCTGCTCTCATATACTCTTAAAGCTGCAGTTGAGAGTTTTTTTACTGTAATATTTGGCAAAACTGTCATAATAGCCATTCAGCTATATGTAGGTGAAGTGGTCTGAAAATACTTTTTTATCACTTTGCTCCCCCCTGCCTCTGTGTGCTGCCCCCCAAAATTGCCACAGCTCATGTTAATTTTGACTAATCAGAGCGAGGTCAGATTCTCCGTTCTTATTGGCTGTGGGACCTTGGCAACGACGTTGATGCGTCAGTTGCGTGAGCGTTCACGACCCTAGCAGTCTGACACTAGCCTACTGTTTGGTACTAGGCTACTACGGCGGACAGCAAGTAGCAATGTCTTCACAAACGAACCCTCAATTTACCATTCCCAGGATACCAACAACTAACACCGCTAAGACAGCAAAAAACGAATGTTGAAAAGTTAACTGCTGAAAGGGAGACGGAGAGAGCTCGAAAAAAAGTACACCGGTCATGTCTTCTTGCCCTATCACATCAAGACCTCTCCGCCCGCGACCTCGTCCCCTTCCTCTGCCCCTAGGCTGCAGCAGGACGCCCGCTGGCCCTATATAGCCCTCGTCCTGTGCTCAGTGTTGCCAACTCAAAGCGATTTTGTCGCTGTATTTAGTGACTTTTCAGCCCCCTGGCGACTTTTTTTTCAAAACAGCGACAAGCGACAAATCTAGCTTTTTTTCTGGTGTTATTGGTGACTTTTTTCGCCAAAGCAAGTATCACCTCTTCTCAACGAGCAGCGGGAGCCTGACACGCAGCCCGCTCCTCGCGCAGCAGCCCCGAGCAGCCCCTCCCAGCTGCGGTCAGAGCAGGAGCATAGATAGTAGGAGATACACACACACACACACCTCTCCGCGATACACACACTCCTCTCCTCTCTGTTAGCCTACAATTAGTTTGCTATCTTGCCTGGCTGTTACAGCTACTTTTGTTAGGCCTACCAGCACACTTACAATGATTTTAAGCTAACATACATGGTATGTCTGTGATTAAAATGTATGCTCAATATGTACGTATGTAGTAGGGATGGCCATTTAGAATTTTTTCTTTAACCGGTTAACCACCAGAATTAACGGTTATTAACCGGTTAACCGTTAAGATTTAATGTAGCGGATTTATAGTGAAATACATGAAGCATTATAGCAGGGCTCCCGACCTTTTTTTGTTCCAAGGACCGGCATATTAATTTAAAAACGATTCAAGGACCAGAAGCCAATTTAAATGCCTACATTTTGACATTCACACGGCACCTTTGTCTGTTGTGAGAAGAGGTCTAGTATGCGAATGTAGGAGCAGAAAGAGCAATAAGTGACTGAAAAGGGACATTTACACACACACAGGCTTAGTGGATGGGTAGCCTACCGAAACCCGATGCTAAGTAGTGCTGAGCACGGGGCAACATTTTGAAAGACCGTAATATTGATAAGCTCCGATGTTATCAGTACTGCATAACGATACTTAACGCTTTTGTTTAAGACGGATTTTCGCTATTGATCCTGGCACACAATCATGGCAGACCTCTCCGTGTCTGTGCAGGGGCACTCACTGCATGTCTGTCACTCCCTCACACTCACTGAGACGGTGATAGATGCAGGACTGCATCCACCTCAAGAAGGCTAATGCTAGCGCTATGTTAAGCTAGCGGGAGCTCACGCTGTTAATTAAATTATACAAACACATGGCAGGGGAGTGTTGTGACCATAAGTTGTGACTGGCTATCTTTCTGGGAGCGTACCATGGACCTATTATAAAGTTGAGCGTAGCCTACACTACTCGTTTCATTCTACCGACAGTTGGCATTCTTATATCCGGTTTAGCAATATCAAAATAAGAGTCCGGATTTCAGAGAAATTATTATTATTATTATTTTTTAACCGTTTAACCTTTAGTATTAACCGGTTAAAGATCTTCTTAGCGGTTAACGGTTAACCAGTTAACCATGGACATCCCTAGTATGTAGTTATCATTACTAATGTTTAATCACCTCGGAATCGGACATGGTGTTTGTCTCCTGTCAATGTAGCTCAATTCACATGAACGCGCATAGCTGTCGTTCGGAGGGAGGAGCTACAGCAGGTAGAGCGTTGGGAAAACAGCCGTTGGGTTCCCAACGGCTGAAACTCTCAACTGCAGCTTTAATTGCTAAAACGTGTGTGTGTGTGTGTGTGTGTGTGTGTGCGTGTGTGCGTGTGTGTGTGTGTGTGTGTGCGTGTGCGTGTGCGCGTGCGTGTGTGTGCGTGTCTGTCTGCAGTGGGGAGCTTGTTAGCATTGCAGGAAGCCTACAGTCTGCTCTACTAAATCTTGCTTGTCATTATATTGGACACGTACAGCTTGAAACACACACACACACACACATGTACACACACACACACACACTCACGCAAAGAGCTGTTTGTAACATAAAGGTTCTTGTTCTACGCTTTATGATTGTGAAATTGAATACGTTTGTGCAACTGCAGTGTATCAACATTTACGTTTTTAACACGTATAATATTAAACAAACAGGAAAAACATCTGCACTGAAAAAATGTTGAGCCAGTCACAATAATAACTGGATATAATATGTCAGTTCCCCACTGTAACTTCATAATCTGCTGCTTTCTCTTATTAGAAAAGGCTAAGGTTTGCTCTGTTGTAGACCTTCCCCTGCCGTGATTTTAAATGGTTAGGTGAATTACACTGAATTATGGATAAGATCTGGATTCAGTTGCAACTAGAATCAGTCTTGAAGATACCTATATTATTTTTCTACTTTGTTTCTTATGGGAAAAGTAAGTTATTCAACAAACATTGTAAAACATTTATTATGTCATATTCTTTTTTTTCTTCAATACAGTATCTGCTATTAGTATTGCAAATATCGGAATCTATGTGGTTTCATAAATTGAAATGTACCCGTTTATATTCTGATATATATTATAAATCAAATCTCTGCAAATCTTCTAAAGTGTCTTTGCCTTGATCTTCCTTTTCCTCAGGTCATGGAGAGCATTGGCCCTTGCTAGACGTACTATCTTGGACACAGCCAGCAACTGGGTGGTGGTGGTCGGTGGGTGTGTAGCCTGAAGTCAACTGGTGGCCATGTGTCAACCCGCGGTCTGATGCCCACCCTCCCCTCAGCACTGGCCATGGACGGGGAGAACTACCTGCATCCAGAAGGCCCTCAGCTGGACAGCAGCTTGTTCTCTGTGACCCCCTCTAACATGGAGGTATGCAATGGAAAGCTTTCTTTTTTTGGCATTTAGTTAGACGCATATGCATATTCAATTCATTCACATACAGTAGGTTATTTTCTTTTCTTGCAGTTGACCGTCCATGTACTGTACTGCTATGTATACAAATGCTATTAAATTGCTTTGAAGACTCCAATTAATGAAGTATGTCAGGTACATTTGGGTATTTTAATGTATTGTCTTTTTTTTTAATGTACAAAAATATGACCTGTTCTTGCTATGGGATTATGTGTAGTGTACTCGGCGATCATCACAAAAGATTTAGCTTGAATGTTTTAATTGAATTTGTATACATTTGCAATTACTACAACACACTCTTACATTGGACAGAACAGAGCTGAATGACATACTGACCAAGTTAAACAAGGTTTTTATTGACCCTATTCTTTACTCTTTTCCCACTCAACAGCTTTAACTGAACTTAAGAAAATGTACTGATAAATATCTGAGCGTATGTGTATGTGACTTCTGTGTGGCAAAATGGTCATATATAAAATGTGTGAGAAAGAAGTGTACTTGTGGCATTAATGGTCACATCATTATTTTTCATATGGGGAGTTTTGGTGCTCACATTATTGAAAAATTACATTTAAAATTAACCCAGTTTCAGTTTTAATTGGAAGTCATCTTTACCAACGAAATTATGCCAATACATTTGAACACCACTAATAAATTCCACTGAACTCCCCTGGGGTTAGCCACAGAAATCTCAGTTTATGAAACGGAAACTAACTATCTACTTTTACATTTATACATTTACACTTGAACAAAATGAAGCCTCTTTGTCATTCTACGACATTGTGAAGTAAAGAAGTGGTTTTATGTTAATACGAACACCCTATACATAATTATTTTACTGTAGTGCATGTCAAAATGCAACATTGCGCTGCATTTTAAACACAACAATTTTTTTGCTGATTTAGGGAAGCATATACTGGTAATCTTTGTTGTTTGTGAAAGCATCTGTTGCACCTAATATGTTCAATGCTATATTACTATGCTTTTTTAAATTTGTATTGTGACACTTTTTATTTATTTTTTTATTTTTTTATTTTTTTAGAGTTCAATAAATCCCTTCTCTGGTTCCTGGGGATCCTTCTCTCAGCAGGCTGGATACAGCATACACTGCCCTATGCAATCTGGAAACCAGTAAGTTAATACAAATTCACATACACACATGGTATAATACCTTGCCTTATCGTGAGCTGAGAACAGCATATGAGCTGAAAACATGACAAATGAAGACACAGTAGCTGTTTGCACTGTGCACTAGCTCTTACATGGTGACTGAGAATGTTCCATAAGAAATACCCTGTTCAGTACTTACTGCAGCCTGTGAAATTTTGATTGAGGGCTGCAAACCGTTGAAAAAGAGTTGAGATTTACACACAAGCTAACAAAATATCCCAATAGTTCCAGGACTGTCAGGTATTATACAGTTTATATGTAGTTATTATCAGTTTGGTGTTTGTTTTGAGTGTGTCTTAAGAATATTTGGCTAAATATATTGATAAAATGCATTTTTTTCCCAAGACGGCCATATCCTCATTGCAAACAAAAACACTTCCAAAATTAATTAAGCACGAAAATCACATAGGAATATACCCTGTTATACGTCACTCATTATGTTAATATTATACAGGGCAGGAGGGAACCACATGGGGAAAACATCTAAATAGTTACTACATGGTCACTGAGAAAGGTTTAGGTTTAGGTGTTGCTGTGTGACTGTTCCATGACCAATATAATAAAAATATAAATCCTATCTATTATTATTATTATTATTATTATTATTTTGTTGCACATTTAACGTCTGAAATCCAAAATGCTCCCTAAATTGTCCATTGCTTTTGGCAATTTTTCCACAGCACAAATGTAAGGTTCTCCTTGGGTTTCATGTGTTTGTGGTTTTTGTTTGAGGGATATGCATTAGGCAGTCTCCTTGGGTCACTTAGTTAGGAGTGATCAATCAATCAATCAAACTTAATTTATAGAGCACTTTTCATACAAGTAAATGTAACACAAAGTGCTTAAAACAATCCCCCCCCCTCCCACGACACACCCTGATATATTCATGCGCGCAAAAACAATCATTAGAAATAATACATAAAAGAGAAGAAAATAAATAAAAGGAGGAGGACGGCATGCATTTGTAAAACCATGACATGATAGTTTAAAACCTGGGTCATAGGCGTAGATCCTAAATTGCAGCCTTTGCACATTGTTTTAACTTTTAATTTTAATCGATCAGCCCTACAAGACACATACTACAAATCCACAGTTATATATTCTGTGGAAGGATGTATTACCACTTAAGCCCCTATCTCACTGGGCTGCGACTGTTTGCGACCAGTTGGAGACACAAAATTGCGACAAAATGTGCCAATTTGCGACAATTTTCACTTGCAGTCTCACTGAGTTGGTTCCTCACGACACGTTTGCGAATGTCTTTGCCGGGAGGTCGCATTTATGTCTCACGAACGTCTGGCGACTGTCGCACGAACGGAATGTCAGTCTCCTTTTTGTCTCAAATCAGTCGCAATTAAGTTTTATATGTCGCCAAACCCTCGCAAAGTTGTCTCACACTTCTCGCACTTTCTGACTCGCGGAGACTAAATTGAGAAGGGTTTGCGACGCGTGCGACACACCTGCGACGACTCTGAGACTATTTTGAGACTGATTTGTCGCACACTTTTTTTGAACATGTTCAAAATTCATGCGACAAGACTGCGCGGCTCTGCGACTCATGCGAGGAAATTGAGACCTCCGCGAACGTTTGGAGACAGTTTAGAGACTCGTTTGCGAATGCAGTCTCCAACTTGTCGCAAACAGTCGCAGCCCAGTGAGATAGGGGCTTTAGTGTAATATAAAATATAAAAATGCTATATTTTTATATTTAAAAAAAATTCAAATAGAAGCTGTTACTATAATTTCTGTAATACTGCTTAACTTCTTGTTGAGGCAATGTTCGTATTAGGGGTGCAACGGATCACAAAACTCACAGTTCGGAACGCTGGGCGATCTGTAAGGATCACGCATCAACTGTGATATATTGCACAGCTAGTTCGTATAAGGTGTATAATGTGATGCTCTGCAATAAATATGTGGCTGCATCATATATGACATACTGCATATCTGACACCTGAAGTAATTTAACAGTGTCAGGCCAATACATTTCTTTAAACCTGATACTTAACCATCAGCTCACTTGGGATGATGCTTTATCAGACCTATTTCATTTCCTGTTTCTACTGATCTGGTGTCAGCCTTGCACATTTTTTTCGACCTCAGATGCAGAGCTAATTGAGATGTGGTTGTCTCTTTGCTCCCCCATAAGGTGTGTGTGCGAAAGAGAGAGAGAGAGAGAGAGAGGGAGAGAGGGAGGGAATGAATGAATGACACATTTTAAAGGCTGTTCAGTCACTGTAATGCTATCACAGCTTAATATACTTTAAATGTTGTAGAAAAAATGCAGCTGAATCATCGATTGGAATTCTACAACATGCATGTTCTTCCATGCTTCCATGTAGTAGGGCCTGTATGCTGGTCTGACCTTTGCTTGGCTTTGGTGAGCAGGTAAAACATTAAAACAGTATGTGAACAACTAGTCAAAAAGAATAAGAGAGAAAGTGAGAGAGTGAGTGCACAAGTGTACAATGCAAGCAAAAGAGTGAGACCAAACTAAAACCTCTCACATCATTCTGGTGTTTAGCAGTGTATGTATGTGAACAGCAAACTGTAATAGTAGTCTACTACGTCATTTATCACTAGAAAAGTGTGCCTGTATTAACTTATCACATATTTAACATCATATTTCAATGCAAGTATGTTGGTGCTGATGACACACAGCTGTTAACTACTGTATATATCACAGTCCTAATTTACAGTCCCCTCCAATAATATTGGAACAGTGAGGCCAATTCCTTGTAGACTGGAAACATTTGGGTTTGACACCAAAATATGAATATGAGACAATAGATCAACATTTCAGCTTTCCTTTCCAGATATTTACATCTGGATATGATACACAACTGTGAAGAAAGCATTATTTGTAAAGGAACACCACATTTTTAGGTGAGCAAAAGTATTGGAACAGATAGACTTAAAATACATTTAAGTGAATAAGACTTAATATTTTGTTGCAATCCTTCACTTGCAATAACTGCATCAAGCCCATCACATAACTTTTGCATTCTTCTTTTGTGATGCTTTTCCAGGCTTTCACCGCAGCCTCATTCAGTTGCTGTTTGTTTTGGGGGGTTACTCTCTTCACTCTCCTCTTTAGCAGGTCAAATGCATGCTCTAAAGGGTTTAAGTCTGGAGATTGACTTGGCCAGTCTAAAACCTTCTATTTCTTGCCTCTGATGAACTCCTTTTGTTTTTGCAGTTTTTTTGGATCATTATCTTGCTGCATGATGAAGGATCTTCCAATCAGTTTGGTTGCACCTTTCTTTAAATTGGCAGACAAAATATTTCTGTAGACTTCTGAGTTCATTTAGCTGTTGCCATCATGTGTTACTGTGTTGTTGTCAAGATGAACCTTTACCAAAGTGATGGAAAGGCTAAAGTTTGGCAAAAGAAAGGATGATCTGCTTATGATCCCAAACATACAAGCTCACCTGTGGAGGCAATGTCATGGCTTGGGCTTGCATGGCTTCTTCTCGGCTAGGCTCATTAATCTTCATTGATGATGTAACACATGATGGCAACAGCAAAATTAACTCAGAAGTTAACAGAAACATGTTGTCTGCCAATTTAAAGAAAGATGCAACCAAACTGATTGGGAGATCCTTCATCGTGCTGCAAGATAATGAGCCAAAACACACTGCAAAAACAAAAAAGGAGTTAATCAGGGGCAAGAAATGGAAGGTTTCAGACTGGCCAAGTCTATCTCCAGATTTAAACCCTATGAATAATGCATTTTACCTGCTAAAGAGGAGACTGAAGAAAGTAAACAAACAACAACTGAAAGAGGCTGCCGTGAAAGCCTGGTAAAGCATCACAAAAGAGAAATGCGAAAGTTTTGTGATGTCAATGGGTCACAGGCTTGATGCAGTTATTGCAAGGGAAGGATTTGCAATAAAATATTAAGTCTTATTCACTTTCATTTATTTTAAGTCAATCTGTTCCAATACTTTTGCTCACCTAAAAATGTGGTGGTCCTTTACAAATAATGCTTTCTTCTCAGTTGTGTATCAGATCCAGATGTAAATACCTGGAAACAAAAGCTGAAATGTTGATCTATTGTCTCATATTCATATTTTGGTGTCAAACCCAAATGTTTCCAGTCTACAGCAAAAATAAAGGAATTGGCCTCAATGTTCCAATACTTTTGGAGGGGACTGTATCTTCTGTCAGGAAGCCCTGCCTTGATAACTTCCAGTGTCTTCAAAGATTGTTCAAACCAGCATGGATTTATTTAATTTTTTAAATGTAGATTGAGATTTGTTGAATGCTTGTGGGTTTGTATATCGATCATACACTTTCTATTTTGCGATTCAATGGATTAGGTCTTTGTATTTTAGAGATAAGGTTTCATGCCGTCAGAAGCAAGCACCTAAATGTTGTCATAACCAAACCCCCTGTCACATTAAACACAACCCAAGACGTGTTCATTCATGTAGTTGAGTTTTGTGTGTGTGCGTGCGTGCGTGCGTGCGTGCGTGCGTGTTCAGCTTTTCTTTGAAAGCTCTGGCGTCAGATGACGTGAGAACACGCTGTGTGGTTTTCAGGTTCACTCAGAGTAGAACTTTCTGACATCAAGCACAACACCCGTAACCCACTCTTGGTCTTGTACAAATATACAAACACCATGATCAAATACCATTTGATGTGTCTGTTTTTTAGATCAAGAGATTAATATTGTGGGATGTCATTATTGTGTTGTAAAGGCCCTCAGTTCGCAAGAAGTCTATGGTTTGAAGAATGTGTTAACTCAGCACTAGTGTCTGTTCTTTTAATAAAGAACCAGAGCTGTGACCATGAGGTAACTCTGTGTAACCACGTTTTGATGCAGCACTTCTCAAGAAGTGAAACAGGACAGAAGGCCTTAAAGCTCCAGTGTTCTGAATCTCTTCCTAGTCCTGTTTTCTTCAGGCAGTTTATCACTTTTTCATATAGCCTTTTATTTGCTCCTCCTTGCTTCCATGATGTGCAGGGCGGGCTACAGAGCAGGCTGCTGCTCAGTATGATCGACTTGCTCTTGTATGCTCAGGGATGTTATTGATTGAACTTGAAAGCCCTTAGTAGTCTGCTCATATGGCCATTGAGAATAAGCAGAGGAGTGAATAGATTACCTGGCACCACTGAGGAAAAAATATGAATCGGCCAGTGCTCTGTTTGCGATGATTGATGCTCTGACTGACGTGCGACAAAGACTGAGCCTTAATTGTACGCGCTATAACCACTACACCATGAAGCAAACCCCAGTTTGTGTTGTATTTTATGAGAAATGAATGAATGTGTTTCCAAAACACATTGAAATCACTTTCAAAACCGAATTTAATTTAATTCAATTGATTTTTCCTAAATGTTTATAATTTACTTACCAGTAAAATGTGTGCAAATGTACACTTGTACACCCCTAGAAGGTACTGCCTGCAGCCAGAATGGCATTTTTCCCCACTGACTCAAAGTTCACTTATTGCACACTGTTGCATTAGCGTTACATTGGAAGGCTTCTTCCAAGGAATCTGAGCAGTTGATATTGTGGGTGTTATTGTTCACTTTTGAGTATCAGGGCCTCTGTGTCTCCCTATGGAGAAAACATTAAACTATTAGATTATTAAGTTCATTAAGTAGCTTGTTGTAAGGATGTTACCTAGTTGTTGGTCAACTGTGTTTGGAAGAGCAGCACTCTTGATCAATAGCAACATAACAATGTTATGACTGAACCACATTATAATGTAGTTCTGACACTGTAAGTGCCTAATTAAGAATCAGATAATCAAGAAATAAGCTGTACACCTCTAGAGGCTGTGTAGTATTAGAAAGCTACATGTACACAAACAGTAAGACAATCGGCTCCTTTGGCAGAGACCGCTAACCAGCTTTGTGTTGTTGGAAAGCAGTTGATGCCAGCCTGCCAAGAACTCTGCTGTTATAATATCAGTGTCATATCACTGTTGGCTAAAGGGCCAGGAAGGGGATTTCCAGTGTGCTGGATTGTTACCATTCTCAGTGCAATGCTTCTGGGAACCACACAGATTATTTACCCGAATCATTTAATTACCTTACATTTCTAAGTATGATTACACCAGTGAATCTGGCTTTGTTCAGTGTGTCTGTAGGCTAAGTTCATGTCACATGAACTGCTCCCCCCCTCTCCCCCGTTTGTAGAAAACAGAACCATATTAAAAATCAGTCAAATATTTGTAATTTTAAACATCATTGTCTTATATATAAATAGATGCTGTACATCTCAACCAAGTGTCGTACTATGACAGATTTCTTGGAATTTGAAGAACACATTCAACAGATCAATAATATAACATTTCAACATGGACAAAGCTAAATATGTAATTTTGTTTTGTGTTTGCACAGGAAGCATGTTTTCACACACTGACTTTAAAACACTGGCTAAAGGCTGCCCTTTCATCCTCATCATGGTATTATATGGTTTGAACTTGAATCAATCAGTCTTGCTGATCTCTTTGCGGTGGCTGAGGGCACACAGAGTCAAATCCTGTGAATAGCTTTGGCCCAGCTCAATCCCTCTGATCCTGAACCCTGGCACCTGATTGGATGAGAGGAAACGTGGGGGCGGTACAGTTCCAGCAGTTCCACCTTTTAGTTTTGCTTTCCTTTCGAGTGTGCACCCTTCACTGTTATCAGAGTTGTTAGTTACTTTATGATGACCTGAAATCATCTGGAAACTGAAAATATCTCTCCATATGTTGGAAATACAAGGTGTGGGGATCTGTCGGACATTAACATTAGGCTAAAGGAGAATGGTTGGTATTAATGAAAGGCAGATCTTGGACCTACAAAGCGGGTAGGATTTATTCTTGTTCTCCATTCCTTGACATTCTGTTGAAATCTCTCTCGCCCCCCCTCTTTGCCCTACCTTTTTATTCAAGCCTCTAACACGTTGTCTGCCTGTCCAACCTATGAACTGTGCCTCTACTATCCTCCTTGTATGTTTGACGGTTAAACTTAAGATACAAGAGTCAAGTACCTTCACTCTGTTAGCTGCTGTCTATTCAATTGTTACATTGTCAGACTTCCATTAGCAAATAAAACTGAACGTGTTTTATATAATAATTATGTTGTAATTTCTAGAAACGTAAAGCAGTAATAAGTTAGCATTAGACCCTCGAAGTATTGCAGTTCTAGATAATCATCTTCAGGAAAACATCGTCCTCTGTTTTGACTGTGTCACTTCTCAACTTCTGCGCCGTACTCTCGACATCATTGTTTGTGATGATTTGTCGAGATTAAATAAAGCTTGAATGAATGAATGAATGATTGAATGCACTAGATCACACAAGATCCTTTCTCAGTGCTCCAGTCATTTCTCTCCTGGAGCCTCTTATCACACAGTTGTTAAAGGTTATTTTTAGGGCTGTCAAAATTAACGCGTTAACGCAGGGTGATTAACATCCCACCGACTCTGTACTACAGTCATCTTACGTTGTGGCTGACCCAGGATCAGTAGCTGCGCGCAGCCAAACATAACAGCACGTTAGTCCGTGCCGTGTTTTAAAGTTTTAAACTGCTAACGGTTACGTCTGTGTCGGGGGCATAATAGTATATAAAATCAACTGCCGCGGCTGGCAGTTGATGTCGGGAGCAACAGGAGGAGAAACATTCTCCACTCTGTTCAGAGCCCGCGACGACACAAACGTCTGCAGTTTTCAGAGGTGTGTGTGTGATCAAACATCAACATAACGTCGGCTTCCTGGTACACATGAACAGTCCCTAGGACGTGGTCGTGTCTACAAACGCACGCACGCACACACACACACACACACCGCAGACTGTAATCAAGTTGTATTTAAGAATGCACAACCTATAGGTTCACCAAATAAATGGCATTCTATAGCCTATCCTATATTTGCCCAAAGACATAGTAAAGAGACAGACCAATTGAATGATGGTTTGGTTTAAATTTATTTTCAGTATTAAAACCATCATTTGGATTTTCAATTAATAAACATAGCCTACTAATTTTAAATGTACATATCCACCTTCTGTCATTTATCTTTCCGTTCATACAACAATATACAGAGAAAATTCGATTTTTTTCGGGCATATTTCAAATGGTAAAATTAATCGTGATTTATCATGATTAATCCACAGAATCCTGTGATTAATCTGATTAAAAATTTTAATCGTTTGACAGCCCTAGTTATTTTCAATTCAATTCAATTCAGAAAACATAATTGTCGATCACATAGTGACAGAATATTGCCTTACTGTAAATACAACATAAAGACTCACATAAAATCACACACCAACACTTTTTTTTAAACTTGGCAGCTGCAAATTGTATATGTTTGTAATGTGCAAGGGTGCAGCGTACAGCATGTGTCCGTTTAACTTGGATGACTAGCAGCAATTAAAGAAATAACTTAACTAATCCTCTTCTTTTCCCTGCAGGCAATACCACTTGAACAGCAGCACTACCACGAGCGCTCCGGATATGCACATGGACATGTACTCGGGATTCTCTGACGTGGACTTCCCCAGCCTCAACCTCCCTAGGAATGGAGATTTCCCCCAGGTTTGTTTTTTTTTTCCATATCTGTTCTACACGTTGAACACAATTATTAACGTTAACACTGACACATTCAAGTGCCAACAAGAGCCTGTATAAAAAACACTCAGCTCTTTAAACACAACAAGATGGATTGTAGTTTTCACACTTCTTCTCTTGCTGTTTCCATGTGTCCCTATCTCTTACCTCTCAGAGGGAAGGGGGCCACACCTTCCACCCACTTCTTTCATGTGTTTCGTGTGTATTCAGCGATGTGTAATTCACCATAGAGCAGCCTGATTTTAAGGCTGGCGTTGTCTAGACGACTGCGGCACTACCTGCCCCTATTCCTGTTAAGGCATGTCATTAATAGGACCCTGCAATTTAACACTCTTCTACACCCAAACACCTCGTCTCCAGAAGTCGCTGTTACATAAACCCAGAATCTCTTGAAGTTATTTTCCGTCAGGCTTGAAATGAGATAGTGTGTGAATAATTAGAGATTTTCTTTGGGATTATCCCCACAGCTTTGGGGGAGACACGACAATACAATTTCATAGGTGTGGACATGAATGTAAATGTGCAGCCTCCCACTCACTTGTGTATTTACCTCACCAGTCCAGATGGTAACTCTGTATCATTTGCATTTCCTATTTCTGTGCTCTTTTGTGTCTGTCCAGGCAGCCCAACCCCCTTATGGTCGGGGTCCTTTCAATACAAGCCAATTGTAATGACACGGATCAGTGAGTTTCCAATCTGCCTATTTGGGTTGAGCTGATGAGTGCCATTATGGAACCATATTTAAAATACATGCCATGATGAGTTTTAAAGAAGGGCGGTCATGGGTTACCAAGACATGGTATCCTCCTTATGATTAGCCAGTCGGACAGTAGAGAGTCCACGGCTATCAGGGTTTTTCTCGGTTCAACATAAGGCCAAAGCAGTAAATAATAAGGGTCAGTGTGAGGTGGGACAGGAATGGCAAGGGACATTTCACTTCTTAGCTTACTTACTTAAACAAAATAATGTTCTTATTGTATCAGGTTTAACTGCCTTTGACCTGGATTTCCTGTCTCCTTCTGTATTTCCTATTTAAAGAGCAGGGGGTTCATTTTATAGACAAGATTATATCAAATATTGGCAGTGCCAATTGCAAAGAAACTGCTGATTGATCTAATGTAGCCTGCACAGAAACACTTGCATATGTGTCAACCAGTTTTGTCATCACCTCAGTAAGAAATTCTAAGATATTTGTAGTTATTATTATGGGTTAACAAGCTTTGAGGCAAAGTTAGAGCAGTTTGTATACCTCGATTTTGTTGCACTTCATCAACCCTAATTCCTATTTCCAAACATCTATGTTTAAAACATGTACTGTGACAATTGGCTATACAGTTTGAATGGGAGAACAAGCAGACACAAAACCTAAATGTTCAAAGGGCTTTTTTGTCAGTATTTTAAGCAGACGGGGGGGTTTCAAGAACAGAAGGCTGCAGGCCGAGGGCTTTTAAAAATACAAGAATGTGTCCTGGCATCATCATCATCATCATCATCATGTTGTAGTGCTGACATGGATTCTGTGATTCATGTGGGATTTCCCTAGGTTTCCACCAAACCTGTTCATGCTGTCTGGCTGTAGCTTCTCTCTTTACAAATATTTTCAAGGGTTCATGATTTTGCGACACATGTTGAATCTCCTCATCGGTCTACCATTTGAAGAAATGTATGGCTTCGCGGTTGTCATTTTCACGCGGTTAAATATGAATTCGCTCCTTCATCATCAGTGCATTCATGAGCAGCAAGTTTGGTTTCCCGGCAGTGGAGACGTGGAATGTTATGGTGTGTGTGTGTGTGTGTGAGAGAGAGAGAGTGTGTGTGTGTGAGAGAGAGAGAGAGAGCGAGAGAGAGAGATGTTGTGCGCTTGTGTTGTGCTTTCTCAGCTGTTCTTTCTGGTTTTAGACACTCCCTGCCATGTGAGGCATGCAGAGAAAATGTAAGTCACGGGGTCAACATGACTAATCCGCCACCTCACACACTCTGCGCCCTTTCTCATCCTCCATTCCCCCAAATGATCATGGCATGCCCACTGTGACCATTTTTTCCCTCGATCTGCCCACAATCAGGAAGCTAAGGCAAGCCCCCTTTGACATTTAATTAATAGTGTTGACTAGTAGCGAAGTGGTTTTCATTAGTCGAAATGTCATTTTTACCAGTGAAAATGTTGGTATAAGATATTGTAAAACTATTTTGGCATGTTAAAATATGTTTTTATATATGCAGAAATGTATCCAAACTGATTTACAGATATCGTAAATGTAATTATTGATATAATACATTTTTGATAAGTCGCCCTTAATTACAATATTCATTTGGGATGTGTGAGTCATTTGTTGAAGTATTTGGGCGACTTTCCACAGTGTCACAGTTTGTTTACGCAGTTCATCAGAGCTCTGTTGGAATATCCTCATAGTGAAAGGAAGCACACAGTTGGAGCACATGGACAGGATGTCTATCTCCACATTGCTGGTGGTAACTCCAAAACACGAGCCAGATGTTTATTTATATTAGAGTTAATAAGCTCCTCTCTATGAAAATGAATATCCCTCTTGAGAGTATCAGTTGATAATCAGAGTAAAATCTATCACTGACTAATAACTGAAATGGAACACAGGTCACTTTAGCACTGCACTGTAGTGGATACAATCATAGTGTGGATTATATTGATCGCTCAATTTAAACACAAGTGAGTTTAAATTCAAACTAACTAAACACATTTTTAAAGTTAAATAAGATTAAAAGTAATTAATGCATGTAACATATGCACATCAAGTATATTCAAGTATATATTTCATGTTTTTAACTAACCAAACAGATAGATTGAGACAATGACTTTATTTAAAACTTACTTACAGTTTAGGGTAATTGGTCTTTTGCTGTGTCAGTACAAAACAGCGTGTTCCTTTTCCAGGAAACTTCCCCAGAAATAACAGTTTCACATAAGATCCTTTCTTGGGACTTACTGGGAAACCTCCTAAAATAACTATCATCGGCATTAAGATAAACAATGGAGATTTTGACAAAAACAAATTGGGGCTTCATTTAATTTATTACTGAAATTCAATAATAATGAGTCGGTTTTTGTTTTTTATAATGGCAGGCAAATGAGGCAAATACATCCTTTATCCATAGTTGAATTTGCATGGATGGATTTATAAGAGGGGGAAAATAATCTGTTAAATAAAATGCTACAAAGGATGGACAACCCCTAGCACTGTGCTTTAACATTTGTAATTACTATGGTTTCAAGCTGAATGCTTCAATTTGCCACAGTGACATATGTATGCACATCTGTCTAGGCTTAGTCTGGGTCATATGTGGATCCAGAGTATGCTACGTGAACTTTTATTCAGATCATCAGAATGAAAACAAGACTTACTGGAAGACAAAACACCAGAACTCATTCACTAACCACAATGGCTAACCTCAAAGAGTGAACAGCACTCTGTAAGCACACACATTAACACACCTACTGTAATACTCTATATTCATATACTGTACGTACACATGTGCATAGGCACGTTTTAGGCATATTCACAGGCTGTGAATATGCCTAAAACGTGAATGTGAATCACAGCCTTGTGTTCTCTCGCTGCATATACTCTCGCTATTGTTCTTTCTCTTTGTGTGTACACACCCATACCCATGTGCAAAGTACACTTCTAGGTTAGTAGTTATTATTATGCAAAAAGGTTTGCATTTACATGTCTTTTAAGTTTAGCTTTTTGTAGAATCCCAAGCACTTTATTTGCTAAATGGGAAACATCTTACATAACATTTTGATATTTTGAAACTCCAAAGTGATAGAACTTTCCAGTTGATAATAATGAGATCACATTTTTTATTTCCTTTTGAAGCTACAGTTCCTTCTTTAGGCTGTTAGGCAATAAAGGGTGTCTGTTTTGTGTGTTGGAGTATTCAAGCAAAGCTCATCAATGATTCAGCCCCCCCTGATTAACCTTTGCTTCCCACCAGCACACACAAACGCGCACGCATGCATGTGCGCGCACACTCTCTCTCGCTCGCACGCGCACACACACACACACACACACACACACACGCACACGCACACACACACACACACACAAACAAATAAACATTATTCACAGGATTTCCACTCATACCTCGATGACACCATGGACAGGCGCCATGCCGCCTCTGAGTCTGACTCCCCTTCACTCCAGCAGAGATGGACATTACAGTACCTTACCATGCTGGCTTCATATCACATATTCCTGGAACTGGGTGTGCAAATGGCCCCTCTATATAGCTTGTAAAGGAGAAAAATCTCAATATTTCTGTTTTTAAATACGACAAATTCCTCAATTAAGAGGTTATTGCTCCTTTTTTTAATCAAAAAATAATGTTACAACAGTCTTTGGTCAGAATGGATTTGGATTTGCTGTAATAACCCATTGTCCACCAGATTCCCAGAATATTCTTTTTTTAAGCCTCTAGTGCCAGTAAGTTGAAATGACCATTTAAGAACGTATTTGTTTGTAATTGTGTACAGATAGAAGTAGTGTGTGACGCCTGAAAGACTTCAGCTGTGTCCTTGTTATTTAAGATGTCTAGAATGTTTTTATCATAGCCTCTGATGGGGTCCATGTGGAAACTGTAAGTGTTGAAGTCAAATCTCTTTAAATGGTGATTAGCACAACAGAGCAGAATTAATAATGAAATGTTTTGATATGCTGAATCTGTTAAAGTCCGCTGGGATCTGCATATGCATTCTCATTAGTGACACACTGCCCGTATTAGTTCATTAATTAGACAGCTTGTTTGCTTCCACAGCATAAGCTTTTACACCTCTAAGCTATAGATCATTATGTTAATCAGTATCCATTGCTAGAACAACAGACTTTGAAATTGAGCCTGTGCAGACAAAATAAAGTATGAAGTAAGACAGGCAGTTCGGCAGGGAGTCAGTCTCTAAATATAATAATCATTAAATAGTGGCCCGGGCCCATTAAACATAGCGGTAAGCAGCAGGGTGTGAGAAGCGGCCAGGTCCGGAGCGCAATACTGTTTACACTACAAATGCGGTTGAGTTACACCATGTACAGTAAAATGGGCCCGACTGCCAGTAACTCTAGTCACTTACCAACAAAAGCATCATTTCCTGAAAGCTCCTCCCTCCTCCCTCCCTCCTCTCCCCTCCCCTCCTCACCCCTCCTCTGCTCTGTTCTCTCACTCACTCTTCAACCACCTTTTTGAGCTTGGAGGAACCAGTCCACAATCACTATGACAAAGACACTCTATGCAAATACCTGGCCGTCCTGGTGAAGCAAGCAGGAAGCATGTTTAAGACTCACCCGCGTCTCTGTTTATGAGAGTACCTAGAGTTTGTATGCGTGAGCTCATTGCCCAGACTAGTGTACCTGCGCTAGAGACAGATGAGTGTGTTGAGAGCCAGAGAGAGGAACTGTGTGGAAGGGCTACTACTAGTGACAGTCCACTGTTGTATAGAAGCGCTCCAGCTGTAAGGTGAATACCAACCCCTTTGACGAACACATGGAAGAGGCTGTCGCTGTAAGGGATTCAAGGTGAAGCAGGAGTGTATGTGTGTGTGTGTATCATACCCCTCCATACTGCAGCGTTTGGACCCATGTCTCTCACGCAGCTCTGGACTAAATTGTATTCACAGCTGGGACGACCACTTCCCAAGGTACTGGTACATCTCACTTCTTTCTCGTATGTATCACGTTGAATTGCCGCTGTTGTTTTTATATTTAAGGATTTGCTGTTATTTTGCGAAAAAACACGTGTTTTATTTTTGATGTCGTGGTCAGTAATTGAAAACGGTTGGATATTGTAATTGTTACAATTCGAAAGCTGTTTGTGTGAGGAGTTTTTATTGTCTTTATCAAGGATCGTTCATATAACGCTAGCCAGCATTTATGGCTGTTTTTTTTATTTTAACTTCCTTGAATGAATTTACTTGAAGTACTTCCTTATAATTACTACACACATGCAGACAGGCCAGTGATTCTCTCTTTTTTCAATGCATTTTCTGGCTGGAGCTTCATTGGAATTAGTATGTTTTTAAAATTTAAACATGAAAAAGATCTGTCAAAATCTATTTTACAAAGTTCTTAAATTAGTTTCTCATTTCTGCTTACCAAGGCTGTTTTCCAGGACAAGGACTGCGCCACATGCAAGACTAAGGACACATTTTAATGGAAATCTTTATTGAACTTTATTTTAGATTATTTTAGAGTAGGACAAATAGAAAAACATCCTCTATCTTCCCTGTTTATTAAATGCTTATATGCTTACCATTGCAACATTAAGAGAGAAAAATGCCAAAGAAGGTAACGCAGGCTAAGAATTTGGGCTCACTTAAAGTTTTCCTGTTTGTCTCTCAGCAAGTTAGACTGTAATTTCCTTGCTGGCGGCCCAGAGTTGCCAGCTAGAGGTCCTTTGAGGCTCTCATTCCCATCCAGGAACTATGACAAATGATTGTCTGCATCACGCCTTGCTGTCTTCCAGTAACTGCTTGAACCTGATACCTTGCCAGACTAAATAGCACTCTTGTCTGTTTTTTGATTGGTTATTGAATATGGGCATTGTTGTACCACTCTAAATGGAGCTGCATTGTTTGTTTGTTTTTATTCATCATTCATAAGACTACACATACTCTGTGAAAGTGTAGCTCTTATTAGATGAGTCTGACATTATTGGTGCATGGCTTGTTGAACTCACTACCACAGATTTCTGATTAAGTTGATTGGCTAATCGAGTCATGACAGCATTTATTCCTTCACAGGAATTTGCAAAATTGCAAAATCACTGAATTAAACATTTTTTTTACAGTCCTGTCTGTAACTTGAGTGTTAAAGGTAGAGTTATCTGTTATATGTTTCTTTATATCCTTTTCATTTTACAACAGGTGGCCTTAGTTAGTGGCTGGCAGTGAAATATTTCAATAGATATTAGCTGTGATTATCAACTTACAGATCATCTTGTAGCCTAGGTCAATTCTGTTTCTCTCCGACAAGCAGACTACATAGTATGTTGTCTATACAACATATGTAGTGAGTATCCATACGTTTATCATTATCTGGCCCTCTAGAGATACCTTACTAATGCACTTTCAATTCAAACAATTGGGGACATAACTCACAGTCCTCATTCAGGGCAGAAATATATTAAAAATGCTTATCTGACATTTACATGGAACCCACTCACTCCGTCTTTTTAGTGGAAAAAACTGTGAACCCATCACTTAAAGGCCTACTTCACCGGTTTGAATATGAAGGTGTATTGAATTCTCACAGTAAAAGACATCACAGTAATATTTAAAAAGTAAGTTTTTTTTAACCCTATATTTCTCTTTCTGTGATGTCACGAGAAAGAGAAATATAGGGTTAAAAAAACACTCTTTCTGCCTTTTCTCAGGCTAGGATGAACCGATTTAAAAAAAAAAAAAAAAAAAAAAAAAAAATTGCACATTTATACTACATAGGATCTCAGAATTAAATACACCTTCATATTCAAACCGGTGAAGTAGGCCTTTAAGGACCAGGGGTGCAGCCGGGCCGCCTCTTGGTGGGCACATGTTGTCAGTTTCCTGGTATTACGTTAAATCTGAAGCATTACCTAGGCGTGCAGCTTACGGGAAGTGAATAAACAATGATGTGTGAGGAGTGAGTGCATGGGGGGATGGACAGATGATGAGCCGTGGAGAGAATAGGGGAGCGAGAGAAAAATATAAATGACGAGTGCGAAAAATGCAGGTTACTTATTCTGCTACTAAAGGTTGCTTAGTTTTGCGCCTTTACCAATATCTTATTATGTCCGCATTAATTAAACACCACATATGTGCCAATTAGAATTGCAACAGTTGGGGGCCGCTCGTGGTGTAGGGGTTAGAGCGCCCTCCAATAGAGGCACAGTCTTCAGAAGCAGCCCACCACGGGTTCGAATCCGGCCCGTTGTCGTTCTCTGCATGTCATTCCACCCTCTTTGCCCCATTTCATCTCTGTCTCTCCAAACTGTCTAATAAAGCATCCTTTGGGCTGCAAACTTTACAGCCTCTAAAATAATCATAGTGTTATATTAACGCCTTTTTGATAAAGTATCAGATCAATTAAATAAGTGTTACCAATGTCATCTCACGGCGAGAAGGTCCTGATTTTTGGATCTGGGTTCGGCTAGCTGAAGCCTTTCTATTTAGAGTTTACTTTTTTGTTACTGTATCATTTTTGTCTGCATTATGAGCGCTGCGGTTTCACCAAACATTTAAAAAAGACATGCAGTAGTAGGTTACGTTACATGGCTACTAGAATTTGCCTGTAGTGTATTGTTTTTCCCTGGGATATATTGGCACTGTGTCGAGCATGAACCTGCTTCACATTTTTCTTCTTCTTATGAACAATGATAAATCTAGAGATTCCTCCTCCAAAGAAATGAAACAACAACGAGTAAACAGCAACGAGTCCACTAGAGTCACAGCATGATAATAGTCCATTGATCACAGGTGTGTCATGCACTTCACAAAAATGGTTTTCTGAAGTTGGGCCAGAAAAAAGCGAATATGATGAAGCATAATTTCTTGGCACTTGTCATTAAGAAACGCTAATTTTGAATTTCAGTTCATCACACTGCAAGTATACAGTATATCAACATGAAATCTTCATTCAGAATTTTATAACATTTTATTGTCGAGGCCATGTTGCATGAGACTGTTACTAATGACAGCGTTGGTCTGTGTTGCAAGTGTGGTATGTTGAAATTTTGGCAAAACTGAGACGTAATCTTGTGTCAACATCCCCCCACACATCTATTTTTTCAGCACGTAAGACAGCTCAGTCCTTTTTGACCTTTCACCAACAACTTTTTCAGAGGTTTGCCATATTTTTTAGATACATGTTGTTTTTGTTTTGTGTTTCATTGGAACTATCAGTTAAGGATGTTGGGTAAAACTATTGAGACATGCCTCTGTGAATGCCAATTTATCCTCATGGCACCCTAATGCGAGTGACTCTTGGAACCACTCCAAAAACATAGCAGATTAAATCTGCCTCACTGTTACGCCTCTCTCTTTTTTCAGCTTTTTCCTCTTGTTATTTTCATATTCTCAATGTTTGCTACTTTTCACTTGTCACCCCTGCTTGTTCTTTGCTGAATTTGCCCGGTAGATGTATTTGCTGGTATTACCATTTGCATCATATTCAGCATTGGGGGCGGCAGTGGCGAAGTGGGTAGGAAGTTCGCCTCTGGTGTGCAGGGTCGGAGGTTCGATCCCCCGTCTCCCCGCCACATGTCGAAGTGTCCCTGGGCAAGACACTGAACCCCGAATTGCTCCCGATAATTAGCTTAGTTAGCTTAGCACCCTAGTGCTAAGCCTACCCTGCGTGGTAGCTGCTGATATCGGTGTATGAATGTGTGTGTGACTGGGTGAATGTGTACAAAAAAACAATGTAAAGCGCTTTGAGTCTGTGATAAACGCTATATAGCGCTATACAAGTCCATTTACCATTTACCATCGTTAGTTTGTAGTAGTCAGCCCAGCGCTTTGGGCTCTCCTCCTACACACAGCTAGTAGAACAGTTATTTGAACCTGCTCCGTCATTGTGATGCTAGCTGGGACACTTGCCATGGCATCTTTTTATTTTCCAGAACATATGAAAACACTGGAAAATTTCAGGAGGCTTGTACGCAGTAAGCTGTCCATGGCATGCTTTTACTCAGACTTGGCACGATATGAAATGCTTGCCTGTCAGGAGGTTCATGGACAGGGCATGCCGCTTTGATTGGCCTAGGATAGGTGGTCAGTGGTGGACTAGACTCAGATGTCTGTCAATTGACAAGGAGGACACAATATTTACTTTTCATCCCAAAACTATAAGACTATAAACATAATAAAAAAAGTATCCTGTTTCTTATAATTTCTCAGACCATCCCCCCCAGAATTAAATTTACATATTTAATATCTGCACAGTTATCAACATGAATTCTTTTTAACTAACTCTCATTATTTGTTGTTGTAGATAACACTGTTTTATTGTCAGTTTTGGCATGACAGGAGTCCTCATTTACGCCCTTTGTGGTTTGTGGGACAGCTTAAAATGTGGTGAGCTTGAATCTTGAGCTGAAGACCGAGACTGATTCATGTCTGTTGTCATTTTAATCAATTTAAAGGTGGAATCAGCAATTCTGTTCTGACAACGCTTGTTGTCAAAATCAATGTTGTCCAAATCAGTGGATATCTCCTCAGAATCCGCAACCTCTCAGTACAGTGTGTGCGTTGAACAAAAGAAATCCGGTGTAAATACACAGCCTAGTCCTGTAAAATGGTAAATGCGAAAAAAGGGTAAAGGTTAAACAAAGGGGCCCACCGTAGCTAGAAATATGCCTGTTTACAGAGCTTAGGTTGTGAATTAACACTAGATTTTTTTTTGAGCGTACACACATTACTCACAGGTATCTTCAGGTCCAAAATTGCAGAATCTACCTTTTAATCCTGAATTCAAAAGAGGTCCAACTGCTACCAGTCTTCTCAGTAGCAATAGCAAGTCAGTCAAAAGGCTGATATACCAAAAAGTCAATGTCTGCTTCAAGTCTTTGAAAAGGTCAAAGAAAAGGGAAAACTTAGCGCTGGCCTATTGGAGTCACACAGCCCAACTGATATGTCAGGGATGTAAGACATGGAGACAGCTCGGCATAACATAATCGAGACAGAAAGAGTGACACCAGTGCTAGCTTTTCAGTTGCTGGCCACAGACCCAGCACAAGAAAAGTCACACCTCTAAACACACACCAGACAGACACAGATACAGACACCCTAGCCATCCATCAAGTTCTGTTGTCCGCATGAATAAGGTCTGACCCCAAAGGGGAGAACATTGGGTGGAGGTTGTTTTTAGTCAGCTGATCATAACGATGGGATAGCTGATTAGATAAGCCTCCGCCCCACCAGCCCACAGAAAGACTTAAGCCTTCAATGCAACTTCTTACACGAACATTTTGCCCTAATGAGATTCCAAACAACAGCCAATGCATTTTGGCAGCATTTGTAGCCCTCAGAAATCTGATAGCGATTTAACTCTCAAACCCTCATCTCCTACAATTACATTTTCAGGCTCAGGCAGGATTTACAGCCATACAGAATAATAAAGGAAGTAAAAGGACTAAAAGAAATAGACGCTGATAGGGAAGGGACAAATGGTGGCAAACGGTTGGCTGGGAAACAAGGGGATGGAGTTTAAAATTGTGAGTTAGTTCATTTGAGATGTGCGTTTGTTTATGTATGTGGGTGTGTGGCTGGGGTAAGTGGGAGGCCAGAGTGACTTGTTTCCTGGCCTTGGAATAGCATCCAAGCATGCAGTGTGTAGGAGGGGAAAGCCCTAGGCCCCTAGCCTGGCCTTGTGCTGAGGCAGGTTATTGGGTTGAAACAGGATGTGGCGTAGGACTATACAGTATTTCTTCCCTTAAGTTTGCTTTTTGATATCAGGGGTTAAATGTTAGCGTTTAATATGTAGCCAGCCATAACATAAAGGCTAAATAAAGCCATTTCTATCTAAGGTTTTATTCAAGACATTATCAACCCTTGGCTTGGTCATGAACTGTATCAAAAATAATTGGAGGTCTTTACAAATGGACAGTCAGTAAGAAAATAAATGATGTCCTGTCCTGTGACGTTGCACCAGTGACAACATGTCCACATGTCAACTAACTGTTGTTGACATTTCGAGCATGCCAAAGAGAATTCTGGTGAGAATTAGCAGCTGGCAAAACATGTGTGTCACAGGAGGCATGTGGCTGTCCATGTATTCCCCTAGACAACAGAGGAATAAGCGGATTTGACCATACCAAATTGGAGAGGGAAAAAAGGTGGTTATCACATTTGAGTGTTGACAGCTAGTGGTCTATGTCCTGATACACTCCTATTGATGGGATTTGTGATTATAAACCATTTCCCTTTTATTATTATGAGCAACATTTACACATGTACACAGGCCATGGAGATTACTGTACATAAGGTTAACCAACAGAAGCTAGAATTCCTTCTATTATACAGCATGAGCTTATCATAGGGCCGGGCCCTGTCATAACCAGTGTCAATGTTGTCAACCGTTGAGTCTGTATAGATAGCATCAATAAATGCTCTTCAACAGTTCTGTAAATTCTAATATTTATTTTATCTTGAACGTGTTTCTTAGCAATTATCTCTTATGATCAAGGATTCATTGGATCTTTTTAGAAGGAGAGGTATTGCGTGAAACTGTTTCAGATTACTCACACTGTGAATACATCTTCTATAACAGATGATGTAGCCAGGCTGTTTGTGGGCGGTTTATATCTAGAAGTGTTTTTCCTTGATTCTTAGAGCTGATAACCACCATCTTCAACCACAAACACCTAGCAGCTCTGCAGGTGTCTTGTGAACTACAAGGGAAGCCCCTGCCTCTACTTGTTGCCTTGTTTCACTGCTGTAGGCTTTCATTAGTCAGTAGAGAGATAACTGTCTGAGTCCAGACATTCGAGATGAGGTTTACCACTTCTGTGGACACATACTGTAATGTGACGTACGGCACCTGCATGTGTGTTACGCTTCTATACAGAGCCTCCCACAATTAATCTGTTTGAGTACAACACACACACACACACACACACACTCTTTATTTTACCAATTACTACCAAATTACTATATTGACTTCAAGCTGACTTAATTTCCTGAAAGCAAATTTGAGAGAACTCAACATACTTGAATTATATTGTATTATATATTTTTCAGCAGAGAAGAAGAGAGCGAGGGAGAGAGAGTGAGAGGCAGGATTAGTAGATATTCGGCTCTGTGTGTGCTGTGGAAGGAGCCAGATTGCCATCAGAGCAGTTGGAATTCAAGCCTTATCTCTGCTTGGCAGGGCCCAGTCTTAGGAACAGTAGATGAACTAGCCCTGGGCACGGGCCTGCCGGGGGACAAACACTGCCCCCTCTGTTACGCTCTGCTTAACAACTTGATTAGCATGGTCCTGAGGTCGGCCATGTCTCGGTTAGCACTAACCAACCTGTATCAGGACTGTTGGTCGTTGTAATAGCAACACTGCATCAGCACAGTATGTTCAGTTACAGGAATTTGCATTAACTGGAAAACCTAGAAGTCACATTGTAACACAGCACATATTTGCATTACACATTTGTTTAGGACTATTTTCAGCTTCAGATTGAATTAGTCTATTATGATGCATTAAAGCAATTAAGAGTTAACCGGTTTCATAACCAGTTACTACTGTAGTCTGAATAGGAAAGCTCATAAATTGAACTCTAACTCAAGTTAGGCTGTATTTCCATATCAAGTCTGATTAGGGTTTTTTTTGTAAATACATTTTCTTGTCAAATCCAAAATTGTTCTTAACAGACTAATGATAATTTCCAGCAAATGATTTTGATTTGCTTTGCTGCAAGAAACAAACATGGTGAAATACATGTGCAATCTGTGTGTTTCCACAATTAATCTTCCGTTGAATGATGTCTCTAGTGACACATTGTCCGTTTTCTGTGCTTGTTGTTTATTCATCTATCCCCCTCAACCAGCAGAGCAAAGAAAGGAAGGAGGGGAGCAAAGGGGTGAGATAGGAAAACACACAGCTGACAGGATTAACAAAAAAAATGTAGAAAGGGAAAAGTGCTTGACAGTGACAGTTTATACTGTATGTTTGGGACTGGTAGAAGTAATATTTTACAGGGACCCTCTGCACATCTTCCCCCTCAGTCTGCTTCTGACAACAGCCTTTAGAGAGCCTGTTTTACGGGCTCATGTCTGATCTTGCCCTCAGAAAGCAGACACACACACACACACACACACACACACACACACACACACACACACACACACACACACACACACACACACACACACACACACACAGATAAACACAGGGAGAAAAGGAAAGAGAAAGGTAGAGTGAGAGAGTAAAAGATAGGCATAATCCTGGAACGTCCAGCAAACGCTGATAAGCTGAGTGCTGCACCCTTTTAAAAAAAAGTGCTCCTTTCAATTTACAAACATCCACCCCTTACGGTCAGCAAGCTGTTTTTTTAACCTCAGATGGCAAACACAATAACATACACATGTATCTGTGTCTGTGTGCTGTAAGCCACCCCCACTAGGCCCCATTCCCACATGATGTAGTCATGTTTACACTAAGAGCTCCATGTCTTGTCTTCTCATGCCTGTGAAACATTTTCAGCTGAACTGTGAGTAATTGTTAACAGACAGTTTTGACAGAGGTCAGCACAGCTTCTCAGCATTAATCAGTGGCAGCATATTGCACAAAATAGCTATTTTCTTCCTTAACATTTTAGGTTCCATGCTTCAACCGTCTTAACAGAATGACATTTTTGTTTTAGTCCAGAAGAATCAACCAAAAAGGAGGAAAAATGTCAATGGAAAAAGTTTGCACATTGAATAGAAAGAATATACTGAATGTACAGTATATCATTTTAAAATGTAATAAGTTTTTTACAATATGTAATATGTTATGATGATGGATTTAGAACATTATGATAATGCATATGATATGACGTTATGATAATGCAGTTTTTTACATTATCAACAAGTTATTACATATAAGGCTCTAATAAAACAAAATTGTAATAACATAATGCTTCTTTACATTATCGTCTCTTACAAGGCAGCATCACAACTAATCATTTACCTCTGTCTCTGGACCGTTTTCACTTTGAGTTCCCAATGTTTACTTCCCATAGAGATAAAAGATAACATGATAGTATTGGACTTTTTGTTTAACAAAAAAAAACATCAAGCAGTAGTCTCTCCTGGTTGCCTAGCAACTGTTTGTGCTAAACTAAACTAGCTGCTGGTGGTAAATTTAAACGTGCAAACAGTACAGATACTACAGTATAGTGGTGCAAATCCTCTCATCTAAGAGAATAAGCATATTCACCTTCTCCAACATGTGTAACTGTCCCTTTAGGTGAGGTAAACAGTGAAATGAGATTGCTGAATTAGAGAGATTGGCTCTCAGGAAGTATTCCAGGCTGCTTCATGGTTCTCTAGACTGTGGAATACTTCATCTGTTCGGTCCCCCTTCCCAATCACTCAATCCCTATCTCCTCACATCCATGTTTATAAGTCTCCGGGGGCCCTGGGGTGCCTGTGAGAGGCTAGTTAAAGAGCATGGCATGGTAATGGCTTGGAAAGGATATGAATAGAGGGGCGACTGGAAGGCAGCCATGTCTGAAATGACACACGCACCCAGACACAAGCACTCTCATTATGCCTGCCCCTCGCTTTCTATTTGACTTGCTCACTCTCACACATCTGTGTGTGATTAGATTTTGTTTAGGCTACTCGTGTTTCTCCCAATAGAGTGCAGCATTGGCAGAAACCCAGAATGAATTTGCCCCCTTCATTGTCTGCGGTTCCGTACCATCCACACTCATTTCACACTTTTCATTTTCTATCATAAAGAAATAATAAAATGTCAATACACTTATTATTCCTTTACTGCAAAACCCGTGTGCTATGTCTTATATGGGATATATGATTTCAATTTATAGTGATGATAAAGAGAATATTTGGAGAGGCGGTTTGGCTGTGGTTGTATACATTGGTATTTATTTTGAAATCTACATATACATACATAAACAGTTCCAATAGTAAACTATTTTTAATCTGCAGAACGTAAGAAGACATGCTGCTCTGCCCCACGTTTTGCCTTCTTTTCGGAGATTGAACTTAACACCCCCTGTTGTTTTCTTCCTTTAGGACCTGTCCTGCATTGAAGACCTCTCCACCAACTCTCTGTTCTCCTCTCCGGCTGACTCCCTATCGGAGTATGCTGATGCTCAGTCCTTCATCAGCACGGAAACCCTGGACGCAGTTCCCACCCTCTGGGACGTCAATACTAGTACCACCTCCACACCAGCACAGAGCCAGCTAGAGGTAACAAGCATCTACACACCTGGCATAACCACAGACACTGATTACCGTTGCCACCAACTCCTCTTAAAACCATTTTGTCTTACAAATCTTTTTCAAATCACGTATGTGAGGAGGTGGGCACCAAGCACCAGCAAGCAAGCGTCAAATTGTCTCTTTTTTTATATACATGTATTAATACAGGCCGGAGATACACTTAGCACATACAACCTTTGATGACAAGAGACAAAGAAACAACAACATTTCAAGTGAAATTAAAAATGCATACTAATACATCAATTATAGCAATAGAAAAAAAAAGTTAAGATTGTCTCTCTTGCTCTGCTCACTGCCACATTTCACTCTTAGATTCATAGTGTTGCTGGGTTTGTGCACTTCATTCTTATGAAAATACCGCCAAAGCACCCAGGCATCACTGCAATATTTACACTCAAAAAAATTGTTTTCTTTTATTCTTATTTATTGTGTTAGCCACATATTTATTGTGTAGTGAATTTGAGACATTTTGTTTCAATTTGGCCTATTATCTCCAAGGGAAGAAACAACTGGTTGCCTTCATCAGTTACTGAATGTTTCAACCACGTCTTCTGCTCTGCTAATCGTTTGAAATTTATATAAATTATGATTTAAAAAAATGTCTCTTACTACACATCTTTATTTGGCTTTTACACAGGTATCACTATTCAATTCAACAACCACAATATCTAACAACTGAACGCAGAGGTTTGAAAAACACAGTCACACCTATGGACAAAAACAAGCCCGTAGAATACCAACCATTTGTATAGATAATGTGAAATTGTAGCCAGTGCATAGCAGGAGCTTCAATCCCACTGGCTAAACATGACGGACCACTGTAGATACACATACTGTAGTGTACAATATTATTTTTTTTTAAATGTACTTCTTATATTTTCAAATATCATCTATGTTCTTGATGTACTTTCCCTTCAAGGAAACTCATTGAACTCTAGTAAATCATGGTCTCCAAGTTGGTGATCAGAGTAGAGCAACTTCTTAAATGCTGTTCCTGTTGAGTCCTCTTTGAAATAGTCCAGGGATATCATTTAGACATGTATCAGAGCCTTCTGAAAGCCTTTTATGTTTTCCTTTTCATTCTGCCCTCACTTCATCCATTATATTTCCCAGACACACATAGCTTTATCTGCCTTTTGTTGTTGTTGTCGTCGCTGGCTTTTCACCGCCAGATGACACATTGCATTTTTGTTGAGTGCTGCTCCGTCAGACATCCATGCCCCCTGTGCCCACACTCTCACATGCATCTCACATCTGCAGACAACACACATACAGTTTTGTATTCATGTTTTGTTTTTGTTTCTCTTTTCTTATGCATTTGGCACCATTTTTTATTTGTGTTTTTTCATTTCCTCATTTTTATGTTTTGTCGACAGCTAAATGGCACCGGCAGGTTTCATGGCTTGGCAAGTTTGGATGATATAACTGCTATTATCAGCACCCCACCTTTAGGAGGATTCCAGGTAGCCACACCAACCTCTCCAACCTCACGTTAAAATGAAAACAAGCACTCTTAACAAGATGAGCCAAATCATTGGCCGTTCTCAGTAATGCAGATATGCAATAAATGTTATGTGTCTAATGTGCAGCTGCTCTTGCCCTGTGTGTTAGCAACATAGCATGCCTTTAATCTAAGACTGAGGGCCACATTTTGACAGTGCAGTTCATTATGGTCATATCATGAGATGAATGAAATTGTAATGCTTGTGCCTTCTTTGGCAATTCTGCAACACTGTTTCATATTGCATGCACAGACAACATATTATTCCATATGTGGAATTGTCTTTTTAAATTGGATATTTTACAAGAATAGAGCCAGTGTAATATTGGCCTGTCTGTCAAAATGGGACTCTGTGCATTTTTCAATTTCTCAGATAACATGAATCTGACGATGTGTGAATATTAACACTCTTGCCTGTCTACAGTAACAAACCATGTTTCAAAGCTCTCATTCCTGCTTCTTCAGCTAAATGTGTCATTGTACTGTTGCACTGAATATACCTAGATGGGCTGTGCTAAATTTCTACCGACTACCTGCCTGCTGCTTACAGTCTCTTTCCTAACTCGGTTTTTGCCTAATCTGAAAGGAAAAGTATCACCCCAAAATTTGGTTGTTCAGTGATGTCATTCACATTATCCAATAAAGTGTCTTTGGCGCCCTAAGGCTCCAAGAACCCAGCCGCCGCCAGAGGAAGAGGAGGATGCCGATGAAGAGGAGTCAGAAGAATTGGGACATGTAGACACATATGCTGAGTACAGACCTTCCAAATGTAAGTCACTGACCAGACTGAATGTCAACACATCCAGCTACCTATTAATTCATGTACATTTTTATGCTCAATATGACACGGAACTCATGCAGTTTGCAATTAAAGGTGCACCATGTAACTTTGGGTTTGTCAGAGTAGTGAACATTTTCTAAAGACATTTCTAAGCCACCTGTAAAAAGTGGAAAATCTACCTTTTAAAAGTTAATGTTTCAATGTTGTTGTTTAGAGCAGCAGGGCCCACAGATTTGTTGATAAACATATTCAAGTCTTACATTTGGTTCCAGGTGCCTCAAAATACTTTTGTTTTCGATTTATGATGATATATAAATTCAATATTAAAAATGACAAGGAGTAAATATGCTTTCTTAAACTAACTGCAGGTGCAAATGTAAACAAATCCCCGACACCCGAAACTGCCTAGTGCACCTTTCACAAATGTTTCCAAATGTTTTTTCTCTTCTTTAAAACTGCTATTCTGTTTTTTTCCCCTCTCTCCAGCCACTATAGGAATTTCTCATCCTGACAAAGTGGTGGAGACCAACACACTCTCCAGTGTCCCTCCTCCTGACATCACGTACACTCTGTCTATCCCCGAGTCAACTATTAACTGTGGCCTGCTGTCCGCTCTGCAGCTTGAAGCCATCATCTATGCATGCCAGGTAAACACACAGGCTCACATACACACAGTACATAGAGCACTTCATTCATTTGTGTAACTATAACTGACACGGTTTTGAGTATACAATCATCTTTGTTCATGTGTTCATGCTCTCTGTGCCTCCGTAGCAACACGAGGTCATCCTTCAGAACAACCAAAGGGCAGGCTTCCTGATCGGAGACGGGGCAGGGGTGGGAAAAGGACGCACAGTGGCAGGGATCATCCTGGAGAATTACCTAAAGGGAAGGAAGAAATCACTATGGTAAGAGAGATGTACCGATCTTGTAGATAAATAAAACCAGTTTGAAAGCGAAATCTGTAGTTTCACTTTGGTGTCACTACTAGTACTTTTATATAATTGCGTTTTTTAACCAGTAATTCGAGAGAATGTATTAGAGCATGTGGGGGCAAGTTTGTGCAGAAGCAGGCTGCTGAATTACATCACTTTCTTTTCTGTTCCTGCCCTCAGGTTCAGCATATCCAATGACCTGAAATTCGATGCAGAGAGAGATCTCAAAGACATAGATGCAACGAATATTCCTGTGCATGCCTTAAACAAGGTGAGTCCGGCTGGAATTACAATGACAGGCTGAGAAAATGTTGAAGTTGTATGTGCGTACGAGCAGAAAATAAAAAGCTATACTTGGCTACTGCTTGTCTCTTTAACTTTTCATCCATATCTTAACACTCCTTTCCTTCAAATGCTTCCTTCTAATTGTAGATTAAGTATGGAGACACAGCTACCTCAGAAGGAGTCCTGTTTGCGACTTACTCTGCGCTGATTGGAGAGAGCCAGGCAGGTGGGCAGCACCGGACCAGAATAAAACAGATCCTGGATTGGTGCAAGTCAGATTTTGACGGAGTTGTATCCTTTCAATTCAACAACCTCATTATCTAACAGTTCTCTAAACAAAATGTTGTATTCGATGTGTTAGCGTTGTTTGCCCCTTGACTCTTCCCCCTTACAGATTATTTTTGATGAATGCCACAAAGCCAAGAATGCCACATCTACAAAGATGGGCAAGGCAGTGCTTGACCTGCAAAACAAACTGCCTCGGGCCAGAGTGGTGTATGCCAGTGCCACAGGTAGGCTTAACCACAAAGTGACACTCATGCATGTAATGCAATACAACGGAGGATTTTTTAATTGTACATTTTTCGTCATGTCTGCACCCAGGTGCCTCTGAGCCAAAGAACATGATCTATATGAGCCGCCTGGGAATCTGGGGAGAGGGCACACCCTTCAGAACCTTTGATGACTTCCTGCACGCCATAGAGAAGAGGTTTGTAGGATGACTTGTTTCAGAAGTTCACTCTAAAGCTTCATGTTCTATGAGAACCTTTTCAATCGTGTGACTGCACATCCTCAAATCGCTGTGCTTATCGGAAGATAAACACCTAACCTTCAGTTTGTGGTAATGTCTGGTTGATTCATGATTGAATTATGTTGAATAATTGATATGCTGTTTGTATACAGAGGTGTCGGTGCCATGGAAATCGTTGCCATGGACATGAAGGTGAGCGGAATGTACATCGCCAGGCAGCTGAGCTTCTCCGGTGTGTCTTTCCGCATCGAAGAGATCGGACTGGACAGCGATTTCAAACTGGTCTATAACAAAGCTGCCAGACTGGTGAGCGCATAGGCCTTCTAATGAAAAAATTAGAATGAAGTGGCGGTGTCTATGATCTTTGTGTATGCTTTGGGAAATGAGTGGGAAAATTGACCTTCTGTAAACCTGTGTCCAGTGGGCGGAAGCGTTGAAGGTGTTCATGGTTGCGGCTGATGAGCTGGGCTTGGTCAGCAGGAAGTCTCTGTGGGGACAGTTCTGGTCGTCTCACCAGCGCTTCTTCAAATACCTCTGTATCGCTGCCAAGATCCGCTGCCTGGTAGAGCTGGCCAAGAAACAACTGGAGGCCGGAAAGGTCAGCACAATAAACTCTCTAACATTGAAGCATATTGTATGGCTTATCTAGAAGATTATTATTGACCCAGACTAAGATATACTGTATGTAGGAAATGAAGGAATTGCAAAGATGTGATCATTTTTTACTTGTAGTACATTCATTGTCACAGGTACTCAAAGCATCGTATTGTTTTTGTTTAGTTTTTCTTTATTTTTTTCTTCTCTTTTTATTTTTTGTACTTGATTGTAAAAGGATTTAGTTGAGGCCATTTAAGTTGTTACAAAATTCCACAAGGATATTATAATATGTGCCATGGTGATGCCAGCAATGTGTCCACTGTAGAATTCACTTGATAAACACATTCGATCCGTTTGGTTGTTGATGTATATTTGATTCTCTCCCCCACAGTGCATCGTAATCGGGCTGCAGTCTACTGGAGAGTCGCGCACCAGAGAAGTCCTGGATGAGAATGACGGGCAACTCGATAGATTTGTTTCCGCAGCAGAGTGAGTGGAAATGATTATTTTGTCTTTTTGATTTTCCAATCTTGAGGAGAAAAGGTTCTCACCACATAAATTCTTTTTAAAAAGATTTAGGCCATGCTATTCAGGTCCTCAATTAAACCAAACAATCCATTGAGTTCTTAGGAGCTACTAAAATTAACAAACCATTCATCCAGGGGTAGAAAAAAGAAAGAAAGGGCGGGTACGAGTGCTGTGTGTTTTGAACTTGTTTGACCCTAAACCCCAGACAGACATGCCTGAACGTCTGCGTATATTCTCACACAACATTTTAGTCTGCCTGTCAACACCTGACAGCTTTAATGAGGCCAAGTCAAGAATGTAGAGAGTGTCTTACAGCATCAGCTGCTGTGTTGTCCTGAATGCTCTGCTATCATAATAAAAGTTTCTCCTCTTCCTCTTTCCTTCAGGGGAGTATTCCAGTCGCTCGTAACAAAACATTTCCCTTCGGAGAAACAGAGGAGAGAAAAGCCGCCGGGGATTAAGAGAAAACGTGAGTGAAGAAGTTGCAGTGTGTCAGATCATGACATCATGTGTACGCCCCCGTCAATATTAGGAAAGAACAGTTCCTGCACTATGTTTTTCACTTGTACTGTGTATAGCCAGTGCTGAGCTGACATGGTAGGTATTTGGCCTGCAGACTAAATTCACAGTGTATTTTTATATTCTGGCAGCCTTGATTTATAGTGAAACACTTTTTATTTTCCACTTGCAGTCTGCAGCTATTTCTGGCGTCTTATTGAATGAAACTCCAAAAAAAAAAAATTGTTCAGGTGTTGTTCTTGAGTTGTACTTTTTGGATTCTAACTTTTCTATCATTGTGTGGCTTCTATTCAGGGAAGCCCAGGGGTCGCCAGCACAAGGTACCCAAGCACACAGTGGACATCGGCGGCGTGATCAACATCAGTGACGACAGCAGCACTGACTCGGACGGCATGGACACGGACTCCAACTCCTCACCAGACTCCATGATGGACAACGATGATGTCATCTTTGTAAACCACACTAGCATCCAGACAGGTGAGGAGATTTCCGTCTTTCTTTCCTTTGTGTAGTTAGCAGAAGTTCGATTAAGTATCCAAGACAGTCCCAAACCGGCCCGCGGCATAGGGATTAGGGAGTAAACTCTGGTGCGACTATCCGAAATGTGTAATGTATTAACCACTTAACCTTAACCATACTGTGAGCCATACATAATAAATGTACAACAAAGTTACAATGTTATAAAGTGCAACGCTGTGCTTACCAGCATGTCTCCTCATGTGTTATTAGGATCTCATCTGAACAGATTTCTGTCATTCAAACGACTCTGAATTGTGGTTTAAAACTTTAATTGTAACATCCAACTTATTAAAAGTGGAGTCAGCGATTCTGGAGAATCTTGTTTCCAAAATTACGTTTTATCAAATTGAGTGAATATGTCCTCATGGTCCTCTACCCGCCCTTACTGTGTGTGCGCTGAAAGAAAATCTGGTCACAGACTCGACCTTTGATCGGGTTCAGGTCCATGTATACTAGGGGTGGGAAAAAAAAAATTTCCGATTAATATCGATTCTCTCTCGAACGATTCTGAATCGATTCAGAAAAGTTAATAATCGATTTTTTTTTTTATATATATAAAAAAATTTTTTTTTTGTAAATACTAATACTTCCTGCGCCATTGCGCATGCACACCACATATGTGCGAGTTGTTTCCAAAGTGGCCTCAAAAGGGCTGAGAGCAGCAAACCCATGACCTGCACCGGCTTTATCTCTGTTTATGTTTTTGTATGAGAGCTGAATTCCAAGCCATACTTTTTGTACAATGAAAATAATAGATAATAGAATAGAAATCCTATAGAAACATGATTTACGAGATTAGAAATAAGATAAAACTGAATCGGTTTAGTTTTTACATACTTCCATATTGTGTTGAAATGCAAGCTGCATTGATTATTGCACTGTTCATAGAAAGTCATATTTGTGACAAGAAAAGCTTTTCTCTTAAAACAATATTAGAGAAGGTAATTCATCTGTTGATTGTCTTTAATGATCATCACATAAGTAGGAAGTGATTAGCAAACTCTGAGTAGCAAACTCAGATGTGCATATAAATATATTTTTGAAATTCACACATGGGTATGTATGTACATAAAAAATGATTTGCATTGAGATGCATTGAAAATCGATTTTGAATCGAATCGTTGACATCTGAATCGGAATCGAATCGAATCGTGAGGTGCCAAGAGATTCCCACCCCTAATGTATACAGTTAATAGGACAGGCTCAGAGGGGCACAGGCATGGGTAGAGTCGGGCAGGATGTTTTTGGGGCCAATCTAAGCTCTGTTTGTCAATAGGAGTGATGTTAGAAGATTAACTAAAGGCAGATTTCCTGACCTTTGCCGGTGTGTCCAGTCTCAATCAAACAGAAGCAACACACCTACCTTCCTTCCTACTACTCAGTAGCTGGCACTGTAGCCTCCTATGCCCTGTTATTGTTGTTGACTTATTTTGATCTTGTAAGGATTAAATATTAATGTTCACTCTGCTTTCCTATTCACAGCCAGGATAGAAGAGATGAAGCAGAGCCTCCTCAACAAAATATCTGTGCTGGGAAAAGAACTACCTCTCAATACTTTGGACGAGCTCATCGATAAGTTTGGTGGACCAGATAAAGTCTCGGAGGTATGAGTCTTAGAAACACTAAACTAAAAACTCTCTAGCCACGGGTATCTAATCTATTAAACCTTATTAGCCCAAATCTAATAATTGACAATGTGATAAATATTTTCCCTTCAGATGACTGGTCGTAAGGGTCGTGTGGTGCGGCGTCCTGATGGCAGCGTCCGCTATGAGTCACGGGCTGAGCAGGGTCTCACCATCGACCACATTAACCTCAAGGAGAAAGATCGCTTCATGGGCGCAGAGAAGGTCAGATATTACTGACTCTACATCTGTAGCTTTGATGGAATATACTGCTTTATATACATTAACAAAAAAAAAATTTGCTCCACCAATAATCCTAAACCTCTCTCCTCCAGTTTGTGGCCATCATCTCAGAGGCAGCCAGCTCTGGGATTTCCCTGCAGGCAGACAAGCGAGTGAAAAACCAGCGGCGCAGGGTCCACATGACCTTGGAGCTGCCTTGGAGTGCAGACAGAGCCATTCAACAATTTGGTGAGTCAGGAGATGTCATCTTACAATGGGCCTTTCAGTTGTAAACGGGGGTAAAAGCTTGACAATTGAGCTAAAAATGTAATTAAAGGTGATTCTGGAGAATGCCTGTTGTCGAAATCACTTTTTGTCACAATCGGTGAATATATCCTCATGATAAGCTACCTGTCCGTACTGTGTGTGCGCTGAAATAAAAAAAATCTGGTGTTACTGTTTATACACAGCCTAAGCTCTGTAAATGGTTATGTGCACAAAAGGTATGTTAACATAGGCAAGGGGCTCGGACTGACCCACTGCAGCTAGCAGCATACCCGTTTACAGCCGAGGCTGCGTATTAACAATGGATTTTTTTTCAGTGCACACACAGTACAGTAGTGGGTTGTAAGGAAATATATGCTGATTTTAAAAAGCATTCTCCAGAATTTACTGTTTGAAAGATGGTCTGGGTGAAAGATTGTCATGAATACATATATGCCTTCTAGTTTTGTTCTTCTTTCTATGTATATGCCTGTTCCAACTTCAAGGTTGGGAGCGGATTGCTCCAAGGAGACCTGCCTACTTTTATCTCTCACTCATTTTATGGCCAAGAATGAGCAAATAAGGAACAACAATGCCTTGTCTCATTGAAACAGTCCTGATAATGTGACATTTAGATTGCTTTCAGTTATTCCACGGGGTATGCTCTGGTTGCAGTTGTGAAACGTTGTTGCTTAATTCTTGTTTGGCAGGCAGTTCTCTCTATCTCACACACACACACACACACACACACACACACACACACACACACACAAAATGACATACACGTACAAATACACACAGTCATCATAATTTGCTCATACGAGATGCAATGGAAGTACAGGACACTACCATAGAAGTTTGGTTGTTTGTTTGGAAAAACGCCCTGTTCAAGCAGGTTGTAGAGATCAGATTTCCCTGTTATTTCTTGTTGCAGAGATCTTATTATCATCTTTTTATCTTTTTTTCTTATTATGTATCCATTCTATGAATGGATGCACCTTGTGCTAAGATAACATGTAAAATGTATGTCTGTCTATTGAAACTAGATATGTCTTTGTATAAAGAGACATAGAAAACCCTTGGTGTGAGATGTGTAGTGTAAAATTATGTAAGTAATATATGAAATTAAGTGCACCTGGAGGCTTAATCTCTCCCTGTCAGCTGTATGAATTTTGTCTTACCTTTTTTTTTTTCCTTGTCTATCCAGGTCGCACCCATCGGTCCAATCAGGTGACGGCCCCAGAGTACATCTTCCTCATCTCTGAGTTGGCTGGGGAGAGACGTTTCGCCTCCATTGTGGCAAAGAGACTGGAAAGCCTGGTATATATCCCTTTGTCCTTTTATATGTGTTTGTGTAAGTTGTTCTTGCTCTTTTTACTTTGCTCAAGATTTTTGTCTCAAATTTTCTTTATTTTCTCCTGGTAACTGAGTGAAATATTTCTTGTGGGAAATATTCCCTGTCATCTTGTTGTCCTATGCAGTATTAGAGGAATTGTTCCATTGTAAACAAGAGATGATGTGTGTTTTGGGTTTATTGATTGTTGCTCTGGGTTGCCACCGCCTCACCCTGCCCTCACCTTCTGTCCTTCCTGTTTCCTGGGGTATTCCCTAGTCTAGAAGCGCTATGTAGAGTCTCTTGTATTGTCGGTTCGCTTGTGCTTACATAAACTTGTCTCCACAAATGTCAAGGGATTCTGGGTATTTCCCTTCTGCTTGACAACGGAAAACTGAATAAGCAGAAAAAAGTTTTTAAAAAAAAGAGCTTGTCTGGATAATTTATGAGCGTAGGTTTATTTTCCATAATTATCAATGCATTTCTGCACTAGCAGTCATTTGTTTCCATGATGACACAGCATGACAGTACTTTTGGGAAAAGGGCAAGAAGCGTGCAAATGGGATGCTGGTTCCAGGACGTCGTTCCTGTGTTTGCCAGGCGTGTTCGGTAAATCTGCATCAAGAATAGGTCACATCTCATCTGTCTGCCTGTCTGAACCTGATACAACACAAATGCACAACCACACACACACACACACACAGAGTCGCATCAACTTAGACGGCCGAATACCTTCACAAACCGGCTGACTCCAGATCAGTCAGGTGAAGTCATATTTGGCTACAACATCCCTTTGTTTTGACATTTCAACGCATTCTTCTGTGTGGGCAGAGCCAGCAGCTGGCTACAAGACTGGTCTGCTGTTGACTTTGCATTTTCCAAATTTCACCTCCCTCACTGTTCATTTGAAATCTTAAAAATATGGGAAACAGTTGCATACAAGCTGGGATCTTCAATAGACCCTGGCATAAAGAATGTACAGATGATTTTGTTTAAATTATGGATTTAAATCGTCTTTTGTCTTGTAGTGTTCTCATGTCTCTGTCACTTTGAACATTTTACTTGAAGTCCCATTGGCACAAAGTTATGTCTTTAGGCAGTACTTCACACTTCAACCTCAATTGTTTCCTCTTGATACCCTGGGCACCAGCCTGTGTAGTCACACTATATGGTGTGAGTGTAATGAAGCTTCCAAATGCTGCTGTTTTATGCATAGTAAATGTACATCCATACAATAATAAACTCTAGAAGACTAGTGCTAGAAGTTCAAAGGAGTATCTGTTGTAAGGATGTAGTAGTCCCATACTAATGCTGTAGTATCCGTATACTGTATGTAGTTATCCTTCTGTGCTTCTGTCGGAGGAGTGGAGTCAGGTTGGATGATGATGTTATATAATTGATGATCTACACTTGACTGCGTTCGTCTGTATTAGCGTGATACTGCTCTGAAAGGCTGTCGAGCTAATACTACTAATACAAATAATAACACTGTTGCTAATCCACTTTGCAGGGTGCATTGACCCATGGAGACAGAAGAGCCACAGAATCCAGAGACCTGAGCAAGTACAATTTCGAGAACAAGGTAGGCAAGTTTTTTTTTTAACTAAAAATACGCAACATATGTTCTCTATGTGTTTATCTCTTTTAGCAGTTTATAGAATCTCAAGATCTAAACTGTTATTATTTTGCACTGCTAAATTTCTGAATGAGAGAATGTCTATACCAATGATGACCCCTCACCCCCTTTTTTTTCAGTACGGTACCAAGGCTCTAGATAAAATCACCAAAGCAATCCTCGGCCAAATAGAGAACAAGGTGCCCCCTCCCAAAGGCTACCCTGGGGGTGACGCTATGTTCTTCAGGGGTATGTATGAGCTTTTGGTTGACCGTTAACAACTTCACCAGCACAACGTTTACTGTGAGCGATCAATACAACAACTTTGTTTTTCTTTATTTCAGATATGAAAATTGGAATGATCGATGTAGGCATCAAGGAGTCTCGCTTTGGGATCAGTACTGAGAAAGGTAGAGTAGCCGAAAAGCCTGCATGCATTCTTCACAAATGAAACTCAGTTGTGTTGTGTTTATCTGTCAAAATGAGCTGCACTAACTGTTCTGCGTTTTGTCTTTATCCCAGACTGCAGCATCACCAAGTTCTTAAACCGAATCCTGGGCCTGGAGGTCCACAAGCAGAACTCTCTCTTCCAGTACTTCACTGACAACTTTGACTACCTAATCGAGAAGGATAAAAAGGAGGGCAAATACGACATGGGAATCTTAGGTATGAATGTCAAGTGTTACTGAAAACATGGCATGGTTTTACATAGATGCATGCTTTGGGATCCAAAATGTATATGTAATGGTGCTCCAGTTAAAAGAAAAGATACAACATTCAAGACAAGGATCGTTGATTGCTTTTAAGAAATGTATTGACAGGCTTTTCAAAAGAGACTATAACATCAGTCATGTTGTAAAACACTGACAATAGTTGCTGTCCCTTTCTTCAATTGTCTTGTCAACTTACTTAATATTGGATTGCTTTTAAAAAGAAAGATGGATTGATTCTAATCTTCCAATGTCAGTAATAACTTTAAACACTTGTTCCTCTGACAGACCTTGCCCCGGGTAACGATGAGATCTACGAGGAGAAGCAAGAGATTTTCTTGACGGTTGGAAATCCACAGGATGGACAAGTTGTTCTTTATAAGGTAGGCAACACATGACCTCATCTCAGGTACTGTATATGTTGTGGGCGAAAAAACATTGTGTCACTTACAGATTAGATAGCAAATACCAATGACTATGGATGCTTGCACTCCCAGAGGTAACTGTTTTGCACTCCCAGAGGTAACTCATGTGGCTACCTCGGCACTAGTTTAGATTATTGTTCCTTTGCCAGTAGTAAGGCTGTAATCATACATACAGCCTCAGCCCAGGATGTATAGGGGCCCAAGTAGATGCGAGGTGGGGACAGGATAATTACTGGTATCTTCTGCTTTTAGCTGTCAGTTACAGGTTCACCTACATTTGACATTTTAAAGTAAGCAGCCGGGTGAAATTCTGCGCATCTTAGACCAGTTTAGCAAGTATACTGTAGAGACGGAGAGAGTCTTGGGTTCATGCACGACTGTGGTATATGATAAGTGTTATATACTTATGCTGTATATCTGTTTATACAAGATTACTTTTGGGTATTTATGCAATAATCATCCCTTCAGCACAACAGTGTGTGGTTGCATTGCTGCTTGGTTCCCCATTTTCCACAGCACATGGTTTAATCCCTTCTCTCTTCTCTTTGGCCCCTGTAGATCAGCGTGGACAGAGGTATGACCTGGGAAGAGGCCCACACCAAGTCACTGAAGCTCAGTGGTCCAGACGATGGCTTTTACCTATCGCTGAAGGTGAGTCCATATTGCACTACGACTGAGATCTCCTGTAGAAGGCTCTGTATGTATACGTTTCTTTTTTTAATACAGCCCACACAGCCTGGCAATGTGATGACTCAAGGAAACGTCGCTTCACTGAAAATGTTTTTTCTCATTCCCTTAGCTTAAACAGTGCAAATAAATAACACACTCTCTCTGTGTCCTCTCTACAGCTGAGGGGTAACCACCCATGTGTGCTGCTAGCCGAGCAAGGACGAGGCAAGAACCTCATTCTCTACAAGCCCAACATTGGCAAGCAGACCCACCCCGAGAGCCTGGAAAACCTGCACAAACGTTATCGGAAGGTAATTGGCTTAATTCATACTATGAATAGACAGATGTGGATTAATACATTAGGGGAATCAATATTTTTTTCTGTATGAATAACATTTTTCATTGCATTTTTATACTTATGTTAAAACCATTTTTAAGCTTTCTTATGTATGTTCACCTTTTTAAGATTTTAGTTAAAATTGCAGATGACAATAAAAAGGTATGAAATAAAAAAAAATCTTATTATTTGCAATGTTTTGGAAGACAAAGCATCATAATTTCAGGACTGACACTTCCTTCTTGAGCTTCAATAGCTGTTTGAAGTATATATGGAGTCTGACGCCCCCTTGTGGCCATGGAATAGTAATGAACCAGTAAATGTTCGAGGCACTGCAGCTCAACAATATACTGTATAATATGACAGACATTTAAACACAGTGACAAAAGCATGATCAGTTTAAGAATAAGAAGCATATGTCAATGTGGATGATGATGAGGTTCCAATGCATTCATGTTGACAATTGAAGCTGTACCTATTCCCCACCCTTCTCCCTGCTGAAAATCTTCTCCTTGGGACAATGTACGATTATAGTGACTCGGGTTCAGAAGTTGAAAACATTTCATCACTACTTAAATTTCTGTGTTGGTACGGATGTATTTTTAAAGTCGACCAATGGCCTGGCACCAAACTGTGGATACGATGAACCATTTACTCATTGCAGTGGTACATTTTCTTTTCCAGGTGACACCAGAGGAAGCCAAGGACAGCTGGGAGAACCAGTTCACATTCTCCTTCAAGAAGTGTAGCCATGCCAACTGGTAAGTAAGAATCCACAATATCCCTTAGGATTAATGGCTCAATGCACCCAATCAGGCTGGTACTTAGGATTCAGTCAGGGTGGTTTTAAGGTTGGATAAAATTCCCATGGATTTGCAGATCACCTGAGAACTAGTCATGAAGAAATAAACTATAAATCTCACATGCCCTGGTCACCAGTGAACTGTGTCTAACATGCTGGGATGGGGCCGTCCCTGAGCAACTCTCTCAACCTGCCGTACACTTTTTCCTGAAAGAGGGACTTGCATGAAACTGGTGGGCTCTTTTTTTTGTACGCATATTAACTATTTGACTGTTCTGACTTTTTTCTAGGAATGGGAAGTGTAAGAAAATTGAGGAGGGCCAGGAGTGTCTGCAGGGCACGCGCCTGCGTCAGTACCACATGTTGTGTGGGGCTCTGCTGCGCGTGTGGAAGCGCGTCTCCGACGTAGTGTCTGACATCACCAGCTCCAGCATCCTGCAGATTGTCCGCCTAAAAACCAAGGAGCATAACAAGCAAGTCGGTGAGTACATCCCCCTGACACAGTCCACTAACAATTTACACATTTCTACTGGTTATTCACTATTCACACAGGTGAGAATATTCTGTAAATCTTAGATTTTTAAAATGGGAATTTGAATAGCCAGGTGTCTGTGAGTTGTTTTGATGGAAAAAGAGATGCTGTTTAAGTGCTATCGTTTCTTTATGACAGTTTGAGGAAAATAAATATTCGCTCTCTCCTTATTTGTCTACTCGACCCTCTGAGTACTCACATGCACCCTGAAACCCTTTAGGTTATTTTTCACTGCACTGCACTGCTCTGCCATGAATGACGCCCTGTGTGTGTTTGTGTGTGTAACAGTCTACACAGCGCTGCATGGGGCAGACTATTGCATAGAAACAATATGCATTTATTTGTATCAATCAGTAGCTGCTCCATCTTATGATCAGACAGACCACCTTAAGGTCAGGTTAGTTACGTTTCATTTTCACGTTTATGTGTGTGAGACGCAGCTGAACTAGACAGCTGCATAGATGAAAATGAGAGTGCTTCTGTTGCACAGCACAACACTAATTTCACTATATCTTGTCGGTTAACAGTTAATAATCGGTTAATGAGCAGTGGTTATTAGAAAGTCAGAAAAAAAATCGAAATGGACCTCCCGAAACCACACATCAGATTTAAGAAAAAAAAAATTGATATATACCTTTTTGTTATCTGTTGAACTGGTTTTTGGAAGCGTTCATTTAGCGGAGTCTGCCTGTTGACCTGACTGATTGGCGTGTCCTCTCCCCTCCCCAGGTATCAAGATCCCAGAGAACTGCGTGGCCCGTGTGCGCGAGGAGCTGCTGCTAATGGACGAGGAGGTGAAGAGGAGACGGAAGGAGAGGGAGCTGCAGGCCGTGGAGCAGCGGGTGGCCGAGGAGCGCATGCGTAAAATGGAGCAGGACAACAAACACCTGCTGGCCAACAAACACCTGCTAGCCAATCTGTTCAACCAGAAACCCATGCCCAACCATTCCCTCTCGCAGGCCCTCTCCAACGCTCAGATGCTCCGAAAGCAGAAACTCAACCAAAGTGCTCTACAAAAGACACAAGGCGGTAGCATCGCCCAGCAGCTACAGAGAATGCAAGCTCAAGCCCAGTCCACTTTACAGCAGCAGCCCTCGCAGAACTTAGCCCGGTTGTCCCTACAGAGAAATCCCAGCCAAACCCAGCAAAGGACCCACAACAGCTGGCCTAACAATTCCACCACCTCCTCCTCCTCATCATCCGCCCCCAACCAGGGCCGTCTGCCCAACATTAACCTCAGCTCACAGTTCTTCCCCTCGCCCTTTTTATCCTCTTTTCCACAGCTGAAGAACCCGTCTCACCCACTCCACCAGAACAACACACTGTCTCCCAACATGTCATCCAAGAACCCCCTGGATGAGATCTTGGACCTGACAGTGAGCTCCACGTCGCCCTCTCCGGACACCACCGATGTGGGGCTGAATCTGGACTCCGGTCTGGGTCTGACTGGAGTAGGAGTACACACCGCTGCATTCGGTGATGACTTTAGTCTGGAGTCTCTGATCTCTCAGAACGCCCCGAATGCCCAGCAGCACGCCTCACACATACAGCCGCCATCTCTGTTACTACTACAACAACAACAACAGCAGCAACAACACCTACAGTCCACCCAGCAGCAGCAGCAGCTGCAGCAGCATAACCACACCCTGCTGGCCAATAACCACCAAGACTTATTAGATTTCCTGGACTTGCCCATGTCTCCCGGGATGCCCGCGCAGAAAGCCAGCCCTTCGTCCTCTACCTCCCCCTGCTCTTCCTCCGCATCCACCACCTCCACCGTGTCAAACAACATGGCGTCTCACCCGTCGGCCAGCCTCCTGCCCTCCTCCGCCCTCATCACAACAACTTCGTCCCCCTCCTCCTCTTCCCTATTCTCCAACCCGTCCTCCTCCTCTCTGTTTTCCAACTCTCCTTCTTCTTCTTGCTTCCCTTCCGCGTACGCCCTCCAACAGTCAGACTCTCTCTCCTTACCCAACGGCCACTGCAGCACCACCACCACCACTGCTCTGGACGTGCGCGAGGCTCTGAACAGCATGCTACAGAGCGCATCGGACCGCCAGTCAGTCATACATTACCGGCAACAAGACGAATAGCTTGAACACACACAGAGCTCGTCAAGACTATGTTTTTCTTTAGGTTTTGTTTTTTTTCCCGTCGTCTTTTAAAGCAGAGTGTGTCTTGTTCGCTGCTGTCTACGATCGTAAACCCCCTCGGACCTACTCCCTCTCCCCCCTCAGGGCCTATAGTCACGTCACTGCCTGTCCCTTTAGCCTGGCCTCCTCCACCCCTTCTCTCTCTATCCACCTGTAAGCGAGGCTGTTTATGTGATAGCAGGGGCTTCATCAATATGAGATTTTCCGCACCCAAAGTGTGTCCTCCACAGTGAAAGGCAGCTGAAGAAATGAAACAAATTTAAACATTTATTGAACAGACGAGCTGTCCAAACAAAAGCTCATTCATCAGGGTGCGGAAATCTTTTAATAAACCTCCCGCTGCTGATATTTTAACGAGGTATGATTGGTGAAGATGCTGGAAAATGCCTTTCACCAGGTTCAAACCACATCTTTACTTTACTTTACTTTACTGTTACTCCGCTTCATGGCCGTTTGTCTTGACTAAAAAACAAGGCTGTATGCAAAAGGCTTGGTTTGAGAGTGAAACAAAAGATGGCGTTGGAACTGGAAGAGGAGAGAAAAAACCCCATGGAATCGTTTATCGCTGATTAGCCATGAAATGCCTCAGTGTCCATTTTTATTTTTTTCTTCTACATGCTCCCCCTTGTCTCTCTCCCTGCTTGTATGAACACTAGTGTGAGGAAATGGGGAGAGGAAGAGCAGTCTGCTGTTTGCAAACAGTGCCTTTGGAGAAATCTATGAAATGCAGTCTTTAAAAAAAAATCCATGTAGCCTAATGTATAGATTTGTACTCTTGAGCATTGTTTATCATTTTAATTTAAGTATGGTATAATTGTATTTAACTTTTTCGCCCCCTCGAGTCCGTCGGTCCTTGTATGTGTTACACTATGCTGGTGGTGGGTTTCAGGAAGGAGCCTCCACTCAGCCTGTATGTGCTCGTATGATTGTCTTGGTAGCTGCTCTTAGAACGAGCAGTGGACTTTTCCTGCGTCCTTCTTTCCCTGTTTGTATGGGGGTCAGTATGGCACGGATTATTGATCAGCATGGATATATAAAAATTCTATCCAAAACTTTTGTCAACCAATTCCCTTTTTTAACCTGACGATAAAATTTTAGTGATGTGACTCCTGGTTTTGATTTGATTCTGAATTTCTCAGGAAAGTCTCAAGTGCGTTGTTGTCTGGTTTATTTGTGTCATTTTTACCAACATGGATATGGACTTCTGTTGTTTTTAATGTCTTTTAATTACAGTGGATAACGGAGAATTTCAAGTTTTCATTGTCTTGAGGTCTGAAAAAAATAAATCCTGTTTCTTCACTTTGGAAATAGGAGACTGGGAGGCACATTTTCTATACATGTGATTCCATTTCAGGCTTTAAGGCTATCGAAACATTTGAAAAGGCGTTCACTCGTAATGTTCACTGTGTATTATAGTACATATTTAAAAACCTGTGAGATCTGGCCATCTTTGCGTGAAAAGGATGCACTGTTGTTGGTTTGTGACAAAATGCCGGGATAAGTTCAAGTGATTAAAAAGCAATAAAACCATATTCTACGTTTGTTATGAAACATAAATGCCTAAGTACTGTTTACGCTCTCAACAGGCGAAGCTTTGTGGTTACCTTTGCATGTATGACTCTTCTTATTTCTGTTGTGCTTCATAGTCTTTTAGTTAATCAGATTCTTCATTCTTCTTGTGTATAGTAAGTTTTCACAGGATGAACACAATGCATTCTTGATGTTTTAGTCATCGTTATTATAAAAGTTATTGTTATTTATATTTAGGGATATTTAGATTTTAGATACGTTATACTGCTTATTAGGTTAGTGTCGAAAATATTTGGTCAGGGAAGTTTCTAGTTTTCAAGATTATTATAAAAAAACAAATTCTATTCTAACCTCCCACCAAATAAGATTGCACTGTTCTGTACTGCTGTACAGTGTCTGGATTTTATTTCTGCTCATTTCAGTTTTGCTTTTCTCTCAAGTAGAATTGTTTCTCCAACTCGTAGACCTTTATCGGGCCTTCAGTTTGCAGAGAGATACCAAAGTGTTCCACAGACACCCCTAAAGTTACTTTATCTAAGATATCAGAACTTTTATCAATCTCAGGAAGAAAACCTTACGGGAGGTGTAACGGCGGAGCGTTAGCAGAAATATATCATTTCCCCCTTTGAACAGTGGTGAAACTAACCAATACATGTGCTATTTGTTTTCTTAACTGTGCTGTGACTCTTGCTGTATTTATGTTTTAGACTTAATGTGATGGGTTTTGTTGTTTGTCCTTGTGAAAATGATGGTGATTCTTAATGTTTATGCCTTCTTAGGGCAAAGATCAAAGGCTGTGTCTTTTAAAGGAACATTATTTTTCTGTGGACAGTTTTATTTTCATTGGTGTCGCAAAGTGTTGAACATTTAGTTTGTGTGAGGGCTTACAGATTTTTGAGTCAATTCGCACCTGGGTTATACTGACGTGCAATTGATCTGTCCAAGCCTTCGGCTCTCCCTCGGTGTAACGTATGATTAGGATTAGACTGATTCGCTTACAGTAACTCAGAACACTTTTAATTTTTTTTTAATTTACATCATTTTACTATAGCATATTTTCCTCGTACCCTCATTATTTTTGCTTTTAATATTCCACATCAGGCACATTCCGAGACAGCAGTCTGCAAAAGATTTGCCTTTGATTTTGTGTTTTATAGCCACACAAGTAAAGCTTTATGCATTTGAAGGATTTGGACCGCATGTTTTTTTTTTTTTTCAAGAATCCTTTATTGGTGTAGTTTGGCCTTTCATCATTTTATTATCATTTTTGCACTAAGAATGGCATAATCAAGTTACTGTTCTCTTGTGGGATACCTCTGTGCATACTGTAACCATCTCTCTTGTTCCTCCACCGTTTGCATATTAAATGTCATCAATTTTATCACTCTCAAATAATTTATTGCTAACAAAAAAAATTAAACAAAAAACATGCTACTGATTGTATGTATTTTTAAACAAAGCCTATTTTTTCTGTAAAAAAAGAAACTGTGTTCAGCACTTTTATTCTGGGTTGTGCTTTTGTTTTCTATATATTTATAATTTAGATCCAAATGTATATATTGTAAAATTTGTGCCTTTCGACTAATTCTTTAAAAAGGTTTTCTACTCATTTAAGGAAGGACTATATGAAATTGCAATCTTAACTTTGTAAACAAATAAAAACTTGAAGATTGCTGAAACTGAGTCTTTTTGTTCATCTGGGTTGTCACACTCTTTTCCCTGGTTCGGTTTAATGGGTTTACTCCTGGAGGTTTGTTGTGGACTCACGTAGGAAGAGGCAGCATGGGTGTCATCACTCCTAATAAAAAAAGAGAAAATATATAAAGACAATAGACTGAATATAGAATAGAGCAGATATGAAAAGTATTATTAAACCATCAGCACTCAGCAGCAAACTTCTGACTTTAGGTTAACACAAATTGTGAAAAGGACAAGTTGCTGCCAGTGATGGGCTGCAATATCACATGAAATGTGGGCATCATTTGATGAATGTCCCAGAGAGCTATTGTTGATGAATTTCCATAACAAACCTGTAGGCCCTATATGCCAAATACTTCTAAATGGAGAGTCAAAGGACTCGTTCTAAAGTCGATCTTTTCTTCGAATGTGACAAAGACATTTTTTGTCTGCATCGAAACCCATCATCCAAATATATTTGCATGCCATACACTTTACTCATACACTGTAGACTATATGAACACTTCTGTAGGATAGTGGTATTAGAGAAGCTGTAGGCTATTCAGAATATCACAAGTTCCCTCAATATAACAATAAATCACAAGCGCAAAATTCAATTGGACGAAGTTGTGGAGCGGCTATGTGCTTATTTTCGTCAGAATCTTTCAGTTGATGATACAAGCGTGAAAATTGGCATGCGCAGTCTCCATGGGTCACTTGACAAGAAAATTGTCCAAGACATTTGAAATTGTGAATTTAAAAATTTCTCATAGAAATGTTAGGCTATTGGGGTTTTTCATTAAAACTTTTTTAATTTTTTCATTTCATCGTCCCGGACAATTTTCACGCTTGTATCACAAATTGAAAGAGTGTAGCACTTATCTGCTCAACTAAAGTTAACAGTAGCCTATCATTTGTAAAATGTAGGCTATAGGTTCCCAATTTAGCCTACTTTGTTTTTGTTTTCAAAGAAAAGCAAGCCATTGTTAAAAAGACTAGTGACTGTGTCACATAGGCTGTCGCCTCAGAAACACCCCCATGTCATATTAATTTGACTTTATTTAACAGGGCTAAAGGCGGGCTCTTATCACAAACCAAACTGTGGGAGGAGGATTTATTTTCGTGGAGGACCAACTTCCTGTTGATGACGTTGCACTCGCGTGATGACGTCGTGAAACTCACCTTTACGTTGAGCCGTAGACGCCGCGCCTCTTCACCTGTCGAGATTTGGGTGAAAACTTTTACCCACTACTTCTGGTGCAGTAACCGCGAGCAAGTAAGATTAAAAAGAAGAGTCCGACTGGGGTTTTTTAAATCGGAAGAATCACCTGAGAGTGAAAGACGAGCACAGAGGCAGTTATCAGGTAGGCCTACATTAGCGTCACTGCTGTCAAATGTCTACTGCGGGTAAGGCACGGCTGTCAGTAACACATCATCTGTTCGACGAGGGAGTGGAGAAGCTGCAGAGAAACATGTTAACAAGTGAAACCAAAATTGTCTGACTTAATTGAAGATAAGATAGGCTATAGGCTTTATTTATTTTGTTTGAGTAAGACGGTGATATAGGCCTTTCTACTAAAAAAAGGTTTTAGCAACGGAGTTAGCTACAAAAGTGTATGGGGCTACCTGTAGGCCTATATTTACACGACTAAAAGCCTGTATCTTAAATCATTTTCCCTTCATTAACAGTTGGCTGTAGGACTGAATTTCAAGATGAATGTTGTGTTTACATTTTTGCTATTGTGGTATGAGGTTTTTTACATAACAATTTTGTTTTTGTCTTAGGCCTACATATTTTACAGGGTGTTTGATGTATTTCCTTAGGTAGGCTATTGCGTTGGTGTGAGCGCGCGCGTGCGTATGTGCGCATGCATAGTGGTGGGATGGCGACTGTCAGCTGCGAGCCCCACTTTCCTCTCCCTCACCTTACTGGTTCTGCCACACATTCAAGTTTCTACCTGCCTGCTACAGGGTTTCACAATAGTTTCTCTCTGCATTCCCCAACAGCTGCGTCTTCTTTTCCAGTAACGTTGCACTTTTTGATTAAGGATGAACAGGTGCATTAAACAGTGTTCGCTGTTCTGGAAATCGCCCTGTAACAAAACATAATTGTGTCCTAGAATTTGGCCCTGGTTGTTAGTATTGAATCCTTCATTTATTGACACATTCATGAAAAGTGTTTGGTTTTGTCTGCTTCATTTGCGACCCAGCCTCCTTTAAAGGAAGCTTTATGGAGAAATACAAATGTAGAGAGGATATTTCTATAAGGGATAGGACTTATCATTGGTGTGCAACATTGTCCACAGTGGTCTATTATAGAATCAGAGGGAGGAATAAATACGAGAAGACTGTGATAAAAAACTGTCTTACAGTAACCTATATGTCTTCATGTCTTCCAACCCAAATTGATATACATCCTAAAAAGTCAGATTCATTTATTTATAGTATTATAGTATAGTATATATAGTATATATTCCTTCTTTAGATGACACTCTAGATGGAGGTTATATGCTCGAGAATTGAACAATGTGCTTTATACCCGAGGTAGTTTTACTTTGATGCACTGGTTTATGTGTCACAGCACTCACCCTGTTGACAGTTCATGCCACAAAGCCCTGGCCTGTGTTACTACAGCCACTGTGGGCTCTGTTAACCTCTGGTGTATTTGTTTTTCAAATCGCTACACTTAAACAGGGAAGCTTTGCTATTCCTCATTAACCACCAAGTCTGCTCAAGGCTTTTTTTCTGCGTCAGTCATTAATGTTTAGTGGCTTGTTTGCCTGGTGCACGGTTGAAGAATTCCAGTTATGTGTCACACGGAAAGCTGCCTGTGTATTTCTAGTGACTTGCCAACCTGTGCTTGAACTAGGTAGTTTGGTAGTTTGCATGGAGGTAGGTCAACAGGAGTGGCCTTATCTTCAAATGAAAGAAACAAAGCGGCCCCTGGGTTGGCTCTACTGCTGAACAGACTAAAGTCCTTTTTCTCATACGAATGAGTGATTACCAATACCTACTAGAGGTGTGTTGCCCTTTGCTAAGTGTTTGTTTTAGTAACAATAGGGTTTGCAGCTTGCCTCTTTACTTCACAAGTATTAATAATTCAGCACTGATGTCCTGGCTGACCAGAGGCCAGCTGCCCCCCCCTTGGGTTAGGGTTACCCAAGCCAAGGATTTTGCAACTATTATGTAGATAAAGCCAAATTGATGTTTTCTGGATGCAAAAATTCACTTTTTCATGTTTTTTCAACATTAATATGGGTCCTTAATGTGACTCCAAAAGTATGAGAAAATCAACCCTCTCTCTTTTTTCCACCTCCACCTTTCTGAAAACCTGTGTTCAAAACCCCAGTCAGATTTCTCTCCCCTTATGATGTCAATCACCTGTGATAAGTACACCCCAGACACCCCTAAATCTAACTGGCAGTTGGACTTACACAGGCAGTCGATGTAGGGCCAATCAGAGCGGACTGGGCTTTTTGGAAGGCGGGGCTTAAAGAGACAAAAACAGAGTGATTCCAACAAAGGCTGAAAAGAGGATATTTAGCAATATAAAGAAATATAACAGGTTTCTTTGGACACTGATCAATGGAAACAGTTTTTTAGTAGAAAGCCAAATTACAATTCTGAACCTGAAAATTAGCATTACATGTTTCGTGACCTTTTAAATATTTTTTCTCACTTCCTGTAAACTCTTTGGTACATCATGACCTGCCGGACCTGGAACATCCTCTTTGTGCTTCCTCTTCCTAAACGCATAAAGTTGCACACCCTGACTGCAGAATCTTTGAGGCAAGGGCACTGATGATCAGAGCTGAATTGAAAAAAAGAAGATGGCAGCGCTCCCATCATCCTTTGTGACGTGCATAAATGTTATCCTCGAATGAGAGATGCCATCAAAGCTCTTGTGTTGCCACAGTGCCATTTCCTGATCCTAAAAACACAGCAGGGCCTGTGTAGGAACCCAGGACACTTTAGTCAGGGCAAGCAGACCTATAGCGAAGCAAACACCCCGTCAATTATTAACGGCCCACTGATCTCATTCCCCCGACGTAACCATAGCACCCAAAGCAGACAGATACTCAGCCAGCAGCCCGCGATCTACTGCCTTGTGGGGAAGACTTCAATTTAACCAAGAGACACACACACACACACACACACACATACCAGTGACAGTGGGATCAAGTGGACCTGTTTGACTCCATGAACCCGTCAGTTTAGGAATAACTGAGGATATACAGATCATGGAGTAGCGGACAGCCGGACACATAACTTATCTGTTGGGATTTGATTTTGATTTTTCTAGAAGTTGGAAGAATTTTGGAAGTTTCCTGTGGCCTCTTGTGAATTGTTTGTCTTTTTGGGGACTTGGAGACCGACTACAATGGTACTTTTATGAACAAACCTATCTGGAATTTTTTTGTTGTCTGCCTGTCTGCAACACTGATATCATGAATCTGACACAGCGAAGGAAACTACTGAAGCACTTTGGCTCTTTGCCCCCCCCGGAGCCCCCACCACCACTGCTGGTTGTGCCTGTAAGTGGACACTGGAAAGATAGTACTGCAGAAACAACAGGGATTCTTTTCAAACCTCTTAATGCCAGCCAGTGTGACCTGTGTTGTTTATAGTACTTGTTTCATTCCTTTTGATTGGACAAGATCTGTTTGTGGTTACAGTAACGGCAACAGTGATATAACGCAACATATTTTATGTCTTTGTCACCCCCCCCCCAACCTCACCCCACCCTCAGGGATCCTTTGGCAGTGTTTTCTAGACAATCTTTAGTCAGGCACACAGAACTTTCATTTGATTTACCAGAAAAAACAGAACTTTTGAGTGTAATTTCCATACACAAAGTCGCTAGTGTACAACATGGATATTTCATGTCAGGGTTATCCTGGCCAAAATAAATGCAATTCACGATGTTATCCAGATCTTCATCAGAATATTCTTTAAACTTTTGAAATGTCTCTTAAAAGAGTGAAGTGATTACAGTATGTTTTGAAGTATTTTTATTAGTTAAGATTTGAGTTTTTTTGTTGTTTACATAATAGATAGGACACATCTTTTTTTTTTGTGAATATACGTTTTAGTAATAACACTGTAATAGAACTAATAAAAGTCCAGTAAACTTAAGTAATCTATTGGTCTACCTTAATCATACTGCTATAGGTTTTTTTCAGCTGCTTATGATACTGAGAAGTGAGCAACATTTTTTTTGGATGAATTAGCTTATTTCTACATTCATTGATCAGTTGAACAAAATTAATGTTAACTCATTCTGAAAAAGGATCTGTGCATAAGATGAGTTTCGCACCACAAGTTTAAATGTCTTCAGTTTAGGTGTGGAATAAGCAGAATATGTTTCTCTATCTAGAATTGGCTTATAATATCCATCACTTGAAACAGACACAGGACTGCTTTGCTCTCTATGACGGCACATGTCACACATATTCAGTACTCTGATATACTTCTGATATCTTTATATAGGGGCTTTGTGTGAGGCAGTGCAGCTCCACCTTAAACCCAGCTTTATAGAAGGACTCTAGAGAGAGCGATACCGTGAGAGTGGGCAAAGGCTGTGTGGGGGAGGAGCGCTCCAGGTGAGCTTTCTATTCCCCTCGCTCTCCCTGCTGAGAGAGAATACACCACAGCTGGTCATATTACACATAATTTTTTGAGCAGTGGAATCAGGTTTCTGCTGGATATCAGCCAACAATCCATACAGAGCTTGTCCGAGGAGGAAGGACTGGAGTTGGATAATTGTGGGATCTGTGATTGTTCTTGCTTCTGGTGTTTTTACCGTAAAGAGAGTGTATACAAGGAGCTGGCTGTTATTGAGTGCCAGAGGCCACAGGTGTTTTGGTTTCGGCTTAGAAAAATCCCAGTGGGAAATGGAAGTAAGGTTCAGAGACCATGTGGTAAGTGGAGAGATAGGAATACAAAGCATTAATGGTCTTTAGTATACTGCTGCCTGTAAGAACCTGAAGCGTGGCGGTTAACAATGATCAAAGGGCAACAGTTATTAACCGTGGTCAAAGGTGCAACAGTGTCGGGAAGGACTGCAGGTTGTTGGCTTCAACCAGGCTCACATCGGTAGGCTGTAAATCACTGTCAACTTTGTTTCTCATCCGGTCCATTTTATACTTTTCTTTGCTCAATTCACATTTGATAAACATCTGATTTTGACATGAGCTTTTGCAGTTTGTTGTCCATTGTCGCAGGAAATAGTTTATGGTAGTGAAATATTTTGTTTGTTACCAAGATAGATTATTTTCAGTGCATACAGAGGTTTCTTTGTTTTGTGCAAAAACCTGATGTGTTTTTTGAAATCTCTCTACCCCTTTTGAGGAAAATCCCTTGATTGAGGATTGGTTGCATTATGTCTATTTGCATATGTTCTTCCTTTACCTGCAGCGGTGTATGAATACTGAACACATGTCAATGGTGACTTTTGAATTTTTCCTGTACAACATTGACACACATTATTATCATGGTGTCCTACAGCCAGAGTTAATGGTTAACTGGATCAGTGTACCAGACAGTGTGTGTGTGCTGTGATTCAACTTATTGTTTTAAATGTAGGTCTCCTCGGTACTCAAGTGTTTCAAAAAGCTTAAACACAAAAAAAAAAAAGTTGTTCTGTTCGACAAGCATGTTTGCTCTTTGCTCCTCAATTTATTCAGTCGTTACTTTCTTCCAATTCTGGTTTATTAGCATTGTCTGACTGGTTTACTACAATAGCAAACAGTAAAATGGTCAGGTTTCAGTAGCAGTTTGCAGCAGCTTTACATACGATTTTAAAATGCAGAGCCAGGTTTTATTTGAGCGATCAGGTCAGTGGCTGTTTATCCATCCTTCAGGTTTATGATTAACTCGGTCACTCCGTGTCACTGGTCACACAGTGTTCATTGGTGGTGCCTCCACCAGCATGACATTTTTACTCCTTTCATTTTCTTTGTTTTTTATTTTTTTATTTTTTAGGAAAAGAGACATTTGCTCAATTTATTTAAAAAAAAACAATAAATCCATGTAGATTCCTGGATGATGTGTTTGGTGTGTGACGTGGATACTTGGCAGGAGTGTTTGTTTTGAACAAATTCCAAGCTGCTTTATTAATCACCTGTCCACTACACAACACACCTCTGTGTCTCCACTAGAGTAGCTGGCTTTACCCGTTCTTTCCGTAACTTGGCAGGTGTCATCCTTGCTTGTTGTAATGTAGTCCATAGCCAGCCGACGTTTTAAAAAAAAAAAAAAGCTAGTATGTGGAGAATGATAGGCATTTTCTTCTCATGTCAATGCAATGTTAAACACCTAATCCAGATTTCATATAGCGCCTAAAATACAGTATCCAATAAGGAAGATGACCAAAGTGTCTACATGGAAATAACCTGGTAGTTTAGGAATGTTTTTAACCACAACCTTTAAACCAAGCATAGGACTGACATTGACTATCTAGGAATGTTCTACTGTTTCACCAGCCTCCAGGTCCAACTGCTTTGACTATGACTGTTTACAGAGCATCACGCATACAATGTGCTGTGTAGGCCCAAAATGTCTGTCAATTCAACAGGAAATATGTTTGTCTCTAATGCTGCCATAAGTAAATTAATCGATTTCTTTGAACAACCGAATAAAATTGGCATTTGATAACATTTGCTGGTTCCAGCCTCTCAATCAATCAGTCGAAATTATTGTCTGATTATTCAAAAATGAAAAAAAAACTTAGCCCTTCTTGTCTCTATGCAATGTGTTTCTGTGTTTACACCTTTTGAACAACCCCGGGTGTTATATGTTGTCAGCACCACAGGCACTTAAAAGCATTCAAGCACACACACACACACACACACACACACACACACACACACACACACACACACACACACACACACACTCAGACACTCAGGTAGCCCCTCCTCTATACCGGTCAGGCAGGATTCAGGCAGGTGACAGCATGCTAAAATCAGATTGAGTTGTAGAGGCACACTTTCTGCTTGGCTCAGGCTCTCAACTGTCCTCCCTGTAATGACCTGAATTTTAAAAGGTTGAAATATGTATTTATGTTTTTTTTTTGTATTGCCAAAGTTAAAGTTTTCTCATCTCTGCTGTGTTCTTTTCTTTCCAGAAACCAGGCATGGAGGAGTTAACAATTTGGGAGCAACATACAATAACGCTAAACAAGGTAAGCGATTGGTTGTTTAAAAGATCTAATATTACGACACGCTTGAAAATTATAGGCATTTCTGTTGTGAGTGTGAAGACATTGATGTGTTTTCTCACTTGCATGTAAAGATTTTACATCTATTTCACAATAAATGTAAATGCACATTTTTACCTTTCTTACTTACTGTGTGTGTGTGTGTGTGTGTGTGTGTGTGTGTGTGTGTGTGTGTGTGTGTTTTTAAAGTTATTTGTGTTTTTGTCATATAACTATACTCTGCTATATAATATACTCTAATATGGAGTGCAGACCAATTATTTGTGGTGCATTTGAAATATGTGCTCAGTGGCTGGCTGGCTACACTAACACAGAAGGCAAAAGTTGATCCTGGATGTATGGCACTGAGGTAGTTTTCAGTGTTGTTTCCGCGGGTGCTTGGAAAGGGCTCTCGGGAGTTGAACCTGGCCGTGCTTTAGACCCTTTCTGAGCTTCACTGCACAGACGCCAGCAGGAATTCATACAGACACGCCCTGCTGCAAGCCCACAGCACCAGCCAGCTCTTTACTGTCCCACTGCCTGAAACTCAATGCTGCCTGCTGGAATGTGTTTTTGCCCCCTGTATCTCTCTACTGTATCTCCCACACACTCTGCCCGCTTACTTTACTACATTCTTTCTCTTCAGTCATATTACTCTGTAATTTTCTGTCTCTCTAAAAGCCTTTCTTTTTTTCTTTTACCTCATTCTTTCATAATGGCAGGATTCCAAATTTGGGTTTGGCTTTGCCTTATCGGGAGGCAAGGACAAGCCTAACCCAGACAGCGGGGATACTACCGTGGTGGTGTCCGATGTGCTGCCAAATGGACCAGCCATGGGACGACTGTTGTAAGTCTGATGAAACCTTGACTACATGATTGATAAAGTTATTCATTAATTTAAAGCCCCGGTAAACCCAAATCCACAAAATCCTTCTACCTATGTAATATTAGGGAGTTAGTTGCATGATAGTTTGCATTCGAAAAAGAATATTTAACAATTCATATAAAGATATTGTCATTTAAGTTTGATAAACTTTACAGAAATCCGGTTTATTTCAGGTGAGCTATGCTCTAGGTCTTATGACACAATAAATATGTTGATCCAATCACAGCAGTTCTCTGTCAGAACATTTTATAAAAACAATGACTGTTGCCATGGAGACCGTTTGATACGGCCAGGTCCAAACAGGCCTCTCAAACGGTCTAGACAGTAAAAGACAGTGTTTTTTGTAAGAGTTTATTGAAACACCCAACTTTGATATCATATTGATTTTTTCTATTTTAGACCATGTTTACGGAGGCTTTAAGACTTATAATAAAATATATATATATATGACTATATATAATAAAAACACACAATCTCCTATGTGCTTACATATGTAAAGTGATTAGCCCAACAGAACCTGAATCACGTGTGTATGTGTGTTTGCTTGTGTTCTGCAGCACTAGAGACCAAATTGTCATGGTCAATGGAACGTCTATGGATAACGTCCACTCTAACTACACCATTCAGATCCTCAAGACATGTGGCAAGACTGCGAATGTTGTGAGTACGGAGGACGCATGGACCAAAACACTTTGAAATAATCTATGATGTATTACTGCTCATGTGTGTCTCTCAATCTCTTCCATGCCAAAGGGGGACCATAGCATCATGACTTGAAGACAACCGCCATATTTTTTGCCTCTAACCTCCGTATTATTTCCATCTTCTTCTCTGTCCAGACTGTAAAACGCCCTCGCAAGATCCAGATCCCAGCGACCTCCAGACCATCTCGGGCCGCGTCCCATTCCAACCTGCTGGACATGGACCCGCCCAGACGAGTGCGACGCAACTCTGATGGCAGCGACAACAGAGATTCTGCGCGCTACCGATCCCGCGCCCGCAGCTCCTCCCCCGACCGCAACGGTTATGGAAACACGCTACCGTTGATGTCGACGGGCTACAAGAGGCTGCCATATCAGGACGTCCCAGACAAACCCATCAAAACTACACTGTTGAAAAAGAAAATCACAGATGGTAAGGCTTGAGGACACTAGGCAACTAATGTTTGTTTTTTACCTTGATGTACTCAATATTCAATTCATTCATTCAAACTTTTATTTATACTCGAGAGATCATTGAAGGGTGACCCTCATTTACAGTGACGTAGAGTCAAACCAAACAATGCATGCAAACAACAACACAAATACAATGCAGAGTGAAAACAAACAATAAAGAGAAGTATCAACAAAGTAATGGACCACAAGAAGCTGATACAAAAATAGCCAAGACCATTGAAACATTTAATAGTAGATTAAAACATTTTTTATTTTGTTAAATAACATTGAGATGACTAAAAAGCAAGGCGGTGTAAAAATGACTGCAATTAAAATTACTGCAATTTAAATGAAGTGAATAAAAATCGATATTGTTATTTACAACAATCTTGAGTACTGTTTAGCAGGTTTAAGGTGACGTGTTGGTTAAAGGGTATGAAGGTATTGATTTTTTTTATTTGATGCATCAGGGCTAGTACATATTTCTGACTGGATTGTTGCTGTTTGTCTATTTCGGCAGAGTACGGATTAAAGCTGGGCAGTCAGATCTTCATCAAGCACATGACTGAAACAGGCCTGGCTGCAAAGGAAGGAACGTTGCAGGAGGGAGACCTCATTCTCAAGGTGAGCATGAAGATTTTTGGATGATTCATCTAAAACCATAGGGTCCAAATACCCACAACTCATACAAACAAATTACTATATAAAAAATAATAAGTCTCATGTATAAAGGTGCACAATGCAGTTTCAGATTAGGGGGATTTGTTTACATTTACAAATCCTGCAGTCAGTTTACAAAATAAATATACTCTACAATTCTTCATTTGGAATAATTCTATCATAATAAATCCAAACTAAATGATTAGAGGAACCTGGAACCAAACGTAAGACTAAAAACATATTTGTAAACCAAACTGCGAGCCCTGCTGCTGTAAACACAACAACAGTGAAACAGTAGCTTTTAAGAAAGCTTTCTTACTTCAAACGGTGTTTCAGGGATCCAATTTCCCTGTGAGGAAAGTTCAGCAATGACAATATACCTTAGTACAATGTTCACTTCTCTGACACACTCAAAGTTACACCCTAAATGATTGTTCTCCTTTGACCAGATCAATGGCATGACAACAGAGAATCTATCCCTACTGGAGACCAAGCACCTGGTGGAGAAGAGCCGCGGCAAGCTGACCATGACGGTCCTCAGGGACGACCGCAAGTTCCTGGTCACCATCCCAGAGGTGGAGGACAGCCCGCGCAACAGCGAGGACGACCGCCGCAAAGAAAGCAGCTCTGAACTGGAAGGTGAGGGAGGGAGGGAGGGAGGCGCTGGTACTGGGAAAGAGACAATGGCAACGAGTGAGGGAAAGCATAAGGAGAAAAAAAAATGTCAAAAGTCATTGATGATGGTTTTTAGCTGTGTATCAGTCTTTGAAGTCGCTTTCTGTTTCCAATCAGACATCTCAGACATTGACGAAGACCTTGCGCCGCGCAGAACATCCCGTCAACCCACCAGAGAGAAGCGGACACGCAGGTACACTCATAAAGCAACCCCACCATCAAAGCTAATAAACCATAAACTAGAGGTAATCGTTGTAATCTTTCAGTAGTTCAGTGTATTTTTTTAACCCTGATTTATCTCTGTCAGACTACAATTACCCAAAACTTGTCTCACCACCAAATGCTAGTTTTGTTTTCTAACCACACAGGCCATCTGATGTTCTCCGGTCAGTGTGTGCATAGTGATTTGATTTTAATATTATTATTTTTTTGCTTGTTATTCATCTTCCAAATACCGGTACCCATAGATTGTGTGTGTGTGTGTGTGTGTGTGTGTGTGTGTGTGTGTGTGTGTGTGTGTGTGTGTGTGTGTGTGTGTGTGTGTGTGTGTGTGTGTGTGTGTGTGTGTGTGTGTGTGTGTGTGTGTGTGTGTGTGTGTGTGTGTGTGTGTGTGTGTGTGTGTGTGTGTGTGTGTGTGTGTGTGTGTGTGTGTGTGTGTGTGTGTGTGTAGAGCAAACAAAGAGGTGTTGAACATAGTCACAGTAATAATTTAGGGTTTAGTGCATTTTGAAATGGATTCCGATTCATTCAAAGTACTGTAATTTCCAGTGGTAAAACCTGATTTGATTAATAAAAGAAGAGCTCCTTTCTTCAATTTAAAAAATAAATGCATTAAGGATCATTCCTGTATGTTTATGTTTTTTTTTTTACCCAGAACGAAAGCTGAACCACCACGAGCAAAGTCTCGGGATTCGTCCCCAGTGCGCTCCACCCTGACGCGGCCTCCTGCAAAGAGCCACATGCCCCGCAGAGGACAGTCCGCTCCGTTTGAGTCTGAGTCAGACCGCAGCGCCTCTCCTCCTCCCGTCAGGAGAATCAGCCCCGAATCAAAGGATCACTCCAGCAAATACAAGTCAGTTCAATTTCCATAGTGTTATTAATTATCTTAATTATCAATTATATTATTATTATTCAGTTGACAACATATAATGTAGATAATTGTCTAATCACAAAAACTCAAAATAAGATAAGGAATAGGTGATTTATTTTGAATGTTCAACAGATTTAATTTATACAGTAGGGTACCAAGCTTTCAATACATTCATTTATTGTTTTTCAATAATCAATAGTTACTATTCTTTCACTAAATACGTGCATGTAAAATTGGCCAAGGTCAGGTTTTACTATGAATGTAATTTTATTTTCTTACTGTATGCCTGTGTTTGACCATTATCGTATTCTGTTCAGCTATAGAAATATTGAAATTAGTTCTTTTGTCAGTTTTAGTCTGACTCTCTGAGTTATTTTGGATCAGATGGAAGAAGAATGCACTGGTTCCAGTAGTTATTGTTCCTTTCATTCCACTATGTTGTGGTTAGTTGATACTTTCACTGTTATGTAGGAAGTCTTTGTTATACACTTCAGTCTTTGTCATCAAGGATAACTGTGTTTTTTCTGTGTTCATGTTTACAGGACATTAAAAAGGTAGAGAACTTACTATATCCAGGTTTCTCAAGTGCACTTAATAACAATAGCTAAAAAACAAACAAAAACCAATGCTAAATAAAGAGACTGAATTTTTTCCTTTTTTTCCTCTTTCTCCAGAACATTGTCTGGTGTGTCCACTCTGCCCAACCCGCGGTCTTCTCCTATAGTCCCAAACTGGAGCGCGTCTCGGCCCACGTCCTCCGCCTCCCGGCCTCGGAGGCCTGTGTCAGAGTCAGACTCTGACCGAAGCAATACTCCGCCAGCCCGCAGCCCCCGCCCAGACAGCAGATACAAGTGAGCACAAAGCTTGATTCAACTACCAACACCATGAGGAAATTAGGTTGTATTTTCCACCAGGCATTTTCCTAACTGTCTTCTCCCCTCCAGAGTTCTTCCTGCTCTGGATCATCCAGGACTGAGAGCCTCCCCCATCCCTGTTCGTCTAGAGCAACCAAGAAGGGTCAACTCTCCCGTCAGAGTCCCTCCCCCAGGTCAGTACACACACACGCACACAATCAACAACTTTCTTGATAGAACACATCCTGAACTTTGTCTGACTTTGAAAGTATTTACTTAATCTTTGAATGTTTGCTGCTGAACAGGTGTTAACATTCAAATAAAGCTAAGGCAAGAGCAAACATGCAAGGTGCTCTTTACAGCATTTTTTAGCCATAGTGGAAATTATCTGACTGTAGCCTCCATTCGTAGCAGTGTTTCTCTCAAATAAATCGTAATAATTAAAGGTCCCTTTACCTGAATCATACAAGCATGTATGTCTCAAAATTAGTTCTGAAAATAATCATCAAAAATAGACCAAACTACATATTATCAACTTAAAGTGGTATAAAAGTCGCTGTTGGTCAGATTTGAAAATTAAGGCGAGACTCTGCAGGCATTTACATTGTACATTGCATGTTTCAATTGTCTGTTTGAGTCTGTATATTTTTCATATACAACCATAGTTCATGGCCATTATCTTAAAATATATGTTTTTAATACTCTTAACCAAAAGTCTCAACTTCTAAAGCCCTTACATCATTACAATTTCAGTCATTCTTAGCACTATTTTGTAGTAAAGAAGGATTTGTTCATATGTTGTTAATTGCCTGATTTATGATAGATTTGTTTCCTAAAACCATTCCAAAAATAAATTGTTAAGACCTGTAGGGGAAGGTGGGGTGATTTGTGCATTTTGGAAGTTGCAAAACCCCTTGTTTCTAGAAAACCGTGGAAGAAATTGGAAATGTGACCACATATTTAAGAAGAGCCATCCATTTGACTCATCCTGTAAAGAAGGGAGACACAAGGAATAAGATATAAGCACATTTAAGCTCAAAAAACTGTGTTTTGCCTTTCAAAGTAAAATTTCCATGATCAAGGTTTTTTGATTATTGTGTCTGAACAATTATAGACACGTTTGAAAACATTTGACACATGTTTTAGTGCTTTGGTATGCTACACTTTGAGTCTATATAGTTAGCACAATGTCAACCCTAAATTGCTGCATCATGCCTATTATCCAAAATTCTGGGGATGGGGTGATTTGTGCGCAAGGGCCTGGGTGAGTTATAAGTAAGTAAGTAAGTAAAATGTATTTATAAAAGCACATTTATGACAGTTTGCACTGTCCAAAGTGCTGTACATAGTGCATTCAGTAGGTAAACAATGAAGGTAAAATAACAATAACCAAAATAAAAGACGTAAAGCCCATACATCCACATAAACACAGATAGTAGTGCAGAGGTAAGTAAGTAGTGCAGAGGTTAATGGGGAGGAAACACCAGGGTGTACATATGGGTTTTGAGCCTTGATTTAAAGGCAGAAATGTAGGGGGAATCACATTTGTCAGGTGGCAGTTGGTTCCACAAGCATGGAGCAACTAGTGCAAAGTACATTTCTGAGAGTTGTGCCAGTGGTCACCAAAAGAAAGTGATAGTCTACAGTAGCTCAGGAGAGAGTGACATCTCAATTCCACTTAACGACACCACTGATGAGAGTTCAGATGGCCAGAAAGATGATGATGGTGACTTTGTCATTGTGACACAATGACGCACAAATCACCCCACTACGTGGGGTGATTTGTGCGACAAGACAACTTTTTTTCCGAAAGCTATATTTCTTAAACAGTTTATTCCAGATCCAAAGTTTTTATTGCCAGGGATGCACAACATCCTGAAATATATGTACATATTTGAGTTGGAGACATAACTGTCAAGGCCTCACTTTAAAATCACTTTGAGTAAAAAGTTGCACAAATCACCCCACCTTCCCCTACATAGTATATATTATTTTTTTAAATAAAATTAAAAAGGTTTTATTGTTATCAACGAAATGGAAATGTTTCCCAATTCACCTGCATTGTATCACTTTGAGTAATCTGCAACATGATATCGCGGTTTAAAACATTGGCAGACGTCAAAAAGCTGTACAATGTGACAAATAATAACATATATATCATGAATACTTATAATAAGAAATCATAATCATTCAAATGAATACTTGGTGATGTTTTAGTTTTATCTGCCGCATTTTTTCTAAGCGCTGTCCTCCTTGTTTTCAGACTCTGATTCGGAGTCGGACGGCAGCTCGGCGCCTCCTCAGAGGACTAGCACCACATACAGTCAGGACCCCCTCAGCAGATACAGGTACACATGAAGCTCTGCCCAACCCCCAAACCCAAAACTCCATCCCCTACCCTAGCCCCCAACCAAATCCCCTCCCCTGAAACCCGGCAAGCCATCACGGACTGGGACAATGACTGCGCATGCTTCTCCTGTTATTAAAAATGAGCTAATCACTTGTTTTTTTTTGTTTTTTTTATACAATTAAAAACAAACTGAAGTTACCCTTTCTGTCCTGTGATGTGTATTGGTTTGCTCATTTTCCTTTTTTTTCTTGATATATGATTTTTTTTCTCCACTGTGTAACAAGTATTTGTGTTTTGTGTTAACCAATGATAATAAAAGTGACTTTCCCTGAACATGCCCCCTCTCCTGTATGTGGCTAAGTGTTGATTAAACAGAGGACCTCTATCTCTGAAGCATAACAATATTCCCACCCAGCATCATGTAGAAAAATTCTGCAATTTCTCTATCAGTCCCTTGCAAATCTGCATGTGTAAAAGTTGACCTAAACATGACCTAACAAGATCAAGTGAGACAACTAATAATACTCAATGGCTAATTGTGATCAGTTACAAAGCAGTTAGCCATCAAAGAGAGAGAGCTTCCCTCAGAGACACTAAGGTGAATATTGAACATTTTAAGTCTCATCCTCTCATCAATAATCATCATACTAGCCACAGGTCCCCCCCTTCTCCAAACGTAACTGAGATTTGTCGTCTTCCTCCTCCCTCACTCCCGCCTCCCTCTGCTCTCTTGCAGAGTCCTGCCAGATGTTGCCCTGCAGCCCTCGGTGGAGCCACCACGCTGGAATGCCACTGCCAGCAAGCCGCCACAGAAAGCTCCTTCAGAGTACGATTCAGAGGAGAGTTACGCATCGGTCCCTCGCAGGGAATCTACAGGCAGCACAAAGTCCAACACAGCTAACAAACAATACAGGTGAGAGACGGCCGTAATATCTATCATACATTCTCATAACTCAGCACTTTACAATGAAAACTAGCCTCTTAGGCTAACTCTGGCTCACTTACATTTTGAATGTTGATTAGTGTGCAATGTCCCTGGGCAGTTCACATAATATGCCTGCAGTTTGTAAATGTTTTGATAGTTAACAGAAAATGCTTATGTAATATGTCTTCAATATGTGTTATTGTACAGAGTCAATAGTAGAATAAAGTGAGATAGGGCTAATTGAGTTCAGCTTAGTCGGGTTAGACTAGAACACACTCGAACACAGCTGAAAATTTAAAATGCGAGTGCACCTTTTACCGCTTCACTGTAGAGATGTGAGGACGTCTGTCCGACTGGTTCATCTACTTCCCACTGGTTGTAAAACACTCTGTACACACTGATGCACATGATAAGACTTCCTGCAAAGATTGCATCACATAAGGTTTCAGTCTTCCCCTTCTTTCACTCTTTTCTCAGAGTCCCAGTTGAGAAAAAACCCTCTTTGGTGGCTGTGAAGCAGGACCCTCCTCGCCGCGCCCCCTCACCCACCGGATCGCCTCCTGATGGCGAGTTTACTCTCCTGTCACACACTCACATCCTCATTGTCTCCTCCATCTAAAGTCTTGGAGGCTGAAAGGCCAAAACTCAGGCCTAACCACAGTCTCTCTCTCTCTGTTTAACTCTTTCTAGATTCCTCAGGATCGGACCAGCTTTATAATCTCAGGAGGTCTGGGAGCTCTGAGCGGGGGGACAGCCACCGCAAGTATGGCCAATTATTATGCACTCCATCAAAATCAAATCAGTATTATCCGCATAAAAAAAACAAAAAAAAACGGTTATTTAGCTACTGTAACGTTTAAACCTCTTTAAGACCTTTTGTTTGCACCATTTAAAATGTATATGTGTTATTACAAATAAATCAAAGATTGATGATTTCTCCATCTGACAGTGCTCTTCGCCCTGCAAAGAATGGAAGTGGCGCCGTCAAATCTGGGATTTCAGTCAAGAGCAACACAACCCCCTACGGTAAGGCTCAAGATTAGAACTACTGCCACAATGTGATCTTATGACATTTTTTAGACTAAAAAAAAGCTATGGTGCGAAACTTCTGTTGCCCCCATGAGGAATTCTGAGGAATTACAACAACACTGTCGGCGCATCTACATGATGATCAAGTGTGGATTTTATTCCTTTTACTGTACGTCCAGGTTCTTTCTTAGCAGTAGAATTAACAACTGAAGCATTTGTTGGGCGCTTCTTGGGATTTTTCTCAGCTACTTTGCATGTGTGGGCGACACCAGTTTGTAAATACTGAGCGTTTCTGCTGCCATACTGAGAAATACACCATTTTCTGGAGCTTATAGGCTGAATCAAATTGTGTCAACTCGTTTGGCGATGGCTTGCATGTAACCGACATTCATTTATATGAACAAGTTACGCACTATAGCTTTAATTATCTTATTGATCCATCAAAAAAAAAATTAAAGATTGACTGATCACAACAAAATAAAACTATTTGTTGCACAAGATGCAAGGGAGTCTTACTATTTCTGTATCTCATCCAGCCAAGCCGCCTACAGAAGAGCCTATCTACTCCCTACCTCCAGATTCTTACCCCACACCTCACACTGGGTGAGTCATTTGTAAATCCTAATTCAAGTGAAAGCATCAACAATAACCGTCGTCATTTTTCGAGTTTACTTAATTTATCTCAAACCAAATCAACCTGTTGCTTATTGTCCTTCTCACTCTTTTGTACAGGTACAGCTCAGATCTTCACACGGTGTCGTTCAAGAAGGATGGCAGCGTGGGCCTGAGGCTGGTGGGAGGCAACGACGTGGGGATATTTGTAGGTGGAGTTCAGCCAAACAGCCCTGCGTACACACAGGGGATGAAAGAGGGAGACCAGATCATGGAGGTGAGATGTCGTACAGCCTTGTGTTAACGTTCATCATTACCTCATTTTAAGCACAAACTTTAATTAGAAGGTTAATATTAATCTCAACATCTAGGACGAGAAATTATTAAAAGCTTCACCCGTTAAATCGTCAGCTCATTTTTGGTCTGCCAAAAATATAACCATAAGTCACCATGAGTCAGCAAGATTTATATTTTCTATATATTTTTTATTTTTATGTGCAAAGGGTTAAACATCAACGCTCCTTGCCATTTGAGCCCCAGATCAAAGTTAAATCAAATCTGTTAAAACACTTTATAGTGAAGTTTCAAGATTACAAATGTTTGAAATTGAATATATTGATTTTCTGTGTGAGAGTGATCTGCCTAAGTTAGTGTTTTTTTTTTAATGCCCTACTCCTTCATTCTCAGGTAAATAAAATCGATTTTAGTCATTTCACACGTGAAGAGGCAGCCAACTTCCTGCTGAACATCCGGAAAGGAGAGCAGGTTTCCATTTGCACTCAGCACAAGATGGACAGTAAGTTATTCCCTAAACCGCTTCAGTGACTTGATTACGGCTAAAGCTGCTACTGTCCGTCATTGACCAAATTGTATTGATCTTGCCTTTTGCCTTTCCTCAGTTTATAAGAAGATCATCAAATCCAACCTGGGGGACAACTTCTACATCCGATCCCACTTTGACCACGAGGCAGACAGCCCCATTGGTCTGAGCTTCACCAGAGGGGAGGTGTTCAGGGTGGTGGACACCATGCACCGCGGGAAGCTAGGCAACTGGCTGGCCATCCGCATGGGCAACGACCTGCACGAGATGGATAAAGGCACCATCCCTAACCAGACCAGGTCAGGAACGTATGGGAATACAGATTGAGTTTTTATTGTTTAAAGCTATAGTGTGTACATTTTTCATATACATTAATAGTGAGTTACACTCAAGCCATTGCAAAACGAGTTGACACAAAGTTGATTAAGTTTTTCAGCTCCACTGAGCTCTCTCCGTATTTCTCAGCAAGGCAGCGTTTTAAAAACCTGTGCCGTACTTGTAGACGTACAGCAGAATCAAATCCATGCACGATCGCAGAAGGCTTACATCATGTAGATGCACCGGCAGTGTTGTTGTGATGACTCAGAATAACTCATGGAGGCAACAGAAGTTACGCACTAGCTTTAACCAAGAACCATAATTTAAAAAGTTTTTCCCCATCTGTCGTTACCTCCTTGCAGGGCTGAGGCGTTTGCCAGCATGGAGCAGGCGCAGCGTGCCAGTGGAGGGGGGGGTGACAGGCAGGTGGCTGGGCCCAGAGCAGAGTTCTGGAAACTACGGGGACTCAGAGGGAACAAAAAGAATGACAAGAACCGCCGGAGTCGTGACGACCTGCTGCAGCTCACCATACAGGGCAAATTCCCGGCCTATGAGAGAGTCCTGCTCAGAGAAGGTTGTTGTTTTTTTATCCTTCTACACATAAGATATAGATTCATGTCCTAACTCGTGTTGAGCAAGTTTTAACCTTCCTGAATTGTTTTGCGTCTCCAGCTAATTTCAAACGACCCATTGTCATTATGGGTCCTCTTAATGATATTGCCATGGGGAAGCTGGCCAAAGAGATGCCCGATGATTATGAAGTGGCAGGTTAGTTTTTTCTAACCTGATACACAACATTTTATTTTGCACCACATTCTTCCAGTTTAAATACGTTATTGCTGCGTTCACATTAAACATTGTTTTATTTATTTTTGCATTATTGCAGATATGGTTCCTCGCAGTGGTGGATCAGATAGCGGCTCCACAGTCATTAAACTGGACACTGTGAGGAGAATAGCGGAGAAGGTATGTTAGTCTTTAATTAACTGGAAGAAGTAGAAAACAATTTGATTGTCAAGTCTAACAGCTACACAAGTCTTGTTATTTTTATGTTCCAATTCCAACTCACACCTAACACATTTTTTATTTTTTTGCTTTTCTCTTCTCCCAGGACAAGCACCCTCTTCTGGACATCACTCCCACTGCAGTGGAACGGCTAAACTACATCCAGTACCACCCAATGGTGCTGTTCTTGGACCCTCACAGCCGCAAAGATGTTAAGGCCATGAGGCAGAGGTACAGCCCAGACTCCAACAAGAGCTCTAGACGCCTTTACACGCAGGCCCTCAAGCTCAGGAAACACTGCAGCCATCTTTTCTCAGGTAATGACACGTGTAAACATCAGTCCATATCTTTTATTACAATTTATAACAGACTGTATAAAAGTTAAATGTGAAGCTTCTTTTTCCTTTATGCATCTATTCATTCCTGACAAAAGTACCGGTACCCGCTTACAATTCATATAATTCTCACCTTTTTAAAGAACTTACTTTCTCCTGACTTTCTCTCCAGCTCGTGTCGACCTGCAGCCCAACTCCGGTATTTGGTTTGAGAGTCTAAAGGACAAGATCCGCCACCAACAGTCCAAACCTGTCTGGGTGTCTGAAGTCACGGTACGACACACAGCTCCCTCTGACCCCACACACAAACACACACACACCTAAATATGTCACATTTAATTATTTTCCTCTTCGATTTTGTCTGAAGAAATATTTGTTTTATAAAGAAATCTTTTGTAATGTCAACTTCTGAGAATTTCAACTTTGCATTCAATAAGGCTTCTTTAAAAAAAATATATAATAATATGATGAAAATATATATTTAGGGTCAGATAGCTATGAAATTTCTTCAGGCCAAACATGATCATGAGATACTTTAATTAACAGATTTAAGATTAACCTTAAACAGTTTTTTGACAAAAGTATAAAACCATTTTTTACAGGTACATAATAAATGTAGATACACATGTTTCTTCTTACAAAGACACACTTTTTGAATAATGAACAAATATTTAAAGGTGCAGTGTGTAGAATTTAGGAGCATTGCAATCTAGATATTTCACCACTAGATGCCACTAAATATTCCAAATCACACATTGTACCTTTCAAACTTAACTTAAAAAGGAATCAGCACCAGTGGTATCTATCTTTAAACAGCTTGTTAAATGTCCCCTTGCTGAATTCTATCTTTTCTTGTGCAGCTGGAGAGTGGTGGTGAACAGGACTTGGATGCATTGGACCAAACGCAGTCGGACTACCTGAGTGCTGCCAGTGACTTGGAGGACACGGATGGAGAGCCGTACACTGACGGAGAGGCCTACACCGACAACGAGGACCTGGAGGAGGCTTACCCTGGTCAGAATGCAGCCCGGCCCCACAGAGGCTCCAGGCAGGCAGGAGCCGCTTTAGCTCGATCCTCTGAGCCCGCGGCTGAACACAGCTCCCATGAGGACCCAGAGTCTGACCCTGAAGATTCAACCAGGTACTCATCAAGACAGATACCGCCCTTAATGCACGTACCAGAGCCCCGGTCAGTCCACCATGACAGTCCCAGCCCGCCACATAGCGCTGCAGAGGAGGAAGAAGAAGAGCCCTCTCATCGCAGCTTCACAAACTCAGATTTCGGGGGCGGTGATTTCATTGAGCCCACCACTCCGTCAGAAGGACCCCCGGATTTTATAGCCCCAGACCCAACCAGCAGGTACTCGGTGAAAGAGCCTTTGTATGCTGGGGCGCCGCTCGAGAGCCCACAACATCCAAGCCTGTCCATTATTGAGGAGAAACTACAACGGGTAAATAATATTTGACTCATTATATTGCTGCTCTGTACTCAATTGTATACTGCATTTTTACTCTTTTAATTGTCAGTTTTTTATCAGTATTTGATCTTGTTTCTGTCTTGTTTAGTTTCTTTTGTTGTTTTTAAAAAGTCTCCTGTGGACAGGTGTTACACTAGCATTTATGCTAACACACTGTAAACAATGCATCTGGTTCGTCCAATGACATTGTCATGTCCATGTCCAAATAAAATCTACTATACTATACTATAATATAACCTCATTTCAAATGACTAGACCCTGTGTTTCGTTTGATCATCTCATATGGAAAGTTTTTTTCTGGTTTTCTTAGTCAGTATATCTTTGGGAAACTGATCGACATTTATTGCAATTATTTCACATTTTATAGACCAAACAATGAATCGATTAATTCAGAAAATGAATTAAGATAAAAATAATCATTAGTTGTAGCACCAGTCTACATAACATTGTTCATTGGAAGTACTGGTGAAAAAAAACTTAAAACATTTGGAAGTTAGCTTTTCTTTAATAACATAAGCAAAATTAGTCTTTTTTTCCTTTTTAAATGGTTGCCACTAGTATTGTAAAGGATATGTGCCATTTTTATTGTCAAGAATCGTGTGAAAGAAATATGAAAAGTTCTTTAGAAAGTGCTTTACAATCCGTCTTGTCCTCCGCTCTAGGCTCGCTCTGCAGAGCCACAGGCACAGGCTGAGGAAAAGAAGGGACCCCAGTTCATCGTGTAAGTGCCCTTCTTAGTCTGGCTTTGGATTGTAGAGAAAATGCCATGCCGAGACTATGTGCCATATCTTAACCCCTCTTTGCTGCTCTCTTGACAGGCTGGCACATCATCACCAAGCAGTCCAGTTTAGACGCACACAGATCCGGGGTAGCGACAGCTCTGATGCGGAAGAGGAAGAGGTTGAAGACATTGAATGGGGTCCCGCAACAGAACTATAAGAGCTGGAGTCTCCTTTTCTAATGATGAGGACATAGAAACTATTTCACTTATATGTACATTTTTGTTCGCAGAAGCAAAGTTTGGTCTTGTGGCCTTGTTCACGTGTGGGACATAGCAGGTTGATGAAGATTGAAGGTTTCTACAACCTTAAACAGATGATTAAGATTTAAAATTCAAAGGGAACGCTCTCATATGAATGTTAGGATCAAAGTGCCTGATTTCTTATCTTGTTTGTTTTATATTTTTATTTAAAATACCCCATGTCAAACAAATCACTTTTCTACTGCTACCGTATGTCGCCTATAAACAAACTCACATTTTATTAGAGCTGATGCAAATAACTTTTCATAGAAATATGCAAGAACATGTATTAAATGCCTCTTTTACCTTGTCTACATTAAACTGTTTTTCTGATTTCAAACTTGGGTTTGTTCAATATATAAAATGGCAAAAAATAAAAGAAAGCAGTTGCCTCTGCCACCCAGGGGCCCTCTAAAGGCAGCAGGTTAAATATGTTGCAATTATTTTCTGGTTTATGTGATGTGTTTTTAAATATAGACCATTGATGCACTACATAAACATGTCCTAATGTTAAGGCCCCGCCTTATATAGGAGCCCTACATTTAATACCTCAAATTATTGTAGCAGCCTCTCTGATGCTCAAATGATGCATATTCTCAAATATAAAATATGCGTGAGGGTGAGTAGTGCCCACAACTTATCGTATCCCTGGACCTGGACTTCTGTATCATTAGTGCCCAGAAAAGGACAATTTATTAAAGCCAATTTAAAGTGAAACTCCACAACTCAAAGCCAGTCGTTCAAAGTTGTAATACTATTTAAAATTATTTTGACTTCGAGAAGAAACTTCCGAAAAGTTGTTAAAATGTAAATACCAATGAATTTATAGAATTAATACATTTTCACTTGGTGATTTGAATGCCCCTGTTTAATATTTCCAGATGGTAATTTTAATAGCTATTTGAACTTACACAATTGGAATTTCTTCACTCCCACAGGTTCAAGTTGTTTTATTTTACTTTTACTTTTTATAATTGCTTATCAAATAAAGGTGAAATGAAGGTCAGAGTTCAAAAAGAAAAAGAAATAATTTAGGCTTAGTTTAATGTCTGATTTTTACCAATACATTTTTTTTTTAGCAGATACGTTCTTGACATACAGCTTCACTGAAAAGATTCACATTTTTTCATTAGGAGTTAAAACCACAATTACTTTAATTTGAAGGATGACGAAGTCAGGACCTATTTAAAAATAAATGATATCTTTTCAGTGGTGTTTACATTTCCATAACCTAGGTAGGGTATAAGGCAGTAAGTCCATTTTACAAAACCCGTATTCAGCTGCACATAGGCTGCTACGTCCTTTTATAGTTTTGGACTGTATTTACGAACATCATGTCAAGATTTTAATTGTAAGTGTGGAGCAGGTGCAAGAGGAGGCGGCGGAAGGTTACCAAGAAAAGCTTGAGGTCACATGGTGGAAACACACGTGTGTTGGGATGAACTGATTGCAGTGAATTTGAACGAGGCAGCCGTTTGTTTGTTTGTTTGTTTGTTTCTGTTAGCGTCAGGACGCAGTTCATTCTCATGTCATGTCAGTATAAATGTGTAAAGTTTAATGTATAACCGATGGTCTCTCGTTTGTAATTTAAACGTTAATCAATCTTCCCAGAACTTATTGAAAAAAGTGGTATTTCAGTCGTATGTGCCTCCTCCCCGTGAGGAAACAGTGTTTATACGCGCAGTAGAGCGGATGCTCTTGGCGCACAGACGGTTTGCGGTCAGCTGCCTGTCTCTGTCAGTGAGCCTGCGCGGTTCGATGAGCGACAGCGGCAGACGGAAGACAGAGAGACTTTCGCAGTGGTTGAAGGTCGGCCAGGATGGCACCAATCACCCTCTGAGCGATAGAGCGAACAAGTGGCGAGCCGGGGGGTGGGTGGGGGGGCTGTGCGTCAAAATCAAAGAAGTCAGGATGGACGGCAAATCCACGCTGAAGATGTTCCAGAGGAAGAAACGGGAACTCAGCAAGACGCCATCCATCTCAAAGAAGAGCCGAGCAGGAAGCCCTGGGCCACAGAGCAACGCGCCGACCGCTGTGAGTAAAGCGCATCACTTCTGGTTTCTGACTGTTGAGTTGACTGCTGTGCTGTTCAGTCTGCTGCTGTGTGTGTGTGGTGTGTGTGTGTGGGGGGGTCAGATATCCTTAAGTTGGAGGGGACAGGCTGCAGACAGGGCTCCAGACAACGTGTGTGTGTGCATGTGTAAGTTCTTTTTTTTGCTTTCTTTTTTTTAGTGAATGAGATACTGAAACTGCAGTCTGGCTGTGTCAACCTATTTAAAAACATTCATTATGCTGTGGTGTCACAGAGTTTAGTGTTCAGTTTAGTGGGCCTTACTCATATCTGATTCATGGGAGGTGTATCTTTTGTGGGTTTTCTTTTACCACTTTCAGTACAGCAGTGGCGAGCTGCATTATGTAAATGTGTTTGAGTGAATGCTCTTGTGAGATCGCTTTCAAAAGTTTGGACTTCTGCTTAGTTATAGAATGAGGATTAGGCTATAGAGAGTAGGGAGCATGCTGAAACGTGGTGCCAAAAACAGCTACAATCCTTACTCTACCAGTCAGAGAGTTAAGAAAGCTCAGTCCAAGGACAAGGAAAGACTGGACATTCTGCCCAGTAAGCCCAACGTATGGCTTAAGCAGGTACGTGTGTGTGTTGCCTTAATACAAAAATCCAGTAAGCAAAATATGTTTTGTTTGGTGTGTAATATTTGCAGCAGTGAGTAGGCCTTCCGCACCTTTGACAGAGATACTGTTGTCGGCCCAAAAACTTAAAGGCACTAACTAAAGTAAGTCTATTAAGCAGGATGTTGGATGCACTAACCAGGCCAAAAAAAGTTAACTTCCATGTGCCTTTTTATGTCTGTTTTGTAGACTGATGAGAAGAAGGTCATTTCCACCTTTCAAAAACCTCACTGTTCTTATTCCAAACACAGTAAATGGCCTTTCTGTGTTTCTGCTCGCTTTCGCCACACCCAACAACAGCTTGGAGTCAGGAAGTGTTGCACAACGCAACACAGGATCTTGTGAAAGTCTTCATATGTGTGTTTACCAACAACAGTGCTGCTGGGTCTAAGGCCACAGCAGTTGGGGCGAGTCACGCTGATGTCCTCCTCGGTAGGGCTGGCTATCGAAGTTCAATACTGTTTTGTATTGAAATGTCGAGTATTGAAAAATGTCTTGTCGTTCTACGTCAGTGAGCCAATAAGCAAGCAGCATGCTCGATGTGCCAAGATCTAAAAGTGATTGGCTGGTGAAGGCAGGTAACAACATGGGTTAAGAAGTACATAAGCGAGCCTTACATATTGACTAGCACCTTTTCATTTTGCGCTGATAGATTGCATTGTTTCCATTTTGTTCCATTTTTCTCATATGTTTGGTTGGAGCTGCAGTGGCTGTCGATCGGACATCTGTTCTATAATTCTGAAGTCAGTTACTTTGATTTCTTATTTCAAGTTTTATTGATCTATTTATTTATTTTTGTAAAAAAAAAAAATGCCAAGGAGCTGAAAAACAAAACCATAATGTGAAATGTCCTCTAGTTAAAACAGATTTCATAAAATTGCTATCGAAAAAAGTATTGTTCAGGAACCGGTATCGAAATCAAGGAATTTGTGTAGTCCACGCACGGGCTGTTCTGGTCAAGCTGGAAAGTGTAGAACAGGTTAAACATCTTCACCTTATCTCTCTTTCTCTCCCTGTCTCCGTCTCAGCTGTCCATCCTCCAGGAGCAGCCTCGGAAAGATTGGGGCGACCTCACCTTCTCCTCCTCTCCCTCAGTTTCCTCCTCAAGTCTCAGCCCGTCTTGTGCGGGGCTCCAGGACCCCTCACTGTCCTGCCCCAGCACCCCCAGCACCCAGCACAGTAAGCTGGCTGCCATGCATGGGGTGGGCTGCCCCTCTCCAGTGTCCACCCTGAAGAGGCCCACCGCACTGAGCCGACACGCCAGCGCTGCAGGTCTGCTTCAAAACATCCGCCAGCTGTCGTGAAGCGGTTTTCTAGCTCGTGCCGGCCGTGCGAGATTCAAATGATCAGGAAGCAATATAGTGCATGTCCGTGTGTTGAAAGTGTGAGGGCAGCGGACTCTTTTCGGCTACGTGAGAGTGGTTAGTGACACAGCATCAACTAATGCCAGTCAGTGCTACACACACCTGATTGCAATGAGTTGATGCAGTGTCACCTCTCACGGAGCTGAAAGATTACGTGTCCTCATAGAAAGCGAATGAACGAGAGACGGCAGTTAGTATGAATCACGATGAGGTAATGTGTTTATGTTGTTGTAAATAATGACTATTTCAGATGAATAATGGTCATCTGATGATGCTGGTGAGGCAAAGTAAACTTTGTTTTAGTAGGCTACCGCTCATTCATTTAGGAGTAAACACTGCAGTCTAGATCGCTCCTGTGAAATTGTGTATACGTTGCTTGGCAACGCCCTCCCGCCCGCCTATCTCTCCCTTTTTAGCTTTTCTTCGTTGCATTTTCTTTTTTTTCTTTGATGGTTCAGCCCCCTAATCAGTCATTATGACGACAAATAACTGTCTCAAACAAGGCTCCCGCTCCCCTTCCCTCACCTGGAGGGATCGGCTTCTCAAATCGCGTTGCAGCGCCACATTGAAATCTGCGACCAATACGGATATGTGACCATAGAGCATGCACGCGTGAATCGAAAATCAGACTGGGTGTGCGACCAGACCAAATGCAGTAATAAAAACTATATAAAAATGTCTTTCTTTGCACTGATGGTCTCGTTTGCTGTTAAAGGTAATTTATGATTATGAGAGGAAACATGAGGCTGTTTAAAAGATATTTAAATGTTACTCGGAGCTGCTTTCAGCACAAATACCTGTATTTTAGTGCTTTTACACTTTAAAGCAGCTACGAGTAACATTTAAATATCTTTTAAACAACCTCATGTTTCCTCTGATAATCATGAACCATCAAAGGAAAAAAAGAGGATGCAATGAAGAAAAGCTACAAGGGAGGGCTACGGGCAGGACAAGGGCGTTGCCAAGCAACGTGTATACAATTTCACGAGAGCGAAACTAGACTGCAGTGTTTACTCCTAAATGAATGAGCGGTTGGTACTAACACAAAGTTTGCTTTGCTTCTCCATCATCAGGTAACCATTATCTGAAATAGTCATTATTTACATCAACAACACAAACACATTACCTCATCGTGATCCATACTAACTGCCGTCTCTCGTTCATTCGCTTTCTGTGAGGACACGTAATCTTTCAGCTCCGTGAGAGCATCAACTCATTGCAATCAGGTGTGTGTAGCACTGACTGGCATTAGTTGATGCAGTGTCAAAACCACTCTCACAGAGCCGAAAAGAGTCCTCACACTTTCAGCACACGGACATGCACTATATTGTGCCCTTCTCAGTTCACACTCGCACGCCTGGCACGAGCTAGAAAACAGCTTTGCGACAGCGGGCGTCTTAAAAATACTACCGCTTTTGTCCAAAGGGGACGCCAACGTGCCGTGTTACTCGTAGTGGCTTTAATATGCTGCTTTTACAAACAAAATATGAAGATTATTAAGATATGTGATTTGGAGGTGTTGCTAGGCAGAATTGTTACCTTTGTACAGAAAAAGGCTGTTGTTTCCAGCGTTTGTGCTAAGCTAAGGCTAAAGCCTAAAGTATTTAATGGACCGATATGAGAGTGGCATGATCTCATTTTGTTTCATGTTTATTTATCACAAATTGTAAACGGTTCCTTTTTTAGGAATTTGGTACTGAAGAACATTTGGTGTTTTTGCTTGATAAATAACTTGTGTGTGTGTGTGTGTGTTTGTGTGTGTGTGTGTGTGTGTGTGTGTGTGTGTGTGTGTGTGTGTGTGTGTGTGTGTGTTCAGGATTCCCGCTCCAGTCCTGGGTGTTCACACGCCAGGGGAAAGGGGCTGTGACGCCTACTACTCCGTCTGACAGTCCAGAGAGCACCTCCATTGAGGTGGAGGACATCCCGGCCCTGCTGAGGGACGTGGCGCGTTTCGCAGAGGCTGTGGAGAAACTGAAGGATGTTGTGCTGACTGAAGGTGCATTTTATTTTGATATGATTTGATTCAATTTATTTCAGACATATCAACATACAAAACAAATGAAAAGCATGGAAATACAATAAACAAAAATTATGTTTTCACAAAAAAAAATAAAAAATAGAAGAAAACAAATCATCTGCATTGCTGAGATATGCCTGAAAAGGAGCAGGAAGAAGCATACACTTATTCAATCCTACCCCTTTTTTTTGTTAAAGCTTTTACTGGAAACTTTTAGCAGGCACAAATCCCCCCACATATATTGATTATTTTAGTGTATTATTTTAAAAGGATCCCAAATATTAGCCGTCAAAATGAGTTGGAATAAGCCAGGGCATTTTTTCCCCGATAATAGGTCAATGAAACCTGTTTGGTGACATTTTGATATGGGTTTATTCTGGTTTTAAACAGGAGCTCTGGGGGCTGATTCTTATACTGTGATCTTGGCGAGTAGAAAAGACATGAATATTACTTGTTGTCACCACTTTTGAGACACAACATAGCCCTCACTGCGTGTGAAGCCAGATTTTAATTTACATTGTCTGGCTGTGAACAATGCTGTTTGCTGTTGTCCCTTCCCCTTAGTGTTGCACGCTCTATTCTCATCACAAAGTTGACATGAGCTATCCACAAATAATTTTGTTGTCAGTATTACATCAGACATGTTCACCAACACGTGTGTGCTGGGGGGGAGAGAAAGGGCGGAGCTACCCTCGCACAAGCTAATAAGTATCTCTGAGCGTCGTCTCTCCAAATGAAGGGCTGCGTTTCTGCTGCGCCCACAGAGTCGACCGCACTCTTGTCTCCAGCAGGAAGCCGGCTTCTTGTTTACTGCAGACTCAAACACACTGCCTTCCTCTCCTGCGCGTCGCAGCGAGGCCTAAAATGACTATGCTTTCCTCATGGAGGTAAACCCTTCCATGCCAGATGATTCCACACGCATAACAAACTAAAGCCTTCAAAAGAACACCTGCTCTTTTTAGGTCAGAATTTCAAAGTTATCTTCTTTTTTATTTTCAGAGCAGAGTTGTGTGGTTCAGATGAGACTCAAAGGAGCCTGGTTTGTCATTTGTAATCTGGCTGTGTTCTGTCATGTCCTCCACCCAAAGTGAGCTTTCTAAACAGGAAGCCATGATGGATAGCCTCTGACAGACCAGCCTCGTCCACACTTCCTCCTCTGATAAACTGGCTGCATCACCGTGACAACGTGACTCCTTGTTAATCAGCAGTGCAATCAAGAGTGTTAGCCCCGTCTCCGATGCACTACCACTTCACTTTTGTAATGAGTGCGGTTACACTTCTTTCCTTAGCATCACACCTTCTTTCGTTAAGTCGGGAGTAAGGCGAGGCAACAGAAAGCACAATCCGCCCAGAATTAAGTCTCTAATCTTGCAAAACAATAGCACAGACCACATCCTCTCTGGCACAATGTTCAGGTCACTCTGTTCTCATTGTCAGTCCTGCTTAGACACTCTTGACACACTTTTTTTTTTTAGCCAGACTGTGGGAGGATGGAGAATCAGCGGCTGCCCTCTGGCCTTCTCACTGAGCAGGCTGCCTCCATCAGAAAAGTTAAAGGAGTGTGGGGTTTAAATCATTATACAGAATGAAGTTAACGAAACCAGACAGTTTGTGTGTAAGAATGAAAATAAGGATGTTGCATTAGTCACCAGTGACCTCAGGAGCTGACACAGTGCACCTCAATGTGATCTCTTGACTTTCAAGCCATTTATCCCCATCCTATCTTTCTGGGTTCAGACTGTTCGTCTCTGCCGTCTCATCCTGCTGTGCCCACACACTCTGACTTAAAGGAAGTAGTGCAGTGCCCCTAGGAAGCAGGTATTAGGTTATTCATGGTTAAGTGTAACCTGTCTATGAAAGTGGAACACAGAAACGGATGTAGTCTACACACAGTCATTGACCAGTCATTGCTACAGATTTGTTGCAAGGGTGAAATTCAATAATTGTCCGTTTGCAACCTCATTAGTTGGGTTGCCTGTTTCTGTTTCAGTTCAATCTGTGCTTAAAGCCACTACGAGTAAGATGGCACGTTGGCGTCCCCTTTGGACAAAAGCGGTAGTATTTTTACGACGCCCGCTGTCGCAAAGCTGTTTTCTAGTGCGTGCCAGGCGCGCGAGTGTGAACTGAGAAGGGCGCAATATAGTGCATGTCCGTGTGTTGAAAGTGTGAGGACTCTTTTCGGCTCCGTGAGAGTGGTTTTGACACTGCATCAACTAATGCCAGTCAGTGCTACACACACCTGATTGCAATGAGTTGATGCAGCAGTGTCACCTAACTACTCTCTCTCACGGAGCTGAAAGACGTGTCCTCACCATAGATAGTAGGCCTAAGGTCCTCACAGAAAGCGAATGAACGAGAGACGGCAGTTAGTATGGATCACGATGAGGTAATGTGTTTGTGTTGTTGATGTAAATAATGACTATTTCAGATAATGGTTTTCTGATGATGGTGAAGCAAAGCAAACTTTGTGTTAGTACCAACCGCTCATTCATTGAGGTGTAAACACTGCAGTCTAGTTTCGCTCTCGTGAAATTGTATACACGTTGCTTGGCAACGCCCTCGTCCAGTCCGTAGCCTATATCACTCTCCCTTTTAGCTTTTCTTAATTTTTAATTTTTTTCTTTGATGGTTCAGCCCCGTTATCAGTCATTATGACGACAAATAACTGTCTCAAACAAGGCTCCCGCTCCCCTTCCCTCACCTGGAGGGATAGGCTTCTCAAATCCAGTTGCTGCGCCACACTGAAATCTGCGACCAATACGGATATGTAACCATAGAGCTTGCACGAGCGAACCAAAAATCGGACTGGGTGTGCGACCAGACCAAAAGCAGTAATAAAAACTATTTAAAAATGTCTTTCTTTGCACTGATGGTCTCGTTTGCTGTTAAAGGTAATTTATGATTATCAGAGGAAACATGAGGCTGTTTAAAAGATATTTAAATGTTACTCGTAGCCGCTTTAATACATTAAATCAAATAAATAGCTTGAAGAAGAAATCTTTAAAATATCTATTAAAACAAGTTGGTAGCCATTCCATTTAAAGTGTAAATGCCTTGTAGTGTATGGGATAAAACGTGATCTTTTGTTCAGCCATTTCTGCTCCCTCCTCCTCTTGTATGAAGACATCTTCCCTCCCTTTCCCTCTGCTCCAGGTAAGGAGAGCCAGCGGCCCGTGGCTCACGAGTGTCTGGGTGAAGTGCTGCGGGTGCTGCGTCAGGTCATCAACACTTACCCTCTGCTCAACACAGTGGAGATCCTCACTGCTGCCGGCAAGCTCATATCCAAGGTCAAAGGTCAGTCAAACCGTCAGCCAGGAATGGGAACATATAGAAAACAAACATGGACAGAAGAATACCTGGGAAAATGTTGTGTGACTTCTCAGTTTATATTTGATGGAAGAAGCCGAGATCCCCTGGTAACGCTGTCTACTATGTGTATTGTTTGATGTAACTGGTGTGTAATTCCACACCGCAACGGAAACATGAACACATGCACGGTTGTGATTGTTTTCAGGTTTTCACTATGAGGCTTGTAACGAGGCAGATAAAATGGACTTTGAGAAGGCCATTGAAACCATCGCTGTTGCTTTTAGCAGCAAGTGAGTATCTGATTTACCTTCAATCTATGTCTGATTGCATAACAAAGTAACTCCATGGTGATTATTTCTGGTATCTGGTGTACTTTATTGCTAATTGATTATTTGAATACTTGTGGCTATAGATACTATTGCATATGTAAAAGTATCCAACCAAGTGTTGCATTTTAGACGGAAGAATGTGTGTGTGTGTTAGTAGTCTGTTGTTGGGAATTGGAGAGAGAAGTGCATCGATTGTGACACATTTGCATGAGGCAGAGCTGAAAACAGGAAGTGGGTTTTTCTTCTAACATATGACACAAAACCAAAACCAGAAGATTGGTGCTGTCTAACCTGTCTGCTAAATGAACAGATTGCTACAGGCCGAGGAGATTATAAATCACTAAAATGTTCCTCTTGAATTAATACAATGGAGAGGAATTGAGAACAACTAAATGTTAATTATTGGACAATCTGAAATAATAAAATCTGCCTTTCCAGGATTTTTTTTTTTTTTTACTTCAACCTTGATTAATCATAATACTAATAAGGATAATAGTAATTATGTCTTTATGATCAAAAGTAAGCCTTGAGTAGAGAAATGTAAGTTTTTGCACAGACGGTTCATCACATGCCCGCCTGTGCCATTTGAGGGTTTAGACATCTGTCACAGAGCTAGTTTAGGAGGAAGTGAGTTGGCAGAGTTCAGTTGAGTTGTGCCTGACGTCTGTTTCCTCATTCTCTCCTCCACTCTTCCTCTGTGCAACTCCGTTTATGTCATGAACCGAGAAGAACAAATAACAATATGGAGATGCCACGTAGCCTGTGTTTCATCAAACAAGACGATTATATTTATCAGCTTTTTAGATGTCAAAATGCTTGTTCTTGAGGGGATATGTTGTTCATAGAATAAGGTCCGAGAACAAAACGTATTTCATCACTTCCTGTCTCCAGTACACTTGTACCTGTTGATTTCTTATGACGGCTCCTTCCTCTTTTTTTATTTTATTTTTTTGTCCGTCCCCACCTAGCCGTTTTTAATACATAGATGGTTATAACTGCAACAAGCTCCATGTCATAGTTGCACTGCATTTTGACACATTTGCTGCTGTTGCTAATGTTAAGCTGTCTGTCTCGGTCTCCCTCAGTGTGTCTGAATTACTGATGGGAGAAGTGGACAGCAACACATTGCTCTCCCTGCTGCCCACTGAGAAGAGCAGGGTGAGTGGGCGTTTCTCACAGAGCTACATCTATTTCCATTCTGAAATCTAACAGAATTGGTCAGAGACTATCTTGAAATGTAATATCACTGTATATAAAGTAATATCACTGTATATAAAGTGATTTCCCTTTCTAAACTTTCTATCCAATAAAGAAAACTATTTCTGTGTGTGTCGGTCATTAATCATATTTATGCTGTGCAGTCGATGGAGAACCTGTATGGCACCACAGCAGATGGGGGAGGGTTCAGGAGCGACCTGCAGGACATTGGTAGGTCATGTCAGTTGCTTCTGCTTTCACATTTCGGCTTTTGTTGATCTCTTTCAGTCCATCGCAGCTGCCATTTATGATACTTGTGCACCGCTGTCCTTCCATTCACTCTCACTTTTGTCTGGTGAAAATGCTACCTCTTTTGATTGTATTGTTTGTGCACCCTTTCATCTGTTTACATTAGAAAAAAAGCGATATTGTACACCAACATGTTTTACACAAGACTTAAAGCTGCAGGAAACAGAAACAGAAAAAACGAGTTCCCAACCGTATTGAAAAGGACCACAGTGCATTTAAAACTGAGTGTGACAAAGAAACGATTATTTCCCAAAATAAAACCAAGGATGTTGGAGTCACTTTTAGCTCCTTTAGTCTTCACACCTTTGCTGCAAACATTTTCATCTCGCGATCATAATCGGCGGAAAACAGTTTTTGTTGGCTTAGCAATTAATATGGCTTGTTTCTGTGCAGTGATCTGTGTTTGTTGACGTGCAGGGCGAGTCGAGAAAGTGGATGTGATCCTCCAGAACAGTGAGGGAGGGGTGGACTCTGCTCTGCTATATGCCAAAACCATCTCCAAGTACATGAAGGACCTAATGACCTATGTGGAGAAGAGAACTTCACTGGGTGAGAGGGAACACCCACGGTTTGGTCCATTGATCAATCAAAAGGGATACAAATTAGGGATTATATTATAATCAATAGTTGCAGCCCTAGTAAGTATTGTCAGAACCATTGGCTAAATGAATATCTTTTTTCTTCTATTTTCCCAGAGACCGAGTTCTCCAAAGGCCTCCAGAGATTATACCAGTCCTGCAAACACAACATAACACATGTAAACCTCTAATGATAATAATATTAATGATTATGATTATAATATGTTGTCCTTTGTTGTATTTATTGGGTCTCAAACGCTCTCTTTCTCTGTCTGTGTTTTTGTGTTGTTGGCTCCTTCCAGCCCCACATGCCCCTATTCTCCATTTACTCTCTGGCGCTGGAGCAGGACCAGGAGCAGAGTGTGGGCCTGCAACAGGCCAACTCCACCCTGCACAACCAGACCTTCATACTGGTCAGCTTGTTAACACATTTATACTGTTTGCAACAATAGTCATGCCAATAAAGCTCATTGAATTGAATTGACAATTCATATCCCCCTACGAAAGTCACTCAAGCTGCTGTTATTACGGTAGCGTTTTCCCCCCTTGTGCACATGATGTTAATCCGTACGTGTGTTTGTCTTTGCAGCCTCTGTTGCAGCGTAAACAGGAGCACGAAAAGAGACGCAAGGAGATCAAGGAGCACTGGATTCGAGCTAAGAGAAAACTTGTACGCTCTCCTACCTGCAAATGAAGTTTATTTGTCTATCTCTATATAACAATTAGAAATCAGTAAAGGCCAAAAAAATTACTTGTCTTTTTTTCAGATGGAGTGTGAGTCTAACCTGCGCAAAGCCAAACAAGTGTACATGGTGCGCTGCGAGGAGTACGACAAGGCCAAGACAGCAGCATGCCGCGCCGAGGAGGAAGGAGGAGGATCTACTGCAAAGTCTGTGGAGAAGAAGAAACGATTAGAGGAAGAAGCTCGCAACAAGGTTTTGATCTCATCATTGGTCCATGGTTTTTATCAGTACATTTCATTTGTCACTGTATCTGTTGTTTCTGGCATCTATAACTTTTAGAATTAAAAATGTATACATATACGGGGCACTCCAGTGGATAGAGCACGTACCATATTGGCTCAGGCCTCAATGCAGTGGTCACGGTTTCAAATCCGACCCGTGGACCTTTGCTGCATGTCATCCCCTCTCTCTCTCTGTCTCCCCATTTCAACTCTGTCCTTTCAAATAAAGCTTGAAAATGCCAAAAAAAAGTCATATACATAATCAATTGTTTGTGTGTCTAGACGGAGGAAGCCGAGGCCACCTACCGAACATGTATAGCCGATGCCACCGCTCAGCAGCTGCAACTGGAGCACACAAAGGTCACGGTGCTGAGACAACTGCAGGACGTCATCAAGCAGAGCGACCAGACCCTGCGCTCGGTCAGAACACTCACACCAACACTGTTAGGAAATGGTGTCATCTTGTCACATACTCTTTACTTTTAGGTTCTGAGCAATGATATAAGGTGAAAAATCAAAGTGTCTTTCTGTCCTAACTCCCTCCACACAGGCGACCATCTCGTACTATCAGCTGATGCACATGCAGACGGTAGCCCTGCCGGTCCACTACCAGACTCTGTGTGAGAGCAGCAAGCTTTATGACCCGGGCCAGCAGTACGCTGCCCACGTGAGGGACCTGCAGCTGCCCGAGCAGCCCACTGTCCACTACGCATACGAGAACTACTCTCCATCCAGCTCCTCACAGTAAGAGTCGGAGACACTGATATCCAGGTTTCCAATTAACCTTGAAGCAAAAGTTCAATATTGTGAGAAAAACACTTGAACACACTCTTGTTTGAGAGTAAGATGAGAATTGGGTTGGGGGCAGTTACCTTTTTTAATTTTGCCCACAGGAAACAAATCCACAATTTTAGGCTCCATTCACAGAAACTGGCGGATAAAGATTTTTGCACATAAACCACAGAATGCTCTTTGTACATATTAAACAAAACGTGACCATTACGTTTTGATAACTGGCCCTTAAAGGTGGAGTCAGTGATTATGGGAAAGCTTGTTGTCAAAATCAGATAATATCTCCTCACGATCTGCTACCTGTCCGTACTGTGTGAGGACTATAAAAAAAATCCTGTGTTTAATATACCGCCTAGGCTCTGTAAACGGCATGTCGCTAGCTATGGTGGTCACCCTTTGTTTACATACTCTTCATTTACATACCAGTTTACAGAGCCAAGGCTGTGTTTACAATTTATGTCTTATAATAAATGGGTGAATAACTTTAATTATTCCACATTGATGCAGCCATGGCCACAGACCGAGGAATGACAGTTTCAACACAGAGCAGACGAGCCACTCGGACAGTCCTGCCACCAGTGTGGACACAGCCGCTGCAGACAGAGAAGCAGAGGCTCACCGCAAGAGTAAGTGGAGCTGTAGATGTTGGCGAGCTTTAGAGATATATCATGTTGCCTGTTTTTGCCCCTAGTTAATGTGTTCATTACATTGCATAGTTTAAAAAGTAAACAGCAGCAGAGTTTAAAAAAAAAAGTGACTTATTCCAATGTACCTTTCCCTCTGTTGTCCTCAGGGCAGGGCCACAAGTCATGGGGTTCAACTGTGAGCGAGGACAGTGCTGTAGGAGAGGGAGGCCTAGAGTCTCCTACTGCCAGCACAAGTGAGCTAGAACTGTTTCACCCTTTATATTTCACTTTGAAATGACCATAAGGGAAAATCAAAGATACTTTAGGCTTCACACTTCACAGTATGTGTCAGTGTCTTTTTATATGTGAAAGAACATATTCATACCATATATTTATTCTAGGTGACATCAGTAAGATTGCTCGGACGTCATCCACTGGAACAATGTCGTCCAATGAGGATGCAGATGAGAAAGACGGGAACGTGACCTCTTTTGAAACTCCAAGTAAGATTTAGGGAGTGTCCTTTTTGTTGATCTGACTACACAATCACATGGCCAGACTGTGAGAGAAAGTTTCATCTGTACCATTTTTTTGGAGTGTGTCTTGATGCCTGGTGTTTGTCTTCAGGTATGAACGGCATGGATCCAGACGTGGTGGTGTCCACCAGACCTTTCCGTAACATCGGCCTGTCCAAAGCAGCCCAGACCCACCGCCTGAGGAAGCTACGGACTCCTTCCAAGTGCCGCGAGTGCGACAGCTACGTTTACTTCCAGGGGGCCGAGTGTGAGGAGGTGAGTCCTTCATTATGTCTCTTTCTAACAGCAAGAGAGACGCTTATTTCCTGTTAGGGCAAGACAATACAGATCAATAAGGTAACATTTTTAACTGTATCGTCATGATACTTAAAACAAAAAAAATTTGTATACCAATTTTTCCTAAATGTTTTTAATAAATAGGCAATATCTAACTTATTAAGCATAACATTGCATCTCTTTAAAAAAAAATAAAAAATCCATAGGTAAAATCCTCGTCTCCTTTTTACAACGAAATAGTGTCCAAAGGTTTTACCGAACAGATTTTAAATATACATCCTTTTTTAATTTGATAAGTAAAAGAATACTATATGCATGTCTTAATAACCTTCAGAATAGTGCTAGGAATGATTATGGAAGGTGCTCTAGAAGTTGAGATTTAAGTTTCAGAGTATTGACAAACTAATTGAGATACAGATGCAAACAAGACAACATTAAGTAAAATAAACACCTCAATTTACATGTTTGACCTTTTGTTATTTCTACTTGTATGAAAGAATACATGTTATGGAAGATAAATTGACAAATCTCAAAATGTAACAGTGCTTGAAAAAACAATGTTTTTGTCTGCGATGTCTCGCCTTGAGTACCTCAGGATACGAATGTGCTGCTCTTTGATGATCAGACCAGGTTCTAAAGTCAACACCTCCTTGTCTTTCCTTAGTGTTTCCTGGCGTGTCACAAGCGCTGTCTGGAGACTCTGGCCATCCAGTGCGGCCATAAGAAGCTGCAGGGCCGTCTGCAGCTGTTCGGCAGGGACTTCTCCCAGGTGGCCAGCTCTGCTAGTGACGGCATCCCATTCATCATCAGCAAGTGCATCTCTGAGTTAGAGAGACGGGCGCTCAAGATGAAGGTATGAGAAAGTGTGTTTATGCTGTGTGTTATAGTGAGTGTGTTATAGTGAGTGCAGGACATCTGAATTATAGCGTTTTTAAACCATGGTGCCTATTCCTTGCAGGGCATCTACAGGGTAAATGGGGTGAAGACTCGTGTGGAGAAGCTGTGTCAGGCCTTTGAGAACGGCAAGGAGCTGGTGGAGCTGTCCCAGTGTTCACCACATGACATCAGCAACGTCCTCAAGCTTTACCTCAGACAGGTACACAAAACAAGGCAGCACAGTATTCTGTGATATGTTGGCTCCCTTAGCTGCTATCACGGCTAGGGAGTTCTAGTAAACACATGTACCACCATTCAAATAAGTTTTACAGTATACATCAGGGCTATTCAATAGGCGGCCCGCGGGCCGCCTATTGAATATTTACTGGCCCCAGCCTTGACTACCGACCGACCCCAAAAAAAAACATTTTTTTTTTATTGGTGCACAATCAGGTGGGCAGAGTAGCCAAAAAATGTACTCAAGTAAAAGTAAGTTACTTTAAGATTATAATTACTCAAGTAGAAGTAAAAGTACTCATAAAAGTTATTACTCGAGTAAGAGTAAAAAAGTATGCAGTGAAAAGACTACTCAAGTACTCAAGAGTACAAGTAGGCTTACTGAATTACTCCGGATTTATTTTTGAAATATACAGAGCAACACAAACGGTACAGAATAGACACAAACATAATATAAAACAGCAATGTTCAAATAAAGATATGTTAAATAACATAATTTTAAATAAAACAATAAATAATGTACTTAAAAATCAAATGAATAACCCTTGAACTCAAACAATAATAAATTAAAGATCTGCCAAATTAAATACATCACCCTTCAAATAAAATGATAATAAATTAGGCTTGTCCAAAATTATTTTAATTAAAACCAATACACTTATAACACCGTTGCAATTGTTTTGCACATACACATTTTAAAACAAATTCCTACATTATGTCACTGGCCCTGAGAAAATTATCTAGGTTGTGTTTAGACCCAAAAATATAAAACACAAAATTAAACTTCGTTACACATCAAAACCTGCTGGCACACTCACTTAACGTATGAAACTACAGAGTGGCTGAACAAAGAGACCACTCTCAGACTCTCACACAGCCAGACTGGGGCATGCGAAGTGAGTAGGCTACAGGGAGAACAGGACATGTGTCAAAGAAAAACAGTTTCTCTGTAATTGCGAGTGTGTGGGAGTCTGTGTCACTGTGATTGTGAGTGTGTGATTGTTATTTTGTGAGTAAGTGTGATTGAGAGTGTGTGAGTTTGTATTTGAGGCCAGGGGTGTGGCTATTGCTCCTCGGAATCAGCGGTTTCTTCCATTTTCTCGACTCACCCAGATAGTCGGTATAATATGCGTTTAACCTACATGGCACGACCACGGACACAACATCGGTGCGGAACTGCAGCCTTTAAAAAAGTCCGCGGACATTGTTTATATGTCCATGGTTGAGGTTGAGCCCTATGACAACATGACAACACTTGTCATGTGACTGAAGTGGCTGCATTTGATTGGCAAGCTTTTGTAATGTGGTTTTTATTGGTTGAAATAGTCACGTGATAGAGATGTTGGCTGAAGACTTCCCCGGGGAGAGAAATCATGAGAGAAATAGATCTCGCATGTAATAAATAAAATATATAAAAAAATAAGGTAACGACCGTCACGTAGCCAAATGGAACGGCGTAAAAGTACCGTTCTTTCTTCAAATATTTACTCAAGTAAAAGTATGTTGCAATAAAACTACTCCTAAAATTACAATTTATTCAAAAAGTTACTAAGTATTTGTAACGGAGTAAATGTAGCGCGTTACGACCCACCTATGTGCACAATTAATGTACTAGCACGCGCGACGTGTGCTTTTGCATGGTCATAACTGCGCGAAACGCCGATATCTGCAGTAAATAAATGTGCACATGTGTCTCCATGCATTTCTCTATCAGCTGCTCTGTGTATGCAGCTTTGCGCGCGCGATTGTACCGCTGTGTAAGTGTATGGTCCATTATTTGTATTTAGTGTGTCTGCATAATATTGCACCAGTAGAACTTTTGTTTGTACTGTCTGCATGTTTGCACAAAATTTGTACCTTCACATAACAAACAAAATTGCTCAACTGTAAAGTCAGTGTCTGTAGTTTATTTGTATTCAAATAAGCAGTTGTTTATTTCTGTACTGTGCATTGGCATCTTTGAGCAAAATACAGACAACATTTTTGCCGCGGCACCTCCCGTGACCCTGGACAGTGACCCCTTGACAAACACATTTTTGGGGGGAAACACTGTAAGGTGTTGCACTTACAGTCTACATTTATTTCTATGTTGTTTGATAAGCTGTTGCACTCTTAGTAAACCTAGGCCTACATGTATTTTGATAAGCTGTTGCACTTATTTGATAAAATAAAGACAATATATGCACTCCTATGTTGTTGTAGTGTTTCACAGTATATGTAGCTATTGATGTGATGCTCATCAATTTTAGGCATTTTTTTCTGGCCCCTCATTTTGGATCATTTCCACCGACCGGCCCCCATTCAAAACTAATTGAATAGCCCTGGTATACATTTTAGTAGCTTATAAAAAAGCCAATATATTTGTTAGATTTCTTTTTTTATTTAAAATAAATCTAGTTATAATAATAATTAGTATTTTTATTATTATCAACAACCAAGTGAATATTAAGTACCGGTAGATTATCATAAAAGTACTTTGTTATTTTATCAGACAATGAAGCTGAGGATTGATACAAAAGGTACTTCATATATCAGTCCCTCAACTAATAAAGGAAAAATCCAGCTAATTAAAAGCAATTTTAAGACTTGATTTTTAAATTAAAAAAAAATTATCTTGCGCTCACAAGTTAAAAAATATAATCTTTTGGGATCCTTACAAACAAGATAAACTGTTAATGTATTAGTGTTATGTCTTCATTCCCAAATGTTTTTATAAATATATTTTCTTTTGCAAATAAATGCATTTCATTATATTTAATCATCAAAGATCATAAGGGTGAAATATCACTAATAAAAATGACTATTGTCATCTTGAAATCTCTCTTAACTCCTCCATACTTTAAAAGGTTGCTGGTTCATAATTCAGCCACTATTTTTGTCTTTATCCCACAGCTGCCAGAGCCCATTGTGCCTTTCCGCCTCTACAACAGTCTGATGGGTTTGGCCAAGGAGAGTCTGCAGGGTGAAGCAGACACAGCAGAGGGACAGGAGGCCGGCTCCAGGTCTGTACACCCAGCAGGGAGCAAGGGACCGGAGCTGGTGGATCTGGGTCCTCACACCCACCCAGAGGTGCTGGTCCTAGTGGACAAGTTGAAGGAGCTTCTGAAGGACCTGCCCAAGGCAAACACTGCTACGCTGCGCTACATTATTCGCCACCTCCGGAAGTCAGTACAAAACATAAACAAATCAACAAAAGAACAGGCAATGCCTTATTGTATTTGATTCACTTATATGATCCTTATCCTTCTATGATCTCCCTCCCAGGATTGCAGAGCTAGAGGAAGATAACAAGATGAGTCCCAGTAACTTGGGTATTGTCTTTGGTCCGTCCCTGATGCGTCCCCGGCCGACTGGGGCCACCATCTCCCTGTCCTCTCTGGTGGATTACCCCCACCAGGCCCGCATCATTGAGGCTCTCATTGTCTTCTACTCATCCATCTTCCAGTCCAAAACCTCTCAGTCCCACAAAACCTGCCACGCTGCTTCCACCTCCACTCTGCAGGTAGTAGTGTGGGGGGATATTACGACAATTATGTATTTATAGGATAAGAGAGAATTTCCAAAGATAACTTGTTGTGAAATAGTTGAAGTAGACAACAGAACAGAAGGAAAAAATATCTTGGTTAAATCCTAAATATACGCAATGCTAACGGTAAGATGGTATATTTCGACAAATGATCATGTAAAGAAGTAGTATTATCTTGGTTATATAAATCTTTTTTTTTTTCACTCTCTATTTATCTGTACTTCTTCTGTCCTTCTGCTACTGCAACAACCAAATTTCCCCTCCAGGGATCACTAAAAGCTTATCTTTACTTTATGAGAAATAAAGTAACGATGAAATAATCTGAGTCTTTTGGGGATGTAGTGGACCCTACATGAAAACCTTGTAGCATGAAAGTTGAAGGCAGTGAATAAAACTAAACTGTACTAAACTAAACTAGCAGTTGAAGAAAAAACTAACAAACCCCTTAGTCATCATTTGGTTAATGGCAACCTGTGTGAAAAGGCAAGAGACAAAAACAGAACAGAAGGACTAAAATGTCAGCACATCTATTTCTCCACCCAGAGTTGACCTACTGTTGTCATTCAATTGAATACAGCACTTCATTCTTAATTTGCATGCTCTTTTTTAATATGCATCTTTAAATGGAAAAAAGGACACTTTTCACATTATTTTTCTTGATGACAGTCATTAATTTCCTCCCTCCTGCTGGTACAGGGTGGTGTTGGGGATGACAAGACGGAGAGCTCAGCTGATGGAGAGGAGGACGGAGGCAGAGAGGAGAATAAACCAGAGTGTGACAAGATGGAGGAGGGATATGGTACGTTTTTATAATGACTAGGTGGCGGGATACTGTTGTAAATGCACCAACTTCCCCTTATGAATAGAAGTTGACTAGTGCCTAGGTTCCTTGTACCTACCATTGGGTTCATGGGATTTTGAAATAAGTATAGAGTACACAATGCGTAAAATGTAATTCTCTCCACAATCTCGCCTTAATGTTATAGAGCAATTTATTTTGCCGTCCGAACTTCAAACTCAATATATCTCCCATTTTAGGAAGTTCTTTAGGGTCGCTGGGTTCCAGTGAGCTGCTCCCTGATTCTGACTCTGAGCTTGACGAGAGCAGCCAGAGGACGGCCCACTCCCGCACACTGGTGAAGCAGGAGAGTGAGGTGAGCATAGACGAGGACCAGCTCAGTTACAGGGACAGCCTGGACCTGGATAGCCAGTCTGTAACCCAAACAGACCCAGAACCAGACCTGGACCAGCCAGAGGTAGCAGAGCCCCCCGCACTGCCAGACATCGGCCCTCCAGATGAAGAAGCAGCAGCAGGAGGGGCAGAGCAGGAGCTGAGCGCCTCCCTGGCAGAACTCAACGTGAACCAGTCCAACAACAACAACACATACACCCCCATTGTAAACCTGTCGGGGCGCCCGGTGTCGCGTCTGTGTGGGAAGAAATTACCCCTGACCAGAAACCGGTCAAACGAGCCTGATTTTGTCTGATTTGCATTATCAAATAGCATAAGCCTGTGAGTTCTAGTTGAGTGGCAGGAATCTTTTTTTTTTATACATTAATATCAATTCAAATCTAAAATGCAGGGCTACTGTGTACATGAACATCAAATTTTAAATCTGCAGCTGTATTGATCTACCCTGGCAGGGAAACCTCTGAATGCTTACTGCTGTTTGATGCAATTACTCCTTTCATCTCAGGTCAAGTTTTTGACTCGAATGATTTAGAAAATGTATTATTGTGCCAGTTCGTATTTTAAAGTGCTTTACTTGTTGCTCTTTTAAGCTTGGGAACATTTCCAAGCAAATTCTCCCTTTTTTAAAGTGCTTCTGGTTTTATTTCAGCACTAAAAAATGAATATAGCAGTTTCTTAAAAGTGTTGCCTGTATTTGCCTTGTTTATGAATGTTCGGACTATTTTAATAAACATTTATTTTAAAATCTTTTGTTTGTTACCCAATTTTTTTATTCTTACACTTTGCAAATCAAAGTAGGGTCATAGGGGAACCAAGTTTAATGGTGCGCAGGAACAATACACACATTTTTCACAGACTGATGTATTCACTTCCCTGTAATGTGGGAGGGCAGTTTTATGGAGACGTGCGGCACAACCATAGATAGTATAAGGGCACAACCAGGCCAGTTCTGAAAGCTGCTGTCTACATTACAACAGCTACAGAATGGCATTCAAAAGGAAAAAAAAGGTAGGCGTCTAAAAACATGATGTAGATAAAATTGAGCTGTGTCCTGCTTTGTTAAAGTGCATTGTTTTTTGAAATGAGATTGTGTGAACTGAAGTCATCCAGCTTGAGCAAACATTTGATTCTATTTATTTGTTTATTTTACAAAATCAGTAATTACAAGAAAAGCAACTTAAACACGAGTAAAAAGCAGATGGATCAGTGATGTCATATCTTCAGTTTTCTTCACTGGTCCCAAATGTTGAATCGAAACATCTGGAAAATAAACATACAAAGTAAGTTTCATTTAAAGCAGTGACACAATCTTGGTCTTAAGTTATTTTATCTTTGAATGTTCATGCTATATAAAAAATAAGTTTAAGAACTCTGTTTAATGTTATGCTTAAGAACATGACTATCTCAATCTTTCATATAAACATTTGTCTGTCACACGTACCCGTCTGTCACTGCACCAGTCTATATGTGATGTATCTCCCAGCTGTTTCACTCGGTCTGATGATCTTTACTACCTGAAAAAGAGGAAGTTTCATGTGTTTGCATACAGATAAAGGTTTCATTCAAATTACATCTGCCATCACACATATGCAAATAATTGTCATGGAAAACCCATTTATCAAACAGACCAGCCCAAGATCAAATACACAGCACACTGTAGCCATTTAATAGTGATATTGTTAGCCATTACTAAAATGTAGGGCCCCTTGTTGTGTTACCTGTCCTCTTTTCAAGCCAAAGTAGCGTGCCACAGGGTCCCCGGCCTGGATCCTTGGCAACTGACTTTCCTTTAATTTACTGAGGTAAACATGTTAAGGAAGAACAAGAAATACATATTTGGATGCATAAGATACTTAAATTAAATAGTGTTGGAGAGATGGCAGTCTTTAACAAAATCAATTGCTATTTCATCTCAAGTACTCTGAAGATGACTAAGTGCTTTTTGTGCAGGCAAATCTGATTGAAACAATCTACAATTCAATTATTCCACGTAGTACATGCAGTGTGTATAAGGATACTATCTTGCTAGAATATCAACCACCTCCTCTTTTGTCATCACAATGTGTTCTGGAACAAGCTGAAAGACAAAAGAATAAATGTATGAAAAACTAAAATATAATCCCACTACAACTGAGGCAAAATTCACAAGATAATCATTTTGAAATATTGTGCCAAAGTGATTTTAATACAGTGGCCTTCCAGTCTGGAGTGTACCTCGTGCTCTGTGATGTTAATCAGCAGCTCCTGTTGTAGAAACTGTTCCAATATGTATTTGGGCGCCATGTCAACCAGTGACTGTAAGGAGATATTTTCATGAATATTGCAACCAAGAGAGCACGATCCAAAAGAGAAACAGGGAAATAATATTCAGAATGCAAACACTTTATTTTTTCATGCCCCCTTTTTAGTGGTAAATATACATTCTTCAGTGTATGTGTTTTACCTGTTTGGCTGAAGGTGTCATGCCCATTTGTACAACGATGATTGCTCGTGTGATGTTCTCCTCCTGCATCCTCTGACAGTACATCTTAATGGTCTTGATTCCTACCTTGGGTTCCTCTGAAGAGTGAAGAAAAAGATGACTTTATAGTATTAGTATCCCACATATGCAGGTGTGACAAATAAAATACAAAGACAAGGCTTAAAGATACTATACTTTGGCTCCAGGACAATATGTGTATATTTGTTTATAAAAGGAATTCTGCCACCTAGTATATCATTTGATGTATTAACCTACCAGGAAAGAAAACAAACATCTGGTCAGTGGGGTCGTCGTTGTGAGCCACCAGCACAGTGAGGTCTGTGCGTCTGGGGCGGCCCTCGCTGGGCTTGTCTCCAAACTGACTCTTGAACTCGTCAAGTGTCTGGTCCAACTCATCCTGTGTCACCAGGTAGCCTCTGTCATGGCACAGCTGAGGAAGAGACAATACAGTTAGTGAGTCTAAGGTGAGTTAGTTAGTGAGTCACCTCACAGCTTTTAAAAGGCAAACTAGACTAGGCTGTCGGGCAGATCTTCGCTCCCAGCTTGTAAACAAACCCTGACAATTTAAATATTGGTTTCAATTGTTTAACTGACAGATGAGGATATATTTATATTTATGGGTTTTCCCTTTGCTGATGAACAGCATTTGCTTTGAAGAGTAGCAAGGATGTAGCCATTGAGTCAACACTAGGGGAACTAAATCTGCAGAGGAATAGATTAGATTTATAATTATTGTTTGCTACTTTTTCTTTCATTGTATGGAATGGCCGACATTAGGGATCAAAAGTATCATATAACCGTATCACAAAAACAGAAAGTATGTGGTAATACAGAGCCTAGGCTCTGTAAACGGATATGTTAACAATTGGTATGTAAAATGGGGCCAATCTAGCTAATCACATGCCCGTTCACAGAGCATAGGTTGTGTATTAACAGTGATTTTTTTTGTCAGCAGGTACATTACGGACAGGTAGCGTGATTTTGACAAGCGTACTGCAGAATGACTGACTCCACCTTTAGCTTTGCATGTAACGTAATTATGATTTACACTCCATGCTATTACTGAAATCCTTTACCTAAATATTATTAATCATATTAACAAATGATTGGAACATAAACTCTTTAGACAAGCCACGTCCAGAGCTGCAGTAAACCGTCAAAACTAAAATCGGTGCTGACCATAGACATATATTATATCTTTGGGTGCTGACAATAATAACGTACTAAGCTAGCACGCTAACAACAATATTGAGCCCTCACGCACCTGCATGATGGTTTTGCGGATCTTCCACAGTCTGTATGTTTCCTCTTCGTCATCCATGTCGTCTCAGACGTATCACTTTCTCTAGATTTGATCTAGATTTTATATATTTGTTAATGTATTTCGCTTCTTCCTATGGCTCAGACTGCGGACAGCGCGACGCACGTTTCAATGAAACGACGCAAGCTGATGACGCCAGCGCTGCGCAGTATTGCCTGAGTGGAGTTTGACAAAATACGTTTTAGAATACATAAAGGAGGTGTGAGTACCAGATCTGCACGGGGTCCTAGATGCGTGATGATGACGCACTTCCTGTAAACGGTGTCTTTTAAATGCGCATGCGCTATTTTAAATGCGCATGCGCTATGGTTATCCGGATATCCCGCTATCTCTCCCGCTCGGATATGTCCATGGATATATCCCGTCTTACTTTTTTCTTCTACCATTAATCATCTGTTAGTCTTTATTAACGTTGCATGTCCTTAGTCCAGAACCTTAAACTTTGAAAAAATAAATGTTACTATTTGCTGAATGTTATAGCAGCACTAACAGGACAGTATATTTACATATTTTACTTTAACATGGTGTATATTCATAATGGGGACAAACTCAATGTTTTTCTAACGGCCTATATGTTAGGGAAGCAGTGTTGGGCAAGTTACTTCAAAAGCGTAATGCGGTATTTATTACTTATTACTGGCATTTCAAAGTAGTTAGTTACATTACAATATTACTGTCTTTGAATTGTAAGGCATTACACTACTTTTACATTACTTTTGCATTACTTTCACCAAAATAACATGAAATATGGATTTGGTGTTCTCAATAGATCTTCTTGTGTTCAATGCAGCTCACACAAGTAGGCCTATGCTATATAATATAATGGTCACAGTTATGGCTCATGGTGCAATACATTTTATAATAGAAATACTGTATCTTTAGGTATTTATTTAGCCTATATTAATATCAATAGAGCTAGAGCCTACTACTGTAGATTGAAAAAGTAAATTGAGCCTCAAAGATTTGTTTCTTGCGTTCTGGCGACTTAAAAGCACAAACAAGTTGTTCACATCATCATCAACTTTTGCCTTTTTTAGTTGTTCCAAAGAATCTGCCTTATCATCTTGCCATCTAATCTAAATGATAACAGCCCATTATGTTTGTTTATCGTCTCTCTTGCGTGACATTTTATAATAACAATAGTAGCCTTAATATATCTCCTTTGCTAATTCAAAGCATCCACTCATTATGTTGGGAGTCGATGTGTGTGTCAGAGGCATGAATCGACAAAGCGATCAACTCTTATTGTGACTTTTTTGCTGCAGCACTTGTAGTGCTGAGGAGAGCTTGCCAACTGCGCTGTCCTTTACGCACCATCATTGCCGCCGTTATGTTAAGATTTCATAATTTGCATCAAAGCAAACCCTTTAGGCGCCGGGTTTTATTTTTAAAAATACTAGATTTTGACACTTAAATTTCAGAAGGCTCTGGATTGAATGTGGTTTGAGATAGAGACAAAGTGTAAATGAGACAAATATTGAGAATGACCTAAAGCTTTTCTGGGGAGTAAATTTTCCCATCTAATTAGCATATTATGACGTCATATGGTGGCGGCCATGTTGTAGGCTATTATGTAGGTTTCCATGAAATACCTGATATTTTGAAAGAGAGTTGAAATTATTTAATCAGATTCACCCCTCCATCCATTTGTAATGATGTCCACTTTGTTGTAAGCCAACAGTTGCAAACTAGAACTAGAACTACACCACAAAACTCATGTAAACAGTAGGCGTTTTTTATGATTTTTTTTTACCCACCACCATTTTTGTTTCCTTTTTTCTTCTATTCTGCATTATTACTATTATCATCATTATTATCATTATAATATGATAATATTAATATATATATAATGCTGCGTCGCATGGCTGCACTGCTGCGCATGGACGCACCGTGACCGGGGCCGTAGAAAGAGTGAACACCAACTCCCTACTCGTCAACTTTTTGCTTGCCATATCTCTAAATAACTCCTAAATCCAGCAATACCGCTTCAGCATAAATAGCTTCGTGGCACACTATCTCCGATTTCGCACCTAACAACAGCGCGATTCATTTGCAGCCTGGACGCGGAGGTGTGTCACCTCTCTGCTCTGACAGCAGGCAGGGACTTGCTCCGAGGGGCTGCTCCGAGACTGACCGCCTCCAAGTGCTCTTAGACGGGGAGGGACTCGCGGCAGCACCCGCTGCTCGTTGAGCACAGAGTGTGTGCTTTCACGTCAGAGTCTCCAAACACCACAAAAGTTTTCAATAACTTGGGCAGTGAGACGGAAGCCAGTAGGCTAGCGCATCTTTGGAATCAATTGTAGCAGCAAATCGAGTTTTCTTCTCCTCTAGCAGTAACATTAGCGTGTTTTTTTTTCTCCCCTGCGAAACTCGCGGTGTTGGCCAATTTGTATAAAAACAACAAACCAGTCAATTTCGGGTTTAAAATGCATTGTAACGCACGTTTCTGAGCTATGTACCGCGTTACATATTACCATTGTTTTTGCTGTAATGCCTTACATTACCGCGTTACAGCAAAACGTAATGCATTACAGTAATGCATTACTTCCTGTAGCGCGTTACTCCCAACACTGTAGGGAAGTATGGGGATTGGAACGTGAACATCTCTTTAACACTTTGTTTCCTGTCTGTTATCAGGACCCCATCGTGCAGCCCATCCTGGACCCCATCAATCATGAAAATAAATAATAAAAAGAATTAATGAGAATTAAGATTCAACACTGGCTTTATTCAACATCTAGATGTTTCAAACAAAAGTTGTTATACAAAAATGTATTGTTTTAATGTGATCAACTAGAAGAGCTTCATGATATCTATTATTCCAAAAGTGTACCCTATTCACCTGCTGTGTCACACATTAAGTGAACTATTCCCATTGAGAAATGTTCTGCAGAGACTCACTGTAAATAGTAGGCTAGTTTGCTGTTTGGACAGTCGATGGACACTACAAAAGGTGGTATATGTGGTTGAATAAGAAAAATACAAATCAGATTAAACAAAATCTGATGTACTTTTTTATTTAATTTAATGAAGGTTGAATGAATGAATCTATTTATCAGTGATGCAAGACACTACAAATGCTCCAGGGGCTGGAAATTGTACATCAGAGCCACCTTTACATTTTTTAACTGATAAATATCATTATGAAACTCTCATTATACACATTGTTTTTCAGTGTGATGTAAAATAACAGTGAACCCAGGGGATAGTTGTTCTTTTAATAAAATATTATTTCTTAAAATACATGCTAGAGTACATTAAACTAAAATACTCATTTAATGTTTAAAGTATTATTAAATAAATGTTTAATTTAGCACTCAAACAGGGTTCAAACCGGGGGTTAAACCTTGCTAAACTATAAATTCGTATAAAATAAAATGTAATTTAACCTTAATAATGAGAGATGACTACTATAAGCCAAACGTAACAACTCATTTTAAACCTTGCAGAACAATAAATAAATCTATCACTCTATGGAGCCTACTGGCTAAGCTATCAGCTAGCGCGATCTTTTACATGTTGTTTGAGTTTCACACAGATAGTATATAAACTATCTATAGTTAGCTTACTCGCTAAGCTATCGCACCATCAGCTATCGCGATCTTTTCAAATGTTGTGTATGTCCACATTGCTTTGCCGTAGCGTAGCGGTATCTATGGTGACAACGTCAAGTGTCGATACGTCATCAGTAGGCGCAGGACCCCGTGCAGATCTGGCAGCCCGTGCAGATCTGGTACTCACACCGGCAGCCCGTGCAGATCTGGTACTCACACCGGCAGCCCGTGCAGATCTGGTACTCACACCTGTGGTAATGTTAATAATAATAATCGTCATTTTAAAATTAAATCTAATTAGTTTAAAACTATTATCAATATCCTTATCATCATCAGTCTAATGTTGATTACAATGATAATATGAATGTTTGCAGTCAGGCAGCTTTGAGACGCCTGTTTGGTTTCACAACAAACTCCAGGGCGGAGTCAGCAGCTAGGCTACAATGAAACTATTGATTAGAAATAATCAAAAAATGAGGCCGTTATATGTAATATTGACACTTGGGGCTGTGGCGAGTCTGGCGACCTGTGGAGTGCTGGCGATGGTACTGTACAATATGTTATACACAACGGTAACGTAAACTGTAGACTACTGAACCGCAGCCTAATTTTGTGATTTTTCTAATTTGCATAACAGTGTGTGACGCATGCAACTATTTGTTTTACCCATTCGTAATACCTGCATATTGATGAGTGTTATTTCTCTATTGCGTTACCTGAATATGCATGATATCATGGTATTGCTACTCGTTGCTCTACATTCATGGTTTCGCATATTCTTAAACTAATATTTTCTGTCTCCCATTGCACGTCGATTACACCTATAAACTATACTATCTATGTTATAAACACAGGCAGTGAACTTCAGTATTTATTTGCATATATTGAGGGTGTTGGGACTGTAAATAGTTTTACAAAGCTATCAGTGTGATTTGAGACTGGATGTTTGTGCAGCAGCATCCCCCCTCTGGTTGCTGGCATCAGCTGACTCAGGCTCAATCAGGTTATCGTTCTGAGAGATACCGCAAACGACAGTGGAAGCTTTCATAACAGAAGGTCATCATAGCACGTTGTCCGTTACAGTTGGAATTGTGTTATATTTATTTTAGCACTCCGTACATTGTTGTGTACGACAACATCCTCAAACGAGGAACTAGGCTATGTGTTAAATAAATGTGATGATGTAGAAGTAGCCTATTAAGTAGTCTAAAAAGTACTCAAAGTTGTACAGTAGTGGAGTCAATGTACCTGGTTACTCTCCACCATTGCAAACAATTGAACCAACATTATAGTTTTGACATGATCATGAATCTGCCTGTCCAGTCTCATCCTGCTAAAATAATCTATTTAAGTAGTGCTACTTACGTCTCTATTCTATCTTTTCAATTGACAACAGAACATCTAAAAAATATTCAATACTCTCTAAACATGTTTCCTTTTCATCGACATGTTGTATAATACATCGCAGTGAAAGTAAGTCTGTGGGTCTTTGTGTCCACTAATTTCCTTTCAAATCATTAGTCCTAATGATCCGTGACTTTGTTTCATGCAAAGCAAGGGCACTTTTTAACGGAGGGAGGGGTCTTCCACTCATATCCTAAAGTCCATTATTTTGGCCATAGTACAGAGAAGTGCTTCAGAGTAAATATATATTAAGGAAAGCTCTTGGAGATGCCTTATGCAAAAGCTATACATTGTGCAAACATGGAACATATGTTTTGATCCATTCAGTGAGGTATCAGTAAATATTTTATGGGATAAGGCCTATAAAAAAAGTGTGTGTGTGTGTGTGTGTGTGTGTGTGTGTGTGTGTGTGTGTGTGTGTGTGTGTGTGTGTGTGTGCGTGCGTGCGTGCGTGCGTGCGTGCGTGTGTTAGATCTAGAAGATAAGCCATGAGCCATGATTTCCGAGAAATATTTTCTGACAAATCTGATCAATGTGGGTGGGTTTTAACATGTCATGATGATATTGAGAAATAATGGGGCAGCAACAGTGTTCATAAAGATTATTATTTTATAATGATTTGAAACACCAACTCTCTTCTTTTCCTGGATTATGATTATTCAGTAGAATGAGCAAATCTTTTGGGCTCAGCCGTTGTGACTCTAGTATCAGGTGGAAATTCAGGACGTTATGTGTGCAACAAATCATGCTGACTCACTGATGTACCCTTCTTTCTTTTTCATTCCAGTATTAAGCGTGTTACGTAATGAGTGTGTGCATTTCTTCAGAGCGTTGCCCTTTGTCCTGGCCTCATGAGTCTCAATCCTACATATGGCCTATTTTATTTAATGTTTTTGGTTTCGTAAGGAGAAACTTCTCTTCATGTGTTTGTGATAACTTAGTGGACTGTGGACCACAGTACATGTCCAATTCTGATGTGGCTTTTTAGTCAGCAGTAGGGACATTGACCTATTGGAGAATGGCAACCTATCAATTCTGTTAATGATTACCCATCTGCCATTCACATTAGGACAGTGGACAGTGTGCTTTTTCAGTAGTGTGACAGTGGTCTAACAGATAGGGCTGAAGTCATAGAAGGGCTTTTGCAGATTTGATCGCTTTCTGCCTTCAGAGGACCTTACTGAAGGGCAGTCATGCGTCTTATAGGGTCCACTGTCCTTCTCTCTCTCCTGCTGCAGGCCATGGTAAGAGGAAAATGAGATTTGGACTCAAACACTAGGTTCTGTTGCAGTACTGGAACTTGAGTTTTGCTTTTGTACAATATTGGATTTAGTTGACCTTTGACGTGATCTTTATTTTTAATTTCCTTCATCATATATATGTTTTGAATTGGGTTGGACACAGTATCGATTCAATTCATTTTATAGTCTTCAAAGATACTTTTTCAAGGGAAATGCGTTTACATTATTAAATAATAAATTGTACTTATGAAGCGCTTTTTTTGGAACTTTATACAGCACTTTTTTCTTGACCCTCTTTCTCCATTACAGTCTACACCGGAAGAGGACTGGCAGACGGCCACATCTATTTATGACTTCTCTGCGACAGATATTGATGGCAACTTGGTTTCCCTTGAAAAATACAGGTAACTATCTGTCCATGATAAATGATCTCCCTAAGTGTGCCGCCACATCCAAGCCCGCTGTCACTGAAACAACACTTACGATGTCTTGTTTTTTTAATATTTTTCAGGGGCAATGTTGTCATCATCACCAATGTTGCCTCTAAATGAGGTAAAACCCCAGTAAACTACTCTCAGTTTGCGGCAATGCACGCCCAGTACGCTGAGAGAGGTTTACGCATCCTTGGCTTCCCTTCCAACCAGTTTGGAAACCAGGTATGTAAGCACTTCAGTTTTCATTCAAGCACAAGATTGTGTTCTTAAATGTGTCCACTGTGAATGTGAAACAGTCAGATCAGTACATTTTTTAATAGAATTTAATGTCATCTCTCTCAACCTCTCCCTTGTAGGAGCCTGGAAACGAGACCCAGATCAAGCAGTTTGCCAATTCCTACAACGCTCAGTTTGACATGTTCAGTAAGATTGAAGTGAACGGGGCCAACGCTCATCCTTTGTGGAAGTGGCTCAAAGATCAGCCCAACGGGAAAGGCTTTATGGGAAAGTAAGTGGTAAACAAATTAATTGCTGAACACATTTGATATGGTTGCTTTCATTTTCTTATGACAAAAAGGTGTGTGTGCTAAAAAAAAAAGGCATATTCAGTGATTATTCTCTAACATATGATTTGTTCTCAACCCTGCAGTAGCATCAAGTGGAATTTCACAAAGGTAAATCTAATTTTTGTTTATTAGTTATTTATTACGTATATGGCCATCAAACAGTTGACAATGCGTTATCTATCCGGGCTGCATTCTTGTGCAGCAAAAAAAAATATATTGGAAGAAGCATGTAAACGTTTTTTTTTTTAAAGGATTGTACTTTTTAGTAAAATAGAAAATAATTATTTATTCCTAAATGGCATGTTTACTGCATTTCAGTTTTCTCCTTTTCCTCTTTCTCTATAGTTTTTGATCAACAAAGAGGGTCAGGTGATGAAGAGATATGGACCCCTGGATGATCCAAGTGTATGTACAAACATCCTACATCGCAACGGTTACTGTATATAGCTTGACTTTTTTGTACAAAGGAAAATTCTGCTTTTGTGTTGTAAATATGAAGTATGAGTTAAAGTCAATAAGTTAAATGATATTTGGATTAAACATGGAATTCATGTACATTTTGTTGGCCAAAATTCACAAAAACAATGCAAGATTTGCATGTTACTATAGATGTAACTGCACATACTGTGTATTATTATTATTATTATTATTATTATAATTATTATTATTAATAATAATGTATATTATTCTCATAAGTCATGCAATTGATCATGAACCTCTACACCTGCTTTCCTTCCAGGTGGTGGAGAAGGATCTTCCCAAATACCTTTAACCATTTAATGGATGATTGATACCTCACCTACTGAAACTCCGTTCATTTAGTCATTCCATCTCCCTTTCATATCCTACATCTGTCTCTCCAAGCAGCAGTTGATCAAGTTTGGGTCCACCCCAGACCAGTGATGGCTTGTTCATAAACCCGCGTGGCGGACAGAGCAGACCTGATGAAAATGGCGTGCAAACCTCCCTGGGAGGACTACCAAGCTTGCATTCATTTGGTGTTGTGGAGAGAAGGCGAAAGGATCGCTAAATGCATAATTAATTATTGTTTATGAACGGGTTGCACTGTTTTCATAATAAAATACACTAAGATTTTGCTCTAATGATAGTTGTGTCTGTGTTGTTTATTATCTGTCAGTGAAATATTTACAATGCTCAAGTTATATTGTATTGAATTAGTGTTGCTAGTAGAATAGATGTTTGTTAATGGTTTGTCCTGAACTATTGACTTTCACAAAGATTTTTTCATTCTGTATAATGGAGTGAACCAATTTGTTGTTCTGCTGAAAGTACAGGGGTTTGTGTGTATGTGTCAGACAGCCGTTATTGCAAGAGCTTAACGTAAAACTTGGATTTGTTATCCTAGTAAAATGAGTAAAAATCTACAAAGTCACAAATTTTTTGGACACTGGATTCACAGTAGGCTACATAAACTCTTAATACTTAGATTACAGCATAAACTCTTGACAGTTCTATTTCTAATATATATTATTGTATAAGGAGGTAAATATTAAACATTTCTAGTCTTCTAAGTCCCAACACAATAGATATAGTTGTAGAGACCTACTATTCTATTTTGCAACAAAAAGAACAGTAAATGTGATTTTAAAGCCACATCCATGTGTAGTTCTGAGTAGGTTAGCCTTCGGTGATAGCGTATGGATTTTATAGTCTAGCCTACATTACTACATGTACTTCCAGGTTTTTTCTTAGCAGTAGAATCAACTATACTGAACCATTTCATGTTCACTTCTTGAGCTTCTGCACCTCAGGGGCGACCACAGTTTGTAAAGCTGCCATACTAAGATAATATACAGAGAGAGTTTTGTGGAGCTGATAAGCTGGATCAACTGTGTCAACTCGTTTGGCAATGGTAACTGTTTTAATTAGGCTATATTGTACTTTATGCCTTTTGGTTGCTGCCACTCTTCCCCACTCTGTAAATGTTTCAATCGTTTTGTTTTCTCTTCTCTTCACTTGTTGTGTATTTGATGTATTTGCATTGAATGTTTTGTTTGTATTGTTGTTTTGAATTTGTTTTGACTCGACGTCATTGAAAATGAGGGTCACCCCTCAATTGGTCTCTCGAGGATAAATAAAAGTTAAATGAAATGAAAATGAAATGGCTTGAATGTAACTGACATTCATTGAATCATTATGAAAAAGTTAAGACCTTGCATCTTTAGTTGTAACTTTTTCTCTTTCTTATCTGTTCACTACTTGTCTGTATCCATTAATAAACTAGAGAACTGTTGACTCCGTGAGCAGACGGACTGAGAGTCAGTGTAAATGTAGTGCAACCACTCAGACTCAGCCTCCTCTTCAAGTTGACCTCTGCATGTGACTCACAGCACCATGCTGAGCTACCGCGGCTGCAGCTACCCCGGCGTCCTATAGAGGGAGCCACAGCGCCCAGCACAAACCCCATACAAAACCAGGCAGCAGCAGCAGCAGCAGCGGCAAGTGCGGTGCAGTCGACGTGACAGGAGCGGACTGTGCGTAAGGAAACACCGCACGGATGAAGGGACCGTCGCGGATATAACTATCACATTCCTCTGTTTGATCATTTACCCGTCGTCATACGAACACATTCTTCATTGTTCACAGCCGTCGCAGTGGGTCTTTCATTCGGAGGGTTTGCCTGCTCTGTCTTTTTTTCCTCCGGGAGGCTGAATGGAAGCGGCTGCGGGCGAGGGAGCGGTCGGGCTGTCGGAGGCCAGGGACGGGAGTCCACTATCCGTGGCCGCAGCATCCGATGATGGGGACGCGGTCGTTGGAGTTAGCTACGGGATGGAAGCCGGAGACATGGGTACTTGTCACTCATTATCACCTTTCAAATAAACCCTGTCTGTTTCATTTCATTACCCTGACATGCACGTCTACCCGAGTCTCTGGTGGTGGTGGTGGTGCTGCTGCTGCTTTGACCAGAATGTTCCGACTCATCTTTGCTAGCAAGGAATTGGTAAGCTAGGCTAGCAGCTAATTTAGCTGGAGGGATGATGGAAGCAGGTAAAGTTAGCTACTATAGCCTATAAATGTATTGGTGTAGTAGCTGTAATGTTTATAGTACATTCGTCTAAGTAGCCTGCAGTCGTGACTAGTCAGCAACACAACAACAAACCATGTCTGGGAATAGAATTCATGTTTACAAGGACAAAATAACAAGCTTTAAAAATGTATTCAATGAGTTGGAATAACATTGACAGAGCCAGGGGTAGGGTTTGGATTTCAAGCCACCTATGCTCAGGAACAACATTCCGCTTAGCTCCCTCCCCCTGTCCTTTTTTCCAGCCTCAGGCATGCAATTATCAGCACCTGGCAGTGCACCCACAGACTGTGAAAAACATGAATTTCAGACATCATGTTTTTGGAAGAAACCATTAAATCCTCACTTTGGGTTTACCACTTTCCACCATCTTGGCATTTACTGGAACCAGAGAATCCATCTAATTTCTGCAAGGAGTCAGGCGGATGTACAACACGGACACCACAGACAGACACCACAGCTGACTGTGAACGGCTGGCAATAATAGACCAGACATGTTGAGTCCCCTAACGGGCACTTTAACTAAACACACATTCCTACAGAAATTTGGACTTGTCATAATAGTCGAAAGCGCAGGTGTTACTTATAACATCAAATATACTATAATAATTATATTCGGGTGTCCGAGTAACTCATGAGAGTGTGACAGTGAATCAACATGCACAATACCAGGATCCGGAAACTGAATTACTCAATTGAATTCAGCCATCGATTTTACTATTTGTACGATATTTTCCTACTCTGATATGTCAAATTGACATTAGTGACAATGGACTTTTAGCAATTGAGGCCATGCAGTAGCTGCTGTAGATCCACATTACACATGAAGCAGCCTCTCAGTAGTTCAATAGCCTTGTCCTGCTGGGATCAATGTCCACACTGTGTGATGTATTGGGATTTCTATAAGAGAAGTTCAGTTTCACTTTTAATATGTCCGTCAGTACTTAAATGTTGGTTTTAATCAGGGGCTGATACTCAGTTCTTCTTATTTTGGTCAGTTCACGCTAACATATTAAGCATTACCATAAATGACTGCATCATCAACATCGAGATGAGTGCTACTAGAGAAATGACATAATGCTATTTGATATAGCCAAGTATTGACTTTCAAAGGCGTACTCTTTAAATAGATGTATGGGTGCCTGCCTGTAGTAAAATGCTGGGCGTGACTGGTCATGTTCACTGTACTGTATATCACAGAATGGAATTTTTTTTCATTGACCCTGTTGAGAAAAGTGCTGAGTTTTAGGTTTTAACAAGAGAGCAGGAGTGCCTCCACAGAGAACAGGCTCATGAAGGAAGCTGTCTGCTGAAGGTTTACTCGCTAGGCTGTGCTGAATCAGAGGGTGAAAATGGATGTGGGGCGCCTTTAGCTGCAGATGCCTTAAGTTCTAGCGTGCTTGCTGGCGCGTGTCTCACGTACCCGGGGTCAATTCACAAGTGTGTGCCAGCTCCGTCAATGCACCTTCAGATGCTGAGAGAGAGGTTGCGTGTGCTCATGCAATATTAAATATTCGCCTCCGCCTTGCCCAAGCAACAGTGCGGACGAGTCTTCATAGCATGATGTGTTGTGATTGTAGTGTGAACACATTGGGTAGAGGACTGAAATCTGACAACTATGAAATTTGAGTTTAATTCATAGGCTAATGCCATGTATTGGTGGATATGCTTTTAAACATGACTGAGGCAAGGCATATGACATTTAAATGTCCATCACCCATGCATTGCTGTTCTGATAATGCTATTAGGGCAGCATTTTATGAGTGCCTACGGAGTCCCAATAAAGAAAATTATTATATTCTGCTATACACACATTTTCTATTACATGTAGTAATACAGCCATTTGATATACTCACTTTAATCTAATATTTTAAAGCTATTTTATTAAGTTGTAATTCCAAATATGTGTTGGTATGTAAAAATGATTCCTCTTCTGTAGGCTACTACATAGTGTGATTCCCTTCATTAATTGGTCAGCAGCAGACATTTCTTCTGTAAATTCCTGACCAAAGTAGTGAACCAATTTTGTGTCTGAAACATGCAAGAGCTCAATACATTCAGTGTAAGATGTCTGTACTTACTCTTTGTTTTGCCAATGTAATTGTGTGTGTCTCCTCTTATTACAAAGCTTGGTTAACTCCTGCAGCATGGCGGGGTAGGTGTGGCTCACACTGTGACACCCGAGCAACATCTGTCAATGAAGAGAGTCAAAAGTGACAGTCCATTAAAGGCTGTTCATTTCTATGGCAGTGTAATAACAATGTGGTTTTGGTCAATGTGAAATGTAAGTTTTAAAAGGTCTTGCTTGATTCTCACTGACCCCTAGGATATGGTTAGATGTTAGCGTTAACATGTCAAGTGCTCTACCCAGGAGCTTGGTTAACGTCAGATGTCACATAGGCCTATGTGTAATCATGTGGGCTGCTGCTCCGAATGTGTGAAGAATATACAATGTTGTGTGGGTGTCACAGCCGGCTCTTAGCAGTCCAAATGTGTCCCTATAGTGTCCTCCAGTAAGCATGACAGGATCAATTTAACATATATTTCTCCCCACACTCAAAACCTCTCCTCTCCTCTCCTCTCCTCTCCTCTCCTCTCCTCTCCCTCTCCTCTCCTCTCCTCTCCTCTCCTCTCCTCTCCTCTCCTCTCCTCTCCTCTCCTCTCCTCTCCTCTCCTCTCCTCTCCTCTCCTCTCCTCTCCTCTCCTCTCCTCTCCTCTCCTCTCAGCCACACATTTGTCACCGTACATCAACTGCCCCCCTCCCCTCCTGTGTATGTTCTCTGTTCTCTGCTTTAGGCAATGCCTCTCAGAATTGCTGACGGAAGCACAAAGGGAGGTTGCCTTCTCTGGAATTTACCATCTATTTTCTTCTTCCTTATTCTAGCTACAAGCTCTCTCTCTCTCTCTCTCTTTCTGTGTCCCAGTCCTCCCTCTGTGGCTATGCGTGCCAGTATACAGTTGTATCCCCGCAGCCAATTAACAGAGGCTTATATAGGATCTGGACCTTCTTGGTCGGGTTATTTGATGTCATAATATTAAACGTAGACAGTGACGCAGTGTAGTGGGGGGATGCGTAATACAGTAACTATTTTAAACAGCCACTGCAGCCATGGCATTGTCTTTGCTGCTGTCTGTCCTTGTACTTTGGCTAGGGTTTTAGCTGCATTATAAAAGATGAGAGAGGGAGAGTATATTAAGGAGATGGATATACAGACAGGGAGGAGAGACATAAAGAACTCTGTGCTGAGTATTCTTCTGTTGTGGTGACTTTGCAGCTGTAAAATGTTATATGTGCTACTGGATGAGAGGCCATGGCTCAGTTTTTACTCTTGAATGACTGCAGTGTCATACTGTCCTCCTGGCTTACCTCAAAGGGGAAAAGGGCCAATGCTGTTTTCAATTTGGAGAGAGTTATTGTGCCCACTGTGCAGGCTATTATTATTTCATTATAAGCACCTGCCGGGCATCATGAGCGTATGGTCAGACCATAGACTGTATATATAAAGGAGCATGAAGCTGTCTTAACTTGTCTTAACCAGTGGGGAGTATTAAATCAAAAAGATTAAAATAGTGCTGGTTGTTGTTTGGGCCTTCAGTAAATTGCATCTATTCTGTGGTCTGCGTCTGTTTTTCTCCACCCTTCGTACCACAGTCTAAAAGCATGCCAGGGAGTGAGGTAGAAACTGTACAGGCTTTTTTTATGTAGAGATGAATGTGTTTTTTAGCCCTGTGATGGTGACCTGTACTGTGTGTACCCTGCCTCTTCCCCAGTGGATGATGCTGAGATGAACCCCGCATAATCTTTTAGAAAATTGATTAAAGTTATATTCCACTATTAAATAAAAAAAACGCCTGTCTTTTTTTTTCATTAGTTAATGCTTGTGTCCGTCTTAACAGTTTAGATGGTTGAGACGAAACAATAAGTTGGATCAATGAATGAGTCGATGGACGGAAAAATAATACATTTTGAATTTGTAGACAAGATGAACAATAATTGAATCCGTGAAATGATTTACATAAATCAATAATGAAGTAGTAGGATGCTACAGCCCTATAATATTGACCAAAAATACTTATGTAACTTGTTTGTTTTTTGAACAATGTGTTTATTGAGTTTTCCATTTTTTGACAAATGAAGAAAAAAACAACAACAACAAAAAAACATATATACACATACATACACACATATATATATATATATATATATATATATATATATATATATATATATATATATATATATATATATATCACAACACAAGCACTCATTTTTATCGTTTATATAATCTTTGTGCAATTTGTATAAAATTAAAAAGAAAACTGTCCAGCATCCTTTAACAAACTAATTAGAGAAACGCACATAATCATATGCACTCATACATCTACACAAAGTAGTGATAATTATATCTGCAAAATTAAATAAAATTAATTATGTAGCTTGTTGGTTCTTCTTCTTGATTCTTCTTTGATCTCAGTCTTCTTGTTTATTAGAAGTCCCCATATCCTAATGGATTGTTCTTTCTACTTTCATTAGTACCTCCTAACTCAATTTAAGGGTCGGTGAGTAGTTGAGAGTGAAGCTGTAAAAAGGCAGAGGGGCCTGGGGCATGACAGAAAATAATTGAGAACCACTGCTCTAAGCAGTACTCCATATCTCCTATGATGGTGAATTCGCATTGGATACAGAGACTAAAGTACTGAAGAATTTAAAAAAGAAATGGAAGCAATTTCCCTTTTCTATCCTGAGTCACTGTGTGGCCTGCAAAACGTTTCTGTGTTGGATTTAGATTGCTGATTGGTCAGATTTTTCTTTCTGGAGAAGATTTACGAAGCTTTTTGCCCCCAGTTTCTGACTCACTGCATTTTATTTATTGAATCGGCAATACTAGACGTGGAACCAGAGTTTTCATATAATCTGAGGCATAGTTCTCGCATCAGTACACTTCTCCACTTTATGCATAAAGAGTGAGGAAGCATTGAGAAAAAATTATGCAAGGAGATGTGTTCGGTATGTACGAGCCAAATTAGGGGAAATTAAGTTTTTGACAAGTTCACTCTGCTTGCTTTCTACAGATAAATAAAACTTAATTATTATTATCATGGAATGGTAATGCTGAATAATTTATTAGTCTGTCAAAAATGTCATTTTCTTAGACAGAATTCACAAACTGAAATAAAAGTGCATTGTCTGTGATTGTTTGTTATTGTCTGCAGTTTGTGACGTCATGGTTGCACATGTTTTGCTCCAAAATCCCATCAGAGTGTGACTATTGCGTTCTCTTTCACTTCTGGGGGAAAGCCCATTGGCCTCTCCTCTCCGGGCGTTTGCCACAGACAGCGTTGTGTTTCCTCCATGTTTTGACATCCTGTGGGCTGCTGCTGCCTGGAGAATAGGCTTCACTTTCTATACAGTTCGGAGCTCGATCAGTTGCCACAGGCTGTGTTATTTGCTGCATTGTATTTTTCCAAGGCTGCTGTCTGTCATCGTGTCTGTCAACCTCTCTGTGGGTATATTCATCCGGGCCTACAGCAACTGTGGAGAAAGGATTTCTCACAGCAGCCACTGCAGCCCTCACACTGTTTAGAAGAGATAGTGGCAGCTTTCTATAGACAGAACGGTTAATGATGCCACAGAGCATTTGGATGATGGCATAAGACGGGAAGTGTTTCCCCGGTAGAGACTGAGGTGCACGCACGGTTAACTTGTGGCAATTTAAGTCAACGTTACTGCTGCTGTTGGTGAATTTAAGTACTGTAGCTATCCATTCTGAAAACCACTTCTTGGGAGTTATGTGCTATCAACTTCACAACAGACTTTCCGCTCTGCAGTAATTCGGCAGATGTCAGTCAAACTAAATCTTCAGATGTCATTCGTTCCTTCTGTATTTGGAGAAGTGGCAGGAGATGCTGCTATCAGTAATAACAGCCAGGATACAGGAGTCTGGCTGTGTATATACCTGGGTAAATGTGTTACCCACTTCATTCCCATGACCCCCTACCCAGCCTCCTCTCCTGTCCAGTCCGTAAAAGGACCTTTTTTTGCTCTTGGCCAAAAGTTTTGACTCCATTTTGAGGATCAGCAAGGATCACTGAGCTTGGTTGGAGCTCAGGAATAAAAAACATTCTGCAATTGCATAAGAGTTGGTGTGTGTGTGTGTGTGTGTGTGTGTGTGTGTGTGTGTGTGTGTGTGTGTTATTTCACTGTGTTATATGACTGAGTTGTTTTTAGCTTTACCCAGAAAAAAGTGTACAAAAACTCAACTCTGCATGTCCCCTCAGGAGCAGCAATAAAGGACACTCACACTCTTGACTTATTAAACTACAGGTATATAGAAAGTGTCCAGGAGAAACTGTTATCCGACATCAGTGATTTGTATAAAAAAAAATACTACTATCATCACTGTGGTGTTCGTAATATTTTGTTAGGCCGAATAGCCAGATTCCTCTACAAATACAGACACCTCTATCTGCATCTCTTCACGTTGAATTAGCTTGAAGTCCTCTCCAAGGGGAAATTGGCCAGTCACTGCCAAGCCAGTCATTGATTGTTAAAGATCACATATTATTCAAAATGCACTTTTACATGGTTTTTCAACAGGACCTCGTTGTGTCATCAGACTCCAAAAGTATGTGAAAATAAATCGCTCTCTCTTTTTGTCCACCTCCATCTTTCTGAAATCCTGTGTTCAAAAACCCCAGTCTGATTTCGCTCCCTTTATGACATCATGATAACGGGAGAAGCCTCGCCCCCTCATAACCAACCTTACCTAGCAGTACCTGTATCAATGATAAGCACACACCCCAGACCCCGCTGAATCTAACCAGCAGTCCCCCATATTGAGCTGGTGGGCGTTTTTTTTTTAAGACACTACACCATGAAAACATTCCCTGGTGGGGAGACCCAAATTATAATTTTTAACCTGAAAATAAGCACAATATGTGACCTTTAAAGAGATCTATTTGGTTAGGGGGGGATACACGGTAAATTCAGATTACTGGCTGTCAGGTGTGGCATTTTAATGTTTTTTCCACGTTTATCGGAATATTTTTGTCAACCTTTTCACGAGCAAAGAAATGTGGAAAGATTGACCGTTTGTACAAGAGAAATGCAGCCATCCTATCAATTATCAGTGATAAATTGTAAAGCAGAGCTCAGACAGCCGTCGAGCCGGGAAGAACAGACTGACAGTCGCTTCGCTTGACTTCTACCTGCCCTTGCATTGGTGCCGTTTTATCCTGATAATCCAGAGGGTTGGTCTACTAGCCTGGAAAGACTGGGATTGGGATTGGGATTGGGATTAGGGATAGTAGAGTAAAGCAACAGTGGCCGTAGCTGTCTTTAGGCCCCCGTCTGACTTCACAAGAGTCAGATTTTGTCTGGTTGAACCACAGTCAGTCTCGGCCAACGGGAGTCATGTGATTGACTGTGTGGTGTGAGTCCAGCGGAAACACCGAAACAGTGGAAAAAGGCCTGAGCTGAAAATGATAGTTGCCTTGTCTGTTTTGGAATTTAGTGTGTTGTTTTACAGCCTTGCAATCATTTGTTTGATTGCAGATCAGCCCTGTTTTTATACAGTATGCTTAAAGCTGGGCCATATGATTTCTGATTGGTCAAAGTTAACATGAGCTGACACTTTGACAAATCAGAGCGGGGCTACGAGTCTCTGTTCTTATTGGCTGTTGGGACTGTCCATACACTTTGGCATGACTTTGTTGGTGTAGAGCGTGTCAGGGAGGGACCATAGGGGAGGGACCAAAGAAAACAAGTGGAGCGGTTGAGGTATTTGGATTCGAATCTCTATCCCTACTGCCATTTTCTCCCCAAATCCTCCACCCCAGCTTTAAGGAAAGGAATAGACAAGTACTGCCACTGTGATTTTGAAATTTGCTATAAATGTAGCTAATTTATGCATTTAAACTTATCATATATCTTTATTATATCTTTTGTTTTGAGCTCCCTACCAGACTCTTTGTTTTAATAATATTTAGCAGCTCATGATTATTTTCATTGTCAATCATCAGCCTGATATATTTAGGAGCTCAACAATGAGTCAATATAGGGATGTGTGTATCAACCATGAGATTATTCTGCAACTTTTAATGATCATTTATTTAATTTTATTTAATTTTTATTTTTTTTAGCAACATTCTCTGGGTCTCACTTGTGAAGATTTGTGGCTTTTCACTCTTTTCTATAATACTAAACTTTTTGAATTTTATTTTTTTACTTTGGTTGGTCAAAACAAGCTATTTTGAACATTTTAGCTGTGTAGCATTTCTCCAAGTCTCCCTTCATTGGTACAGGTTTGTTATATTTGGCCTGGGCAGCCGTTTGCCTGTATGCATTGCAGACAGTGTCGTGCATTGCTCGTTATCTAGCTCCGAGCTAAGAGTCTCAAATGGATGCTGTTTTGCGCCAGCAGAGGAAGCTTTTCATTTAGCCTGCTTGCTTGGCTGATGCCATTGATCATAATGGATGAATTGGCATCGTGAAAAGCTCTCCGCTTCCCCCGTGCATTCACTGTATTATACTAAGTGTATGATGTGCACGGTCAGCTGAGGACGCAGCAACTTTCCCCCTTTTGTGCACACCACTTTACCCGGTATATCAGAGAAATGCCGTGGGGAGAAGGTTGTGGATGTGTGTCAGCACCACCATGCCAGTTTAAGACGTGTTAACATATTAGGAGCTGTGTTCGACCATATTTTCCCTCTCTAGTCTGTAAGTAGCTGGCATTACCTTGTGCTTGCGTGGGTTTCTCTTTCTGTGTCTATTGTGTGTTTCCATCTCTGTAAGTTTACATGCAGAAGCAGAAGATAAGCCATAAGTATATTACTCTGACTGCTCTCATTGCAGGGAACATGCAAAGCCTCTTTCAAAGATGAGCATTAAGAAATTGATGATTCCTTAATTATTGGTTTTACCCTATTGAGAGGAATTATTTTCAACACACACGCAGACATCTACATCTATACACAAACAAAAAGTCACTGAGTAAGTAGGTTTGCATGTGTTAGTTAGTATTAGTTATGGGCCATTACAGGATCCTGCTTATGTGTTGTATTTATGACATCATGTCCTAGTTACACACACACAGTAGCTCTTTAACTGCTTGGGTTTGGCTGGATTACTCTAAAGGAAAACCATTGGGGGATGTGAGTTTCATCAAAATGTGCAAGCATTTGACATAGAAACCTGCATAGTAGAGTACGCCATGTTTGTTGTTCATTTTATTGTATCTTTTATTTTTATATTCCTTTTTTCAGTGTTTTTTATGTGTGTATGTTCATTAAAAAAATCTAAATAAAGTATTAAAAAAAAGGTTAATTAGTGAGCTTGAGGTGGTTGCTTCCAGTCTTTTGCTAAGCTAAGCTAATTAGCTCCTGGCTCTAGCTTTACAATTATTAAGCAGACATGAAAGCAGATTGATCTTTTTTTATCCAACTCTTGCCAAGAAAGTGAATAAGCATACAGTATATTCCTAAATTTGAACGATATAGAGAGTAGATGTTGAACTGAATGTCTGTCGTGTTGCTTTTCCATTACCCGATACAGGATAAGATCATTCTTGTCAGGCAGGCCGTGGTAAACTCAAATCAACTGTTGCAAATACGGAGATGAAATGTTAAAGTGAGAAAGATACAAGAGTTATCAGAAGCCCAAAGATCATTTGATGTTTACGCCAAGTAAACATCACATGCTCTTCTGGGCTGGAATGACCTGATTTAGGATCAGTTTTCCCCTCCCTCAGTCTACACAGCAGCAACCCACATCACTCTTGCATAACCCTCCTGTGTGAAGTGAACTAGGCTGAGGTTAACCATGAATTAAAATATTCTAAAATAGGAGGAGCTTGAGGCGGCTCTGACTCTCTCACTCTCTGCAGTCCAACAGTGTCCGGGTACAAAAGAGAACAAATGACTATCCTCTTCCTCTGACACTCATCACATTCTCACACTGTTGTCACAGATAATATGTTAGTTAGTTAGTTAATTCTTTATTGTCCACGGTGTGGACATTTGTCTTTGGTCTCATAAAAAACAACAAGCAGGACAACACAACAACAACAACAACAAAAAACAACAACAACAACATTTACACACAGACATCTTCAGGGCAAGAAGCAGGGCAGCAGTGGCAGTATACACATCAGCGGGACATGGTGTTCAGTACCCCAATCGCTTTAGGAGTTACCGATCTCACTACACAAAATACTGACACAGGAGGAGCTGACTGTATTTCACCCCCACTGTGACTGTAACGAGTAGGCTGCCTCCTTGTTGATTGTCTTGCTCTTTAAAGTTCGACAGACGTATGGACTTTGGCAGTTTATCGGTCAAATCAAATGCACTGACTTTGACACAACAAGCAAGCGCTGCTCTGTACTGGCAAAAAATCAACAGCCAATCGATGGCAGGAGCGTCCTAACTTAGCCCCCGTCAAGATAATGAGCAATCATCTCAAAGACTGCCTCTCAATCGTCTCATCCTCAGGGAGTCCCAGTATTGATCCCATCTGGCTCAGACACTGCTGTCAGTGAGACACATTAACACTGCTTTCATGTGATGTTCACAATTACATTATTTATTTATTTTTTAAACAGTAGTTGTAGTCTGCCTGCCGTTCTATAAAATGAACAGCAACAGAATTCAAAAGGACACGTGGAAGGCACATGTCATAACAATGATGGTTGACCTCAATTCCGGCACCATGGAAACAAGAATGGGAAAAAAGTGTGTGTGTGTGTGTGTGTGTGTGTGTGTGTGTGTGTGTGTGTGTGTGTGTGTGTGTGTGTGTGTGTGTGTGTGTGTGTGTGTGTGTGTGTGTGTGTGTGTGTGTGTGTGTGTGTGTGTGTGTGTGTGTGTGTGTGTGTGTGTGTGTGTGTGTTAGGGAATATAAACACGAGACCAGAGCAGATTTTGTTTAATGTATTAACTGCATGCTGCCTAAGAGTGCAGCACATACCAGTTTAATTATGGTTATTATAACAGCTCAGTGTCGCAGTTAACATGAGAGAGTTGACAAAGCTTATCCACCAATTCTGAAAAGTCCCTGTAAATCATTTTGTTAGGAGTATAGGCTTCTTCTGCACCTGCACTATCCTGCACATCGTCAAGCAGGGTTAGGGTTGTGTTGGGAAGTGTTTACATGACTTATTTCATACAATAGCATATGATTAAGAGCCTATACATTGGAGCAGGAATGAGACCATGTTAACACATTGTGGGGAGGACTCAATTGTTTGCTGTACTTTCATTTCCACAAAATAACTAACATGCAGGTTAGCAAGATAAATATGTTGTATTTTGTGATCATATATATCCTGAGTCCAGGACAGGGTTTCTGTGTGAAAATGGTCTAAATAAGCCTTTCCTCGATCTCTCTTTAGAGTTGTAAGAGTGGGCCCTAAAACCAATACATTGCAGTCCGGCTAGGCAACAGCTTCAGCTAGAAACTATTTATTGGGATGTGTCTGTTTGTTGTTCCGTCCCCTGAAGGACTCTACAGACTGCTGTTGCAGCATGGTGATGGAGTAGGACCAATTATACCACATGTCCTCATTCTGGAGCCTCTTAACATTGACAATGATGGAATCTGTTAAACCTAAATGGAGGGATGAAAACACGTTATATCACGCCAAACTCCTGTGCTCCTCCGTGAGGCATAGTTCTGCTATGACACTTCTGTTTATACAGGAAAGTCATCACAGAATATGGCTAAACAAATGTAATTACAATTTCAAATGAATATTGGTAGCCTAAAATGAAATAGATTTTCTAAATGATATTCACAATTTTACCTCTAATATTCTTCTTTCTCTAGATTTTAGACACTGTTATATTCTTCTGAGCAAAATGTTTTGGAAATATTAGGCGAATGTATGGGGCTCCTCAGAGTCAAGCAGGGAGAGGGGGGATGGAGCACGTGTTTGGACACAGACAGCCTGACTCATTCACTGTGTTTTAAAACCTCAGCTAGCAGTTGCTAAATAAACCCTCTCACCCCCAAATGTAGCTATGCATGCAAACACACTTTGTATAACACACAAACACACACAAACGCACAAACGCACAAACGCACACACACACACACACACACACACACACACACACACACACACACACACACACACACACATATAATAATGGACAGCATTTAAAAGTGACAGAAAATATGTGAAACAACCACACACCAATCACTTACTTTCACACCATTAGACTTATACAGGCGCTAATAAGTGAAAGGGCATGATAGAAAGCAAATTTGATTCCCTGGATGTTCCAGCTTGCAGGGAGCGTTGCCGGAATTGCATTGGCATGCTTGGGCTTGCTCATCACATTGCAAATGTGTGTGTGTGTCTTTGTGACAGATGGAGAGAGACAGAGCAGGATGAGGGGTGGCAAACAGGGCTATTCTGTGGCTCAGTCACATGGGCGTCCACGAGAGCCGAGTGCACAGAGGCAAGAGAGGCTGGCTATCAGTTGAGCTGCTGACACAGAGTCAAGCTGTGAAGATGCTATCCCGCTCCTGAGTGACACTGGGGGATACAGGTTAGCTGTTAGTGTCTAAGCAGGTGAAGGACATCCATTAATTTAGACTGGTTATAGCCAGAAATGTATTGTCTTCTGTTAACCTTATTTGGCCTGTGCTGTGAATTGTTCAATAAAAATGCAGCTGTCTCTTACAGGCTCTCTTCTTCAGTGGATTGCTTAGGGCATTTCAACAGTAACATTCTGACATCTCGTAGCAAAAAAGGCACTGGTGTGTTAAATAACATTAATCATGGCTGCAGTCCACAATATGGAAAAGCGCATTGGGACACTTAATGGTGTAAATTATGCTAATTAATGATGACGAAGGGTCTGGGTATTGTGCATGCTGGCTCACTGTCCCACTGTCATGAACATGACATTTGAGCAGAACAAAGACATTGTTCATATTTTAGTAACAACTGCACATGTCAAATTACCTGCAGAGAAAAAGGGTTTACTATGTACTTTTAATTCAAATGCATGTACTTGTATCAGTAAGCTAATAAAAACAATTATATTCATCTATGATCAAATTAATTTCAATGCCACAATCAATAGTATATCCTAGAAGTAAAAGAAGAAGAGGAGAAAGAGATGTATTGCTTCAATAAAAAACCTGTCCCATCCAAAGTGTCTGCCTGCCAGGTTAGGATTATTTTATCCCAGCACCGATATTTGTATTCATTTATTCGTAGCAGTTGGACCGTGTTGCTGTCTGCAGTTTCTCTTGAAATTCCACCACCTGGGCGGCTGAATGTTTCTATTGTTTATGATGATGATAACTTGTGCTGAAGCCCCTCTCTTTCCACTCTTTCATGTGCAGATTTTGTGTTTTTCTCTTCCCTTCCCGTTATGAGCCTTCCCTCAATTATTATGCTGAATGGGATAAGTCTATAATTATGCAACATCTATTTCAGGCCTCCGTGGCAAGCAAAAAGACTGTACTCTGATTGCCACTTTACCGCCTACATCATGTTATTGGACTAAACATTTTCACAAAATAGCAGATGTTAGACTGCTGTACTTCTGAGACTTGTTAGACTGACAAATGAAGAATGCCGTATCCATTGTGTTAGCCTTAAAGAGACTGAGTGTGTTGTTTACTCCCACTTTAACACATTCATATCAGATTTATACCTTGCAGCAGCTATTCTCTCCATGTTAGTTTAATAGAAAAGGGTAAATTTCTTGTGACCAAATTGAGAAAGTCAAATCAAGATGAATGCATGTATGTCTATATGTATGTTCATGTCTTTTTAACCCTTTACATTTGACCTAAAAAAGTGACTAGATTTTATTCTACTTTGGAACGAGTGGGTATTGCTTAACCCCTATTTTCGATCTTGTCCTGGGCTGGTCTGAACAATATAAAGTATTTTTTAAGTTTTAAAGCAAGACAAGGCTGTAGATACTAGCCACTTTGCAAGTTCACACTAAGACACAGTGGTGCTTCAGGCTAAATACTAACCTGCTCACAATGGAAATGCTAAAATGCTGATGCTTAGCAGATTCATATGTTGTTGTTCAATATTTATACCATATTAGTTTTATGGGGTGGGCTTGCTACTATATACAGTACCTATTGGCAATACACACAAACTAGAGCTGTGGCTAATGGGAATGTCATTGGTTTGTTAGTATTTGGTCATAAATATAATATTGAAATTTAGACCTGATAATGGCCCTAGATCAACAGCTAATGGTTTACCAAAGTAATTAGAATTCATCTTGAGGGAGACATTGAGCCATTGAGCCACATTTTTTAGCTTCCAACAAAAGTTGCTAGAAAACAGTCCTTAGAAACCTGTAAAGTAGAGTACGCCATGTTAGTTGTTTGCTTTATTTTGTCTTTTGTTTCTGTGTTCCTTTTTTTCCTTTTTTTTGAGCACACATAGAGCATAGGGCTTTATAAAGAACTTGGTGCCCTTGTAGCTGAGGTTACTGTTTCCTGCAGTTCCTCTGGCTGAAGGGCCCCTTCTTGTGAGTTTGGACACTGTTATTACATCATGTTGGACTGCTGTGTTCACCCTGTGGGATCCATCTTTGTCAGGGAGAGAGCGCTAATGATGTTGAGTAATGGAGCCTCTCTGTCTCACAGCGACTAACACAGTCATCTCTGTCTCCTTCTCTTTCTTTCTTTCTCTTTCTCTCTCTTTCTCATGCAGCTGCTGCTATGAAAGCCCTCATCACAGAGGTGAGCTATCAGCTGTCCATGTGATCACCCCTGCTGTGTTATGCTTCTTTGTTCAGTTCCTTGTTGATCCTGCACATCACTAATTACTAGTTCTTAAGTTTCAGCCAGACAGAAACAAACTAAAAGTCTTAAAAGGTCTGATCTGCGTATGTCTGGCAACACGTAATTGATGGTCATGATTTTCCAAGCTTGGTGCAGGAAGCCTGCCACAGAATACAGGATACCAGAGAGTAGTCCATTTAGATGTCACTAATCTTCGTCTTTGCTAGACAATTTGGCTCACGCTATCTTAATCCTCCTAATTTGGTCAATCCCATCCATCTGGCACTGCCGCTACTGCACTGTACTTCAAAGCAAACCCTTTAAAAAGCACTGCACAATCTCTTTTCATTTCAGTCCACTGAGGACATTTGATACTGCTTGAATACCAATTTATACCCTAAACACTCAACATTAGAAGAACAGCAATGGAATTATTTTGAGATTTAAAGTATCTACTGCAGCTTCTTCCATTAGAACTATTTCTAAATCATCTTAAATGACAAGCTGTGCAGTCAGACCTCATGCTATGCAAATTTAGCATTCAATTTATAAGGGAACACGGCCTTTCAGTGAAAATCAGCTAATAACATCGAAGCTTGAAATTACTCTCAAGCATTAAAGGTGCACTATGTAACTTTGGGTGTGTCAGAGAAGTGAACATTTTCCAAAGTATATTCTTATAACTAAAAATAAATAAACCTTCCACATAGGAAAATTGGATCCCTGGAACACTGTTGGAAGTGAGAAAGCTACCTGAAAAGTTACAGTTTCACTGTTGTTTACAGCAGCAGGGCCCACAGTTTTGTTTACTGACATATTCTAGTCTTATATTTGGTTCCAGGTGCCTCAAAATAATGTTGTTTTGTTTTATGATGATAGAATTGTTCAATACTAAGAATTACGTTTAGAGTAAATATGTTTTGGAAACTAACTGCAGGGTCTGTGAATGTAAACAAATTCCCCTCCCCAGACACTGCATAGTGCACCTTTAATTACTGTGTCACTCCGAGTCCTGAGTCTTTAATATTTAAGTAAGCAATGTTAAATCGTCCTGTCACCATAATGCAAGTCTCTCTGCGTCTTCTCCTCACCAGTTGCCCTCAGCCTCAGGCCAGGGAAAGAAGATTGGCCACAGAGGGGTGGATGCTTCAGGGGAAACTACTTACAAGAAGGTACTGTATAAACAGCACAGGCCAGAGTCCCTGTATATATATGTTCTGTCTGTAAACGTGTCAAGACCTGGGACTAAAATCTATTTTAATAACACCGTTTATTGACTGAGACAGGGAAAAGTACATTATTTTCACCATTATTTCCCTCCGCCTCCCTAACTTCTGCCTGTCTACAGACAACATCCTCAGCCTTGAAAGGTGCCATCCAGCTGGGCATCGGTTACACTGTGGGCAACCTGAGCTCCAAGCCCGAGAGGGACGTGTTGATGCAGGACTTCTATGTCGTGGAGAGCATCTTTTTCCCCAGGTCTGTACTGCAACCAAATACACATAGTAAACCACCAGTACACATTTATTGCTTGAAAATATAAATTAGACTTTTTACTGACTTTGCATCTTTTCTGTGCCACAGTGAAGGCAGCAACCTCACCCCGGCTCACCATTTCCCAGACTTCCGCTTTAAGACATATGCTCCCGTGGCCTTCCGCTACTTCAGAGAACTATTTGGCATCAGGCCTGATGACTACCTGGTAAGGTTTGATTTGCTCGCATGTCTTATCGTCTGTATGAAAAGTGAATTATTACCTTATGAATGAGTAACAAGAGAGAAAGAGGGGAGTGTATGAACAGAAGATAGGACGAGATGGGTAGGGCTGGCCCGAATTATTCGAATATTCGAATACTTGTTCGGAAAATTAGTATTCGGAGCTTAAATTAGTATTCGGAGCTTTTTTTTTTTTTTTGCAAGAAGCTAGTACTGCAATATAATGCCATCAAATAATTTTATATTTGGATATAAAAGTTAGTAATATTGTAGTAGTAGTAGTAGTATTGCTCATTTAGGAGGATATTACCTCACTAAGTGTCATAGTGCATCCATTACTTCCCCTCCGAGCGCGTAAATCTTCAACAGCGTGTCCTTGGGCAAGACATTGAACCCCGAATTGCTCCCGAGAGTTAGCTTGCACCCTGCGTGGTAGCTGCTGCTATCGGTGTATGAATGTGTGTGTGATTGGGTGAATGTGTACAAAACAATGTTAAGTGCTTTGAGTCTGTGAAAAACCAGGGAAAAGCGCTATATAAGTGGAGTCCATTTACCATTTTAACAAAATATGCAGATACTCTCAAAATCGGTTCCAGGGAGTATATAGGGATTATTAACGTTTTTTATTTTTTTTATTTAATTTTTTTTTTAATGTTGTTTTTGATGGTGTGTTTTTCTGGAATGAATATTCGAATATTCACTCGGAAAAACCAACAAATATTCGAAGCCTGAAAAATGGCATTCGGGCCATCCCTAGAGATAGGAACAGTACATGAGAAGCAGGATGGCGTCTGTACAATAGAGGGCAGAGGGGAGCAGAGAGGGAGGGAAGGTCTGCAGCTTGTCTCAACTCATAAGCATAGAAGACCGGGGGGGGGGGGGGGGGCTGCATGATTCGGAGCTCTGCCCTCAACTGTCTAGCAGAATATACATTCATACTCTGATTGGTCAGTGTTCCTGCGTGTTCCATGTGCACGTACCTTTCTCACACCACGTGGAAACCTCACATCCGGCCTTGTCACCGCCATCTCTCTCAGCCAGCCCGCGGCCACTGTTCACCATATGTCCACACCACAAGTCATCTTGGGGACTTGCATGTGATCACCAACTTGCTACCAGACTGACTTTTAGGATTTTGAAGTTATATGTATGACTTTGTTTATTCAAGAAGAACTGAATCTCGCAAACAGAAACAAAAGATTGAGTTTACTTACTCACAGACTTTCTTCTTTCTTTCTTTATCACGCCTCATTTTCATCAAGACTTTTGACACATGTACTGGATGCTTTGAATGGAATTGGCCTAATTCATTGAGAGCATCCTTACATAATGGAGGAGCTAATGTTCCTGAAGTTTTTCCACACACTTCTATATCAGCCTATTCCACCTTTTAAAGGAGTTTTCCATAGAGGTCTCGATGATGTGATAGGGAGGAGCTTCTTTATAAGAGCTGTCATTATGAGAGCAATTATTCATGTTAGGTGTGACAAGTCCTTTTTTTTTAAGATTATTTTTTGGCATTTTCAAGCTTTATTGGCTAGTACAGAGTTGAAATGGGGAGACAGAGAGAGAGGGGCTATGACCTGCAGTAAAGGTCCACGGGCCGGATTTGAACCCGCAACCACTGCAACGAAGGCCGGAGCCAATATGGTACGCGCTCTATCCGCTACGCCACCGGAGCGCCCCAGGTGTGACAAGTCTGGCATGTGCTCTGCTTTAGTTGTTACAAGGGTTTTGAGTATGAAATAATCTTTGAACAGTCCTCCCAAGTAGAAACTGAAATCAGAGCTGTCTTAGACACAGCACAATCCACAAACAAAGAGACATGTCTGAAACTATAGATGCCTGAAATGCTAAAATCTCAACTCCCCGTCTTCATTCAGCGAATAGAGCTGTCATAGCGTGACATAAGGGTGGATCGTTGGTGTGGTGATGATTTTGGCCACTTACCAGAGGATGAAGTGCCCTGGTTAGGGCTGGTGTTCACACACAGCTGATCCAGTTCCTTCTCCAGGGTCAAGCCGTCTCTTGCTGTTTCGTATGATGTCACACACGATTCTTTAGGTTGACCTAATGGAAATATTAAGGTGTTGACATATGCAGGGCTTCAATTAATCTTGTAATGTTTCATTATTGATGAATCTGTCAACTTTTTGTTTTGTCTAAAAATGACAAAAAAAAAAGAAATATGGCCAAATAGGATTTTAAGCAATGGTACTTTGTGCATTGTTAAATAAAGTGCAACAAAAATTATTATTATTACATCTACCTCATTATTTCTGTTTCTCTCTCAGCCATTATGTGCTTAATAATACACCATAATTGCTTCTCATTATTCTGCTATGATCTGCCATGAAGTCTTTGCACGTATGGTCACATGATAAGTTTGCTTGTGTGTATTAGATTTACAGGTCTTGGGCACCATTTCATATCCTATATGTTACGACATGTTACGTTGTTTGTGTTTGAGCTGGAGTGTTTCTGAAAGGAGTTCATTGTCAGCATTTTGATCCATGGGGACTATATTCATAAATGAAGGTCATCCGACAAATAAAATTCTATGTGCACGACATTTTGTAACGTGTGTAATACCAGCATATTTGCTTCTGCATAAGTGTTGTGATTAAAGAACGTAGGATGCGCCACAATATCAGATCATATTGGTAACTGTCAATTTGTTTTGAGTGCCTTTAATCAGCGTTTCTTGGTTTCTGCGTGTCCCTGCAGTATTCCTTGTGTAATGAGCCTCTGATCGAGCTGTCCAATCCCGGAGCGAGTGGCTCTGTCTTCTATCTTACAAAGGACGACGAGTTCATCATCAAGACTGTGATGCACAAGGAGGCTGAATTCTTACAGAAGCTGCTGCCTGGATACTACATGGTAAGCAAAGTGTGTGTGTGTGTGTGTGTGTGTGTGTGTGTGTGTGTGTGTGTGTGTGTGTGTGTGTGTGTGTGTGTGTGTGTGTGTGTGTGTGTGTGTGTGTGTGTGTGTGTTTGTGCGCAAAAGTGTGTTTATCTGATTCTACACACTTTCAGGTTCCCATTTATTTCCCTTTTTGAAGGAGCATGTTCATACTGTATAGTGAACACAGATTCACGCACACGGTTTAAAAGGTCCAGAAAACAAGTGTGTGTTCGCATAGCTCGGCCTGCATCACTCATGCTTTCATTTAAATGCCGACGTCCCCCTTGTTATTTTGGCATTTTAACCTCTCACTTTTCTGTAAGCCCTTGGAAATCTCTCGGCGTGACAACCTTTTCATATAAAGCCGACATAACAGCTCTATGATCTCCTGACTGAAACCTTCGGGCCATGCGATTTAAGAGACTGGCTCTGACTAGTGTATTTCCAGCAACAGCTCCATGTATGTCCATGCTAATATCCCAGCTCCTTTAAGGTTCACTGCCTACAGCCTTGTGTTTGTTTATGCGTCGATGGCTGTGGCCAAAGACTATTGCAGGAATTCATTTAATCACTTAAAGGCTCAGCACATTTACTCTGACATTTTCCGTTGTTTTGGTTGTGCTCTGAAGCATTTTCTTGTAATTTTTTTTCTTCAGCGCTATTGTGCCTAGGAAAGAGGTTTAATGAAGGTAGAGAGATTCGTGCTCATGTAAAATGGCCGTAGCCCCAAGGCCAGAGCAGGTGGACAGTGGAAAAGAGACACAATAACATGGCTAGACAAAGCCAATATACAATCCAATCTAATCCAACATTATTTATAAAGCATGTTTCAAAACAACAGAGTTGAGCCAAAGTGCTGTACAGTCAAGAAGGCAAAAATAGTCACAATAACAGAATACACAATATATTATAAAAAATAAATAAATAGAGAAATTAAAAATTCTAAAAGGTAATGAAATACACAGAAAGAAACCATGTACAAAAATAAATATATAGATTCTCATGCTGGGTTAAAAGCCAATTAGTAAAAATGCGTCTTTAGCATAGATAGTATAATATATTTAGACTTGATTTAAAAACAGGCAGTGTGGGGACTGTCCTAAATTTAAACACACAGTAGTAAGCACAGAAATTGTAATGCAGATGGATGCAATTGTATCGAGGTGGAGCTGTTAAGAACAACATTTCTATAAATCATCACTGCACTGTTCATGTGACGGCAACATGTAGTTTTCAGCCGTAAAAAGCTCTTCTGTTTTTGTCACAAACATAACAGACGACACGCGGGCGGCCATCGGATGAGCTCCGCATGTCTGCCACAGCTGACTGGCTGATGGTGGTGGGCTGGCGGGGGAGTCTGGCTTGCGGGCAGCATACAGATCGCAGTGATGTAACTGACTCCACTGCTGCTGCGGCTGCCGCTTCTCTGGCTTCAATGTATTTTTCTCCTCCTATAATACGCCTTAGTCTTTCTACCATCCTCCCTCGTGCTTTAGCGTCTTATCGCTCTCCTTGCCGCCACCACGCTCTCACTCTGATTTATTTTCCTTTATCTCTCGCTCTGCCGCGTGTTTTTTTTAATCCACTCTTTTCTCCGACCTTCGTTTCATGTTTATATTTGCCCCCCCATATATCTCTCTCTCTCTCTCTACCTCCCCCTATTTCGTCTTTCCTCACGTGTCCCTGTTGTTGGCTTGTCACAGCTCTGCACTCTTCACATTGACAGAGGGGTCGGTCATGTGTTGCTGAGGGCAGGGGATGCTCTTTCTCTCCCTCTCTCTCTCTCACTCTCTCTCTCTCTTTCTGCAGTCTATTTCGCTGCTCTCTCTACCAGCGTTCTCTCGTTTGAAGGTCGTTCATAAAATGGCTTGAAGTCGTTTGTACTTCTCGATAATCGGTGATATTCCCATTTGGGCCACAGCTCTCGCTCTCTTTTTCACTCTCTCTCTTTTCATTTCTCTAATGGGACTGAGCTGGGCTAGGTCCCAAGGTCAAAGGAGGGTTTGTAGATTGAGAGAAGAGCCTGCTTTGAGTAAAGGCATATTTATGTTAAAAAAACAAAAAAAAAAAAACACTTTAATTAGTATTTCTATTTTTTTTTGTTAATTTTGTTATTGCATATGTCATTGTCTTGCCATCATTGTATTACATAGGTTGTTTGTATGTAATACATTAACATGGCATTGAGTTAAAGTAGGGCTGCATTGTTGTTTTTTATCACTTAATCATCCAATCATTTTCTCTAATAATCAGTTTTTCATTCAGTTAATAAAATGTCAACAAAAAAAAAAGGTTACATTATGTATCATTTATTACCTAACATCCAAGGTGAAATTCTCGTTTTCACAATTCACAAGCACAATCAGCTTATTTTCATACAACACAAAGGAAGCATCAAACACCAAATGAGAAGCCAGAAGCAGAGAATACTTCCTTCATTTTTTTTTTTTTTACTTTAACGCTTAATCCATTATCTCATGCCCTCTTCTCCAGAACTTGAACCAGAACCCTCGCACTCTGCTGCCAAAGTTTTTCGGCCTCTACTGCGTGCAGTCGGGCGGGAAGAACATCCGCGTGGTGGTGATGAACAACGTCCTGCCCCGCGCCGTCCGCATGCACCTCAAGTTTGACCTGAAGGGCTCCACCTACAAGAGGAGAGCCTCCAAGAAGGAGCGGGAGAAGGCCAGGCCCACCTTCAAAGACCTGGACTTTATGCAGGACCTGCAGGAGGGACTCATGCTGGACCAGGACACTTACAACGCGCTGGTCAAGACCCTGCAGAGGGACTGTCTGGTGAGTTGGATAGTTAAGTTAAGTTACTTTATTAGTCCATTGCTACATTGAAACTTCGAATGGGGTCAGAGTGCAGGGTCAGCCATAGTACAGTGCTGCTGGAGCAGTTTGAGGTCAAGTGTCTTGTTCAGGGACACATGGTAGAGATGGTGGGCACCGTACATGTAATACCAACCACCACTAATAAACCCCTCCTGTCTGGTGCCGGGGATCAAACCAGCTAGCTCATAGTTATTGGTCGGCTCCTCTTTTCCTCTAGGGCTCGGCCATCCTACCACCCTGGAAAGAGGGAGAAGGAAACATTACGGTTACTGTGTAAAAATACTCTCCAGTTTCTCCACTTTTGTTTTTGTGTTGGCAGAAAGGATAAGGGGGAACTAACTTAGGGGAAGACATCAAAGGTGTTTTACGGATTCTGAAGGAGGGTCCATATAACACCATGATCAAGAGTCCCCAGAGAGAGAGAGAGAGAGAGAGAGAGAGATAGAGAGAGAGAGAGAGAGAGGCAGAAATGGTTGGAGGGAAGATAAGTAGGTTGAAGTATTGGAAAAAGTGATATACTGTATATAAAGGGGCCTCAAGGAGAAATAAGTGGATAAAGGGACATAAAGTAGAAAGTCGACAAAGGAAAAACTTACGTTGCCCTGATTAATTAAAAAGGATCATGGAGGGAGGGAGCTGCTGAAGAAAGCAAGGGAAAGAAATGACCAATGATCGCTATTTATGAGAGTGCTTGGCATTCCTAGGATCCCTCACTATAAATTAGAGCTTTGTTACAAGTTAGAGGTTTAACAACGGTGTCTGGTCTGGTCTGGCAGCAGGCCTGCCCTTGGCTTGTAAATCAACCCCCTCACCTCTTACCTTTAAAGTGCATGTGCCTGGCTGGTAGGTACTATACGAATATGTGCACACACTGGTTTTCGCATACATTGTTTAAAAGTATGTGCATCGCGTGTCCATGTTTAGCTCTGTGTCTTCAGCACAGCGTTAACCACAAATGTCACAGGTCTTGTTCCCAAGTGTCAGTCAATAACTGCACACTTGACACCTGTCCGTATGTGTCTTTTGCTTCAGGTGCTGGAAAGTTTCAAGATTATGGACTACAGTCTGCTGCTCGGGGTCCACAACATGGACCAGGCGGAGAGGGAGAGGCAGATGGAGGGTGGCAGTGATGAGAAGAGGCCTGTGATGCAGCAGAAGGCCCTATACTCCACAGCCATGGAGTCTATCCAGGGGGGCGCGGCCTGCGGAGGGGCCATCGACACTGACGACATGTGAGTTTAGCCCGCAGAGGCAAGAGGCAAGAGGCTGTCAACTTCGATTCAAAAAGCTTTATTGGCATTACTCCAATTTGCTGTCACCCAAAGGAGCCAGATATTTTTGTGACTGCTGGCACCTAAAGAAAACGGAAGTTCATGTCTCAGACTTGCACTTTTATGCCATATTAAAGGTGGAGTCAGCTATTCTGGAGAAAGCTTGTTGTCAAAGTCAGTGAATACTGTATATCCGTCACACAAGCCACTATCTGTCTCTACTGTGCTTGCGTTGAAAGAAAAATCTTTTGTTGATTCAAAGCCTAGGCTCTATAAACCCATCTCTTCTCCTCTGCCTACTCCCATCAATTTGTGTCTAAATGTCTGTATGTTGTTTGTTTTTTCTTTTCTTTGCTTTGTTAAGCGACTTTGAGTTTTAGAAAAGCACTGTATAAGTTGAATGTAATGTTATTATTATTATTATTATTATTATTATTATTATTATTATTATTATTATTATTATTAACATTAATAATAGTATTAATAATAATAAGCACATATGTAAACAAAGTGACTCCGACAGACCCACCATAGCTAGCAACAATGCTATTGATATAGGCCAAGATTTATCGCTATGAAAAGACAGGTAGCATGTGTTTTTAAAGTAGTAGTGTAGAAAGTGTGACAATAAGCCGGTCAATATTTAAATAGGTGTTGAAGCCAAATCGTTAACAAAGCCAAAGTATAAGTTGATCAGTAGTTTAGCCCTTTAACGGTAGCATTGTTGCTCGCTACAGTGTGTCAGTCTAAGACACTTTGTTTACACACCCGTTCACAGAGCCTAGGCTGTGTATTAACACCAGATTATTATTTTCTTCTGCACACACACACACACAGTACAGACAGAACCCAGACAAAGTGATTTTGAATCAAAAAAAATTCAAAAACAGAAACAGAACAAGCCCTTTTTGTACTCTATAAAATATATGAGACAAAATAATCTGATAAAACAATAATCATGAGGAAATTTAAAGCGTGACACCAACAAGGTTTTCTCCACATTTAACATTGAAACATCATAAGCTGTACTTTGGCTCTGTGTAGATAAAAAGGTTTGAACCCTGCAAGCTATGAAATGACGGAAATTGCCTTAGTCTAAGAGATTTTAAATGAAGGAGAGTATGAATTATTGAACGTAATAGGCACGGCACGAATACTCCAAATGCAAAGACCTCACAACATTTGATTTTAATTTTGCTTCTCATTTAAGGATGGGCGGTATTCCTGCTGTGAACGGAAAAGGGGAGCGACTTCTTCTCTACGTCGGACTCATTGACATCCTGCAATCCTACAGGTAACCGTCACAGTGATCATGTGATCACACACGTGGTCACCACGGATCTTCAGCTATCTATACTGTAATACGGTGTGACACAGGCTGGAGATGGAAGTCAAATACTTACATGCATGTATTTGCCCTTACACTGAAACAACATCATCACTGCAGACAGCACATTCATTTGCTTCTATTCATTTGACCACTGCCCCTAATATACGTATAAGACATGTTTAAAGGTTGACTATGCAACGTCTTCATTAAAAATGAAATTATAGAGTCACACAAAAATAATCTGACTCAATTATCACTTCTGCCTCACTAGAATGTGTGGTGGTGTGTTTACTGCACTGATATGTACTGTATGTCTAACTGGAAAGAGTCCTCCCTCCAGCGATTTCCCTGGCGAAGTAGCAGGGAGGAGCTTGGGTGGAGCTTGGACCTGAGTATTCTGTTTACAAACCAATACCAACGAGTGCTACTATGTAAAATAATAGGGATTATTTTTGTGTCATTAAAATGTTGCATAGTCAATCCAAATAAAAGGTATTTAAAAAATAATATTGCATACTACTGTGTTAAGCTGTGCCTCTCTTTGTTTCCACAGGCTAATCAAGAAACTGGAGCATAGCTGGAAGGCTTTGGTTCACGACGGGGTGAGTTTTTTTAAAGTATTGTACAAAGAGACACAGCCACAGTCCAATACAGGACCATTCAGAATGCCGCAGACTTTTTTGGTTTTTATGTGTATGTGTGTAATATTTCTTTTCAGCGTGTCCATTCCCTTTTCCGTTCATTTTTCATCTCCTTCCATCTGTATGGCTAAAACTGTTCATATCCTGCAGCCCTGGTAGCTCTCCCTGTATATCAAGCGTTTATTGAAAAAAGAATAACAAGCAGGTCTTATTGTACACATTAATATCATAATGGGTGTGTTTCCGAATTAAAACGTATGAGAAGTTAGCTGTTAGCAAAGCTGTGGATTACTGAATTATATAAGGCCTTAAAAATGAGCTATTACTGCATTTTGTTTATATTAAATCGCCTACTCATTACTTCATTTTAAAATTAAATTAAATGAGTCAACCAGACAGTATTCAGGGATTCAGGGATAGTATGAATACATTCACTCTCTCCACTACGTCACTTCCTGATTTCTCAGCTCTGAAGCAGCAGGCATCTCTACATCTACTCCGGTTATGTGTCATTCTCATCAACACCATTGTCCCCCCCTCCCATCCTCATACACGATATGTGTGGGGGTGCAGACAACCCCGTAACAGCCTCCTGTGCGTCACTCCTGCTGACGATAATATGGCTACTCATCATCACTCACTCAGTTTGGTGAATGCCTTCATTAGATGTTACACACAGTGAGGTCCATAATAGCAGAGCTGCTGGCCCAGCACTTCTCCCTCGGTGTCCGCAATCCCTCTGTATTTTCTAAACCAAACACCAAGTGTCACCTGTCTGCTGGTCGAGCCGGCTGCACCATAAATAATGAAGAGACGTGTCCATGGCCTTGTCTGACCGGGCTTTGTGCTGTCATTAAGTTGTCTTTTTTGTACAATTTGTTCAGTCTAGAAAAGAATAAAGGGGCACAGGGACACTAAGGGAAGTATAGACAGTGTAATCCCCTCTAAGCCCAGGTTCGATCAGTGTTATTCATGCACAGTTTGTTTGAATAATCTCTCCATGTCTCCCTCAGGACACCGTGTCAGTCCACCGGCCAGGCTTCTACGCCGATAGGTTCTTCAAGTTCATGAGCAGCAACGTTTTCAAGAAGAGCTCCTGTGAGTTTGAAAATCACGTTGAGACAGACACTGCCTTACATAGTCAAATGGTGCTGTGTGGGAAGAGGCACAGACGCAAATGTCAGATGCTAAGCTTTTTGTCTCTTTCACTACCAAGCCTTGACTGGAAGATCAGATACAGTAGCTGACTGCCTAATTAGGTGCCGCTTCAAGTCATGTGCAGAGTTAAACATCCATTTGACACTCGTGCAGTTTTTTCTTTTCATCCTTTTTCAAGGATTTTCACATAACAAGAAAGGAGGGCAACTCATGTAAAAACCTTTTAGCTTTTACTTCTAATGACAATTGAAGTAGGACCAGTATATACTATATAAAAGTTTATAGATAGATATAGAGATATAGATACAGTATATTGCAGCTTCGCAATCTACACTCAACAAAAATATAAACGCAACACTTTTGTTTTTGATCCCATTTTTCATGAGATGGACTTAAAGATCTAAAATTCATTCCAGATACACAATATTACCATTTCTCTCAAACATTGTTCACAAATCTGTCTAAATGTGTGATAGTGAGCACTTCTGCTTTGCTGAGATAATCCATCCCACCTCACAGGTGTACCACATCAAGATGCTGATCTGACATCATGATTAGTGCACAGGTGTGCCTTAGACTGTCCACAATAAAAGGCCACCCTGAAATGTGCAGTTTTGTCTCACAGCAAAATGCCACAGATGCCACAAGCATTGAGGGAGCGTGCAATTGGCATGCTGACAGCAGGAATGTCAACCAGATCTGTTGCTCGTGCATTGAATGTTCATTTCTCCACCATAAGCCGTCTCCAAAGGCGTTTCAGAGAATATGGCAGTACATCCAACCGGCCTCACAACCGCAGACCACGTGTGACCACACCAGCCCAGGACCTCCACATCCAGCAGGTTCACCTCCAAGATCGTCTGAGACCAGCTACTGAGACAGCTGCTGAAACAATTGGTTTGCATAACCAAACAATTTCTGCACAAACTGCCAGAAACCGTCTCAGGGAAGCTCAACTGCATGCTTGTCGTCCTCATCGGGGTCTTGACCTGACTCCAGCTCGTCGCCGTAACAGACTTGAGTGGGCAAATGCTCACATTCGATGGCGTCTGGCACGTTGGAGAGGTGTTCTCTTCATGGATGAATCTCGGTTTACATTGTTCAGGGCAGATGGCAGACAGCGTGTGTGGCGTCGTGTGGGTGAGCGCTTTGCTGATGTCAATGTTGTGGATCGAGTGGCCCATGGTGGTGGTGGGGTTATGGTATGGGCAGGCATCTGTTATGGACGAAGAACACAGGTGCATTTTATTGATGGCATTTTGAATGCACAGAGATACCGTGATGAGATCCTGAGGCCCATTGTTGTGCCATACATCCATGAACATCACCTCACGTTTCAGCAAGATAATGCACGGCCCCATGTTGCAAGGATCTGTACACAATTCTTGGAAGCTGAAAATGTCCCAGTTCTTGCATGGCATACTCACCGGACATGTCACCCATTGAGCATGTTTGGGATGTGCTTGACCGGCGTATACGATAGCGTGCACCACTTCCCACTAATATCCAGCAACTTCGCACAGCCATTGAAGAGGAGTGGACCAACATTCCACAGGCCACAATTGACAATCTGATAAACTCTATGCGAAGAAGATGTGTTGCACTGCATGAGGCAAATAGTGGTCACACCAGATACTGACTGGTTCTGAGTCCCCAGACCCCCAATAAAGCAAAAAAATGCACATTTCAGAGTGGCCTTTTATTGTGGACAGTCAAAGGCACACCTGTGCACTAATCATGATGTCAGATCAGCATCTTGATGTGGCACACCTGTGAGGTGGGATGGATTATCTCAGCAAAGCAGAAGTGCTCACTATCACACATTTAGACAGATTTGTGAACAATGTTGGAGAGAAATGGTAATATTGTGTATCTGGAATGAATTTTAGATCTTTAAGTCCATCTCATGAAAAATGGGAGCAAAAACAAAAGTGTTGTGTTTATATTTTTGTTGAGTGTACATACATTAATTAACAGTTGGAATTAATCCCCTGATACTCTGCAGTGGTCAATCTCTTCAATTGGATTAGTCAAAATTGGTTATGCCTTTTATTTTGAAATATAACATCTAACTGTTAATTAGAGCCCAACCCTACCACATCCAGATCTTACCCAGCGTTATCGCAACAATATGAAAGTTCAAACCAAATGCAAAGTGAGAAATGTAAAAGAAAAAAAATTAGGATCAACATATTTAGTTAAATCTGTTTTTTTTTATAATTGACAGCACAATATACCATATCATCATGTTTATGTACATTTACGTGTTAATGTTCATTGTCCCTCAGCTCTGAAGTCATCTCCATCCAAGAAGGGTCGCGCGTCGCTGTCGGTGCCAAAGTGTGCCGGCCCTGGAGCGGCCTGGTCAGCCAGCCAGCTGCCCTCTGAGAGAGACGAGAACATCTACGACCTAAGAGGAGCTCGCAGCTTCCCAACGCTGGAGGACGAGGGTAAAACACACACTTTATACAGTGTTGCCCCTGATAAACAGACCGGGGACATTCACAGATGCAGATTTTAAAACAACCGGCTTGTAGTTTTTGCCATGGGAAACACAGACCACTACACAAGCTGAACAACATGATGGTGGTAAAAGCAACAACAACAAAAGATTAGTAGGTAATAGCACCTTTCTCAAAGATAAAAATAATCAATAATGTTTGTGTGTGTGTGTGTGTGTGTGTGTGCCTGTGTGTGTGTGTGTCCGTGTGCCTGTGTGTGTGTGTGTGTGTGTGTGTGTGTGTGTGTCTGTCTACCCTCCAGGGCGATCAGACCTTCTTACATGTACTCCTCCATCATTCGAAGAGGCCACTACAGCCTCAATTGCCACCACCCTCTCTTCCACCACCTCTCTGTCCATCCCCGAGAGGTCCCCCTGCGACACAGCCGAGCACCCCCGCTATAGGTGCTGACACACACACACACACACACACACAAACACATAATCCATTGCAATCAAATAGCCTTGCTTTTATTTCATATCATTGTTGCCAGGAGAGATGTATTAAATCGGTTTTAATTCATTGTTTAGTATGAAATATAACATACAGACATAGAAAGTCATTATTTTGTTTTCTTTTTTTTGTGTTTACTTAATTTGATCTGAAAGGATCTACCAGGATTTTGTGTGAACAAGTCCTGTTTTCACCGTAGTACATCATTCTTTAGCTGGGTAATCCTTCCAGCCTGTACTGACACTATGTCCTCTGTCTACAGGAGGCACACCCAGTCTGTCAGCCATGACGGGAGGTGAGTCGGGAGCATGAACGCTGCTCTTACTTACATAAAACTTTTTGAAGTAGTTTTTCTTTTTTCCACTAGAAAGTCTCAAGTGTTGTTAGCTTCATGTTTTCACAGCATTAGACATTTCTGGGTGTGGTGGAGGGGTGGGTAGGAGAGAAAATGTGAGGTCAGCCTGTTGGTGGGTGTGTTTTATGAGAAAGCTTACTGTTGCTAAGATGCGGTGGATATGTTTGTTTTTCACCAGTTTCATTTCCTCTTGTTATTTCGTGTGTGCTTGTTTGTGCGCAGGACCCAGGAGGAGCTGCGTGTGCGTGAGGAGGATCAGCAGACCATCACAGTGGAGGTGGAGTTAAAGAGACGCGACAGTGAGCCCAACATCCACGTTCCACAGCCTTCACCCGAAGCCAGGTACACAAGAAACACAAAGACTCACTTCATGTTGTTCATAGGTGAAACTGATAAGACATACAAGTAAAGGAGATGTATGCACTTAAAGGAGATAGATCTGACTGATGCAAGTGTCAGTCTGTTATTGAATGAGGTAGATTACAAACTAATATAGGTTTTGTAAAAAGAGCATGCATGTGACCCCAATACAGGAAAGATAAGCTGCAGCGATGTAACGAGTCCTGCATGACCCAAATCATCAATATGACTCAGTTTGACACTGCACTATACATAACCTGCTATCAATGTCTCACCTGGGCTCTGCCAGATGTTAGATTAGCACACCTCACCTCACCACACACACACACACACACACACACACACACACACACACACACACACACACACACACACACACACACACACACACACTCTCACACACACACACACACACACAGAACTCTAGGGGCCCACTGTTATGGACAGATAAATGTCACTTGAACTGTGTGGAGCAGGCATCCGCGAGTCAGTACTCAGGTTGTGAGAGAATGTACACATGCATGTTAATTGGTGTTCTGTGTATAAGCAGTGTGTTTTTGTATGGGGTGACACTGTGAGGCAGACACGGGTGCCCAAGGAGCCCCGAACCAGCTACTAGAAGTAGGGCAGTGGGACAGGATGCCTATGGGGCCTTGGGCTGCTCCCATAACAATGGAATGACCTGACACTTTGCACGTTGTAACCTCCTTTTTAATTCAAGTTAATTGGTTTGGCATTTTAGCTTAATTTGAAAGTGAAATTACATTAGAAAAAAATTAAAACAGCGGTGGGAGACGTAACTCAAAGACACATCACATGGAGAAACAACTGTCTGGTTTAAGTCGCAGGAAATTTACGGCCTGGGGCGCAATAAGGAGCTGAGGAGGGCTGTAGAAGAGTAAAAACACAAACGAAGCAGAAACTAATGAATGCTGGTGAGTCTGATATACAGAGAGGCATAAATACAGTACATGTAGGTAGTAATGTCTAAATGAAATGAGTGATGGGGTTGAAAGAGAGACTTTCTGCAAGGCCACAGCCATCCTATACCTATCATTCATTTAGCCAATCAGTTCTCACCGAGATGTCAACTTTGCTTTTGTGCCTGAGTGGCCAGCTGCCAGGCTTTTCCTTTTGAGGGGCTAAAGCTCAGAAGCTGAGAAAGCAACATGGATACCCATTAATCCTTCATAATATTTGATGATCTGACCAGGGACAATAAACGGTTGGGGCAGCACACAGCCAGCTGGTAAATTGTGGCAACTCACAACTAGCTAGAAATCGATACAGGTATCACAAAATGACATATGACGATAAAATGCTGTTTCGATTTGTTTTGCACAGCCCTAGCAGAAATGTAACCATGTATCCATACAGCTCCATGTTAAACTCTATCCCCCCCAAAGCCTTGTGGATGGGGGAGTCCACCATGTCACATTATGAAAACCCTGGATATACACAAAGGATCTGACAATCCCATTTCCGCCTTCCCACAGTGAGGTGGTTCAGGAAGTAGCCGACGCCGAGGCCCCAGACGTTCCCGATGCCGCAGTCCATTCCAGCTCTTCACCAGCACTTGAAGAAGCAGCTGCTGCCTCCACTTCCTCCTCTTCAGTCCCAGCCGAGCCCTCTCCTGCTCCAGGGGCGGCCACGGAGACCCCGCCCAGTCCCAAGGTGGTGGTGGTGGAGGCAGACAGGGCCAGCCTGGTGTCCGGCTCAGGGTGCACCAGCCAGGCCTCAGTTGATGACGAAGATGATGTGCCAATAACAGATATCTACTTTGTAAGAGAAATCCTCCACGTACACACAAACAAACATTTGAAAATGGTTAAAGATGTCACCCCTGTTAGGATGAAAGTATAGGCACATTTTTACTTTTTTTTTTATTTAGCCTGCAAATCATCTTTAACATTTGAACAAAGTATTTGGGCTACTTAGAGATATGTTTGTAATAAACACTGTATTTATGATCTAAAAGTCAAAGAGTGAGCTTCATGGTGCTCTCCTACAGAGGCGTTGACAGAAGGGCTGCAGAAAAGGAGTAGCGACTGAGGCTGGTATGGGAATAAGAGAGTGTGCGTGCGGTTAATGCTTGCAGTGTGTGATGCATTCAATTGAAAGGAATACTTCAGCATTTTTGGAAATACGGCTATTTTTGAATTTAAAAAATAATAATACGTGAAAACAGTGATGCCACTTTCATACCTGACCAGTACACATGAAGTGAATACCAGTAGCCAGTTAGCTTAGCTTTAAATAAAGAATAAAAGCAGGAGGAACTATGTGCTGGACTATTTATTGCCCAAGTCCAGTGACTTCCTGGAGACTTTGCTGGTTGCCTAGCAGCCTCATGTTGATGGGTACTTACTTCACCTGGCACATAACCCCCTGGAAAACCACCACTTGACAATGTTTGTTTTTGTTTTTTCTCTTAATTTTGGACAGACTCAAACTCATAATTTCCCCCTTTTTATAGTCTTTGTGCTAATGTAAGCTAACCGCCTAATTGCCCTAAGCTTTATATTTAGCGTGCAGACAGTAGAGGCTGAAGAAAGCGGATAGGCATATCCTCCAAAATGTTGAACTATTTCTCTACACAGTGTGTTGCAGTGTGAACCTTGGTGTGAAGTGTTTGCAGAGTGGTGCTATGTCAACATCACACAGTTTCCTGTCTAATCCTGTTGTCTATCATGCCTCAAATACAGTCAGCAGCTCATTGCATGTGAATAACAACTGAAGATTTTGCAGTGTGTGTGCCTTCAATGTTACAGAATTGTATTTGTACTAAAAGCAACTGGCTGACATCAGATCAGAAGTGGGGTTGGCACGTCTGAATGTGCCCCAAAGCACAGCTATAAATGAATGTATGAGTGTCAGGTGGAGGATGGAGAGTGTGGCTACTGATCCCAGTCACAGATAGAAAGCTTCCCGCCTGGTCGCGCTCCTTCTGGGTTTCTCCTATCAGGAATCAAACACCCTCTAATATGGCTTGAGAAATCTAAAATGGCCAATAGGTTAGTCATTGAGATCCCTCAGTTATTCAATAGCCCTCTTCTGTGGCCGGCTCTGGCTGATGTCCAGTTGAGTTAACGCTTCAAAAGGAGAATATAGTCTCTCTGTGTAGCAGCAGCAGCAAGGGGTTCTGTAGCACTGTATGAGGCCAAGTGACACTGTGCTCACATCCTAAGGTGTAACTACACAGAAACACTGTGAAAGCAGTGCAGTCACTAGTGGCTGCTGGGAAGTGGCCAAGTGAAAGTAAGTTGTGCTCCCTGTCTGTTTATGATATCTCTATCATTAATATCATCATCGTCATCATCATCATGACAGCTCAGCCTGTTTTATAGTCCAAACCATTCACACAGAAAAAAGCAGGAACAACTCAATAAATTCCAGTGTTATTTTTTACCGTATCACCACAAGTTTCTCATATCCTTCAGGAGGAGTTGGAGTAGTTTCAACAAACTGAAGAGGTTTTTTAACTAGCAAAAAAAATCCATTGCTTGTCATGACGTCGATGCTGCTTGTAGATCAAAGTCTATTGTGATTGATAGAGAGGGCTAAAACCTGACTGACGATGAACGGATCCAATTACCTTTTGATTGATATTTCTCAACTCAATCCTATACGTTTTGTACTTTTAAGGCAATACAAAAATAACAGTACCCTTTCATACATAACGAAGATGTAATCTCCTTCTGGGTCAAGGAATATTTTTGGAATTTTGGATACAAGAGATGACAGCAGTAGTGTGATAGTAGTGTGATCATGTAGCTCCTCAGGGGGAAACACAGCACATCATGTAGCTGTGAAATTGGGGTGATGCGCTCACGACACATAGGGAGACCTGTGTGTATGTGTGTGTTTTTGCGAGTGTGTGCTCACTTCACGAGTTCCTCAGAGCGGCTCGTGACTAAATTACTCACAACCGCTATCAACGGTCACCACATTCAGTTTTCATGATTCCGGCTCTGCTCCGCACGTCTTCACCTCCATCCTCCTCTGCCCTGCTCTACCCTTCAAATCATGTATTTTACCTCCCCCCCTATTTTCCATCTCCCTTTACTCTTTCTCTCTACTCTACTCATCACGCCCACTGTCTTTCTCTGCTGCTTTTTCTCAGTCCTGTGAGTCAGTGGTAAAATAGTATTGTGTTGGGTATTAGAAACAGAGTGGTTGCTGCCTGCCAGACTTGTGAATCTCCCTGTCGCAACTTACTCATCATGTGTTATCGCTGCTGGATAACTCACACTGCACAATCTTGTTCCATTTTCACCTCAGCATGTTGTTTTTCTTTTTTCATGGTGTTTTGTTATTTTGCCTCTCTCCACACACTCAACCTCACTTCATCTCTTCACATTTCTTTGTGCTTGTTCCGCCGTGCCACCTACACCTGTTATTGACAGTTTCCTGATGGGAGGACATGGGTGGTCTCTCCTCTCCGTCTGAGGAGGAAAAGCCAGTCCAGTTGGCCAGTAAGTGAGAATAAGGGTGTTATAGATAGGCCCTAGTCAGTTATAGTAAGTTGTCTCTGTCCATGTGTTAGACGCTTCAGTCCCAAGTTTTGGATGTATTCCCTGCAGGTGTTTTTGTGATTGTGTTGAAACTAAAATAAAATAAAAACATTGCCTTCTGTCGCCATAGTGAAGACAAGAGAAGTGTGAGAGGCGGGTGAACACAGTCTTACTGTTACTCTTTTATTCATCATCAATCTCCCATTTGTGTCCTCGCTCACTTACAGCCTCCCTCATCCCCCTTTGCACCTGCGTGGATACTAGTGTGTTACAGTAGCTCCAACGTGCCGAGCCGTTATGTGGCATGCGTGCGTGCGTGTGTGTGAGTGTGTCAAATTCCCACACCGCCACTCGCCACTCACCACCTCCGTCGCCATCCCCACCGACATATCGTGCTGCAGCTGCTTCCCTCTCTTAAAGGGCTGGTACCCACGCACTAACACGCAACCTGTCGACGCTTACAGAGACATTATGCGAAGAGAGCTTTTTGCTTGTTGGAATAGAATAAGAAAAACCTCCTGTTAATGTGTTTTTTGCTTTGACTGAGGATGCTATCTGTGTCTGACTGTCTTGGCATCCTGGCTTTTTTCTCCCCATTCCCACCTCCTACTTTGCCGCTCTTCATGTTTGGCTGATGCAGCGACTCATCATCCCTCACTCTGTTACACTTCACTTTGCGTCCCCTTGAGCAAGTCCTAATGGGGCAAAAGACTGCGGTTTAATGGTGGCGATTCTGGAGAACGCTTGATGTCGAAAACACTCTTTGTCAAAATCTGTGAATATCTCCTCACAATTTGGTACCTGTACATCCTGTGTGTGTGTGCGCTTAAAAAAATGTGGTGTTAATACACAGCCTAGGCTCTGTAAACTGGTATGTAAACAAAGTGAATGTGAACAAAGTTGAACCCATCGTAGCTAGCAACATGCCCGTTTACAGAGCCTAGGCTGTATATTAACACCAGATTTTTTTTCGGCCCACACACATTATGGACAAGTAGCGGATGGTGAGGATACATTCACTGATTTTGACAACAAGCATTCTCCAGAATAATTGACTCCACCTTTAATCCCATTTCAGTAAAAACCCAATATTTACACGCTTAACAGAACATCTCTGTACTGGTACGAGCTGTTACTTGCCCACATTATCCTTTCTGTGTTTGATTCCTCTAAACGCCAAAAAAGGTCTAACATATCCTTTTGAACACTTTCAAAAAAAAATTACATTTATCTGATAATGTTCAATTCACACTTTCCAATGTCTCTCAGCAACATTTCCTCCTATATGCATTCCCTAATTTTCATTTCCTGTCTTGTCTTTTTTTCTTCTTCCTGTAATCTCCCGTTGTCTTCCTCCTGCCTGCCCCTGCTGCTTGTCTCTGTGCCTCTGGCCTTTCCTCTGTCCCCCTCTGCTGTGGTGGGTGTGTAAAAACAGCCTCCAGAGGACAAGACCTGGGTGTACTCCCCGCTACACTTTGGCTCAGAGTCTAAGGCCCTGCCAGATGGGGATTGGGAAGGAGAGACAGTAAGTGAGAAGCATCGGACAAAAAAAAAAGTGCAGGAAAAATCCCGGTTAGAAAAGAATTAAATCTGTTGTGTCTGGTGGGGATTTATTTAAAAAATCTGGATGGAAAGGGTCAGTTTTAACTTTACCTTTTGTGGGAAAGCTTCCACAAGTTTCTTATGGTCAAAGTCCCACAATAACTCTAGGTGGTAAACTTGCTGCTCCGCATCAGAAACCCCACCCCCCTCTCCTACATCATAGCATTCATTCCTCATTGAGAATACGGGTGGAAATGGTCATTCTCAGCTTGCCTGACCATTTAGTCCACGACCAGCCATCTTGTGTCCCTCCAACAACAAGCTGCTCTGAGGCATTACTGCATCGGCCTGCATGAAGCATACACTTATGAATTGCCAGTTCATGCTGATCATTTTTCTCACCAAAGATAAGTACATTACACTCACAACTGTACAGAATATGGACATCATTTGTGTTGTATCTTAGGCAATGAGAGTTTGATAATACAATAATAAATTAACTTTGAGTATTTTTGGCTATTTGAGTTTACCTAACATTATTTTCAGTGTGGAAATGGATCTGTAAAAAGCCTATCTGCCTGTCAGGTAAAATCTCACAGATAACAATTGAATTCATAAAAAAAAACATTTAGTCAACTTAGAAACATAACTAGGATCTGACAGTTTTATGGTAGCTTTTTCTTCCACCAGCTTTGTTCAGTGTTTGCAGCATGTGCCTATACTCTGCTGTATGCCATGCTCTTATAAGGCTTTATTAAGCTTTTTTTTTCTTCCCATTTTATTTTTCATCCTCACAGACACACCTTCACACCAGGGATGTCCGAATCAAGTTTTTCCTGCCGTCTTTTCCAAACTTAACTGTAGAAGAGAGAGAGAGAGAGAGAGAAAAAAGTGTCCTGAATTTAAAGACTTAACTGTTTTTATACACTTGCCCCTCTGCCTTAAAAAATATGTCTGTTATGACAATAGGACAATCCTACTTCACATCCTTAGTTGATCCAAGATATTCCGCTGAATCCACATCAGATATTTTGTAAGATGTGGAGTTAATGCTAGCCGATTGATGTGACCCAAAGGAACAAACTTTGATTCATAGTACACAAACGCATCATACTCTATTAGGGGAGTTTGCTTTGTTTATGGGATTTCTGCTTGCTTGTTTCTACTCTCCTGTTTTGCCCTCTTGTTATAATTCACCTTTATCACTGTTACACTATCAGTGTTAGCATGTAATGCATCCAAAGACATTACACATTTTACACCCTGAGGAAGTTGAAACATATATTCTGTGTAAACTGTGCCTAATACATTCCCTCTGTGTGTCTGTCTCCCAACAGTAAAGCCAGTTCTCTGTCAGAGTGGAGTGAACATCTCAGTGGATAGGACTTGGAGTCCAGAGAACTGGAGTCAGCGGTAGCAGCAGGATCTCTGTTAGAAAGGGGACTTTAAACATGCATACTGAAAAACTGAACACACTGAGGAGAAAGAGGGAATTGAGTACCAGAGGAAAGACCCTGACTGTGACAACCTCTCTGATTTCCAACCGTCCCTGCCTTTTTACCCTGTGCAAAATGAACATTATATCAGTTTATTAATAATGTGTATGTGTGACTTACAGTAGCCTGTACACGGCTGTAGTCTTATACGTATGTTCAACATTCATGTAAGACCATAGTAGCTTTTGGTGCCTACGGAAAAAAGTCTTCACTCCCTTGGGAAGTTTTCGTGTTTAAATTGTCTTACAGCGTTGAATCAAAGTAGACTTTTTTTTACACCAATCAACTGATAAAAGCCGTTATCGTCGAAGGTAAAACAAATCTCTGGGAATTGATCTTAATTAAATACGCAAATAAAATAAATTGAAAGGAGTTTGTATTCACCCCCTTTAACAGGAGACACCTAAGTCATCACTTGTGCAGTCATTTCGTTTTGGATTATAAATAATGCGATAAAGAAGGTGAATGACACGTTGAAAAAAGTCAGGGTGTTAGAAAAAGAGTCATTGAACGTCCCATGGGTCGTTATCAGTCATCAAGCTATGGAAATATAATGAATTAATCATTTTGTTCACTTTGTGGAGATTTGTTTTTTCACTTTGACATTCAGGGTCATTTAAAATCCCCTTTGATTCAATGCTGTAAGCCTATAAAACATAACTTCCAGGTATATTCTTTCTGTAGGCATTGTACAGTACACAAGCCCCCCAACAGGTTCTTTAGGCTTACCCACTCACTCCCACAGAGCAGCGCGCTGAAATATCTCATGTACTATTTCGGCCAATCAGGTGAAGCCCACCAAGCCACCGCCATCTGGCTTTCTTTCAACAGCTGAAAGAACAACACTACAGGTTAAATGATAGCCTTAGTGGTGGACGGTGACATTTGGATGAAGAGTGAATCAATGCTGCCAGGTTCCAGGTGTCTTTGCTGCCTGTGACGTCCTCCTGGGAGAGGGACATGTAGAGCCACGTGTAGATTTCAGTGTGCTGAGTGGAGACTGTGGTCAAGCCTATGTTAGGAGGCTGTTTCTGCGCTCAGAAAATACTGCAGATTCAGTGATAACTACCGTTTGGCCAATCACACCAGAACGTATAGTGTCTGTGTCATCCTCATGTTTCAGTAGTGAAAATATTCAGTTTTGGTTTAGTAAGAAGAATCACACAACACATCATTTCCTTTAGTGAATATATACAGTGATCGGAGGTTGTTTCATTCGTAGCGTAATTATTTATTATTTATATCAAAGTTTTTCTTTGCACTATTTTCTATTTCTTTTCTTCAGTTGTACTGCTCTGAACTATATATGGAGGGTTTTATTCTCATCTTCTCTTTTTCACTCGGCAATGCTTGGTTCTTTTTTTTTTGCTTCCAAAGGACTTTAATATTTGTTTTGATAATTTCATCACTGCAGCTTTTTAGCAGTTTCCAAGTATGTTTTATACATTACGTTTTTTGTCTTGTAAATTAAGTGTTACCACATTATTACTATTATTATTATTATTATTATTATTTATCACTACTTTTGGAAACAGCTTTAGGTTTCTGACTCTCGCCTTCAAGAGGGAAGCCATCGATTGCAACACTAAGGCGGCAGACATTGTCAATCATTGGTAATCATCACATCATTACAGTGTCTTCCAGTGTTGCCCTATTTTTGGACAGATGCACACAAATCGTTCATAAACAATAGAATTTCACATTTTGTAGGTGGAAAAATAATCAGCATATCAGTGACAGTGCCCTCACCTCCTCACAATAAGAACATCCATCGACTGGACATTTCAAATGTTTGTCGATGTAGAGCCTCAGTTGTAGTATTTGCGGTCGATGTTGTACCTTGTTAACTGTATATTTGGATGAACACACTGTATGTTGCAGTGTTTAACATTGTGAGACACAGCGGTTTAGTAAATGGGTTGAATGTTGTTTGCACTTATAAAGTGGGACCTGAAGATGAACTAGTGATAGAGGCCAAATAAACATACAGTACATCAAGTTATTTTAGTTTTTCTACTCACACAGTTGGATATTTAGACAGCCTTTATGTTATGATTATCAAGTGTGTGTGTGTGTGTGCGTGTGTGCGTTTGTTGGTTAAGTCAATCACAGTCATTGTAGTGTTAACTGTAATTTCTCTGTGGCTGACATCATAGGACCTCTCAAGTAAGACTTAAGTTAAAGTTTAAAAAAAGTGAATTTTTATCCAACATCAGAAACTGTTTTCTTCAGCTGGTTTCTATGTTTATATGTGTGTTTGTGTATAAGGGAAGACCCATCGATGTCCAACCTTGTAAAAAAAAAAGAAACAACAGTCCTTTCTAATGATGTGCAGTGGCCAGTTGTAATCAGTTTCCTGTTGTTCATCAGATGGAGACCATAGCAGCAATATTTTGTACAGTCTAGCTTTTTCATTTTGATTGCCTTATTGAGAAATGTTACATGTAAGGCCTATGGTTTCTATTTGTTTTTCCACTCGTGCTGTTGTATTTATTTTTTTCTTTCTCATAGTTGTGCTCCAGAGAATGTGTACATAAAAGTATAAATACATATATAAAGATATACAAATATATTTTCCATTTGAATCGGAGAATATTATTTTTTATTTGGTTTTATTTTTGCTGCTGGGCAAGAATTGATTGCAATCTACATCAATTAAATGTATCCTATTCTTGAGTGTGTTTATTGAGATGCAGCTGCTGTATATTTATGGTATATAAACCACGGCTGTTTCTTTGAAAGATATCCAAAATATTGAAAAGATTTGTGGGTTTTACTGTACATTCAGATCAATAGGGATTCTTCCAACTGTCCAGCTGTGTTGTGTATGTGTTTTCAAAATCGCTGTGTGCCCTCATCCAATAGGGAGAGTCCTTTACCGAGACATAGCATGATTTCAAAAATGAATATGCATATCAGAAATGTGTATTTATGTATATCTGTGTATATTCATCTATTTATACGTGAGGATAAATAGATGGCTGTATGTGTGTGTTTGGAATTAAATCAGAATGAATACAAAATAAAGCAGTTCTATGAATTGATGTCCATGGAGATAATGTAATATGATATTGTTTATTGATTCCTTGTTGAAATCACTAGCTTATCCTGTGAAATGGGCCTGGGCTGGGCCATTTGTACATGATGTGACCTTGGACTTAAAATACAGAATTTGATGATTTAATTTTGACATTGATGGCTTCCAATGACTCAAAAGTCAGATGGGTGATTGGGGATTTTAAATATGACAAAATGTTAAAATTCTATCGAAGAGCCTTTCGCCTGAGGGACCAAACAGTATATAGGTGCATATTAGGCATATCATTCATATGGCAAGATTGTACCAAATGCAGTTGGATTAGAATAGAAATAGACTAACAAATGCAAGGACCATAATAAACAATGACACATAATAAATAGTTTTTACAAGTATTTTCCCACACAGTTATTGGATGTAATTTCAACTATTTTAATAATTTTTGCATCATATTTATTTTAGGTTTTGTTTCTTCAATTAAAACAAACTGTGCTCTTGTGGCGTGCAGAATTCATCTCACTCTGAAGAAACTAACTATGTCTCAAGGCATTCCTTAAAATTTCGGCCTGATTTTAAAAGGTAAAGCAGTTTCTATAATGTTTGGGAACGGTTTCATGAAAAACCCCTTGACATCAGCATGCATATCACTTGAGGCCTTTCTGAACCCTTCAAGATAAAGTTACAGTTCCCTCTAGCACAGCCAGAGACTATCAAATGTCCACACCTATCAATAGATCAATAGAATACCTAAAATTTCATAGGCCTAGGAAAACTCCATTTATGTGAACAGTGACCAGCAAAATAGATATTATATTATTAGATTCAAAATGATTGATGAATGAATATGTGCATTATTTTAATGTTGCGGTTATTATTTTAAAACTACAATAAGAGTTGTTGTACTGCCAAATGGATAAATCCATAAAATACACATTATAGTTTAGGCAGTTTATATCAGTTGATTTGATATTTTGTATTTATACGGTTCATCTGCAAATAACCTAGTAGTGACTGACGTTTTTTGATAATTGATTGTAATGAATATTTTCCTCTGAAATGTAGTGGAGTAGCAGCCTGAAATGGAAATACCCCATTAGTATAGTAATAAAGTATAAGTTCCTCAAATGGTATAGTACTTCAGTCAATGTATACTGCATTTTGGTAAACTTTTTAGTTGGATAGCCTACAGATAATTTTATTTTCCTGAATAAACTGTTCAGAAAACATTTTGACCATTCAGGATGTTCATAAACTGGGCGCATCTATAAATTAACATGGTAACACCTATGGGTAACACCATGGGTAACACCCATGGACCTATAAAGAAAGGTAACATCATAGGGTAAACCCAAACCCAGGGCGTTAAAGTTTGGAGAACAAAGGGTGTAATGCCCACCGTGTTGTCTACTGTGCATAATTATTGGTTGACATTTAAAGAAGAAACGAAATGATTGGTTAACATCTTCGTCAGTCAATATAATGACGTTTCCAATTGGTCGAAAATGACGTTGCTGAACTCACGTGCACGCTCACTTCCTTGAGGGCGGTGCCTACTAGCTGCCGGTGGAAAAGGTTGTTGTTGTTAGTAGTAAAGTACTTTTAAAAAAGTACACAAAATAAGTCTTCTGAAATGGGCACCCGAGATGATGAATACGACTACTTGTTCAAAGGTAATGTACTCTTCAGAGATGGATGATTGACCTCGTTGTAAAAGTTCGGTGACACGGCAGGACGAACTGAGGAAGTCAGCTAAGCCAGCGTTAATGCTAGAGTTAGCTCCGCCACCGATAACATGGTAGCTGTTTGCTGTCGTGAAAGTCCCGTTATCACTCTTATGAGTTCATACAACACTGTATACTGGTACATATCGTCTACTTTGGTAGTGTAGAGTTGACCTTAACCTCGCGGACCAATCAGCGAGTCCAGTGACGGCATTTAACGCTCGTGACTGAGCAAGCTAGCTAATATGGTGGCTGCTTGGCCTCGTTAAACACAACCAATACAGACGAACTGAAGTTTGCATAAAACGGCGAGCTTTTCGAATGCCGCCCTGTGTTAGACCAAGTTCGACTCTTTACTTTAAAATTGGTTCACCTTTCGAGTCTTAGCTAACTTGTTGACATTAGTCAAACACTTGAGCACGAATGCTGCCTGCCTGCCATATTTATCTGTGCTGCTTCTTATCGCCGTATCATTTGTCCTCTAACGTCTTGTGTAGCCTTGTTAGGTTAACTGTAAACAATGTAAGAGTAAGGTACCGATAGGCATGTTTTACTATTCACCCACGATACTAACTTATATACTTAATTATTTTCTGTTCAAGATTGTTGATTTGTCATTGTCGTTTGCAATGAAGTTATTGACCCGCAAGCTCCCTTTGCAATATAAAGAAAAGAGAAACAAAATATGTATAAATGTATAAAGAGGCCCACACAAGCGAAAAGTGCCACCTGAGGCCTTAATAAACACAAAAATAGTGAAAAGGGGAGTATGAATCAAAATTCAATAAAAGCCATTAAAGCGGCTACGAGTAACATTTAAATATCTTTTAAACAGCCTCATGTTTCCTCTCATAATCATAAATTACCTTTAACAGCAAACGAGACCATCAGTGCAAAGAAAGACGTTTTTATATAGTTTTTATTACTGCATTTGATCTGGTCGTACACCCAGTCCGATTTTCGGTTCACGCGTGCATGCTCTATGGTCACATATCCGTATTGGTCACAGATTTCAGTGTGGCGCAGGAACGTGAATTGAGAAGCCTATCCCTCCAGGTGAGGGAAGGGGAGCGGGAGCCTTGTTTGAGACAGTTATTTGTCGTCATAATGACTGATAACGGGGCTGAACCATCAAATAAAGAAAAGAAAATGCAATGAAGAAAAGCTAAAAGGGAGAGTGATAGTCGGGCGGGAGGGCGTTGCCAAGCAACGTATACACAATTTCACGCAGCGAAACTAGACTGCAGTGTTTACTCCTAAATGAATGAGCGGTAGCCTACTAAAACAAAGTTTACTTTGCCTCACCAGCATCATCAGATGACCATTATTCATCTGAAATAGTCATTATTTACAACAACACATTACCTCATCGTGATCCATACTAACTAACTGCCATCTCTCGTTCATTCGCTTTGTGTGAGGACACGGGGACTCGTTCAGCTCCGTGAGAGGTGACAATGCATCAACTCATTGCAATCAGATGTGTTTAGCACTTACTGGCATTAGTTGATGCTGTTACCCATAGACTCACGGAGCCAAAAAGAGTCCGGTGCCCTCACACTTTCAACACACGGACACGCCACGCACCATATTGCTTCCTGATTATTTGACTCTTGTACTCCCGGGACGAGCTACAAAACAGCTTCACGACAGCTGGCGTCGTAATAATACTACCGCTTTTGTTCAAAGGTGTCGCCAACGTGCCGACTTACTCGTAGTAGCTTTAATACAGTAAACCGGGATACAAATCTGAGAATAGGAACTGAACTGTATTAAGTTTGTACGTAATAGAATAAATTATAATAATAATAATAATGGATTGGATTTATATAGCGCTTTTCAAGGCACTCAAAGACGCTTTACAGGGTTCCAGGTTCCATTCATTCACACACAGTCATACCGGTGGTGGTAAACTACCATAGTAGCCACAGCTGCCCTGGGGCAGACTGACGGAAGCGTGGCTGCCATTCAGCGCCTACGGCCCCTCCGACCACCACCTCAAACATACAGCAGTCATACACATTCACACGAGGCAAGGTGGGTGAAGTGTCTTGCCCAAGGACACAACAACCATGACACAGGTGGCCGGGCGGGGATCGAACCGCCAACCCTTGGATCATTGGCCAACCCGCTTAACCACCTGAGCCACGGTCGCCCCATATTATGTATATTTATTGTGGTTGTAATCTACAAATGTTGTGGTTGTAATCTACAAATGTTAGCTTGAAATTCGGAATGAAGCCTAGAAATATTATGCTCACTGACTCTGTACGATGTGACATAGATATGAAGAACCTATACAGTCAATGGTTGAAGTCCACAGTCCACAACCCTTTATCCCTTGCACTGTGTCGGATCAACACTACAGGTCTGCTGTCATAATGTGAGTTTGCTGTGTACATTTTGGCTTCTAGTGGTACTAATCGGAGACTCTGGCGTGGGGAAGAGTAACCTGCTCTCCCGTTTCACGAGAAATGAGTTCAACCTGGAGAGCAAGAGCACCATCGGGGTGGAGTTCGCCACCCGCAGCATCCAGGTGGACGGCAAGACCATCAAGGCTCAAATCTGGGACACAGCTGGACAGGAGCGCTACAGAGCCATCACCTCAGCGTGAGTATTTTCTACAAACTATTGAACATTAAAGTAGGCATGGGCAGAAAACCAGTTTCAAGTTCTACTGCGGTTTGAAAAATTCAAGATTTCAAAACCAAAATTATTTTCCGTCATACCGTTCTAACGTATTACAGGATGTTAACATACTGTACAAGTTTATTAATATGCAGAATATTCCGGCATCATAACTTTTACTAAAAGAGATAAATGTGTAGAAATTGAGCATGTCTCTAAAAAACCTTGTTGAGCTGAAGGACTGAAAGGACTGCTATTTCAATTTGGTTTTAGAACATTTAAATTATTTATTGTTATTTTATTTTATCTTACGGGTTTATTAATGTTTAAAATATTCTATATGTTGTTTAGAAATAATAAGATTGTTTAGCTATCAAAATATCATACTGGCCCATTGTCTACATTGATGCAAATATTGCTCTAGATTAAAGAGTGTGAAGTGATTGTTTTCATCTGGCCCATGCTGTGTCCAGGTATTACCGAGGTGCGGTGGGTGCTCTCCTAGTTTACGACATCGCCAAACACCTGACGTACGAGAACGTTGAGCGCTGGCTGAAGGAGCTGAGGGACCACGCTGACAACAACATCGTCATCATGCTGGTGGGAAACAAGAGCGACCTGCGCCACCTCAGGGCCGTGCCCACTGATGAGGCTCGGGCCTTTTCAGGTAAAATATATGAAGTGCAGCCATTAGAGAAACCACATTATTGTATTTGAAATAATAATGATAAACTGTAAACTTTGTATGGCACCTTTTTCTTCAAAGAAATGCAGTTCAAAGGGCCTTTAGAATACAGAAATGACATGCATACATTACAGGTGTGCTTTAAATTGAAATAGAAATGGAATGAACATAAAAAAACAGGGATGGAATACCATAAAGATAAGAAAAAAAAAAAAAAAACATACTTGAAAGAAGAAGCCAATAAGATCTATACGATAAAATAAATGAAAACACCTTGATTTAAAAACTGTCAAAATAGGATAAAAGAAAGTAAGAATGTCGCCACTCTTTTCTATAGAGCCTATAGAGATAAAATCTTGTTTTTCTTCAGTTCTTAACCACTCAAGAGCATACTGGATTTAATCCAAGCTGTGTCTTATTGTTAACATACATTTTAACATTGCTTTAATGTGTAAAAATGTATTTCTCTCCTCTTTTCCGCACACTCAGAAAAGAACACCCTCTCATTTCTTGAAACCTCCGCCTTGGACTCCACCAATGTAGAAGAAGCCTTTCAGAGCATTCTCACAGGTATAAAAAGACATGAACTGTTAATGTGTGATCAGCTTCCTGTGAAATTCCCTCCCCCTCTAAATGTCACAGGATTTGTTACTGAACGCTCGCTCGTTTGATCTCTCGCAGAAATCTACCGTATCGTATCTCAGAAGCAAATGTCGGACAGATCTGGAAACGATGAATCTCCAGGCAACAATGTAGTGGACATCAGCCTGCCCCCGACCTCAGACGGGCAGAGGGGCAGCAAACTCCCCTGCTGCCAAAGCCTGTGACGCTCATAACCCCACCCTTCTGTTTAACTGTTTGTCAGTCTTTCCCTCTGTTTGCCTCTGGTTTACTTCAGTTGTCATGCTGCTGTCATCATGAAAACCCTCATGGGGTTCAGGAGTCTCCTTACACCAAGACTCTTGCATTAGACATTCCTTTTTGCTGGTTTCGTCTTCTTTCTTTGTCTTATCTTCCAGTGATTTCAGAAGTCCAATAAACTTTATGGCCTCATAATAGACTAGAGAGGGAGGGAGTGTTTGCCATTATGAGGTTGATCTTAAAGGAATAGTTCTGTGTAGTTTGAAATAGGGTTGTATGAGGTAGTACATAGTAAGTGTTTGAGGGAGAAGTCAGTCTTGTACTGTTGCAGAGCGGGCCAGCAGAAAAAGTTTTTTAGCCACATATATGGATGCTTACCTAAAAAATAAAATTTTCGTTCAACTGTAGCTAAGTGAAGGATTGTTTTGCTGATTTAGTTTGTCGCCAGTAAGCTGTTTTTTTTTGTTTTTTTTTTTTTGCACTTTTTTGACCATGTATTACATGGTGTATTACAACTTGCACTGGTGCAGTGCAGCGTATCACTCCCCCAATCAGTTGGACAATGAACTATGCTTGAAAAGAGTGCAGAAATGACCGGCTGTCTGGAGGCAAACTAAAGCAGTGAAAAAATCCTACATTTAGAGTGCAGTTGACGGATATTTATCTTCTAGGTAAACATTTATAGATGTGGCAAAATAAAATTTATCTGGCCCCTTCTGCAACAATAGAACACTGACTACTGCTACAGCAACGTCTTCCCCAAACTCCTTAAAATGACTGGGCTGATCGCCATATCCATAAGGTAACAAACTAACTATGCATAAATACCACATACAACCCCACTTAAATAATACTAAATTATCCCTTTAAAGCTGTAGTAAACTGCATTTGCTTTTTATAATTCACTAGCCTTGATGGTCCCATTGACCCGCTTCTCCTAAAGGAATGGTGAGGGATCCGCGGGTCTGTGTATCTGTCAGTGCTTCAAGTGGTTTCTACTTGCCTCCTTTTCTCAGTTTTTGCATTGATACAGACTTTAGTAGAATCCAAATTTGATGTGGTTGACCTGATTCTGCCTATCATGCAATACGCTGTAGAAGAGAAAATAAGAAGAAGGATTCATTGGAGTATTAATTTGTAATCTTGTCTGGAGTTTCTATTTGGCTCCTTTTTCATTTTAATTTTTCGTCTTTGAGCCCTTTGCCCACTGCGGCATGAAATTAGCATGAGCCAGGCACCAGACTGGCTGTGACTGTCTGACTTAATATGGGCGTGTGAAGTGTGAAACAAACAGTCTTTTTATTTGTATGTGTTTGTATGAGTGTGTCTGTGCGCGTGCGTGGGTATCTTCACAAAAAATACCAAAGGAGACGGATGCAATCGTCATCATTTGGGTTTTTTTGTCCCATTTCAGCATGTTCAAGGCTACTAAGATTGCATTTCATTGCTGTATTTGGCAAACCATTCTGGGCTATTTGCAAAAAAGAAAAGGAAAAAAAGTGTAATGCTCTAAAAGCAACAGTAATAGTATAAATTGTGCTGTGTGATTTTATTTGTGAAATGATGTTTATCAGCCTGGATCAAGCCTTGCGTTCCTCTCTCTTTCAGCAGGCTGTGTCAAAATGAAACACTTTTTTTGCACTTACGTCTAATCATTTCAGTGGAACAAATCAACATATATTTTCAAAATACACTCAACATCTTTAATCAAGTAACATTTTCCAGTTGGTTGTAAAGAAGAAGAAACAATGCTCTCATTTTGCTCATGTACTGTACTCAATGTTTGCTGTCATTTGAATGTGATGTCTGTTAAAGGGAAGTGGATGATGTGGGTGTAACCTGAATTGCTCTTCATTTAACACTTTCACTTAAACCAGTTTAACGGTTGTTTTTTGAAAAAAGTGGAACTGAAAAATCAGAAATGCAAATAGTTGTATACAGTTGGCTGAAACGTCCCCTTTCACCTGGCAGAGAAGCTTCCTATGTGATACTTCACCTTTCTTCACATATATGTAAAGGGAAGCAAACGTACATTTGTTTTGCTTTGTTGGCATTTACACAAAGGAAAACACTGAAGCATAAACAAAACCTGTAATCCACACGACCATACATCCAACAGACTTATTTTTGGATTGCATTACTTCACTTGGTGTACTCTTATCTTAAATGCACTGTTGTTTAGAGGATTAGGTGTCAACTTGACGGGTGGTCATGGTGACAGTGGAAATGTTTGTTGGCCCCTCCAAAGTGCACGCAGGCTCTGGAGTCTGGTTGCATTCAAGGGCTAACGAAATCAACACATGTAGATTTACAGCATTTAGGCCTAATCCACGCATATGTCAAACCCCGAATTGAACACTTGGTTTTTATAATTCTTCATCCTCATTCACACACACTGTAGGCCTTTTGGTAATGTGAATGCATTCTAGCATTTATGACTATTTTGACATTGATTGTTTTTAATCCAACTCGGTCGGCATTTCTGATGAGGGTTAATTAAGCGGCCCGCTGGCTGCACACTTGGACCTAATACACACCGTGCTGTTCAACGTTAGTTTTTGTTTTGATTTTGTTAAATTTAAAAATGCTTTGTTGAAATCAGATGGTCCTCGGTGTGTTTATTTATTCTGGCCGTGATACGCATGTGATGGTTCGGTGCACGCCCCTTTCTTCTTTTTGCGAGCTGTTGTTATTCACGGTCACTCACACTTCGTCGCCCGGCTTGTGTTTTGCACTCGTCTTCACAGCAGAGGGAGACAGCTGATGGTGATATTTAAAGCCCCGGAGAGAGGGAGCGGAAGAGCCCGGCCTGCTCAGTGTAGTATCAACTGAGGGCTGCTAAGCTAAGCACAACGCTCAGCAGCACATCTTTAGCTGGATTACACACAGCCACAGCTTCGACTAAACAAGAAGGAAACACGGTCTTATCAGGGCGGCAATTAAGCATCTGTGCGGTGAAGAAGACGGGGTGAGTAGAGCTTTTTTAATTTATTTTTAGGTGTAATTTTTAGGGCAAAGCGGAGGGTTAGCAGCTCACTGACAGCTAGCAAACATCACAGCTGGAAGCGGCTCAGACTGATCATGTTTGATATGCAGCAGCACAATGGAAATGGATATTTTAAAATGGCGTTGGAAAGCATTTGGACACTTGGTGCTCTAGCATTGTTCAGTCAATGCAACATGTCTATACACATCTAATTAATACCATCAAGTGAACGGTGTTTTTTTTTTTTTTTTTTTTTTTTTTACATCACTTCCAGACAATAGTCTGCATCACAGCTGTAACATGCAGTGATACAAAGCTGTGTACATGTTACAGTCAAAACGACTCAGTTTGTCAGCTATGCATCATTTGAATAATGTATCGGCCCATTACTATTTAAAAACAATAAATGTCCAGTTGCGTTCAAATTCACGTGTAGCCTATAGTTGGGTTTACGAATTTTGCGACCCATAAACTCTGAACATGCATCAGTCTGTTTAAATCCTCGTGTCAGAAAACAAGAACTTCATAGATTTGATTGTTTTTAGTTTTATGGGCTACCTTTTTTCATCTGGGTTAGGGATTGTGTTCTCATTAATTCCGTATTTGTGTGCACAAATAACTACACCAAGCAGAAACACTGTTATTAATTTGATTGGAGTATAATTTAATCTAAAGTGACCTGTTTCAAAGAGTTCAAGTTCAGGCTTCACTTAACATTTGCAATCAATTATTAATTTATTTTATATTTATGGGAACCTGTCTCACAAAGCTTGTTTCATTATTGTTCATTTTTTGAGTTAACAATCAAAGCGTGAATATATCTTTGTACTAAGAAAATTGTATTTGGGATTTCTGTCAAACAGTTGCATATTTAATATAAGGACGAGATGAAACCATTTAACATGGGGGATTTAAGATCATTGTCTACATCTGCATAACCAATGTTCAGCCAGGTATAAATTGAAGGGGGGGAAAGCATGTGATTGGACTATAATGGGAAGCAGAGCTATTAGAATAATCAAAGGTCAAGTGCAGGAGTTTTTAAATAGTTCTAACAATTCTCCTCTGACCAGTGTCAAGAAAGATCAAACCTTATTTATTTCAAGAGCACAGCAGCAGTAATTGCACATCTGTTTTTGTGGAAATAATCGGATCAGTTGATGTCATTTAGTCCTTCACCTGTTATTACAAAGCTTTTTTTTAATTGGGCAAGGTTTCAAAAAGACTGAAAAGTGTAAATTCTTGTATTCATTATTAATATGGAATAAATACACTAAATCCCATAAATGAACACAATAATTCCCTGCACCATCTGCCATGTTAAGCTTCCTGTTTAAAAACAACACAACAGTGTTGATTACATGGGATTATATATTTATGTTTGGGCCTAATGCTATGGTTGATGTGTAGGCTACACAGCTACATCTATAACCCAGTATTTAGCTGTGACCAATATATTTTTTATATTTTTTTTCAGCTTAGTATGTGGCCACTGTCATGTGTCATATACAATGTTTTTGTGTTTTAATATCTCTAACATCTCTACCATCATTGTTATTGTGATAAAGCTGAGTAGTTCCTGTCAATTTTATTAATATAGATTATGTTATTTATTAGAATGTCTAGTGTCATGTTATAACTGTCACTTTATTTCTTGTCTTGTCAAACTGAAAACTATCTATTTGTCATAAATTTGTGAATTATTCTACACTTATACAGTACAATTTCCAAACAGCAAGGCATATATACAGTATGTAGCGCAGGCAGTAGTTCAGCTGTCTGCCTTTTATCTTTTACTGTGGGGTTATCTGAGGGAGCACAGCTGTTAATCAGCTCGCTGCACATCCCTTCCGCTGAGTCTGTCCATCCCATTCGCTTTCATAATGGATTAGTGGCTGTTTTTAGCAAATTGGCCCACCTCCAAACTCAACGCTTTCTCACGAATTACTAAAATATGAATTGTATTTAACAGATAACCCTTTATCACCACCATTCTGACAAGTCAGGAAATTAATAGTAGGCCTACATGAAGCACACTTTGAGATGAGCAATGCCATTACATAAAGCTATGTGTACCTACTGCTAGACTGTATTAACAAAATCATAATTATACATAATATTTTGCTGTTGACAAGGGACTTTCTCATGTTCTCGTAGTGTATGTAATTTCACCTATCTCGAACAGGATATTGTTACATTTAACCTTAATGCATCCTTGAAGGACAAGCAAGATATTGAGGTTTACTCTTGTCACAATATTGTGATGACTGAAATTACACATCTAAGCTCATTCACAATTTTATAATATATACTGTATATGTTTGTCAATGTGCTGTATGTATTAACTCAGTTCTATTTTGTTTTGTAAGGTTGCATAAAGTGGACTGTAAAAATTCGCTTGACCTAACTGTGAAGTAGCCTTGTGAAAGATAGTGCAGGCATGAAATGGAAGTTCAAGTACCTGGAAAAACTCTACTTATGTACAGCAGCACTCTCTTACTTTCCAGCACTGGTGTTGTTTATAGGAAAAAACCTGTTAACTCTCTGTATGTCTCTCTCTCTTTCTGTCTCCGTAGAATTTAACCATTCCCAACCTGTGGACAGCAGCGTCTGTGCTTTTACCTCGCTCTCCAAGCCGTCCTTCACCTCCAAAACCATTTACACCTCCAACTAGGCTATATACACCCAGCCGCACGGTGTCTGGCTGCTGTTACCATGACCACGGGAGGCTGTTGCCACCTGCCTGGCTCTCTGTGTGACTGTACAAGCAGCAGCGGCCTGTGGAAGAGCGTGGAGGAAGTGGGTGGCGGCGGCGACGGTTGCCCGGCGCTATACGTCACCCAGGTGACTGCCATCGATGGACGCTTGCTCTCCTCTGTGCTCAAACCCATGAGCATGCAAAGGTAAGACCTACTCACTCACACTCATCTCGGCATGACAAAAAAATTAGCAAGGCCAAAATGAATGCTTAAAAGTACTGTAGATCCATTAAAGGGGGAGTGAGAGATACTAGAATCAGTGAATATCTCATCCACTAAATGACTGTACTTTCTTCGGCTGGAAAAAAAACCCAATGATGATACACAGCCTAAGCTCTGTGAATGGGCATGTTGCTAGCTAAAGGGAGGGGAGGGGCATACCCTTTTGCATACCCTTTGTATACATACCAGTTTAAATAGCCTAAGCTGTGTATTAACACACAAGTGCCCCTTCTGCATTTTAGCACAAGAACTGCATTTTTCTAAAAGTTTCTGTGTTCAGAATTGACTAGTCCTTTTTGTGTTTCAGTGATGGTCCCATCTGCCGTATTTGCCACGAAGGAGGCAACAGTGAGGCTCTGCTGTCTCCATGCGACTGCAATGGCACTCTGGGCACAGTGCACAAGAGTTGCCTGGAGAAGTGGCTGTCCTCTTCCAACACCAGCTACTGTGAGCTCTGTCACACAGAGTTCAGTGTCGAGCGCCGGCCCAGGCCTCTCACAGAGGTAACAAAGGTCAATGCCCTTTGCCTTGTCTGCAGCAATTTTTCTGCTTGCTTTTTCTTTTCTTTTTTTTATTTTTATATATATATATATATATATATATATATATATGTATGTATGTATGTATGTATGTATGTATGTATGTATGTATGTATGTATATGTTTGGGCTGCTGTTTGTGGATGATGCACCAAGCAAGTAGCTTTTTTTGTTTTTGTTTTCCATCTCATCTTTCTGCTTGCTGGTTATTATTGCATCTTCTGTGTTCTCTACTGACTGCTCCTCCTTTCTCATCTTCCTTCCCCTTGCCTCTCTTCTATCTCTCTATTATCCGACCTCTAATCCCACAGTGGCTGCAGGACCCCGGCCCTCGTAATGAGAAGAGGACTCTGGTCTGTGACATGGTGTGCTTTCTGTTTATCACGCCCTTGGCGGCCATTTCAGGCTGGCTGTGCCTGAGGGGCGCTCAGGACCACCTCCACCTGGGGAGCTGGCTGCAGTCTGTGGGCCTCATAGCTCTCACCATCGCCCTCTTCACCATCTATGTCCTGTGGACCCTGGTAAGAAAATGATCTCACACACAGATTAGAATGTAGCACTCTTCTGATGCAAGTTTTCCTGCATTTTGAGTTTGTTTCACATATTGTGCATATTTTAGGTTAAAAATTGTAATTTGTTTTCATGGTGTATGGAAAAAAATCAACCTGTATAAATGTGGAAAAACCATGAAAAAGTGCATTTTGCATGATACTTGACTTTTCAAATTGCCTGCCAAGTGGCCTCTAAAGTGATTTTAAGGCCCCGCTAAGTAGACTTCACCCTAAAAACCAGAATGAAAGTCAGTGCATATAATCTTATTTCCATCTCCTCTTGGTTGTCTGCACAGGTGTCTTTCCGCTACCACTGCCAGCTGTACTCTGAGTGGAGAAGAACCAACCAGAAAGTGCGTCTGCTCATTCCCGAAGCCAAGGAGGCGAACACTTCCCAGCATTCCCTGCTCTCCACCAAACTGATGAAGAAGTCCATCAATGAGAGTATAGTATGAGACCTAATGGAGAGGGGCCATGATGATGATGATGATGATGATGATGATGATGGTGGTGGTGTCTTTCAAAGTGCAGGGGCTGACTGCTGACGAGTCCAGCCTGCCAGCCAAGCCTTTAAAGAAGCACTTGTGGGCTATTTTTGTTCCTTTTTGAAGAAGAAAAAAATAGTTTTCTTTGCCCCATCAGTACTTAATTCTGTCTTTTTTTATTCTGTCCCCTTGTGGGTCCAGAAATGAGCACATTTGACAAAGGAGTCTCTGTGTGTCCTTTACACTGGGTGATGACCAAGCTTTTATGCAAAGGCACTGAAGAATGAAACGGCACATGGAGACGTGCAGAGACACTTACATTGGACAATTGGAATTGTCGACTAAGAAATGACCAAACTAACTCGTTTAGTGGACTGTGAAATGCTCTAATGATTGTTCTGCTTACTTTTTAACAACCCATCGATGGTTAAACAATGACGGCCGAGTGTAGCATGTCATTTAATGACAGCTGCGGTGATGAAACTGCTAGGTAAATCTCTGTCCTTACCTACAAAGGCCTTGAATTCCCAGCATCAACATAGCCCACAGAGGAGCGCTTCAAGCAATTATTTTTGGGATCCCATGTTAAAGAAAAAAGCTTGGATTTATTTCCCTTTCACAATCCAGATGCCAAAATGCTGTCTGAGAGGAAACTTTCAATCTTAGCACATCTCATGGATGGTGAGCATTTGCAAAACCAGATTTTTGTGCAATAAAACACTTTGGACATCGGAGGGACCTCTGCCAAAATGCACAGCGATTCATGCAAGCACTGTTGATCACTTTTGAGGATTTTTTTTTTTCTTGTGTGTCAGTGTATTGTTAAAACTCTTTAATGGTTAAATCACTTTTTTTTAAACCACTTAAGATTAAACAGGTTTACTATTTCTACTGAAGTAGTGTCCTCACAGAGGTCCTTCTATCATCAGCACTTAGCAAGTGGCCAATGCAGTGTACTAAATCATGTTAAAGTACTTAATTAAACTGTTTTATTAAAAAAAACTTTAAATAATACATATTAATGTATGGTTACCGTTTCCATTTTCACACCAGCAATCAGGGATACAGAACCTTCTTTTGTCATTCAAGTCGTGGTCAAACATCGGTTTCTCCGAACTGATGAATTACATTTCTTAGTGTTTATTTTTTCTGCCAGTCCAACATAAAATGTACCAACCAACAATGACCTTATATGGTGGGTGCCTTATGCAAGCACCATTATGGTTTGATCTAACTTAAGTTCAGTTTTGTCTTTTCTTTCAAGGAAGCAGTTAATTTGGGGCAGTTTTTAAGATGAAGATTTCTGGGTCACAATGTGGCCCTGTCCGGTATATTCAGTGTTACAGGGATACGGTTGAATGCCTCTTGAAAACAACTGTATTTAGTATAAAAAAAACAATGTTATTCCGACTATGGCTGTACAACTACACAGGCACTAATGCTGAATGCTATGAGGCAGGCCTGATACTAGTTATACTGGTTGATTATTTTATAACAATTATTTTGGATTTTGGTTCTTTTTCTGGAATGGCATTTATACATTTATTTTTTTATTAATGAGTGATCATATTTTGATCATTTGTATGCGCTTTACGTTAACTTTTCTTCTTGTTGCCGATGAAGGTATGGCATGCATCCATTTTGCCATTGTGAAAGCCCCACCTATGGTGTGCAGAGGCCAAATGTCTGGATTCTATGCACAATTGTGATATTTGGGATTTTTCGAATTTCTAATTTTCATATAATATATTTACCTCCTAACAATCAGGCACTAATTGAACAGTATTTTACCTTAGCTGAAGTGTGTTGCAGTTACTAAGATCAAAACATGTTTCCTCGCTTTGCCAATTAAATATGGAAAGACTCAGTAAGTCAGACTGGTGTTGTAAAACACCAGTAGGACCAGGGTGCATTTCAGTAGTGCTGTTTGGTGGGAGATAGACACCAGTTACTGTATATGTCTGTACAAGCTATTTCCTAGCGCCCTGGCCTTCTGTTTACACCAACATTACACTTTGCTACCCTCAGTTCCTGGTGGGTTGTCCCAAATGATGCCCCAGTTAATCGTTTGTTTGTGTTTTTAACTCATCTCAGAACAAAGGATTATATCCTGCACAATACTGCAATGGACTGGGGGTGCCATACAAGCTTATGAGTCATTTGATCATCCATGTGTTTACTGTTTGTCATGAGCAAGGCTTTGCTTCAAGTATTGGGCTCTGTCGGGCACTGATTAGAGTCAGTCTGAAGGGCAGAGGTGTCGTCATTCAAAACTGCTTGCCTATGATAAACAACTGAGTTTGTAGGTCGAGGTAGAACATGTCTGACTTTAGCAGCCGTTGACCATAGGGTACTTTATTTAATAGAATAGAACAAGTCTGTATAAAGTAGCCTACAAAGTATGCAACTGTGCTCCTTCTATGGCAACCTTCTTATTCATGTCAGTTATCAGAGCCACATGAATCAGATCCTCATTTTCCCAAAGAGTTTTTCCAGTGTTATTATACTTTATTCATAATTGAATAGGGACTTTATAAAGTTTCCACAATTTAAATCCAGAAAGGCTATTTGAAATGTTGTTTTCTTTATTACACAAATAAACATTTTAATGTAACTTGTGTTGTATAAGATGTTTGTAATATTTGAATTATGCATGTCTTTTTTCAGGGGTGGGTATCATTTGTAATTTAATTTATGTTGCAATTTTCCAGTTTTCACATTTTTTACATAATAGAATGTCTATGATGTGCTGTGGAGGCGTCAATATGTCTTCAACAGAATAACAGTACTTGCGATCAGCAAAGCAAATAAACCATGATGATAAATTATGGTTGAGTATTAACTTAGATAATTTGTTTTCTTGTTTGGATAGCTGTGTTGTTAATAGTCACTTTTTCTGTGCGATAGGGCTGTTTACATATCATCCTCTTAGTGCGGTGAGGATGAGATGTCATTACTGTAAGTCTGTTTTTACCACAGCTTTATACACTTATTAATCCTGATGGAAAACAACTGCTGATGTCAAGTTTTGCTACACAACAGGGAAAAGTCCTAGAATGTGCTCATCCAATCCACTGTATTTGGAACGCATAAGCAGCTTAGGTTAAAAACACAACACTAGTTCAGAATATTCCATATTGTGCCTTTTGTAGAACCGAAAGGAAAAACAAAACCCACTAAAAATGTGTCAATGTTTTTCCGTGGGCTCCGTAGATCAGTGATCAAAATGGTCATTTTATCTGGCTAGCCACTCAATTTAAGGGGCTAGCCAGGTAAAATGACCATACGGTATGCTCAGCTGCAGAATATGTAGACACTGTAGACACCACATACTCAAGATCATTACTACAGATTTAAGAACATTAATTTCTTTAGTTAAAGTTGCCCAGAAAAAAATCCCCTCACGTTAATAGAACAAGACTCATTCTTAAAAAAAAAAAAAAAATCTTAACTTAAACCTCAGGTAAGCCTTATTTTCAGGAAGAAGACACTTCTTTTGTCGAGGCTTTTATTGCAAATTTATACAGTTCTTAAATTTTAAGTAAAACAATGACAACTTAAGCCCAAATATTCTTCAATAAATACATTACGAGGATATTTTTTTGGCATGATAACCTATCCGTTGTAATTTAGAAGGAACCACACTGTCAAACGCATAATACTGCTTCACCAGGTTGGAGTAACTGCCTGTATTGCTTTATTTACACAGCACCATCTAGTGGTAACCACTGAAATGTATTTCACAACCTCCCTGTACAATGACAGTTTCAGTTCTTCGCCAGGCCTGGTTTAAGACAGCAACCACTGCCTTTATTCCTTCAACTTCACACGGACTCCACGAACAACTCGACTGATAAAGTGACATAAAGGCTTCTTGAAGTTTTTTTCTTTCATGGCAGAAGAGAAGAGCACAAGTGAGTTCAAAATTCAGAATGACAGACAGAAAAAAAAAAAGGAAAAGGATAGAGTGACAGGGGGAGTTGGCCATGAGCAGAGGAACAGAAAGTGCACTGGTGATGGGGAGGACGAGTGGCATGGAGGTGAGCGTCACAGGCTCTGGCAGCACTGGAGTTTGTTGCCTTTCATCCCATCGGTGGTTGGGGGCACGCTTATGTCCACTACATTGTTGCCCGGTGACTCGTCGTGTGCAGATCTGTCTGCTATCTGCTTCTGCGACACAATGCGGTAGATTTCTGCAGAGGAAAATTCAAGAAAAGAAAAATATAAAACTGATGCTCTTCATTTCTTTAAGTGAAGTGATCTCATCACTTCTGAAATCACTCATATTTTTTAAATAGAAATAGTACAACTTCCTTTATTATATTAATTGTATGGAGGGTGAAATACTAAGCCTTCTTTGTTTGGATTGTGAAAGATTTTTTTTTAAATCAGTAGACTTATTTAGTAAAATAACAAGATAAAGTGAAACTTAAACTTTATAATGCAAGGGTGGCAAGCCCAAATAAGCAGCAAGTGGAGTATTTCGATCTTGGTCGCATTATTGAGACATGTACACAAGTTTATCACACTAAATATTGATACTGGAGTTTTCGCAGCATTTTTACTAGCTACAGTATCTCACAAAAGTGAGTACACCCCTCACATTTCTTCAAATATTTCATTATATCTCTTCATGGGACAACACTGAAGAAATGACACTTTGATACAATGTAAAGTAGTCAGTGTACAGCTTATATAACAGTGTAAATTTACTGTCCCCTCAAAATAACTCGACACACAGCCATTAATGTCTAAAAAGCTGGCAACAAAAGTGAGTACACCCCTAAGCGATAATGTCCAAATTGGGCCCAAAGTGTCAATATTTTGTGTTGCCACCTTTATTTTCCAGCACTGCCTAACCCTCTTGGGCATGGAGTTCACCAGAGCTTCACAGGTTGCCACTGGAATCCTCTTACACTCATTCATGACGACATCAAGGAGCGGGTGGATATTAGAGACCTTGCGCTCCTTCAACTCCCATTTTAAGAAGCCCCAAAGATGCTCATTAGGGTTTGGGTCGGGAGACATGTTTGGCCAGTCCATCACCTTTATCCTCAGCTTCTGTAGCAAGGCAGTGGTCGTCTTGGAGGTGTGTTTGGGGTCGTTATTATGTTGGAATACTGCCCTGCGGCCCAGTTTATGAAGTGAGGAGTTCATGCTCTCCTTCAGTATGTCACAGTACATGTTAGCATTCAATGAACTGTAGATCCCCAGTGCTGGCAGCACTCATGGAGCCCCAGAACATGACACTCCAACCACCATGCTTGACTCTAGGCAAGAAACGCTTGTTTTGTACTCCTCACCTGGTTGCCGCCCCACACTCTTAACACCATCTGAGCCAAATAAATGTATCTTGGTCTCATCAGACCACAGGACATGGTTGTAGTGATCCATGTCCATAGTCTGCTTGTCTTCAGCAAACTTTTTGTGGGGTTTCTTGTTCATCATCTTTAGAAAAGGCTTCCTTCTGGGACAACAGCCATGCAGACCAGTATGATGCAGTGTGTGGCGTATGGTCTGAGTATGTACAGGCTGACCCCCCACCCCTTCAAGACCAGCAGCAATGCTGGCAGCACTCATACGTCTATTTTCCAAAGCCAACCTCTGGATATGATGCTGAGCACGTGCACTCAACCTTCGTAAACTGGGCCGCAGGGCAGTATTGCAACATAATAACGACCCCAAACACACCTCCAAGACTACCACTGCCTTGCTAAAGAAGCTGAGGGTAAAGGTGATGGACTGGCCAAGCATGTCTCCAGACCTAAACCCTATTGAGCATCTTTGGGGCATCCTCAAACGGAAGGTGGAGGAGCGCAAGGTCTCTAATATCCACTAGCTCCGTGATGCTGTCATGAATGGGTGTAAGAGGATTCCAGTGGCAACATTCAGCATTGCTTCTTCAAACAGGTTTTGTCATTTTAAGCTGACAAAACAATGCAAGACAACCATAATGACATAAGTGTTCCTTTTCCTTGGATGGGACAGGAATGATTGCAGGGAAAGACTGCGCCGACATCATGATGCTTCTACCACTACTAGTGTTCCCCTTATTGGGAATATTATCTAAACCAGAATATGGTCCTTTATCAGAATATGCTGTGGATGTCACCATAGTAGTTGACACCTTCATAAGCCTCAGAGCACATCACATGAGATACTGTATACCGCACTGGATTATGCTTTTTCCTACCTGTTAAAATGCTCTTGAATGCCTCTTCTACATTTGTGGAATCTAGCGCAGATGTCTCAATGAACGAGAGTGTGTTCTTTTCTGAAGTAGGAAGAGGAGAAAGATACATAAAGTTAAGTATATTACAGATCACAAGAGGCTCGGCTGGCTTAACTAGCACAGCACTTTGTGACTAGGGCTGGGTATCGTCAAGGACTTCGCGATACGATATGTATCACGATACACTGGTCACAATACGATATATCATGATATATTGCGATATTCCATAAACAAGTTGCCTTGTCAAACATAACAGCACAATATATTGATAATTGCACAGACAAATGAAGTCAAAACTATTTCATTCACAACTTCCTTTACTATTTTCTTCCTTTTTTTGATTTTGGCAAATGATCAAACACTGCTGCAGCTGCCATAACATCAAAATAACAAATCCAATTCACTGTTGTACTAACTGTACAGGACACAATGCAAATGAAAACACATCAGTGTGATTTTGTGACACAGTGAATCTTAAGTGTTCTAAACAAAACATATTTAACTTCAATAGTATCCTAGAGGCATAGGCCTCACAGCAGACATGGGTTTGAATCTGACCAGTGATTGTTCTCTGCATTTCTTTCCCTCTCTGCCCCATTTCATATCTGTGTCTCTGCACTGTCAATAAAGCCTTGAAAAGCAAAAAATCATAAAAAAATGTATTAAAAAAATATTGATTTTTAGTTATAAAAATCAACACTGATATCGCGATATATCGATATTTCGACACAGCCCTATTTGTGACGCACCTGAAAAGGCCCGAGCCTCATCAGTGGGCACGGCCCTGAGGTGGCGCAGGTCGCTCTTGTTTCCCACCAGCGCAATGACGATGTTGTTGTCAGCGTGGTCCCTCAGCTCCTTCAGCCAGCGCTCAACGTTCTCGTACGTCAGGTGTTTGGCGATGTCGTAAACTAAGAGGGCGCCCACCGCACCTCGGTAATACCTTGACACAGCATGGGTCAGATGAAAACAATCACTTCACACTCTTTACTCTAGTGCAATATTTGCATCAATGTAGACAATGGGCCAGTGTGATACTTCGACGGCTGAACACAATCTTATTATTTCTAAACCAAATCTAGAATATTCTAAACCAAATCTAGAATATTCTAAACATTGATAAACCTGTATGATAACATAAAACAATACAATAATTGAATTATTCTTCTGAACCAAATTGAAATAGCAGTCCTTTCAGTGAGCAGCTCGACAAGGTTTTTTAGAGACATGCTCACTTTCTGCACATTTCTCTTTTAGTAAAAGGTTTGATGCTGGAATATTCTGAACATTACCAAACTTGTACAGTATGTCAACATCCGGTGGGGGGAGGGGGCGCTTATACCTTAGAACGGTATGAGGGAAAATAATAGTGGTTTTGAATCCTTGACTTGTTCAAACCGTGGTAGACCTTGAACGCGGTTATCGGCCCATGCCTTCTTTAGGGAACAATAGTTTGTAGAAAATACTCACGCTGAGGTGATGGCTCTGTAGCGCTCCTGTCCAGCTGTGTCCCAGATTTGAGCCTTGATGGTCTTGCCGTCCACCTGAATGCTGCGGGTGGCGAACTCCACCCCGATGGTGCTCTTGCTCTCCAGGTTGAACTCATTTCTCGTGAAACGGGAGAGCAGGTTACTCTTCCCCACGCCAGAGTCTCCGATTAGTACCACTAGAACCCAAGCGGAATTTGTTTAAATTGATAACACTTTTCCGGGTAATAGTACATACATAGCATTCCTGTAAGATATGTTCAAAACTTCAGTTCAGATGTGACAACATTTTGCTTTACCACATTTTGCTTCAAACTACATCGTTGTTTACTTCAACTTACACTCAAAAATGCACAATCAATGACATAAATGTGCAACAATTAGCTAAACGGATCATTTGTGACTGCAGAATTACAAATGCCCATGCTGACACTTATACTAAATGTCAAAACAACAGCTGAATTCCAGTCTGCCTGGTTATGGTCATTCAGTTAAAGTGAAGTTGCTGACTAAGTTACTGGGAAAATCAGACTTTGCCCTGCCGGGACACATGCAGGAAGAAGCTGCCAGAAAGCTGCCCCTGCCAGTGGAAAAAAATCTGACTCAACAGTTTCTCAAGGCCTCTTTTCCTGTGTCGTTTCATTGTTATGAGCCATCAGTATAGCCAATCAATGTTCAGCTGCAAAACTAGATACTACTAGAAACCCATTTCTGCCGCTGTGATGAGAAGGGGGAAAAAAACCAGAAATGAAACTTTTTAAATTGTAACCATCTCAAAAGGCTCTCACCTTCTGTTTTAGGCAACCAATCATATATTAGATGGGATTGGACTCATCACCTTGGTAACCCAGAAAATGGACCAGAAGCTTGTTTTGTCCATGTCTGTCACGTGCTTTTACGTATTATTATTTTGAGAAAGATTCTCATTATAAATTCTACTATACTATAAAGTAGATAGATATTTTACTGTCTAGAAAAAGTGTGAAAGGCTTACACTTTTTCTGTGTCAGTAAACTTCCTAATCATTCAAATCCCTGGATCCAAATTTCAGTCAAGGCAGAGCAATCTCTTTCCTGTCGACAGAAGTGCTTGATGTTGCTAAAACCAGCATGTGAATCAGTCTAAAAAATGACACAAAAAAGGTTGATTCATTGGCCCTTCATAAATATGGCTCTATCTGATTGTTAGTAACCTCTGCAAGCTGAAATGAAGGGTCAGGATCAATACACATCGGACCAGTACTGAGCTAAGGCCGATCATGCGATTAATGCTGCGGTGAAGTGCCTCAAACAAAACACAATAATTCTTATTAACAAGTCTCAGTCACTTTAATTTAGATGGCAAGTGCAGCAACATGTTGTCAGGAAACTGATATCCACTGTGCAAAAGGACCATGTGACCAGTGACTGTGGTGCAATCAGGTCAAATCATTATGGTATGGAAATATGCCCTTAGCCATTAGAGACAAAGTAGTGTTTGGAAAAATAACCATGAACCTGGAGCCACTCCAACAACAAAAAACACAGCCATACTGTAGTTTCCTTTGCATGTCTTTCATGTGGTCACTCAAGCGACAGGTTTGCAGTGCACCGCTGTATTACAAGTCCCCCACAAAAGGAAACTCTTTTTTGCTTTTTAATTAAATTTGTATGAGCTATTGTCACAGTCTGGAGGAAATAAGCCACTTTTTGTGCTCCTGTGTGTATGGCTTCGTTTTACAATGTTGTTATGGGCGGGAGGCAACTTCTCTTCGACAACAGTGAAGTTTCAATCATTATTGCAGATGTGATTGCTCCACCCGTTAGCTCTACCCACAGCTGCTAGCCTGTAGGGCTAACTTGCCCCACACGCCCTACTTTCTATTGCATCCAAGTAGCTAACTAACGATTTGAAACAAACATGGACTCACATACATTTGGAAACACAATTTAAGTGAAGGTAAACATTAAAAGCTAAATAGAAAGGATGCATTATATTAAAACACGCTACCAAGGCTCCAGGTTGGCTGGCTGCAGCAGATAGCTGCCATCACCAGCTGATGGTTAACCTGACCACTGACGTTAGCACACATGCTAACCGTAGCTTACTAGCTACTTTCCTCGCTAGGTAACACCTAACAGTGTGGTCTATGGGCATAGTCTGTTCCGCTTACCTTTGAACAAGAAATCATATTCGTCATCTCTGTTCCCCATTGTTTGATACAATCACCCAACTGAGATTGCGGTGATGAGTATATGACAGAAAATACTCCCCTGCCCCGACCAGGGTACTGTGCCAAGATAGATGACAGAAGACAATGCGCGCGCTGCGTAGGAAGAGACAGCTGCGTTAACGCCACACGCTCACGTGACCTACCGGTACACACAAGTACCCACCACTCTGACAAGTAGGCCTTCAAAACTTACCACTATGTAGGCTACAATGAATACATAGGCCTAGGATCAACTGGAATCGAAATGTCTAATTCACGAGGGTCATTTGGAGAAAATAAGTTTACATGTTTTTTTTTAGATAAGGATGAGGAGGGCCCCTAACCCAAAATGATACGCTCCTGCCTAAGTAACACCTTAGTTCGACATTAGACTAGGACTACTGTAGGCTACATCTTATTTTGTTTGTATAAATGTAGGCCTATAATAAATTGAGTCCTAGATTTTTCTTCATTAAGCTTTATTGGTCTGAATCGTGTTATGATCAAAATACACTGTTATATATTTAGCAATTTTCAACTTTTCAAAACACAGTTACAGAGAGTTTAAGAGACAAAAAAAAAGCACCATCAAAAACACAAGGGCAGAAAAAAATGTTATGTAGGCTACAATTATTAAAATGTCCCATTAAACATGAGGGGAATAAAATACACGATCAATACAATAACAAGCCATTAAAGTACGGAAATTTAAAAAACAGGCTCAAGAAGTAGGCCTAAAATCTAGAAAAGCTCTACGATTTTGAGCTATTATCTTTTTTTTAAGTTGCTGTTTTCAAGATATTGTTCATGAGAGTCCCTCACTGGCATTTTCGAACAGCTTTCGAAACAATCTTTAGCCTATCTGCAAAATAAACTAGTAAACTAGTAGACTCATAGCCTAGCAGCAACTAACCAATAATATAGCCTAACAAGGCTTAGGCCTAATTGTGGCAAGTAATAACCAAGTAGGCTTCAATTTCCAGAGCCAACAA